>OU342632.1:44401335-45080784 GCA_910589415.1 Malachius bipustulatus | reverse complement strand
AAACGTAGCGTGCAAGGCACGCTGCAAAATTATTTTTATCAATATTCATAGGTAATATTAATTACTCAAAGGAACATCAGCAAAACATTCAACAACAAACTTCACTTGAAACATTTTTTGCAATTGCTCGTAATTTAAAGTTGTCCCGTTATAGGAATTGTTGGGTTAATTAACAATTTCTTCTCGTGTACCAACTTGATGTTTAATTTGAATCGCCTTCTCAATTTTAGTTGACAAAAAGTGCTGTTAATTTGACACAAATACGACAAATAACAGGTTTTTAGTTGTGTTATGGAAATCGCACCAAACCATCAAATACGATCCTGACACGCGTAGACCATAAAAATTGATTTACAAAATTAACCTGCTCATACGATATACGAAGAAAAATATAACAATTACAAGAAGACATAAGATAAGAAAACATAAAATCAAATTATAGAACAGGCAGGATACTTCGGTGAAAAAAATGCGTATTTGTTATTAGGTTGCGGTTAGTGGCAGATGTAGGAAAAAGGGCATATTTAATAAATAATTTCTACATATCCATTTTATGGCACAGAAATTTTAAAGGAATTGAACTAAAGTTTTTACAAAAATTTTTGGAAACACATAAAATAGCAGAAATACATATCCAAAATTCGAAAAAGAAGCAAAAAATATTTTTGAATTACTTTTTGCTTTCCTTGTTTCTTTGATAACGAATGACACGAAAAAACAATATGGCGGCCATAAGAAAAAAAAGTTGGCTATGAAATACTCTGGGATCTAGTCGGCTTTGAAAATTTTTGAAATACCAAATTAAGAAACTTTCTATAAAAATCAACATTCAAATGCGACTATCTCCTAAACGATAGGCGACTTTTATCAAGAGTTCATTTTTTTGGAAAATGAGTCGATTATAATCTACGCTCGGTATTTGAAAATGTTTAATTTCATTGCGTATTAAGATGTTCAAAGAGTGTGAAACCTGAAAAACTCATTTACATCTACGCCAATAAATAACGTCATGTATAATTTTGGTATTGCACTTTATTTTGTCCCACAAAACCATAACATCATACGAAATTTAATCAAAATCGCTATCAGAAGAAGAAAATAAGTTGACTTTAAATCGACTTGGTTTCTTCCGAGGAACATTTGGTAGTAAGCTGTAAAGACATTTCAGGGACACCTGAATTAACATATTTGTTGTTAAGATACGTTCATCAAAACTAATTGCGACTTTAGCTAAGTCGGGATTTAAAAATGTCTAAGGTGCAGTCGGGCATTAATGATATTTAGCCCCGCATGAAAAGTCTTTTTTCTTTTTTATATTTTACAAAGTCGTTTTTAAAGCGACAACATTTGCCAACGCTGCTAAGATTCGAGCCACGCCACGACCCGATTAGGTAGTCCCATCCCTTAACGGTAAAGTGCTGAAGAAAAGAAAGATACTATTGTATTCTTTATTCTTATCTTATTCTTATTCTTCAATCTTCAATAGATAAATGGATAGAATGGAGTGGGGTTGTTTGGTTCGAAAAACCGAACACCACCAATCCGAAATCCGATCTCCGATCAAATAATACAGCAAGTCAAAGTCAGCAAGCGCGAGTGCTGTGTGTTCTGGAACTCTGAATGCAGTGACAAAAGAAATAAAATAAAACTACTCTGTTGTTTTATCCAAATCCAAAAGTACCTACATTATTGGTTTCTTTTCTCTGTGTTGTGTGTTGTGTTGTGATAGTATATTTTTTGTACCTACTTTTGCAGTGGAATAATAGCAGACAACAGACAATAAAGTACCTAGGATAAGGTAAGTTAAATGCTAAAAAATAATACAATACTATGTGTAAGTCGCGACCATCCAAATGTGAGCGGCAAAATTTAATTGTGTAGGTAATTTTAACTTTAAACCATTAACGCCAGGATCAATGTCAAAAAATATTCTATTGTTAAAGAAAAAATAGATAGGTATGTCAAATATTTTTATTTATTCACGCAACTGAACAAAGTCTGACTTACTATGATAAAATTTCCCGGAAATTTCAATGGCAACAAAAATGCTTTCACGCATTTGGGTGGCCGCAATAATTGTACCTACCTATATAAGGTACATAAAACAATAATAATTAATAATTGTTTATCAACTGTATTTCCAAAAGATCGAATGTCTGCCCGTATGTTTGTCTTAAACCAACTGAAATCATGTAAGACTGCTGTTTTTGTGTCATAACATGTGAGTATAATTAAGAACCCATATAAGTATCTATTGCAGTCTCTCATGATTTTTCCTATACCTATAATATACCTTATTCAATCTTACTTGCTATACAGAGTGTTCTACAAGCTCTATGACAAACTTTGGCAGCCGATAGCTGACTTGATTTTAAACATATTTTTATTAATACACATATGGGTCCAATTCGTTTTTGTTTAGATGTTACAAGCGTTTAAAAGAATAAGCACGTCATTAAGTAAGAAATAAATTCCGCAAAACGGAAAGTACTGTTTTTTTTTTTTGGAAAAATTAACAAACAGGTTCAATTTTTTTAATTTAATTTGTACAGGTGTTATGCAATTGAATGTATTAAAATCAGATAGGTATGGATTTGTAGACTTTTTAGTTACCTATTTGTTATTTAAAAAAATTAACTAAGTTAAATTTCGGTTAGGTATAATTAAAATAAAATTGGTAAATCTTCATCGAAAATCTTATTTAAACCTCAAAACATCGGCTGTCAAGTCGGACGAAATAGCCAAAAAACAGCTGGTAAGATTTTTTCATCATAAATCACAATAATAATTATTATTGTACAGGATGCCACAAATTAGTAGGTCACAGCTCACAACTCTTAGCCACGGATTATTTGGCCGAAAATAATAGGACTTTCCTCATGGCATTTTCCATCTAGGCTCTTTTCAAGATACAGGGTGTCAAACTTAAATTTTAAAATTAATTTCTTTTAATAGCTCTTCAAGATATTCCATTGAAATTCAGCACAAATTTCTTCATCGTGAAGACACACTTTTTTGCTAGATTTTGTTAATAGGGCATCGAAACCCGAGCGGAGGAACGTGGCTTGAAGAACACGTTGACCCCCCAACTTTTTCCTACGTACGCCTCTGGTTCGAAGGTATTGTTTTTTTTTTAGATCAATCATTAATTTCTATTATTTTTTTCACTAGTAAAATTTTGATATAGGGTTTGGTTTAAGATAAACCTACCTACATAAGCAAGATGGGAAAAACTTTGAAACAGAATTAACAGAGGATTGGAAGAACATTTTTCGAACTTGACGTTAGTGTAAAAAAAAACATAATTTGTAATAATAAGCCAGCGGCGTGGGTAGGAAAAAGGTAATAATGGCTAAATTTTTAAACTATTTATGAGCTCATTTTTAAAGAAATTGATCTGAAAAATACCAGCTGTACTACCTAAATAATCTTTTACCTTCAAGAATTTCAAGAAATAAATAATAAAAATGGGGTAGATTTTCAAAATTTTTATGACGCTTAAAATTAAAATTTTAATTTTTTTTTTGGTCATTATTTACATCTGCGGCTCCTACAGTTTCACTATGGCACCTATATAGGGGTGGAGAACATACCTATAGTAACACCAGGAAGGTATTCATTTGCTGGGGAAATGAAAGATAAGCGAACAAAACGGCATCAAAAGAAGGTCTTCCTGAGTGCGGGTCTGTTTAGAACAGTGAATATCATAATAAACATGCAAGGTCAGAGTGTCGAGAGGACGGCGGAAACCGCGGAAACTCGTAAACAACACCAGAGCCGGTCTGGTAACAGACGCAACATACGCGGCATGGAAACGTAGTCGGAATATAATAGCGAGCGATGTCGCGTATTTTTGGAGTATAAATGCAAAATAAATGCAAATTTGAAAATAAAAAGCGTGCTACCGTTATTCTCGAAGATATTCCTTGCCCTGAAAGTGAAAAAAAAAATAGAAATTCGACCGTAGTGCCAAAGAGGCCTTAGTGGTGACCTTGATATTAGTTTGCCCTGGCTGTTTTTAGCTTCTTACCCACCCAGCACCCCTATTTCGCTCCTCGGTCCCGAAAAAATTGATGAAACTTAGGAGCCGCGGATGTAAACAATTACCTTTTTTTTTTAATTAGTTAGCCAGTGGCGTGCCAAGGAAAAGGAGTAAAATTACTAAATTTCTATATCCATCTTATAGCCCGTTTTCAAAGGAATTGAACTGAAATTTTCACAGGTACCTACCTAAACAACTAAGTAGGTACACTAATATTTCAGAAATCTAATTCGAAAAGCAGTGAAAATACCTATATTATAACTGAATCAGATAAAAATACACTCACTATTTACCTATGCGATTGATGCGCAAGAAAGTTTTTCATCGAACTGCGATTCCATTCATCGATATTTTTTACTCAGTAAAATCAACGGCAGTTAGAATCAGAAAACATGTCTACTCTCTTAAGGCAGATAATGGATAATTGTGGCGCCATATTAAACAAAAAAATATTGTCAGTGATTGTAGAATGTACTGCAAAAACACACCTGTATAAAAGCAGTCTGCTAAGTTTTAATTTTTGAAAGAACATTTTTTTATAACGTATGTACCTAATCAGTCTGCATTTTTATTAATACAAAAAATATATTTAATTTCAGCACAATCTCGTGAGATTTGCAAGTGGATCAAATGAAAAAAGCCGGTGTTTACAGGTGCATGGAGAAATGTCTCACTAACTATGTTGGCCAATTTTTGGATTGGAAATTGGAAATATCACGGTTAATAACCTGGAAATTATGGAAATAATCAAGAGTAAGTAATAATAATCTTAAAATTGTGCAATTTAATCAGAAGGGTCTAGTCTAAAAATTGTAAAAAAGTTTGATTTCTTTAAATAATATCTAGGGCCTTTGGTATATCGACATATATGGGAAAATGTGAAACGAAGTTGACCTTGTAGTTTTTTTTTTGCATTCCAATCGAATGAAATAAACTTGGCAACACTGTTTCGAATTTATCTGAATTTCAATTAATTTCTTGAGACGGCTTTTCACTTGGTGGTACTTTTGGTGAGTCACAGCTTGTGACTTGTGGCCAATGGATTGCTGGGTCCCTTCGTCGTAGGAAGCCGCCATTACTAAAAGCCAGAAAAAAATTAACATTTGTTTGCTCATCTAAAAACTGCAGTCAGTGCCAATGAATTTACACACATAGGGTATCAATTTTTCTACTTTCACCTCAAAAAATTGAATGAATTTTTGATGTTAATAAATTGATGTTAATTTTGAAGCATTGGATAATATACCTACACCTTATATAGGTACTTACAAAAGAAAGAAACAGGGTGAGTCAGTTTCTTGTAGCAGGACTTCAACAATTTCATTTCAGCACAATCCTGGATTAAATAGTTAATTTTTACTCTGAAAGAAAACCAGTTTGTCCCTTGAATTTCAAGTTCAAAGCCGCTATTTGGCTCTTTGTTCCTAGTTTGGAATGTTTGGGTTTGGATTGTTTGAACTCTGACGAATATTTGTGGCCCCTATAACAGTGACACACACCATATGTTTACTAGAATTTCTGATGAATGACTTTAAATTATTTCAGTTTGTTTTTATCGGGGATTCTCTGAAATCGGCAGAATTTTATTCGGATATTCCATACCTTCTTCATTTTTAACATTTTTATAAATAAGCTCAGTATTTTCTGTTAAGTATATAATTTGTAAATCGATATGAATATTCTATAGAGGTTTTCGCAAAAGCAATACATATTCTGAAAAAGATCGGAACAACGATGAATAACAATGAAAGCAAAAAATAATCAAAGTTCGGCGTCTCCCAATATTTACTTGCCGAATACCGAACATTTGCGAATATTCGCCACATCCCTATCTATAGGTTTTACATAAATAATACGTAAGTAAGTAGGTATAGTACATATAAAAATAGCAAGCATATATAGTATTTTACCTATACTTACATTATATAGTATACCTAAGGCAGAGGAATTAGAAAACTATTTTTCCATATAATTTCTAAAAATCTCCCAAAAATGTAAATAGTGAAAATTTTATCCACGACTGACTCTTTGATTTATAGACCGCTACTTACGCTCAGTGATTTCACAAGTAAAATAAAAGTATGATATGAACTCTTGAACCCATCTGGGGATGGGTAGGTACCTATTATTATACCTACTAGTCAAAATATTGTTAACTAGTTTTGATAATTAAGATTTTCTGCTTTCACTTTTGTGGATCCTTATTGGATTCTTAGGCTCATACATTTGAAAGAACCCTAGACTTTGAGATTACATAAATATTTTTCAATCATTCCAGGTGCCAGGTGCAGTAAGGATACCTATCATTCCCAATCACGGATGAGAGCTTCGAGAGACACACCATATGCTGGTTTCAGCATGCGAAGACAGGGCATTTAAGAGGGCATCAATTAACACTTTCGATGACCTCTCTTTATGGCGGTGATTTTGATTATATCTAATCATAAACTTAATATTCCATTTTTTAGATTTCATTTTGTTGTTGCATTTACCAAACTTTTTTAATCCAATCCAATTTTATTCGATCCAATTTAAGGTTTATTTTGTTTAGATTTACCTTTTGTAAAAGAGAACTTTTTTTGATTTTGTTTTTAAATATGATAAGTACCTATTAATTTGGAATTATGTTCAGACAATAAAATTTATTGAATTTTATCTAGGTGTAATATTTCTAAATATGTATAAACGTAGATTAATTAATTGGGATAGCAGTCGATAAAACAGAGAAAATGAAATACCTGTTGTTAACATTTATTCAAAAAATATCCAACATTATTATTAACAAACCATTATAGACCTCACTTTCTTACCTCTGAAGAAGAACTGAAATAAATTTGGAAAACTTGGGTTTTTAGAAAAAAGAGTAGGTATCCTTTTCCTTATCGACTGCTATCCCGATTAATTAACCTACGTTTATATTTTATCATTAAATAATTTGATCAATTTATTTATAAATTAATATAGGTAGGTATACATGTAGACTATTTATGGCACCGGTGTAGTAAAACTCATGCAGTTTAGTAAAGGTTTTTCTTAAGTTTTTATTTAAAATTTAATGCAATTTAATTGGGTCCTATTCAAAGTTTACTTATGTTATAGGTTTTCCCATTTTATAAGAAAACTTTTTAAATTTTGTTTTTAAATAAGATATCAATTTTTTTATTAGGTTCAATCTTTATAAGTATTATGGGTGTAAGTACTTACACTATTTTTGTTTTTAAGTTATTATTTTGTTTATTTCGATTTAATTAATAATGGTTCAAAGTTTATTTTTAGTTAGATTTAATTTATGAGAAATTTTTTTTATTATCTACCTAAGTATGTACTTACATTATACAGGGTGAGTTTTTTTTCAATATTTAGTGCAGGGATCTCGTAAACTACTGCAGTTAGAGGAACGGTTAAATGGGGAAAGAAGTGCAGTTTTATGAGCTTAATTCGAAACAGCTTTTGTTTTTTTTGAAAATCTCCATGGCTTCCTAGATAACATATCGAATGATGTCATAGCCAACTATGACTTACATTTAAAAAAACACAAGTTTACGTCATAGCTCGAAAATGACACAACAAATAAAAAAAATTGTAACGCCGTTTTATTGTCTATGGAATCGTCTAAAAGGTTTTCCTTTACGATTTTTTTCTAATCCCAATAATAAGACCGCTATCTCGCTATAAAGAAATCCGCGGAATTTACTTTATGTTAAATATCTAGGAAGCCATGGAGATTTTCGAAAAAACAAAAGCTGTTTCGAATTAAGCTCATAAAACTGCACTTCTTTCCCCATTTAACCGTTCCTCTAACTGCAGTAGTTTACGAGATCCTTGTACTAGACATTGAAAAAAACTCACCCTGTATATATTTTTTATTATATTTTATATTTTATAAATTCTTGAAATACAAAGTGAATTTTATTTGTTTATAATAGTCTTATTATTAGTTACTGTACTGATGTACGATGTACCTACCTTTGGCCGAGATTACAAATTCCTATAAATATTATAAAAAAATTAGATGATTTTTCGTCAATATTTTGTTATTGAAATATATTTAATTATCTTCATTATTTTTTGAAAAATGTAATTTTTTTAAATTAATTGATGTTCTATTGTTCCGTGGCTCAGTAATGACGACATTGTAAATATTTTTCGTAATAGGACACCGTTGTATATTATTGTAATTTCATATTTTCTGAGAAAATCCAGTAGGTAATGGTGTTTACAATAAATTTCTGTCTAAACTGAGTACGTTATGAGTTATGTATAAGCAAGTGAAAATCGCAATTTTCCAACTTTAAAGCAATGGGTACATCGGAAACCACTCCCAATATCGGAAAACAACTTACATGCACCTATCTTAACTTTTCATGCAATATTTTATTAGGTAGTTTGAATTTCTATAGGTACAAGGTGATGAAAATTATCATATTTTTTATCACCCTGTACAAAAATTTCATCTACATCGCAGGAAACCATGTAAAAAGTTAAGATAGGGACATGTAAGCCGTTTTCCGATATTTGCAGCCGTTTACGATGTAGGTACTGCTTTAAAGTTGGAAAATTGCGATTTTCGCCTATTTATAACTCATAAAATACTCAATTTAAACTGCAACTGTCAAAACTAATCTTACTGGATTTTCTTAGGAAATATGAAAATGCAACAATATACAGGATATCCTATTAAAAAACAGACAATATCGTCATTACTGAGCCAAAAGGAACAGCCTGTATAAAAATGTTACTTTATAACAAAAATAAAATTTAAAAAAATACCTCTGTTGCGTTTTTTTTTTTTTTGCAAATATTAACTGACAAAATTAATTTATTCGTTCATATAAAAATCATGTTGTTAACCACGGTGTAAGATATAGAGGTGAATCGACGACAGCTCGAAAAGCGAGCGTAAACAGTCACGATTAGAGCGGTGCGACTGCTGTGAGAGGTAGACAACTTGGGCAAGCGCTAGCAGAATTCAATGCGTATAGGTACTTACCTACATTGATAAATGTGTAGGTAGGTACTCTAATATACTCACCTAGTACCCTCTATATTATTGTATTGTACCTACATATCGGAAAATAAGGAAAATACGAATTAATTATTATTTATTCGTTTAACTTAACACGAAATAAAAACTCAGACTGCTTGCATAAAAATAATTTAATAAACAAAATTTAAAAAAATTAGGTATATATATAGTTACCTACCTATTAGTGTATTAAAAAAAAAAGAAACAATCCTTTCGTGGATTCGAGTACCGTACTATCAGAATGTCCAGAGTGCCAAGCAACAGCCTAAAGCACTCGGCCACGCTCCTATTTCAATTTCATAGCGCTGAGCGGGTATTTAAATTCACCTCAGGCAACAAACAACTACATATGAGTTACAAAGATATTTTTTGATCATGAAAAAAACTCTAGTTATGTATGAGATATTTATATGTACCTACCTACTTAATAATTACCAAGAAATAGGTACTTACATACCTTACATACTTATTAGTTTTGTAGGTAGGTATTGAAATTATCATCATTTTATCCAACTATTTTGTTTTTTTTTAATAATCTTCAAGCTAAGAAAAGTTCCAACACTTGTATAATCGGCACTAAAATATATTACTTACCGAATAACAGGCAGTTTCGACTTTATATATGATGTCCTTCTTTAAAGTGCTTTGCACAAATCGCATCTTTAGCGGTCAATTGTCTATCTTGGCGGGGAATCGCCCTTTGATACGCTTCTAATTTATGTTTAGGTATGCCGAAAAAAGAAATACCCTTTGTAGTTTCATCGTATCCACTTCTACAATTAGGTACAACACACTTTCTTCCCATATTTACTTATCACTCACTCAATAAAAAATAAAGTCTAGCAGCGCGACTTCTTAAAACCTACACTTGTTATGAGAATTCCACGTGTGGAAGTAAGAGGGGAGAGCGCATGGATCGCCCAAAAGAACTATCTCTCTCCCGCATCGACGTTCGCAGTTTAGTGTCGTTCGCTAGCGTTAAAAGACAAGCATCGTGCGTTCACCTCTATATCTTACACCGTGTTGTTAACAAATACTTATAATAAGCTTATGACAACTTTTGAAATAAGTGCAGATTTAAATTTTGAAACAGCTTTTCCACTCTATTGCTGTGCACTTGAAACGCTAGTTTCATTTGTATATTACAACTGAATAGACTTTGAAACTTCCCTTTGAAGTATCAGTGAAAATTACAATCAATTTTAGTGTGAACGTGGGCCGTTAATTTCATTTGAATTGTCCAGAAAATTAACATCTAAATTTAGTTGCAATGTTGCTTTGCGATTTCACTGCACTTTTCATTTGCAAAGCTACTGTAATGTTCCTGACAAAGTTCCGGAAATTACAAGCGTAATTTATTGAACTTTGCTGGTATATAACATTTTTAACCTTGCAATAAAGTGGTTGCAACGTTACTGAAATGTTATTGTGAAGTTTTCTGAACCTTGCTAGTACTTTGCATTTGAAACATTGCAGTGCAACGTTGCTGCACGGCCGTTAGGAGCATTGCATCAACATTGCAGGAAGTTAACTGCGTCTGTATTTGCAACGTTACACTTTGCTATGAAATGTTAATGCAACATTGCTGCAATATTTCTATGCCCAGTGGGAAATAAATTTAGGAGCGTGCAGCAGCGCAGCTTCTATAGCGTGTTCGCGACTAAATTGTTGCAACTGCTAAAAACCGGGTTCAAATCCTTGTCGCGACATGTACGGTTGTGTTCGTCTATTTAACTATTTATATCGTAAAAATGCGTCTGGGTAGAATGAGCTAGTTCTCGAAGTCTAAAATTAACAGAGTGGAGCGACTCTGTCTTATCCATGTACATAGTTTTAAGACTCGCAAATGTTATAATAATAATAATTTTAAATACATACCTGCTGCTTGGTGCATTTTTACGAATCCTTTCACCAACCCCTATCAATCCAAACAAATTATATAAAACTTGTTCGTATATTAATTGATTAGGAGGATAGTGAGCAGAAGATAAATTCGGACTCATATTTGCTTCCAATAAATAGGCGTTCAAATCTTCATCAACAACGAAATCAAATCGCATCATCTCGAAGAAATTTCTTTTGGTCTTAAACCTTAAAACGATAACCATTAACAAAAAATTGAGGATATTCTATTATGGATGTATACGTTTTTGTAGCAGCTAAGATATTTTGTTCTTTTGCTAAAATTGCGATTCTTATGGAGTCTTCGATTTGCTCCCAGATTTTATTCGGGTTTTTGCCCTGAGTGCGTAGGTATTCGTTCAGGCTTTCTTTCATGTTGAACCCCAGAGTATTGTAATAATAATCCAGAGCGGGTACTTCCCATGTTGGTAGATAATCGTCACCAACTACGTACTTATCTAAGTTTTCTGGATCGAATGGGTAGTATTTAATCGGACAAAATCTGGAATTGAAAATAAAATTAATCGGAGTAATTATATTCAACACTTATCTACTCAATACTATGATGGTACCTATTTAGGTATTTTATCCATTGAATAGAATTGTGAACAGACAAAAACTTCATTCCGGAAAACTCATAAAGGGTCGACCAATAGAACTCTCAAGCAAGTTTCCTTGCTAATCGTTTTTATTACACTGCCAAGTCTTCAGCATCATCTCATCCTTTTCTAATCCGCGAAGGAAGCACGGACCCTCACTGAAATTCTATGCGCAAAAAAAACTTAAGGCTGAGAGGTGAGCTTAGCCTACCACAGAATTGCATGGTCTCATTAGTAGAAAGATGAGCGACTATTGAAACAGTTTTATGGTGACTAACTAAAAAAAAGAAAGGTGCTGGAAACCACCAGAAATTTTTGGTTTGAAATTTTAGACAATTGCATGAAATTAACCCTGAGATGCTATTTAGAACTGCACAAGAGAAGATGATGGTACCATCACCGAATGTTTTACGAGAAAAAGGCCGTAAAATACCTAAGTAAAGAAGAATATAAGATAATCGCACATAACTGTCTCTAAATGAGGTACCCTTGAGGTAAGTTGCTGAAGGAATCATTCATTCCTAAAAAAAATAGTAACAAATAGTAAAATTTAAGGGATGGGTGGGTAAGGTCGATTTTCGATATTTTTGTGGGAAATGCGCAGGTACATTATATTCCGGAAAAACAATTTCTTGAACAGATACATCATATTCCTGAAACATTTGATCCCAAAAACGTTCGGTGGTACTGTTTTCTCGATTGTCAAAGATGTACATTGACATGACAGACATATTTTGTGAAAATGGAAACGCTCTAACGCATCATTTTTAGAAAAAAAAAAACAAAATTACAGTTTTTTTGCCTTGAATGGTTCAAGTGGTAAAAGTCGATTTTCTATATTTTGTATTTTGTGGGAGATGCGCCTTGAACAGATACGATACATCATATTCCGAAAAAGCTCCTTCCAAAATATAAAGTCTGGATATTTAGAATACAAAAAAAAGTGTTTTTTCACATAAAGTCTTCGTATAGGAACGGCGTTCCCGATTTATCTGACAAGATGTACATTGACATGACGACTAACTATTACCTATGTGAAAATGAAGGCGTTCAGTTGACGTCATTATTTTTTGAAAAAATAAATAAGTTCCTATAGTTTTTTTCCTGAATGATTGAAGCGCATGGTACGAACTGATTTTCTATATTCTTGGTAGGAGATGCGCCTTGAACATATACATCATATTCCGGAAAAGCTTCCTCCAAACAAAGTCTGGATTTTCGGAATAAAATTTTAAATTAAAAAATTGTTCTAAAAATCGCGTCGTCGATGGTAGCTATCTCAAAGTATCTGACAAAAATGTAGGTACATACATAGGTACATTGACGTCTTTATTTTTAGAAAAAAAAATTACTAACAGTTAAATACAGTTTTTTGCCTGAAAGTTTCAATGGTGTGAGACTCGATTCTCGATATTTTTTGTGGGAGATGCGCCTTGAAGAGATAAGTCATCATATTCCAGAAACCTTCCTCAAAACAACATAATATTATGGTTTTTCAGAATAAAAATTAAAACTAAAAAATTGCATTTCTCGCAAAAAAGTCGGTGGTAGCACCGGCTTTCTCGTTTTATATGACAAAAATGTACACTGACATGACGACCGCCATAAATATTATGTGGAAATATGAAGGCGTTCTGACGTCATCATTTTTGGGAACAAATTAAAAACAACCAAAATTCCATTTTTCTGCTTGAATAGATAATATTTTTTGTGGGAGATACGCCTTGAAGACATCGATATAGGTACATACTTAATATTTCCAAGAAAAAACTTTCTCAGATCAACATTATCTATGATTTTTCGGAATAAAAATGAAAACTAAAAAATTGCATTTCTCACAAAATGTCGCGTTGATGGTGGGGGGTGGGACCTGCTTTCTGGATATATTTGACAAAAATGGACATTGACATGTCGAATGCCGACATATTATGTGACAATATGAGGATGTTCTGTCATCATCATTTTTTATAAAAACATTAAAAACAGTCAAAAGTCCAGTTTTTTGCCTGAATGGTTCAAGGGGTAAGAATTTAATTTCGATATTTTTATGAGAGATGCGTCTTTAATAAGAGATACATCATATTCCGGAAAAACTTCCCCAGAACAACAGCCGTGTTTTTGGGGGAAAAAAATTTAAAGTTTTCACAAAAAAAGTGCGTCGTAGAACCGGCTTTCTGGATTTTTCTGACAAAGGTGTGCATATTGGCATTACGACCAACATATTTGAAAATAAGACGTTTTGTCATCATCATTAAAAAAAATTCTTACCCGTCATCATCAACGGGTGTAACAATGGCTTTTAGATACAGGGTGTATTGTAACTTGTAACGTCCGCATAATATTAGCACCACACGATTCTACATCAAAAACAGAACAAAAAAGTCCTCAACAGTTTTTTCTTGATGTACACAGATTTTAAGATATGGACAATTTAACGTTCTTAAATTTTGCAACACTGGCGCTGGTATAAAAATTAAGATAACTTATTAGACGTGAAGTCACCTCACTGGTATTTATAGTGTGCCGTTGCTATGTAATCGAAAAAAGGTGCAACAAGACAAATGTCATGCTGCGAGACGTGTCAATGTTGCAATTTTTTTTAAGATTTTTTATTTTTTTTATTTTTTATTCAACAATTAAAACGCGCAGTTGCAATATTGATTGGAACTCAGGAAATCAAATAATTCCTAGTTTTGAAATGTTAATTAAAACCATTTTTACCAAAAAAAATCTAAAATTTTGGATAATTTGCCTATTTTACTTCTTACTTAAGAATTTTTTAATAATATTAAGCAATATTTTTGAGTATTAAAAAACTTCAAATTTAAACTACAATGGTCGATAACTTCGTTATTTGAGGTCTAAGAGCTAAACGGTATTAAAACTTTATGTTCTGTTTTTGATGTAGAATCGCGTGGTGCTAATATTATGCGGACGTTACAATACACCCTGTATACAGGGTGTGTACCAGCTCGATTTAGACAACGGTAAGGGTCGTGTAGGTCTCGTCAAGACAAAACGTTTTTTTATTTGAAGTTTTTGGATTTGGACCTTCGTTGCGGAAATATGGCCGACTTCCGGTTTTTAGTTTTTTGGTTCCAGTTTCGGCATTTTTAGGTTCTCGCCCAAACTGAAACTAGTTTTGGAAACTCCTTAGCTTCAGTTACAACTTTCATATTGAAGTCAAGGTTCTATCTCTGTTGGATTCAAAATGGTGACATGTCCAAGACTTTAAATTTTAAGTCTTTGAATCAATTCAAATTGAATCAAATTGAAAAATTAAGATTTTGAATCCAACAGAGATAGAACCTTGACTTCAATATGAAAGTTGTAACTGAAGCTAAGGAGTTTGCAAAACTAGTTTCAGTTTGGGGGAGAACCTAAAAATGCCAAACTGGAGCCAAAAAACTAAAAACCGGAAGTCGGCCATATTTCCGCAACGAAGGTCCAAATTCAAAAACTTCAAATAAAAAAACGTTTCGTCTTGACGAGACCTACACGGCCCTTACCGTTGTCTAAATCGAGCTGGTACACCCTGTATATTTTGTTGTTGGAGATGCGCTTTGAAAAGATCATATTCCAAAAAACTTCTCCCAAACAAATTAAGTCTCGATTTACGAAATAAAAATTAAAACTTCGAGGATTCATGTAATTAATATACAGGGTGTATCTAAATAACACCGAAAAAATTTAAAAGCTGATTCTTTGGTCAAAAATAAACAAAAAATTACGTATAAACGTGTGTCTAGAAATGCACCCTTTTTGAGATACAGGGTGTCAAAAAAGATTATTTTACCAGTTTTTTGAAGATATTTGGGGAACCGTTTGAGATACTCGTATGAAACTCACCTTTTGTAAATGTCATATCATTGATATTTATAGGTACTTTTTTAATACTGAGTTTTTTCATGTGTCATTATAGCGAAGATCTCAGAAATGAGCGAAGTTTTTTTGCCCTTAATTTTTCGACACTTGTCTTGAAACATTCAAAGCGAGTTTTTCATCGTAAATGCCCGTTTTTCTCGAAAATGGCTCACGTTAGCAGTTATAACAGTATCTTCTTGTGTAGAAAACATTGACGGTTAAAAGTGTGCTTTTAAAATATCAATTTGCCCAGTGTCGTATAGATATTAGGGGCAAAAAAATCCCCCCAACCGTAAAAATCTCCGGCACTGGCATATTTAAAGAAGGTAGTTAGCATTAAAATAGTTGCTAATATCAATGATAAGATCTGTACAAAAGCTGAATTCTGTGTCTTATACGGTTCCCGAGACATCTTCAAAAAACTCGAAAAACAATCTTTTTTGACACCCTGTATCTCAAAAAGGGTGCATATCCAGACACACGTTAATACGAAATTTTTTGTTTCTTTTTTATCAAAGAATCGTCCCCCAAATTTTTTCGGTGTTATTTAGTTAGATACACCCTGTATAGGACCATAGAGTGGCATAGTCAGTTTAATCTTTATTTTTTTTCGTTCAACCAGTGATGAGGTAAAAACTGTAATTTGGTGGTAAAGTGACCAAAATAAATTAATTTTTTCTTCAATATATCCGTAGAAATCGATTAATAAAATTGAAATCGTTGAAAGAAATATAAAAAACTAATTACAAGGCTTCAATTAAATAAAATAAATAAAATATAGAAATGACAGGTACCTAGAATGATTGATATATGGTAGTAATAAAAGTGACCAATAATCTGAATGGCGTAGGTATCATAAAACCTAAGTAAACAGTCAGACTAATCCCCATTGGAGTTCAATGGCACACTATGTTTACTTAGGCTGTTTAAGGATTTCTTCATATTATTGGTCACTTTTATTACTAGGTAGAGGTACCATGAAGCAATAATAATTGCTACCTGTCATTTCCATATTTTATGCATTTTATTTAATTAAAGGCTTGTAATTTGTTGATATTTCTTTTCGACGATTTTGAGTTTATTAATCCATCTCTTTACGATAATTATTATGTATTACAGAAAAATTGAATTTATTTTAGTCAAATTTTTACCACCAAATTAGAGTTTTTTATCGCATTTTGTATCTTTAAAATTAATCTCTATTTCAGGGGTGGACATAAGTGATAGACCACCCTGCACATTGACATTTGACATATTATGTGTGAAAATG
Organism: Malachius bipustulatus; assembly: GCA_910589415.1. Classification (NCBI taxonomy): domain Eukaryota; kingdom Metazoa; phylum Arthropoda; class Insecta; order Coleoptera; family Melyridae; genus Malachius; species Malachius bipustulatus. Next base: position 45,064,081 of record OU342632.1, on the reverse strand, counting down.
AAAGCGTTCTGACATCATCATTTTTAGAAAAAAAATAAAAAACCTTCAAAATTACAGATTTTGCCTGAAATGGTTCAAGGAGGTAAGAATCGATTTTCCATTTTATTTGCGGGAGATGTACCTAAAAAAGATGCATCATATTCCTAAAAACTTCTTCCAAAGAAGGTCTGATGGATTATCGAAATTAAAATAAAAACTAAAAAATTGTATTTTTCACAACAAAGTCGCTTGGGTGATAGGACCAGCTTTCTCGATTTATATGACAAAAATGTACACTAACATGATGGCGATCAACAAATTACGTGAAAATTAAGGCGTTCGGACGTCATCATTTTTATAAACAAAAGTAAAAACAGACAAAATTACACTTTTTTTTACCTGAATGGTCAAGGATTAAAAATCGATTTTCGATATTTTTGTGCATGGATGCGTCTTTGAAAAAATAGGTAACATCATATTCCGGAAAAACTTCCGCAGAACAACGACTGAATTTTTGGAATAATAATGAAAACTAAAAAATTGCATTTTACCGTTTCCACAAAAAAGTGTAACAGCCGATATTACAAAGGCTGATTAGGCTAACGGGCAGATTTCTGTGCTCGTTTTTGAAGCTAAAGCCTTGTCCACACCGAAAGCAACACATAGGAACATTTTGTTTATGTTGCTTGTTCCTGGAACTTGTTTCTGAATGTTGTCAAAAGTTTATTTAAGTTCCTCATTGTTTACGGTTGCAGCAACAAAAGTTCCTATAAGTTGCTTGTTTCCATATTTAGCGGCAAAGATTAAAGAAAATGTAGAAACATTGGTAAACATTTTTTGTTTCTCAACGGTATTTTTATCAGTGTGGACACGTTGTTGCTTGTTCCCAAAGCTTGAAACTCCCGTTGCAAGAAATCGAAGTGTTAATGGGAGGCGTTCCAATGGAGGTATAGCAGCTCTATAGTTCGTATCTTCTTTTTGAATTAAAAGTGAAATTTTGCAAATCAGATTACCCAAATCAGTACAACTCATACGACAAATTTTTTTTAAATGTCCATTATTATAAATATCATCTTTCTTTAATGAACTTAAAAGACGTATGACACCATGTATTGTGACTTTCTGTCTAAAAGACTTGGTCTAGTCCAACTTTACGGACTCGTCTTTTGTGTTTTGCAGCTGCTGCTATCTGTAAATCTTCTTCGTCGTGCCACATTGTTTAGAAACATACACTGCACTGGTGTAGACTCAACGTTTCCTGTTGCAGCAACACAACGAAACATTCACAAAGCTGAATTACCTTGGTGTGGACAGAATGTTTACGGAACTTTTGCTGTTGTTTCTGTTTCCATAAACAGGTTGCGGCAACCAGCAACAAAATGTTCCTCTGTGTTTCTTTGGTGTGGACAAAGCTTAATATCCACGTCAAAGAAATTTTTTGACATTTTTGTGATTACTTTCATGTCAAGAATAGATAAATTTGAAAAATTTCCACTTAGACTCGATACCTTCTTCAGAAATTACCACTTTATAATACCTGCAGTAAGGATTTTTACTATTTTATGTCCAGAGTTTTCACCTTTGGAATCTATCTCCCGCAATTTACAAGAGTACCCCAACAGTTTATTATTTTTATGTGAGTATTTTAGGTAGTGAGTATTTTCTGTTTCCCATCCAGGGCACGCATGCACGACTTTTTCTAACAATTAATAACTTATTTTAAATAATTTGACGAACCACCAGTCACCGCGCAACTACCTATATATACTAAACGCAAATATTTATTCTATGCTCAGTCAAGTGTGTATTGTAGGTCCAGGAACGTTTGATGTTAATATTATTATTATTTTTAGAGCAGATAATTCTATAACTATACAGGGAGTCTCACAATTGACTCCCGTGCTCTTGAGATTCGATTAATGGAGCTAAAAAAATTGAAAATAGAGAGTGAAAAATTTTCCGTTTGCGCTTCGTTAAAAAGTTATTGTTAAAAATAGCAAAAATTTTACTTTTCAACAAAACTTTATTAAAAGTAACTAATGATAAGTATTAAAAAAAAAGTTCATTTGTTCTCACGCAGAATGTGTTCAAATAGGTCGCCTCCTAATTAAAGGCAAAGATTCGCAGCAGCAATCATGGAATGGAAGCACGAACTCTTTGTGTAGATCATCGTCTATTAATGCCACAGCGGCAGCGTGAACACGAACTACTACATCTTCTTCGTTCAAAACTGGATCACGGAAAACTTTTTCTTTCAAGTAGTCCCAGAAAAAGTAATCGAAGGGATTCACATCTGGCGATCTTGGCGAGGCTATGGTATGAGCTCTTCCGATCCACCTCCCTAGGAAATTTTCATTCAAGAAATTTTTTCAACTCTTTTCAAGAATAACTTTTTAACGTAGCGCAAACGGAAAATTTTTCACTCTCTATTTTAAATTTTTTTTAGCTCCATTAATCGAATCTCAAGATCACGGGCGTCAATTTTGAGACAATCTGTATTGTTTTTTAATTATTATTGTTTCTTACCTTAAAAGTGCCTCTCCATTATAAATATAAATTCTCAAAGGATCGATAGAAGTGATTATTGTATAAATTCCTATATCAAATTTATGACCGCTTACAATTAAAGGTTTATCGATATATTCTTGTATGAAAGTTCCTTCAGAATTCAAATCGATTTCTTCAATGTTTACAACTTTAATATTCCTGTGGTCGTTGTTTTTCTGCACGAAGGAAATTTTCGGATTTTCCGTAGCGTATTTTAACAACAAATCTTTGTCATTAGGTAACTTGAATGCTGGTGGGATGTATTTTAAGCCACTTACAGCCAGATCGACTTTATTTGTAATGAAACCGCATCCGGGAAAGTGGTTGATTTTTTGATGCGGTTCAAGATTTTTCAATTCGTTTTGGAGTTTTCTGAAAGGATAATCGTGAGCCCAGAGTAAATCCCAGTCTTCAGCGTCTGGATCGTATTTATAACCAAGTCTTTCTAAAACAATAAATACGTGCTTCAAGTAACCGCTTTCCATATTTTTACCGAAAGCTCTGAACGTTTTCACATAATTATTATCTCCTTGTTCATTAGACTGATTTTCGAATTTCTGGAAATTGTTCAAATATTTCTGATTATCCAAAGTAATTTTTATATTTATTCCTATTATACAAATTAACACGGTGACTAGTAAATAAATATATTTATCCTTTTCTAATGGCTTATTGATTGATTTCGGTGGTAGTGGTGGTGGTGGTGGTGGTGGATTATCAATAATTTTAGTTCCTTCCTAAAATACAATCTCATCTTAGAAATATAGGAATATCATTTTATAATTTATATAAAACTGTTTCACTTCCTTACCTTTTCAACCATTTCATCTTCACTTTCGCTCATCTTTATTCAAAAATATTATATTTTGTACGTGTAAAATTTACGAACCATATCTAATGTACTCGGTGAACTTTATTTAATAAAAAACTTGTACCAGCAAACACAGCTGAAGAGTTGGATTTTAAATAAATAGGTAACTGTGCTTTGGTATTGTGGTATGTGATTACCAAGTTCAGTTACCTATTACCTGCATGTCTTGACCTTGATTCTTGAAAGATCTCTCTTTGATTCTTCAAAATATCTCATTATTTCATGAGAACCTATACGTATTCCGGAAGAAAATATAAATAATTTTCTCATTTTTATCACTTTTTAAGAATTATTATAATTAATTATAAACATTTAAGAAGAGCTCGAAGTTTGATATGTGATATGTTTCTATGCATGTTGCAGGTGTGAATGTTTGTATATTATCTTTATTAAAATTTATAACTTGTATGATCTGACAACAACGCTGAATTAATTATTAGACGCTTGTTTTATAGTAGCTATACCACCTACCTACATAATATAACTTGAGGAAAAAATTAATTTTTAAAATGATATTTTTTCAACAACTGATTTTTATTCTAGAAACTTAAATTGTGACTTAATTATGTATTGCAGTGAAAAATCCATAAACTTTTTATTATTATTTATAATAAAGTATTATTCGGTCTTCCAGTCAGTTGCCAGGGAACATGAGTAGTGGAATCATCGCTTGTTCTCATATAACCGCTGCGATGATGTTTACCGCAGTTGTGGACAAAATGTTCGGAGCAAATTTCCAAGGACCACGGCACTCTTAAGCTTTTATACGAAGGCCGCCATGAAGCCTACACACATTTCAAAATTGTAATTTTATTTTGCAATGCATGGTTTTTAAGTTCTAATTATAAAAATTGCAATATGGGCGTGCAATATGATTTCCTATTTTTTATAGTTCATCAGCGTATAGCCCTGCCGGATAAATAATAACCTCTTATGGAATAAAAGTCATAATTCAGAGAGAAAAATTTTTTAGAAAAACGCTCGGACACGTTAACTTTAATTTTTTATTTGGCATCTTTTTAGCCTCAATTTAATTTTATAAACGCCTCATCATTTTAGGCATATTGTAGTATACAAGGTGTATCATATATCCTTCCTCTATATTGCTATCTCGTTATAACGCTAAGATACAATAGGTCGGTAAACTAGAGAAAAAGATGCGCAATTTGATGATTAATAAGAATTGAAATTTTTTTTTATATTGTCAGTCTGTGCTGAAATATCCTGAAAAAATTGAAAAATCGAGATTTCTTAGTTTCGTCATATCTTTTTTATTATTGGAAATTAATAAATAATTTTTTGTGGGCTTATACATAAGTCGGCAAGAGCTACCCCATTCTGACGTTTCAAAAATTTTTGACTAGATCCCAGAGTTTTCATAGTCAACTTTCGTTTTTCTTATGGCCGCCATATTATTTTTTTATGTCGTTCGATATAAAAAAAATAATGGAAACCAAAAATTAATAAAATTCGAAAAAAAATCCAAAATTTTTATTATTTTTCCGAAAAAAAAAATTCGCTGAAATACGTCAATATGAAGTCATAATGCTTGCCTTATGGTTTTTTAATTTCTCTATGATATTCGGTCTAAAAAGTTGGAAAGAACAAAAATTTTTGAAATTTATTTTTTGAAGTTTATTATAATTTTTGGTTTGCATTATTTTTTTTATACTGAACGTTATAAAAAACAATATGACGGCCATAAGAAAAGCAAAAGTTGATGACTATGAAAACTCTAGGATCTAGTCGGCTTTGAAAAATTTTGAAACGTCAGATGGGTGGCTCTTGCCGACTTATGCTAGCCTACAAAAATTATTTATTAATTTCCAATAATAAAAAAGATATTACGAAAATAAGAAATCTCGATTTTTCAGTTTTTTCAGGATATTTCAGGAACGGTAACAGATATCTTGTTTGTCTTGACGGATTCGAGATGGCCACAAAATTGCGCATCTTTTCTCTAATTTAACCTACCGTTTTTGGACTGGAAACAGTTCCACGGATTTTTCTGAGTACCTACAGAAACACCTCGGAAAGTGGGGTAAAAGCTGAATGTTACTTTTTATTGTATTTATTTTCGAATTATTGTTTAACATTTTAAGTTATTAATTATTATTTCTGAGCACATGTCTAAAGAACCTTTTCACTGCTTTGTTATTCAATACTGTCATGTTCATTAAGTTTGGCCAAGCATTTCTCTTAGTATAAAATAATTCCATATAAGAAAATTCTATTGATTGGGTTGCTGTAAACAGTCTTAATTATTATTGTGTGAAAATTTTATTATTTTGAATTTGAATTATTAATAAGCGGCGGTAAAGTGTAAGCTTATACAATTAGTTAATTCATCTAAAACTCGAGCGCTGCAGTGATGTTACCACCACTGCAGTAGGGTACCTGTATTACCAACAGCTTTAGTTTCGGTAATACACTAAAACCGAACTGAAGCTGTCAGCGCTGGTAATACAGGTAGCCTAGTTACCAGTATTAGAGTCCCTAATAAACTGCGAGTATATCACTGACCTTATCTTATACCCGGACTGGGGAGCTAAATGAAATGACGATCAAGATCAAGCTTGTCATTTGCTGTAAATAAGCTGTTCCCTTTTTTGCGTCCTCATAAATAAACAAATAAAAAAATTACAAACAAATAATGCGATATTGAAAAAAGGCATTTTTTGTTATGACTAGATGAGGCGAACTTCCTATGTACTCTGCAATCTGCAGCTGCACTCATGACAAAAGTGAGGCCTGTGCCTCACATGTCTGTGCGTCACGTGCCTCACACAAAAATAAGGAACTTTATGTCTCATAAACTTTTTCTTCAAACTGATTCCTTCTCTTTATTGGAACGATATCAAAACAAAGAATTCATAGACCTTCGTTTGATGCGTTGACGGAGAATGAAGCGTTTTAGAGAGAAACCTCAAGAAACAAAAAATACTTATCTTCCCCCAAAGAATATGCCTGAATTTTTTCAGAGTTTTTGGGCAACAAATAGGCGGCCCATTGTTTGAAGTTTCCCTCTCGAAGAGGGCCCGGTCATACGTGAACTTCTTTACTTAATAAAATGCCCAATAATAATGTTTCATACTAAATAATCATGAACAGAGAAAATAACACACCACAGCACATCAGAATCACAGCAACTCAAAAGATTTGTATTCGCTTATCTACCTGCTTCACTGTTTTAATGCATTTTTTCTTGGGTTTCGAATACATAAGTAGTAATATTGATTAATATCCATCGTTGTGATTAGAACTGCTTTCAAACCAAAAGACACAGACAGAATAATGTGGTTCCTAAAACAATTATTTCGCATTCAGAGAGTTTTTTTGATTTATTGAAAATAATTTTTAGCAGCTTCATTTTAGTTAAGTAATCGTCCACAATGCGCCATATATGCGATACCGGAATGCGCGTGAACAGTGTACCCATTTTCGTCCGTCGATCTGTTGGTCTCTTATTTATAGTATGTTGTCTCTGATCCATCTCCAGATCCCCACTAGCAATATATAGTAGTATTATATGTGATTATGCATGCAAGGTAAGCTACTAAATTGCGATTTAACCTGATGATTACTGCCGAGTCTCATGTAGCTGTCACCTGACTGACGTCACAGGCTGCGCGCTGGCATATCTTGTTGATTTGCATCATCATGATTCATGGTATTCATGGTCATGGCTTGTACACTGTACCACCATCGAATGAAAAATGTACCGCTTTGATACAAGTTATGAAAAAATCGAAAATGCACCGATTTGGTCCTTTTTTGTTTACATTCAAAGTTAAAAAAGCGTTCATTGCGAGATATAGGTAATATACAATTTAAATAATGTGATTGTATACAATAATATATGCAATTTTATTGTATGAATGAATTTTAAAATGTAGTAGGGCTAGTAGGTAGGTATTACCAGCGTATCAACAAAAATTAAATGTCCCAAATGTGGTACAAAAATGTACAACGATGACGCTGCTACACGATTTTCTTTAGGGAACCTGCATTACCGACACTAACGCTTATTAGCAAGCGTCAGTGTCGGTAATACAGGTTCCCTAATTTTCTTTATTTTTCTTCCATTGAGGTTGCATACATATCAGAATATCAGGCAACTAATGATATTTCAACGGTGTAGTACAAGTTGCATAACAAAACATACCACAGAACATGATACCATCATATCAGTGATTCTGTGGAAATTAATTTTTTAGTGATTTTTGTGTATCAACCTAGGGTCTTTCATCATTTAAGAAAGTCACTAAAAAATGTATTACTAATACTGGAATGTGTGACATTTAACTGACAAGTCAAGCAGTGTACTTGCTTTTTAACTCTAGCCTGCTGGGTTCATGGGTTTTCGTTCGTGACTCGGTGGAATAAAGAAAGAGTGATTAGTTTAAAAACATGGCAAAAACTTACGATCATTTATTTAAGTTATTGTTAATTGGTGACTCAGGAGTCGGCAAGACTTGTGTGCTGTTCCGGTTTTCAGAGGACGCTTTTAACACGACCTTTATCTCAACAATCGGTGAGCCAAGTAAAATTATTTTTGCAGTTGCAGTTTGATTTCGGGTACAAACGGCCAAGCAACCTGTAGGCTAGCGCTAGATCTAGACCTTCAGGCAGGCTTAGTTTCAAGGCTGAATTAACCGACGTCTTCACCGATTTTTAAGAACAATGACGGACTTCTAGCTCCACTCTAAAATCTAAAGGTCGCCGATCTTACCGCTGATAATTAGACGGTATTTTTTATGATATTCCCTTTCCCTGCTCTGATAAACCGCAATTACCACACCTCATCCTCCAGTTCCAGCATCTGCTTAATTAATATAATTGTCTGCTGTATTTTAAATTCGAATGAATTTCTATTTTTATTACAGAAAGTTAAATTTTTATATGCTTAATTTGAACATGTGTGGTACTGTGGTGACTAATAAATAATAATGCAGTCACTTTATTGGAATTGGTAATGATCATGATCATATTCTTAATTTTTTGGGTATAATTCCCCCCAGTCCAGTACCTTATTACTGTTTACTGCTAAAAACTTTTATACCTAATTATATTAATCTTTAATGAAGATGAATAGGTACCTACATCCTACATACATACTGTGCATCTGTAATTCTAATTTTGCACTTTGGACAATTAGCCAGCTTCTATGCATTTTCATTCATCACTTCCTATTTTTAATTTATTTCATTGTGTAAACTTATGTTTGGTACCTCTACCTACCTGCTTGCAGGTAAAAATAAAATTCATCATCACTATTAAATTCAACATAATTAGGATAACGCTCAAGTCAAGACCTAATTATTATATTAAATTCCCACTTTCATTAATTAAAAAAAGAGAATACCAATCCCATTCTTTTATGACAGCTGTTATGACTTAACCAAAACATTATTTATTATCAATCAATACCTACCATAGAGTAAGAACCACGGTGTAAGATAAATAAGGTGTTGGGACAAGATCACTCAGTGCGAGCGGATAACGTCACATTACCGCCGGTTGACCCAAGTCTGTTGTTCCTCTCGCTCGCAATGTTTTGTTCTGCCAACCCCTTCACTCGGGCAAGCGCTAGCGTAAATGATTCAGGCATATTCACTGACAAACGAATATTTAAATGTCGGTTTGCTAATCGATAAAATACCCGTGGTAGTTCCATCGCATCAACTTCTACAATTGAGCACAACATGCTTTCTGCCCATTTCTGCTTATCACTTATTCAGACAAAAATAAAATAGAGTTATAGGATGTCATTAGGGCATAGAACATCCTGACAATTTGCATGTGTAAGAGCAAGAGGTCAGAGCCCAGCTGGCAAGACTCTCTCATACATTGAGGTTGAGGTTTTCATCCCGCGCTTACTGTTGAAATACATATTTCGTTCACTCGCCTTCTATATCTTACACCATGGTAAGAACTAACTCATAAACGTTCTTACTCTATGATCAATAGTGTGAAACTGAAATTTGACTGTCACTGCAATCCAATTTAAATTACCACTTTGTTAGGTAATATATTCTCTTTATGCAATTAATTATATTTTCCACCCCAAAATGTTGTCAGTTGTAATTATTATTTAATAATAATAATATGATCATGATCTGGCTGGGGACCTTTACTTGACGACACTGACAAGTAGTTTACAAGAATAACAGGTGACAAATACTAATTTAACGACCCTGAACTACCCCCTAAAATCACCCTTGATATGAACCCACAAAGATTTTGACCTAAATTAAAATATTGCAAATTTCAAACATAACTTGTTTTGGTGAACTATTTTTCAAAAGTTGTACCATTTTCCCCTTATCATTATTATTTATTATAATATATTCATTACCTTCTCCTCTTAATGCTCCTCAGTTTCTTTTATTAAAGTAAAAACCTCCTCTCCTAAAATTTTTGCAACACCTCCCTTCCTGCCTGGTTACATTTTTCTATTCTTGCTTTTATTTTGCTTTGACCATAGTAAACAGACCGAGTACCTTCACTTCAACAGACCTTTCCGACTAATTACCTATGACCTTGGAGTGCCAGCTGCTTTTAAAATATTCCTTTTTCCCAATTATTATTAATCTGCACAAAGATTTTCTCTCTAGGATTAAATTCATTATTGGTTCGAGCTAGCCTATCGTCATACATTTTTTATTTGTATTCATATCCTTCGAACGAAGGCTTTCTTTATTATTTTTATTTTAGCGACTCTTCTGTTTAGGAATAATAATAATGACAAAAATATAACATGCACCTTGCACAGAGATGTACCTACCTAATAGAAAAATCTTCCACAGAAAAAAAAAGGGTCATTATATACATCCGCGGCTCCTACAGTTTCACTATGGAACTTATATAGGGGTGGAGAACATACCCATAGTAACACCAGGAAGGTATTCATTTGCTGGGCAAATGAAAGGGAAAGCCACAAAACGGTGTAAAAAAATGGTTTTGAGAGTGCGGAGGGAGTGCGGTCCTGACAAGAGGCACCGATTAGATGCCGCGATCCCGGATAAAACCACTTCACCATAATTGCCAAGTATTCTATTCTGTGTTAGAGGCTCGCAGAGGCGGACTGAGCGATATATCCGCTTTCATTACGTGTCCAGTCCGCACAGGGATTGATGCAATGATTTTCGGATTATAAATTCAAAATAAATGCAAAATACAAAATAAAAATCGTGGTACTGTTATTTTCGAAGATTTTCCTTGCCCTGAAAGTGAAAAAAAAAATAGAAATTCGACCGTAGTGCCAAAGAGGCCTTGGTTGTGACCTTAATATTAGTTTGCCCTTTGCCATGGCTGTTTTTACTTTCTTACCCACCCAGCACCCCTATTTCGCTCCTCGGTCCCGAAAAAATTGATGAAACTTAGGAGCCGCGGATGTATACAATTACCAAAAAAAGGATTGCAACAGAATTGTCACCACATTAGAAGATACTGTTGTAATCTTTGCGAAGATAATCTCCTATTGTATGTATAAACGGTTCGTCTAATTCCAATAAAACATGGTGAACCCTTAACATTTTTAGCTATATCAGAATATCAGAATCAGGTTATTCATTATAAAAAATATACAGTTATGTGGAGTGCATCATTTTCAGTTACAGATTGCTGTGTTTTGGAGAAATGTAAAATCTTCTGTTGAAGAAATTAATAGATTTCTTGTTTTTTAAAACTCCTTGTTCTTAATAAAAATGTCAATTTGTTTTCAATAATATAAAATTAATAGGTACATAGTTGGTTTGTTTTTGAAAATTGTGAGTGGGTACTTTATTTGCTCTAAAATAGGGTGAATGAACGAGTGATTAACCACCAAGTGCAATTTTTATCAATATAATGTAAATTGATTTTGGAAGTTTGATTTTACTTTGTCCCGGAATAAAGGGAACAAACTTCTAAGGTAGAATATTCACCTTATTTTAAGACAAAAAGGCTTCATGAACATACCCCTAAATTGAGTATATTAACGAAGTTACTGGGTGTTCTATATTCCAATTTTTTGTGTTGTTTTTCTATTAATTAGTCTAATATAACAGCAATAATTACCTGTGTGTAACCTGAACCAGGGACGTATGGTAGGTAGGGGTTCAACTGGTATACCCCCCCCCCCCAATTTTACGCCACTGGATAAATTTTTGGTTCGACATAATTTTCAAATATCCAGACCTCTCTGGTACAAAAAGTACATAAGGTTTGTTATGTAAATTCTCAACAGTATCTGAGATACTCGAAAATGACAAAAAGTCCGTTTTTCGTATATTTTTTTCAACTTTTGGAAAAAATTACAGATTTGATGTGAAGCTTCTTCTTCTCCAGATATAATCGTAGCAACGTTTCCTAACGCCATGAGCTCAACTTTTTATTTTATTTATTTTTTTTATGTAAATATTCCTGAACCTGAACTTTCACCTATTTACTTGTACCTATCTCAAAACCGGTTGTAAATTATTTACCTACCAAACCTTAAGGTTGTTTTATATCAAAAATGTTTTTTGGAAATTAGTCAAAACCAAAACCAAAATTTATCCAGTGACGTAAAAATTGAGGGGTAGGTACATAAGTTGAACCCCTATCTACCGTATGTCCCTTTTTCAAGTACACAAGGTGATTATTGCTGTTATACTAGACTAACAGCTGGTATTATAAAGGCTCATTAAGTTAACGGGCAGATTTCTGTGGCCATTTCTGAAGAAGGTATCGAGTGTAAGTGGAAATTTTTTTAATTTATCCATTCTTGACATGAAAGTAATTACAAAAATGTCAATGAAAGTCATTTGACGTCGATATTAGCTTCACAAACGAGCACAGAAATCTGCCCGTTAGCCTAATGAGCCTTTATAATATTGGCTGTAATTAATATAAAAGCAACACAAAAAAATTCATAAAAAAATATTAAGCCGTTTTGGAGTTATACAAAAAAATGTTTTTTTTTTTTTTTGGAACATTGAACACCCTGTAACTTTGTGAATACTCAATTTGGAGAGTAGATTAATACTTTTTGTCTTAAAATCAAGTAAATATTCTACCATAGAAGTTTGTCCCCTTTATTCTGAGTATTTACTTAGATGATGTTCATTGTGGCAACATTGCACCTTTTAGTATTTAAAATAAATCAACTAAGAGGTGGCATTAGAATCCGTGTCACTTGACATTCAGTAAAGTGATTGCAGATGTTGCTTTATGCTTTAAGCCAAAAATACAGAAAAATTGTTACCTACTTCAAAAAAGTTTGATAAACTCTGAAATTGTCAACTAATACTATTATTTACGTAAAAAATCACAATACCTGATAGAACCTATTTTTATAGCAGCAAGAATCTACTTAAGCTTAGCTCAAGGGTCCCTAAGGCGGCGTACATGTTGAAGCTGCGAGTAACGATACTAGCAACGATAACAGCGAAGCGACGAAAAATAATGCATGCGCATTTATGCAGGTGTTCATGCCGAAGCAGCGAGTAGAGCAAAGCTTTTTTGCCGAACAGTGATAAGAGCGACGAGAAGTGGAAGTGTATATATCTTTGCTTTTATCGCCTAGAAAATAGGCCTCGAATGGCAGTTGCACCATTTTTTTCTAGTGCTTGAGATACATGGGATAGAATACAATCAAAAGTTTCCCGCGTCATTCGCATGTAAGCAGAAAATTTGGAGGGAAACTCTCTCAAATTCGCATATAAATGATGAAATTCTCCGAATTCAAACCGTAGTGTATTGATAGGATGGGATGGGCACAGAACCTACGTTTTCGTTGATTACTATACAAATACAAAAATAAGAGCGTATTCGACAATAATAATATCTCTTCTTCCGAATCACTCATTTTTATACTGATTATATACTGACACAAATATTACAGCAACAGCAAAGCTAAAAACGTTACTGTTATCTCAGCTCCACCATAGACACATCGAGAGAGACAAATTTTTCGTAGCTTTTATCGTCGCTAGTATCGACGCTCTTATAGCTTTTATCGCAGCTCCAACATGTTCCCGGCCTTATTCATTCATTTACTGGTGCATTCACCCTAACCTGTATTAGTTCTCTGAAACCTGAAACAGTGTTTATTATCAATTATTTCAATTATCTATAATTTGTATATTTTTAACTAAAAAATAAAAATAAAAAATCAATAAAAAATAAATAAAAATACCTGTATATTTTTAACTAAAAAATAAAAATAAAAAATCAATAAAAAATAAATAAAAATACCTAGAAGTGAATATCTTATCAGTACGAAGTATGTACTTATAAACAATTATTTCATGGACACTTACCCCGAATATCTCTTGCAGCTGTGAAATTATTGCTGCAGGCAAAAAATTTCTCCCAATATAACTATTCAAGCAACGGAAGCATTTTCTTAAAGTAATTTTAGTTTCTTTAGTCAATGTTTATGGTATTGTTTGATTTTTTTTAGTCATGTTTGATGATAATTATAATTTGTCTTAAATTATTTTTTGAAAATATAAATTACAGTGGAAACTTGACAACTTCCATAGATCAAGTTGGTCAAAAGCAAGTAAATCCCTTTAAATAGCATTCCCTCTTTCCTGCTGCTTCGAGACTGCGCTTCCGTTCTCTCATTCCCTCTCATGAAAATTTTTTATTTAGCTCTTTCTTCTGCTCAATTTCCGTCCTGTTGGAAGTTATTTAGGGTGATACCTGTCTTTAAAAAAGGAGACAGGAGTCAGATCACCAACTATAGACAAATCTGCATTCTACTTAACTCTGGAAAGGTGTTTGAGGAGGTTATATATAGGGTGCTCTATCCTCATGTCAGATTTCTCTTATCATCATGTGTGACTGCGCTAATCAGCAAGCCTCGATGTTTTCTTTTGCAGTGCTCAGCAGATTAAAAGATATTTCTTAAGTTTGAACTCAGTTTGACCTGGATTTGCTGCCGCATATTTGCCAAATCTCGCAGTTCATTCTGTTTGATGTATATCTTCTTAAATGGTTTTTTACAATTTGTATTTTATACCTTGGCTTTTACTTCTTTGTATTATATTGTATGTTTATTTGTAGAACTGAAATTCTATGTAACTCAGCAGATAATCACACCCTTTGTATGGCATTTGCTGTTGGGTGGATGTAGATAAATAAAAAATAAAAAAATGAAAAGATAAAATTTTTAATATTATATCAAGCGAAATCAGCTATAGTCCAATAAAGTCTAAAAAGTCATACGTATCGATTAAGAATACGCATCCTTTTGATAGTTCGATTTATTTTGTTTCATATACGTGGTTTTTATAGTAACCGCCAGTTTGTCTAAACACTCCATCCCGCATAAATAAGTATACGTCAACATTGGTTTTGAATGAGAATTAAATGCACAACACAGAGGATAGAATGTCATTACGTGAATAAATTTTATGTAGTTGTCAGTGGCTCTCAAACTGACGTAAGCGGTTCAATTCATTTTTTGAATGATTCCTTCAATAATTATTACGCTCGTTCACAACTTGACAATTAACTGTTTGACATTTTCTGGTGAAATTAAAAATATTAATTCGGACGGTTAGTAAGACGTCACATCTGACTTTTTAAAGTTAATCCTACTATAATTCATGGTCAACCACTGTCCAAATAGATTTGTAATAGACTGTAGCTATGTCAGCAGAGCCACCCTCTGTCAATCTTGTTAGCCTGTTAATAACTACTGTTTCCTCTTATATCATTCGTAACTCTCCAAGTAGCTTTAGTTTTATTCTCAGATTTTAACACAAAAATTTTCGTATTTCTGTGTTTTATTCCTGATTAATTTTCTATCCTACTTTTTTTGAACTTGTTTGAATAAAATAACACATCCATTCTGTCCACTTTGCCACTCTACGATGTCTTGCTCTCTTATCACATTTCCTTTTTATTTCTTTTTAACCCCCTGTATCAGAAAACGCTGATTGATCGATTGTCATAAATAAAACACCAATTCAAAAGTTTCCCGTTGTTCATTTACCCAAGTGGTCTTGGATGGCAAACACCTGAGACCACTCACAATATAAACCCTTCTAGGAAGTTTTGATGTTCTCAGAGAAAAATCTTTTGTGTATTATAGGCATGGGCTTTTTGTTTATATCTCGTAAAATATCAGATTTTATCTGATACATACATACATTAAAATTAGAAAGAATTTATTCCTTATTTAGATGTTGATCTATACTCTGCTATAAAAATACAGGGTGTCCGGTAAGTATCTCCTAATCTCTCGGGAGCATACAGGGGAGGTCAAAAAAAACCTAGTCTGTCATAAAAAAAACATTCCTAAAGTGTCCCTAAACGGAGATACAGAGCCCCAAAATGGTACCCTAAGATTTACTTTTTTGGCTCTAACTTTTGAACCGACCTGTATAATTAGATGGAATTTAAACACTTTATAGAGGCCACAGAGAGCCATCAGGCCATATTAAAGTCGATGTTTGACGTCGTCAGGGAAGTCAGGAACGGACTTACCATCATACTCGTTGAGTCAACATTTTGACAGGTGTCACTTTACAGAGCTAAAAACTATTTTTTTGAATAGTCTAATACTTCATCTTTAAAAAAGGTGCTCTTAATTTATTTCGGTAAAACTGACGGTTTTCGAGATAAATCGGTTTTTAGGTATGCGAAACACTCAAAAGTTACTAATGCTAAACACAAACAGGTAAAAATCAGGTTCTTGTTGATAAACCTACCTACATAATGGATTGCTATTGATGGAACTTGATCAAAATTCGCATAAAAGTCGATTTATCTTGAGAACCGCCAGTTTTATCGAAATAAATTAAGAGTACCTTTTGTGAAGATGAATGACCCGCGTATTTAAAAAATAAGTTTTCAGCTCTGTAAAATGACACCTGTCAAAACTTTGACACAATGAGTGTGGTGGTAAGTCCGTTCCTGACTTCCTTTAGGACGTCTAACATCCACTCTGATATGGCTCAATGAGTCTTTATGGCCTCTATAAAAAATTTCATCAAATTATACAGGTTGGTTCAAAAGTTAGAGCCAAAAAAGTAAATCTTAGGGTACCATTTTGGGGCTCTGTATCTCCGTTTACGGACACTTTGGGAATGTTTTTTTATGACAGACTAGGTTTATTTTGACCTCCCCTGTATGCTCCCGAGAGATTAGAAGGTACTTACCGGACACCCTGTATAGTGATTGAAATCTGATGATTCCTGGAAGGAAAAATCCACCTTTCTTTGGAATTTTTATTTTACATACTTTCATCAATGTTACAATTCTCCTGTCGTAATATTTATACATAATTATTTTCCAGGAATCGACTTTAAAATCCGGACGATAGAATTAGATGGTAAAAAAATTAAACTACAAATATGGTAAGTGAAACCGACCCAGATCCCGGACGCTCACTCGGAACTTTTTTCACTTTCGGGAATCACTTTCGCAGGGACACGGCAGGTCAGGAGCGTTTCCGCACGATCACCACGGCGTACTACCGCGGGGCGATGGGCATCATGCTGGTGTACGATATCACAAACGAGAAGAGTTTCGAGAACATCAAGAACTGGATCAGGAACATCGAGGAAAACGCCTCGGCGGATGTGGAACGTATGCTGCTGGGGAACAAGTGCGAGCTGGAGGAGAAGCGACAGGTGTCGCGTGAGCGTGGCGAGCAGTTGGCCATCGAGTACGGCATCCGCTTCATGGAGACCAGCGCCAAGAACAGTATCAGGGTCGAGGATGCGTTCTTCACGCTCGCTAGAGATATCAAGGCCAAGATGGAGAAGAAGATGGTAAGTTTAATGTTGTGTATGGTAGTTCTCATGGTTGCTTGTTTGTGTAAGGGGTATACTGCTATGTAGTAGTGTATTTAAAAAATTCATAATCTTTTGAAAAAATTATTACATCTTCAGTGTAATCATTTCTTGGACCTTTTTCCAGAAACAGTACCTATTTAGAATCACTGTTTCTTTCTCATTTATCTCTGCTGCTTTTTTTATTAAAGAATGAAGAATTCTATTCTATTTTATTATTCTATTGATTCTAAACCTTTTGAAAATTGTCTTTTTAACTGAGGCATATGAATGTTTACCCCTCTGTTGATAAAAATTGATATTAGAAGAAAAATTATTAGAAAATATTCAATTAAATTGATTTTTTCCTTACCAGTTTAACGCCTTATATCTCGAAAATAAAGCGTTTTAGAACAAAACTTTTTTCTATGAGTTCTGTCGTTTTCCAGAGTTATAAACATACAAACTGGAACAGCCTGTATATTAAATGAGCGTCATTAAATAAAAATCGTTTCAACAATAATTGAAAAAATGTCAGAAGTACCTACTATCTTTCATGCAGATGATCCTTGAATAATAATTATTAGTTTATGAATTAAGTTACAGTTTACACAGAACACTGACCACTGTTTGATTTGATGAGATAAAACACATGATGCACTGAAATGTTGAAATCAAGTTCTCTGAATGTTTATCATGTCTACTCCTCATAGAGTTTTCCTGGGTCTTTATACTAATGGCATCAATTCTCCTCTCAGCAAGCAATTCAAAATTAATACACATATAGACCTTAAATTATTTATATGAGTGATAGAAGAAATGAAAATGTGTACAGTATGTTGTCAAAAACTCTGGTAAATTGAATCTTTGAAAGTAAACTTCATGACACCTTCGAGTTCCAGATATTGTTGTGTGGATAATCACAGTCAGCAATATGACAATACTGCACTCTGAGTAAAATACAGAGCAACCTGTTTGATAAGGAAGAAGGAAGTAAATGGAGCAAATAGAAGGTTGTTGATCTAATTCATCATTATATTTTGCTTGGATATGTTTTTTAATTTTTTTACTTTTGTTTGAACACCAGACATTTTGTTCGCCCCCACCATCTAGGGGCAAACCAAAATTTACAGTAATTATGTAATCTCTCTAAGATGTTGTTTTGGCATTAAATCATACTATGTGACATGTGGTCATGATTTGAGAATATGCACATATTAAATTCACAAAAAATATTGAAAACTGTATTTCACCTGCAATTCAAGTTTTTGCACAACTAAGTTGTGACACAAGATTGAAGACAATTTGGTAATAAATTTTTTATCAGTGTTTTAGTTTAATAAATGTACTTTTTAGGTCGTTTTTGTTTCTATACACAACATACATTTACACCATTATAATCTGACACAGTAAGTACAGGATAAGATCCCATTAGTTCTGAGTAAATGTTTTCACATTTCTATGTTTTGAAAATCGTTTGTTGAAGTCAATTTTCCAAGAAAGTGCTATTTTACATAGTGGTCTTAGACAAAATAGAGTTATTTTTATTGTCAAGGTAGTGAGATATGATATCCATTTTCCTGGTCTCTTTATAAAACATTTTAAAGAAAATTAGATTCTATTATAGTAGGAATTTGATACAGAGTAAACAAACAGGAGTAAAAATTAGAAATTTATGATGGAATCGTTAACTAGGTATTTTATAGCAGAAACAGTTGTTGAAGTTTGCTAATTGATTTATTGGAGAGTAATGGATATTTTATATGTTATTCTAGTTATCCTAGAAAATATCACTTCAGGATAATTAATCTGATGTTTGTTTTCTTCTCTCTTCTTTTACTAATACACTTTTCTCTTCTTTCATTTCTTGCAAACTACTTGCGGATGCAGAAGGTAAATATACAGAATGCAAGCTTTATTGGATTGTTATATAACTTTGTGCATGTGTTTTTCGGATAATTTTGTACAGTATGAAATTTTCAAATATTGATACTTTGATAAGCATCTAAATCCAGTGTAAACTACATTAAATTAAATCAAACTTTGAAATTTACACGATTTATCAAAGTTTCAAACATTATCTTGCAAGCCTGATAAGAAGCAGATGCTGAGGGAAGTGAGTGACTAATGTGACTACATAAATTGGACAATGCATGGTTGGTTTTATCTGTGAAATAAAAATAGAAAAACCCCATCGAAAGAGGATGTTTGATAAGATGATGTGTTGCTTTATTGCTTTCCTTAAACTGCATTGCTTAATTTTAAGAATTGAAACTTTTGTACTTATTATTACCATATCAAGTTTTAACAATCTGCATATTAAAACCTGCTAGAAGTGTTATTTAATTTATTTCAAGAAGCGCATGAGGACAAATCTTGATATAAAAATTGACATAATTGTTTATTTAATTGATAGGAGACAGAATGCCATTCATTTCAATAAGCTGGAGTGGTACAAGTATGTAATAAAATTTGATAAATGCGAATAATGCATAATGCAATAGATAATCACCACAATCAATATTAAAAGAGGAACAAGAAATTGTGAAAAGTTGAATTTTTACATTTATTTCTAAAAAAACCTATCTATTACTAATGAATAATAATATTTATATTGTTAATGCAAATAAAAATCGAGAAATAGAATTTAAAGTATGTGTTTTTAAAGCTTCACATCATGGAAATGTTCTTTTATTACTGATTGATTCATCAGTGATGCCATTCGATGCAGTTACCTTTCCATCAACTAAAGAAAGGATTGCATTTGTGATGGAAACATTAAACATTTAATAAGTAGAATAATAATAAAAAAAAGAATAGTCTCCATTTTTTTATAATTTATTTTATAATGTTAAAGCACTGTCCATCTATAGGGTGTTTTAGTGATATGGAGTCAAATTTAAAGGGGTAGTTCTTATCATAAATATAAGTTGATAAAAGAAATTGTAGCTCAATAAATGACGTTTCGTATAAAAAATACAGGGTGTCAAAGTTTAAAAAATGTATCAGTTTGTGGTTATAATAGCTCGTGAAATTTGACATGAACATTGAACAGTAAACAAAGATTTTTAATTTGGTTATTTCAGATTTTGTAGATGTCTTCCAGTAGCATAGATATTCAGGTTTGGCACCCCTTTTCCTTCCCTTCGTTTATGCCACTGACTATTGCAAATACAAAAACTTTATTCAATAGCCCATGCAGTTTAAAGCAAAATGTATTCTTTAATTTTTTTCACATTGTGCACCGTTAATTGAGATATTTGAAGTTCCTCAGTCAATCATTAAAAATAACATTTTTCATAAAAATTCTAAGTCAGAATTTTTAATGAAATCAATAATTTTGTAATGTAAATGGCCCGACATTACCTGAGAAAACTTCAAATATGTTAAAAACGGTGCAACCATATGAAAAAATTAAGAATACTTTTTTGTTCTAAAATGTATGGGCTGCTGAATAACGTTTTTGTATTTGCAAAGAAATCAGTGGCGTAAAAGAAAGTGAGGGAAAAGGGGCGCCAATCGTGAATATCTACACCACTGGAAGACACGGACAAAACCTGAAATACCTAGCTAAATTAAAGATCTTTATTTGCTTATTATTCATGTCAAGTTTCATCAAAATCGATTTAAATTTACCTACATGAGTTATAACCAAAAACTGTTATATTTTTTATAATTTTGACACCTTGTATCTTTTAAGCAAAACGTAATTTTGAGCTGAAATTTATTTTTTGAACTTATTTGATTTAATTAAATTAAATTATGAGGATAAACTACCCCTTTAAATTTGGCCCAATATCACTGAAACATACTGAAGGTATATTGATGTCACTGACCATCATTACTAATTGTTTCCAATTTCCATCAGACTCTGCTGATGAATTGCAGAACATGCCCTAATAAATAATTGGGATCATAAAAACAAAAACTATAGAAATTTCCTTCAGTTATGTCAATTTTGTGATGATGCATGTCATAATAATTCACTCATTATTAATTATATAGAAATTAGTGTAAGCTCTAATGTTTTAACGAATCAATTAAAATGACATTTGATACCTTTGACATTTCGCAATGATTTTTTCGCTGTTGAATAAAATAATTGAACACCGTGGTAAAAGTCGACCTAGTGTCAGTGTCTTATTTTTCAATGCTGGTTAAACTACAGCTCTACAGACAGCATGTCAAAAAATAAAAGTAGCTTGTCAAAAAATTAAAGTAGGAGGCTTTGTACTTTTTTCTCTAAAACATACAGGATGTCTCAGTTTTTCCCCTGCAAAATTGATATTTACATAGTAAATTTTCTTCCGAGTAAAACGTTTTATATAAACCTTGTATTTTTTTCAACTCCTCAACATATTACAGTCATTTTCAGTAAGAAAATTTACTATTAAAACATAAATTTTGTGGGTGGAAAAACTGGAACATCCTGTATAAAACTTTTAACCAGTTTTTATATTGAAAACGTGTTTTAACAGGAGGCGAGCAATCCCCCGAAGGGCAGCCACCAGCTGAAAGCATCGGAGCCTCAGCGGAAGCCGACCACCTGGCTGTCGCGGTGTACCATCCTCTGACCCGTTGCGGCTTAGAAGTGAGGTTACATTGACCACATCACAGTGACTGTGCGAATGGTGACCGGGTCCAAGTGACCGACGTTGTGATGTGCCGCATCGACACTCAGTAACACCAATATCATTTTCGCAAGACCGTTAAGACAGGCCGGAGGTAATTTTTATGTAACAGTCAATTATTATTATTGCTCTTAGGTTTAGGTTGCACAACGTTTTGTTTTCTAGTCTGTCGATTTGACGATAACGACTGCCGATTCAACCGGGTTGGTTGTTTGATAATTGAACGGGATTCTGTTACTTTCTTTGTGCGATCGGATCGGCGCTAAACTAATAAACTAGGTTTCATTTATACGAATACTCGCATGTTTACGAACAAGTTTGAAATCTTTCCGTTGTTCTGTACTTATTGGTGTGGCAAGTGTAAGTAGTAAGGATAATTTTGCTTCAATGATTTATAATCGACTACCGGCGACTTGAAATAATTATTACAGAGTGTCTAAATTTTGAATTTAAGAAAAGTGACACGAAACACTCCCTGTGAAAAAGTCGAGTGACCTAGGATTAGTTGATACTGATACGGTTGTGTTGGTCACTATTATCGTAGATTTAAGATTCATAAAAAAGTGACCTTATTTTTTCTCAGGATTTTTTATGAAAATAACGTTAGTTTGTACACTCTGTATGTTTATTGCAATACTCGAGTCATGTTTGACTTGCCTGGAAACTTTATTATGATGGACTGAATTTAGTAAATGCCAGTTCCTACAGGTTGCAGTATTATCCCTTTTAATTTTTCTATTTTCTTCATTGTACGTAATACGTGACTTGGATGTTTTTAGTCACCTCTACTATTTTCACAAAATTTTAGTTAGGGATAATTATTATTATTATTATAAGTAAGGTAAATGTAGAATAAATGCAATAAAAATTACCTCAAGTGAACTTGGTCTTGTAATATAAAGTGTTATTGGTTATTTTGATAAAATTTATATGTGATTAAGGGTATTTAATTTTTTTTTAGTTGTATAATAAAATTACAGTTATTTTAATGCACGTATTTTAAAAATAAATGTATATTTCTAATTTCACTTCAAATTGTACTAGTACACAAATTACTTATAAAAAAATCATAATACTGTATTTTTCTGTTATGTATATTTTAAAAGTCTAATTTTTTTATACTTTGTAATAGATTTTGTGTTTCGGCTGATAAATTTGATACCATTTAGTATGTATACAGTGGCCAATAAATTGTTGATACATACATTGTTGCAATTTTGTCTGTAATAGAATACTCGCCGCTTCCATGTTCACTGCAGCTAGCCTCCATCCTTTATAGAATCATCAAACGTTTTGTTTACAATTTTTCATTAAGCTTAACTTTATTACCATAAATTGCGATGATTCTCTCTCTTATTAAGTAGGTATAAATAAAAATAAAACATTATTGACAATATTTTCCTAATTTACAATGAAAAAGGAGTACCCATTATTTAAAAGGAAAAGGATCAATTTTAAAAATACGTTTTTTTTTTTGGGAACAGTTTTTCCTTTTCTATGAGGATCATTGTTCGACCATATAATTAGATCAATATTTTGTTAGGTTTCCATGGAAAACTTAACAAATAAATATTGCAAATTCTAAAAGACCCCTTCCTTAGCTGAAGCTTTGTTTGAGACTAATAACTGACTTAAAAAAAAATAAATAAAAAAAAGAAAACAAGCCCTTTTCACAATATTGCACACTATGAATTCATAATGTTCGTGCCAACCGTCATAGTAGCCCAATATCTCGATAATCCAGCATTAAATAATAATAAAAATAAAATATTAGCGTAAGTATCGAAATTATAATAATACGATTTACTGTGATGGTTTTAAACAACCAATGGAACCGGAAGTGCATTTCATGTCTGACACATCAGTCTATATCCTCTGTATTTGCAGCAGAAGAATATGCCGTTCTAAAAGCTATACATTGGATAGGCAGGGAGAATTCTGGTGATACAATAATTCTATCAGACTCATACTCCAATGCACAAATGTAATTAAAAATCTTACAGATAATAATTACTGATTTTAATGTTGGTATTATAAAAATATTGGTCTGATATTGCTGAAAATAAATTCTACTCCCTTTAAAAAGAGTTAATTGCCGCTAAAAATAAAAGATCATTAAATATTTTGATTTGTCGGACAATCTGCTGGCTAACTGTTACTCGTCGAATACATCTGTTCAGGGGTGTGCTGCTTCCATCATGAACTTTTTCTCTTATGCTGGGATGTCTCAATATTTCCCCGTTCATCAGACTAATGCGCGGTTGCATGAACGTAATTAAAAATTTGTGAGATAATCATCGATTTTAAAATGCCCTGTGTTATCAAAATATTGGTCTGATAGTGCTGGAAACAAACTCTACTTTCTTATAGAAGAGTTAGGTACCAATAAAAAATTTAAATGTCCTTGAAAGTATTCACCGTATTTTCAAAATTTGAAATTTAAAATCGGTAATCATCTGAAATATTTTTAATTACTTTCGTGCAACCGGCCCTAAGAGGTACACATTGGATTTGGCGTTTTCTACACTTGAGGAAAGTTGAGTGCAATTAATAAATTCTCCTGATTCATTGGTGCCATTGGTTCCGCACCATGATCAGGCTGTTTTTGTGATTTTGTGTGGGAGGGATCGTGAGTGAGTTGGATTTTCGTGGAGCTGACTACAGACTAGTTAATGATAAACTTTTGCTTGTAGATTGGGAGGAAGTTTTTGTTGATAATGATATGGAGGCGAATATGGCCAAGTTTTATTCTACAGGGTAAGTCATTGATATGGGAAAGCTCGATGGCACCTACGCCATTAAAGATATCGAAATGAACCAAAAAGTGCTGTAAATGGGAGGGTAAAGTGCAGTTTGTAAAATTATTTTCAGACACACAGGATGGCCCAATATCGCTGTACGCCATACAACTTTGTTATTTTAAATAGGACACCCTCTATATTATTACATTTTCATATTGTTTGGGAAAAGTCAAAAAGAATGGTTTGTAAAGTTGAAGTTTGCAATGAGCAATTTATGAGTTATAAACAAATGAAAATCGCGATTTTTCATTTTCAAAGCAGCTTATATTGAAAACGGCTCGAGATATGGAAAAACGGTTTACATGTCCCTATCTTAACTTTTCAAGCGGTATCCTATTGGATGGATGAAATTTTTATACAGAGTGTTAAAAAATTTGATTATTTTCATCACCCGGTATAAAAATTTCAGCTACATGATAGGATACCAAATTAAAAATTAAGATAGGGACATGTAAACCATTTTTCCATATCTCGAGCCGTTTTCAATATAAGCTGCTTTGAAAATGAAAAATCGCGATTTTCATTTGTTTATAACTCATAAATTGCTCATTACAAACTTCAACTTTACAAACCATTCTTTTTGACTTTTCCCAAACAATATGAAAATGTAATAATATAGAGGGTGTCCTATTTAAAATAACTTGTATGGCGTACAGCGATATTGGGCCATCCTGTGTGTCTGAAAATAATTTTACAAACTGCACTTTACCCTCCCATTTACAGCACTTTTTGGTTCATTTCGATATCTTTAATGGTGTAGGTGCAATCGAGCTTTCCCATATCAATGACTTACCCTGTATAGTGGATAATTTAATTATTATAGATCACGTTCCTTTGAAAAAAACCTTCTTGCGCATCAATCGCAGAAACAGTGTATTTTTATGCGATTCAACTATGAAAATTTTTGCCGCCTTTTAAATTGGCTTTCTGAATTTTTCAATAGTCAGGTCGAATTTACGTAGTGGTTTACTGTGAAAATTTCATTTCATTTCGTTTGAAAGCGTGCCATAAAATAGATTTTTACATATAATAAACCAAAAAAAAATTGGCAAAATTTAACAATTTCGTCTCTTGTCCTATATACCCGCCACTGACTAACTTTAAAAAGTTACAGGCGAGTTCTGAAAACCGAACATTTGAAATTTTAGAGAAATAAACATCATGTAAAAAAATTCGAAAAACTCCACCATTTCTCTTATTTGCTTCTTTAAATTTTGGAGAGTTACAAGCTATTAGTGTAGTTGTCTACTCCGAAAATTTCAGGTAAATTCCCTCAAAAATGTGCTCATAATCAATTAAAGAAATTTAGCCATTTTTACCATTTTCTTACCCACGCCACTAGCTTACTAATGAAAATAATAAAAATTTTATTGCATTAATTCAAATTTCAAATCATTTTAATCCAATCTTGTTAATACAGGTTTGTAGGAGTTTTTATTTTCTGCAACTGGGGTTGGCAGGAGCAGTCATATCTGCATGGGTGGTCCCGCCCGAGCCGAGCGCGATGAAAACGGCTGGTCTGGTGCTGGTGCTGGTTTTAAATCAAGCAGTCCCGGGTCTGAATATTACATTCAATCGTTAAACAAGCCTTTAATTGTCATCCTCATTATTTTGTTGTGAAAAGTTTTCTTTCTATATTGCTTATACAGGGACTAAAAAATAGCCTTTTTCCCTAAAATTCAAAAAGCCGCCATTTTGAAACGGCTCGATCGATTTTGCTCAAAAATGCAATACCAGACCACTACTTGTGGATAATATCTTCCTCCCATAAAAATTTCAGCCTCCTAGATTGAAAACTGCTACCAGAAAACCGTGCCACAGGACCGGATGTTTCGAAATTTTAAAGGACACCCTGTAGAAGTAACGCGACTTTTGAAAAATTTTTCAACGAAAATTTAACGTCATCCCAAAGTTTCACAAGAGTAAAAAATTTCTTCCACTAATCTTGAAAGATGAAGCTACTAGAGCGTTTTTAAAATTTTAGAGATATTTACATCATGTAAAAAAAATTTAAATATCTCCGCCATTTTTTTTATTTGATCCTTGAAATTTTTGAAGATTAAAGAGTATTAGTATAGTTGTCTACTGTGAAAATTTTAGTTCAATTCCTTCAAAAATGTGCTCAAAAACTGTTATAGAAATTAAGCCATTTTCACTCTTTTCCTACCCACGCCACTGGCTTATTAATGGAAAAAATTCAAATTTTTTTGCATTAACTCAAATTTCAATTAATTTTCTTTCAATCCTGTTAACTTGATGTGAAAGTTTTTTGCCATCTTGCTCATACAGGGATTCAAAAAATAGTAAATCTTCAGCAAATTCAAATAGCCGCCATTTTGAAATGGCTCGGCCGATTTTGCTCAAGTGCAATACCAGACCACTCCTTGTGGACATCTTACTCTCACAAAAATTTCAGCCTCCTAGATTGAAAACTGCGGCCAGAAACCGTGCCTCAAAGTCCGGATTTGGGGAACTTTGAAAGGACACCCTGTAGAAGTAACGTGACTTTTGGAAATTTTTTCAACGAAAATCAAAAGTCATTCCTCAGCTTTACAAGAATCCAAAACTTCGTTCACTAATCTTGAAAGATAAAGCTACAGGAGCGTTTTGAAACTCGAAAAATCGCGATTTTGGAGAAATAAATATATATATATATATATATATATATAAATATATAAATATATATATATATATATATATATATATATATCGTGGGCAGGTGAATTTTGGAAAACCACTTTTTCGTAATCTGGGGGTGATGATCGGTGGACATTTGATGAGTTTGGGTGATTTTTGGAAAGTGATGTCGTCCTCAATAGTGTATTTTTTTGTTAAAAAATACACTAAAAGATTACCTAATACCTATCCAATATGGTACCTACTCTAATGATCTCATTTCTAAGATTATTAATAAAAAGAAAATGCACAAGAAGTGGCTACAATTTAATGTTTTTGCTGATTTTATTGAATTTAAAAAGTTAAGGGCTATTTAGACAGTCTATTATTGATAGAAAAGACTATATTGGTAAGGTTGAAAGGAAGTCTAATAAAAATATTAAAAATTTTTGGAATTACATTAAAAATTTATCTAAATCGGGTGGTATACCTAGTGAAATGTTACATTTAAATAATGAATTGGACTTTACAATTGGTGTTGATGAAATCAAAGATACTATTAAGAATTTGAAAGATTCTAACAATGTTGGTCCCGATGGATTCTCCGCCTGCTTCATAAAAAATTGCATGAACACTATTGTTAAACCACTGTGCTTATTGTATAATCAATAATTGGTACTTGGCCTTATGCCAAAAATATGGAAGAAAACTCTTATTACTCCGGTTTATAAAAATGGTATTAAAAATGATGTTCTGAATTACAGACCTATTGCTATATCCAAAATTTTTGATCAATTGTTGCTACTAAGCTAACTGATATTTGTGTGCCATTTGTTGTTGAAGAACAGCATGGATTTGTAAAGGGTAGATCGACCTTAACTAACCTTTTGTATTATAGTAATTTTATTATTGAAACTCTAAACGAGGTTACTCAACCAGACGAAATTAAGCAAGTAGATTCCATTTATTTGGTTTTTTTCCAAAGCCTTCGACTCTATTAACCACAATCTGTTATACAGGGTGTCTGCTTAAGGCTGGCCACCGGCTATATCTCGGAAACTAATGGGCCTAGAACCTCAAAATAAAAAATTTCCAGACATAAGTGATCACGAGAAATTCAATGAAAATATTTTCAAGATGGCCGCGCTTCCGGAAATACCGGAAGTTGACACCTACTTCGTTATTTTAACAGGAACACCCTGTATATTATTATATTTTTTAAATGTCTGAAAAAATCTAATACAGGTGGTTTTCACAATTGGAATTTAGATTGAGCGGTTTATGAGTTATAAACAAGTGAAAATCGAAAATTTTCAACTTCAAACCAGTCTAGAACTAGAACGGCTCAAGATATCCAAAAACGGTTTACATGTCTCTATCCTAACTTTGCACGTTTTATCCCAGTATGCGGAGTAAATTTCAATACAGGGTGATGAAAATTATCCGATTTTTCATCACCCTGTATTAAAATTTAAACCACATAGTAGGATACTATGTGAAAAGTTAAGATAGGGACATGTAAACCGTTTTTAGATATCTTGAGCCGTTCTAGTTCTAGACTGCTTTGAAGTTGAAAATTTTCGATTTTCACTTGTTTATAACTCATAAACCGCTCAATCTGAATTCCAATTGTGAAAACCACCTGTATTTGATTTTTTCAGACATTTAAAAAATATAATAATATACAGGGTGTTTCCGTTAAAATAACGAAGTAGGTGTCAACTTCCGGTATTTCCGGAAGTGCGGCCATCTTGAAAATATTTTCATTGAATTTCTCTTGATCACTTATATCTGGGGAAATTTTTTATTTTGAGGTTATAGGCCCATTAGTTTCCGAGATATAGCCGGTGGCCAGCCTTAAGCAGACACCCTGTATATAAACTATCTGGGTTTGGCCTGAGTGGGGGTACTATAAAATGGATATATTCCTATTTATCTGGTCGTGAATTATTAGTTAGAATTAAAGGTAAATTTTCTGAGTCGCTTTGTGCTGCCTCTGGTGTTCCTCAAGGTTCACATCTTGGCCCTTTGCTTTTCGTCTTATTTGTTAATGATGTAGTGAGTAATTTGAAGGTTGCTAATGCTCTAATTTTTGCGGATGACATAAAGATATTCGCTAAAGTTGGGTCCTCCTGTGACCAAATCTGTTTACAGAGGGATCTTGAAACTATCCTCGAGTACGAGTGGTCATGTCTAAACCAATTAAAATTAAATTGCTCTAAACGCAGTGTTTTGTCAATCGTAAGGAGTAAGTCCAAGAGATTATCCTTTCCTTACTCTATTGCTGGCCAACCACTCAGGGTATTGACCCCCTGTATAGCTGAAAATTATTTCAAGTTATAGTTCTCCTCAAACCATGCAACTTTTTTTCTGTCTCGAACAGTAAAACTGCTAGGAATGCCCGACACTGTTGCAGGACTCTATATACAGAACAGAAGACTTGAATTCAAAAGCAAATTAAACAATCAAAACTACTTGATTAACCCTACCCTACTCTCCAATCCCACACATATTATTTAATTACCAAGCTTACAGACAATACTCCATTTTGATCACTAGAATGAGACTTAATCACAGTTGTTTTCAATCATATCTCGCCAGAAGTGGTGTCCTCCCATCACCATACTGCTCTTGCAATGAAAGGTCGGTGGGAGATCTTAATCACTTAATCCTTTCATGTGCAAAGTATAGCCAACATAGTCAACAAACAACTGACAGTCTCTACACAAATATAACTTATAACCTCTAAATCTAAATAATCAGCTGTCCTCTTGTTTCCACACACATATATTACACCACTTCTGTTTTCTACTTCACAATTCACTATCACCAACTACTACTGCTACAATTACTCTGTGATACTTCAGCTTTCACATTCAGGATATGACTGACTGACTATCTTCTTATATAGTTGCGCCGTCGAATACTCTGGCTAGTCCGTAGACACGTTCTCGAACATGCGTAGAATGCGGAACTATTCTGGTATTAAGTAACTCACACTGGCCGGAAAAGTGTCATTCCTGTCATTAAACTGGATTTGTCGCGAAAGTGTCATTTCCATGAATGGCATTATAAAAATTGAGGAAGTAAACAAACAGATACATATCTAGAATAATTATTGTTCGCGAATAAGATGTCTCGTTATCATATTTTAGACGATGATGTAGTACATTTCATCAGAAAATCTAACATTGAAATATAAATCCATGTATTTATACCTCTTTCTGTCCCACAACCACAAGTTTGAAAAATTTTAAAAATTTCTGTGACAAATGGACACATCCGATGCCAACCGCTCTCCTCTCCTCCCAAAAAGTTTATTATTTAATTTCTCAAAAAGTAGGTATCTCTTCATACAGGTTGTAAGGTCTGCAGCTTTCATGTATAATACTTCATTGCAGTGCAGTCGAAATGACAATAATTCCCATTTACCAGTTGTAGTAAAAGTTGCGTAATAATAAATAATATTAGAGTTAAACTTTTATAAAATCAGTAGGCAATTGATTACTTTTTTTTTCAAGTTATCGCCTTGAGGATTATCATAAAATCTTTATGCAACTACAACTTTATACAAAAGGTCTTATATTAAAATTATTTAACGTTTTTAGTTAAAATTATGATCCAATTTTAGCAGTAATAAAAAAACAAAAACTCAAATAAGCAGCTAAGAACTCTTACCAAACGTATATTTCCATATCAGGTAAGTTTAAAACACAAATATAGGAAGTTTAAAATTAACAACAACTTAAAAATGACATAATTATCCAATATAAGGAATATACCTAGGTAGTGCATGATCAAAAAAATGATCAGATACTGAGACATTTATGCTGATTTTACTATATGGGTGTTCTTTAATTATTGCAATCCTCAAGGGAGCACGATCACACTAAGGAACACTCTATCTTCCTGATAAATAACTTCTTTTAAATAGAAAACTCACCAATTTAAAATACTTCAATCATCTTTTACATTACACACTAAAATATAGGATTTAAATTACAGCTAATTCCTGAAGATCTGCCGTCATTTTTCTCAGTGTCCCCTCCCAAACAACATCTAACGGTGGTCTAGTTGCTATTGCTGAAATGGGAGTTACGATGCTCATGGCAGCTTTCAGAGTTGACACGATGTCACCTACAATAAGACATTTTTTTTTGCACCAGATTAGCTAACAATATACAGTGGTCTTTAGATTATTAAAAAACAGAAAGCTAAAAAAACTTACCATGAATATAAATTCTGTCCAACGCTTTATGTAACACTTTCTGGGAAAGATGTGCAGTCTTAATTTCGCCCTTATGAACAGAATTACAGATAGCCTGAACTAATTTTGCAAACAGATTCAGACTATTCGACATAATGCATGAAAATCCAGTCGCCACTCCAGCAATAATGAGCTGTAAATAATATTGGAACGTTAATTGAAAAATTATGCAGAAAAATTTAAACTTACTTCATCTGTACCAAGAAATACTGTGAATTTATCCTCATTAACATTTAATGCTGACAGAGCTTTTTGCACGTCATCAGTACTATAAATTATACCAACGAATGATTCGATTTCTCCACTAATGTCTAACAAAAACTGAGTTACGTTCACTGAAAAAAAAATATAAAAATTAAGAAAAAGTAGTTAAATAACAAACAATCAAAATAGCTTACTGTCAAAGTTTAAATAATTTGGACAATGATGAAATAATATTGGTAGATCTTTTGAGACTTCTGATATAATTTTGATGTATTTGATAATGTCTAGGTGATTTTTAGGTCTACTATACAGATCGGCCATAAGCACTATGGCTCCAACTTTCTTCTGTTCGGCATGTTTAACCTGCAGAAAAAATTAGTTAATATCTCAATTTTTATTACACGATCATAATCGCACCATTTCGATAACATCAACAAGTGGAGCACCTCCAACTTGAACCATCAGAAACTGACTGTTGCGTTCACAAATATCCGCCCAAACTTCAGTTAAATGCATCCGTTCTCTAATTGTTAGAGATGTTCCCTCACCAAGAATGTCATTAACTAAAAAAATATTATTTGAACAATTAAAATTAACTGAAAATCCATTACTCACTCAAAACTCCCTTTATTCCGCAAGTTTTCAAAAAATTACCATATAATTTCGTGGCTGAATAGTTGATATCTCTCTGCCTTTTGTTCTCAAAAATTGTTATCGCCGGACACAGGAGTCCACGGAAAGCAAATTTTCTCTAAACATAAACATGACAACATTAACAAGAAAAATATTTGCGTCTCCTAAATATTACCTGGACCCTCGTGACCGGTTCAGAAGTGAGCCTCTGGTGTTTCTTGGAGCCCATGTGCTTGATCAGTTCAGATTTTCCGCAACGGTAGTCCTTTTTACAGAACTTGCAGTAAAAGTATGTGTTTCCGTGTACACTGGCTGAAATCCAATGCTTGAATGATGGGATACTCTCCCATTCTTTCTTGAATTTCTGGGAATAAGACTGTTTACCTTATAATAGACCAGTGTCTAAAAACCTGAACTCTGGGAAGAATAATAACATATCGAAGACCAAAGCATACAAATGTGCAAAAGAAAAATTACAATGTTTTGAAATTCAAAATCTACAGGGTGATCAGTAACTCGCGCACTCGGAGCATGCTGCGGTAAACTTCACTTTTTAAGAGCGGTAAATTTTCTTACTGCAGTGTTGTAAGTTCTATTCTTACAAAGATATGACCATTTTTGTAAAAAATAAGGTGGCAACCCTGCACTGAACATGTGAATAAGTTCGGGTCAGATGGTATTGTTATTATTTTTATTTCCATAGCAACGAAAGGCATTTGAATATTTTATATTCTAAGTTGAGTTTAGGCGGTTGCCAAACTTCAAATTTCGTTCAGATTTAGGTATGGTATCAATTTACAACATTCTCAATTCCTCTGTAAAGAGGTTTTGTGGAAAAAAAATTGATGAATTATATTGTATCCGTTCCAGACATTACAGTAACCTGAATGTTTCAAAGAACTCGGATGAGGGAAACTCTGTAACTTGAAAACCAACCGTTGAATTCAAATTTTTTTTGCAGAATATCCTTAATTTTAATGGGCTCTATATCGCCCTTTATTCGTAGTGCGCGAGTTACTGATCACCCTGTATAAAATGATGAAAAAAGCAGCAAGAAACTAGAGACAGTTAAATTTTAACATGACTAGTTTAACTTAAATAACAAACTGTCTAGTTAAAAAAATATATAGATATAGAAAGAAGTTAACGAAAATTAAGATCATCGGGCAAAACTTCTGTTTTTGTATCAAGGCAGCCAATTCTCTACATGGATTAGGTTTGAAAAATAGTCCAATTCTTTTTTTGTTTATTAATCCTGAAAGTCCAGTACGGAAATTGATTTCTGACAGTGTCATAAACGTCTACAAATTGAATAGAAGTAAAGTTAAATTTTAGTATTCTGGTTTTTGCTACTTTACTAATATTTTTGCATTTTTTCTTCAACCAGAATTGAAGAATGTTTGGTGAATGTTTGTGACCCTTTAAGAAGTCAACAATATTCTATAAAAAAAAAACTAAAAAGTCGGGTCGGCCAAGAGATACAGCAATAAAAGCTGTCTGTAATTTTATGATCCAGGTAGGCACACCTTAACATCATAAACCCTTCTTACTGGTTACCTGAACCAGACACCCAATAAGACAGGCTTAGGTAGAGTTAGAGCATAAAGTGCGCCTCCATGGATCAGTAGCTATACCGCATGTCCCTTTTCAAGACACATTATAGGGAATTCCCATGTTAATATCTATTGTTATTAAAGTTGGCTCCCCGAATTATTTTACAGTAAAATGAAAATGTTAACACTTGTTGGGGAAAAACAGGTGCTTCTAATGCATCAATTGGGTTTCCAGTTGGTGCAGCCGTTTTCGAGAAAATCGTGAAAAAGGTTTCAATGTGACGTCATTTTCATTGCTAACTTGACTCTAACAATAAAAATGGTGTCAAATTACCAAAAGGACATGTCACAACAAAATAAAAACAATGAAAATTCCATCACAAACTGGAAACTTTTTCATGATTTCCTACAACAGTCCTACAGATTATATTTCCTGTATTATGCATTTTGATTCACAAAGATGACAATTCCCTTGCTAAATTTGGAATTCTGATAAGTGTCTGATTGGCTAAAAGTTTCAAAGGACGGACTTAAGTCAATTTTAAACCAATCAGACACTCAAATGCAAAAATTAACAAGTCAGATGTCACAACGATTTTTTTGGGATACAGGATTTAGACACATAGGTATTCATGCATTCCTCTAGCTAGAATACATTTTTCAATGAAGAAACTCACTTCTCAATGAAGAAACTCCCTACACAATGAAGGAACTTATTAATTCTCACGTAGGGGATTCATTTCTCAAATAGGGAACTCACTTCTCAATTAAGAAACTTACTTCTTAGTTAAGGAGCTCATGCAACCTCACAATAAGTAATATTTTATTTTAAAACTAAATTAATACTCAATACACATAGTGGTACTGGTACATTGGCAACATGTGTATGACCGAAATATAAGCCTGCTTTATCATGGTCTTCGATATCGAACCAATAATAAACTTACCTTTCTCCGATACAGTTGTTTGTTCTTATCTTCCTTATCCTCGGTGGCATTTTCGTTGCCTGAATCTTGATTCTGTGCGTCACTTTCGGCCTCAGAATCGGACTCGGGTCTGAACACGGAAAACAAGTCTTTGGCAGTCTGCGGAGCATCCTTCTCCTTGCCAATATCCTCCTTGGAGTCATCTGTCTCATTGACCGAGACATCGCATTCTATGGCCTGGTCCTCTTCCTCCTCTTCAACCGCCTCTCTCTTGATGCGTTTCCTCGTAGTCGGTCCGGATCCCTCGGAGGACTCCTTGGAGTCCTTGGGGAGTTTTGCCTTCAAGGATGCAATCTTGCCCTCTATAATAGTCTTCTTCAGTTCTTGCACTGAGCTCATAGCTCAGTGGACCAAACGTCGGTAACAACTTTCCGGTTATTTCCCTGATGTGTCTTAGTTGTGGGCAGTTGAAAAATCCGCCAAAATGTACGGAATTTGGGGAAAGTTCACCAAAAACACTCAAAACAGAAAATCTGAAGAGTTTGATCGATGTTGTCAGATGATGGCGGATGGACGCGGGATACGGAAATTCTTGTGACAGAAGAAAACGTTGCGAAGATGGCAACATTGATTCATACACGTATGCCAACGTTGCCTGTCAATTATTATCTCCGATTTCTAGATTTAAGATAGCTAGGTAGCTAGAATTTTAACCGTTTAAGACCAATAAGATTTTAAAAAAGAAGAATGAGAACCTTAACCTCCTCACGTTTATTTTCAAAATAACGAGGATGGAAACGATTCGTATCGATTTGGATTCATTTTTTATAGAGAAGAGAAAGATTTATCAACGAGTTTGTAGTTAACTTACTTTACTAAAGGCAGTAGGGGTTTAATTATTTAAATTTTAATAAAGTAATTCTAAAATGGATTATCAAACAACAGAAAAACCAAGGTTAATTGTACAAGAAAATTCGCTTCAACAGGTAAGTTTAGTGTTTAGTTTGCTTAAATAATTCACACTTGAATTTTATAAGAATAAGTGCACGATCGACTTTCTAACACGCGCCGCAAGTATCAACCGGCTTGCTGAGTGTCCTCTTTCGGTTCATTTGAGCTTACAAGTCGACGTGCGCTAAAGCCGGCTACTTGTGAGTACTTATGAATACTTGGCAAGTACCGCGTAGTGTCCAGTCCATGACGATGCGGCCTGCAACTCAGATTTACTTGCATTACTTGTACTTCCCATTCATTGTCGGTAATAAACTGTCCCAAGCTAAACGTCATGACTTGCAAACTGTTAAAGACCCCGCTATACGTCATCTTCTCTGTCACGTGGATGTAAATGTGAACACTTGCCAAGTACCACGTAGTGAATAGCCAGCTGAAAAAGCACTAGCACTGTGTGTGCTTTTCGCCTAGCACAGGCGAATGAAGACTAGTTCAACAACCCTTCTGAGGTCTTCTGTGAAGCTAACTTCACTCGTTGAAATAGTCTAATACAGTATATTTCGTTATCATTTCAATATTTAAATTTTTTCAAGAATATAAAATATAAAGGACTCTGCAGAATCTTTATGGGAATTGACTCCCGGTCAAATTTATTATAACTGCGGGGATAGTATAACAGGTAGTATTCGATGAGTAGATCAGAAGTCTCCATCATAGACCTAGAATATAAATAGGTCTATGGTCTCCATTTGAACATAACCCCCAAAAACTCCTGTTCTCGAGATATTCAGCTCTGAAGATGGATTTATTCTATCATGACAGTCACACATTTATTTTTAAATGTTGCCCCTAGGGATGCAACAAATATCAATAACGGATATTTGGGAAAAATGGCTGAATAGTTGCTGAATATTCGTTGCATCCCTAGTTATCCCCCCCTCCCCCCAGTAATTGTTTTAGAGAGAAATCTTAGATAGATCATTAATTTGTTTAGACTGTTGTTTCTGTTGCAGTAGTTACATTTTAGATCTGTTTAGCCATTTTCGAGAAAAACAGGAAAAAGTTTTCATTTTGTATTATCATTTTCGTAATTGCATTAATTTCAACAATAAAAAATGACAACAAACAAATACGTGAACAATTTAAAAAAAAACTACAAAATTAAAACTTTTTCCCCGTTTTCTAAAATATGGCTCAACAGATCTAAAATGTAATTGCAGAAACAGAAGCAGCTTTCCAATCTTAACAAATGATCTAACTAATGTTTCTCTCTAAAACAAGTAGGGCGGCCAATATTTAAAAATATATGCGTGACTGTCATATTAGAAAAAAATCAATCTTCAGAGGTGAATATCTTGAGGAGTTTTGGGGGGTTATGCCCATGGAGACTTCTGATCTATTCGGTGAATACTACCAATCTCCAAAATTTGAACAAATTTAACTGCGAGCCAATTTCCATAAGGATTCTGTGGTATGCTTTCAAAATCGTCCGCTTTCATATGAAAAGTGCACAAGTTCAAAATGACAGTTTTGACAATAAATGACGAAAGATGTTTAAAACTAGGAATCGGTTTAGGTTACAGTTTTCTAAATTTTTTTCATAATTAATAAATAAATGGACTTGTGCCTAATTTATGTTTGTATTTAATTTTTTGGACTTCACATACTTTATGTGAAATTTTGCATAACTTCAACTCAAGTTTCAAAAATTAGGAAGTGAGAATAATTTTATTACTCTAACTGGCAGTATTATAAATGCTCATTAAGTTAACGGACAGATTACTGGGGCCGATTCTAGAAAAGGTATCGCCCGTAGGTGGAAAATATAGAAATTTTTTAAATTTTTGGCATAAAAGGGATTACAAAACTGTTAATAAAAGTAATTTGACGTCGACATTAGCTTTAATAATGGTATTAGAAATCTGCCTGTTAGCTTAATGGGCCTTTATAATACTGACTGTAACTCATCTAAAATGACTGACTTATGCATTTATCATGTGGCTGTGGACTGTGGACATAATGAGACTTTTGAGTTACTTCTTTCATATTCTATTTATGCTGGGGGTCTGCAGATCTTCTGTAGGAAATCTCATACAAATTTTAATACCCCCTAATATTATCTCCCTGATACATTTCAGAGCAAAATTGTATGAGACTTTTTTGAAGGTCCTTGTATGATGGACTCCATTGCAAAATACAAACAATTTTCATTCAGCAAATTAAAAAATTTGAAAACTGTTTTCTAAAAAGTTGAAAAACTGAAACTGTAAAAGGCCCAAAAGTAAATTTAACTCAAAATCCATAAATCACAGAATGCATGGAGGTGTGGAAAACAAAAATTTGTAAAATAAAAATAGTCTTCTGATACTTTCCTTAATTAAATCACCAGCAAATGCCAAATTCTTTATTAATTTTTTTGTCAAATCGATTCTTTTGGCCAAAATGTTCTACACAACAGAAGAAAAAGTAAACATGATTAAATGATACTACATGGGAAGCTGTTGTGTAGAACATTTTTGTCAACAGAATCGACTTGACAAAAATTAATAAATAATTTGACATTTCATGGTACAGTAGAGTCTCGCTAATCTGAATTATATCAGGCACATGGCTGTTCGGAGTAGCTAATATTCGGACTAGTCCTAATATGTGCGGATTACTGACTATCATGCAGAAATTTTATAGAAAATAACCGCCAATGTTCTATGATGACACAGCCATGATCAAATCATGTGTAACAGACCAGCACAAAATTAAACACTGACTGAACAGAAACATGCCCAAAGAGACAATAATTGTCTCTATTGAATGGACTTTTTCCCATTGGGTTGTTTTTATTTCCTGGAAGTCGTAAATTTCGTTCACCCTGCAAAAACATTTACATTACATATCTCACACACACACAATTTTATAATTTATATCAATATTTGTTATGCATGTAGAAGTAGGCTGTTTGGATGATAAGGATATTTTTGGACGACTGTTCGGACTACCAGAATAAGTAATTTCTTTAGAAATTTGAGGACTGTTTGGACTAAAAACGTTTTTCAAAATAATGTACAACCCCCCTCCCAGACCTGATGATCGTCTCTAAAATGCAGCGAGGACCCACTTCTTGTTGTGTCGTGTTCTTTTAGCCACCCTTGGTTCTTGGATAAGGTATACAAAAGTTCAAGAGTCAAGAACTACCTGTGTAATCAACATTTTTTCCTTAGAGATTATGAAATCAAATAGTATCACTATTTCATATATATTTCACACTGAATACCATTTCATTCCTTACAAATGAAATGAAATCATTTATTCATTTGTGTCTGTTGAACAATCCTGTTTACGTATAAATTGAAATCCAAGCTAGTGTCGAACAGAACATCCAAGTCTTTTACAAACTGTTTTTCTAGTAAGAATTTCACTGTTTACCGAGTTATTATGAGACACTTTACAAGATTTAAATGCAGACAATTTTATCACACCAAATCCTTCTGCAACATTTCAGCATCGTTAAACTTCTGCACCTCTTTAAACAATTTGACATCATCAGTGAATATGAGATATTTGGAGTTTCCAATTCATAGGAAAATAAAAATATCATTAATGAAGAGACAGAATAGCACAGGACCACAATGTGACCCCTGTGGCACACCAGACTCAACGCTCATGACCTTTGGTGTATTGCTAGTAATAATTAATGTCAGGCTTCTCATTAAGTTTCATGATTTGTTTTAAAATGAATGTAACTGAGGATTATTTTTTATCTTTTTAATTATCAATATCTTTTAATTTGCTGAATCAAAATGATTCGTATTTTGCACTTGAGTCTATCATACAAGAGCCTTCAAAAAAGTCTCATACAAGTTTGTTTTAAAATGAATGGGGGAGATAATATTAGGGGGTATTAAAATTATTGTGTGGGATTTCTTATGGACGGTCTGCCGATTTAATACCCGGTATAGGCGACAGTAACTATTAAGTCACGCGTGCTGTATTTATTTAATAGAATTTGTTAATAGTCTACTAGATGGCAAACTAGATAAATTAGATATAATATAAGAATTCAAAATGCTGACATGATTTCATAATAATTGTATTTTAGGATTTACCAAGTCTCACATTATCTGACGAGCATTGGACGATCAAGTTATTTAAAAAGAAATTCCGCGTTGTATTAGTAAGAACTGAAGAGAAAGAAATAGAATTTGACCTGATTGGACTATCCCCTGCTATAGCGAATGCATTTAGAAGGACCATGATAAGCGATGTACCAACAATGGCTATTGACCAAGTCTGTATAACTAACAACACTTCAGTAATGCAAGATGAAATATTAGCGCATCGATTAG
This sequence comes from Malachius bipustulatus, assembly GCA_910589415.1. Taxonomy (NCBI): domain Eukaryota; kingdom Metazoa; phylum Arthropoda; class Insecta; order Coleoptera; family Melyridae; genus Malachius; species Malachius bipustulatus. Next base: position 45,024,008 of record OU342632.1, on the reverse strand, counting down.
GTTTAATACCATTAAAAGCGAATCCTCAATTATTTGATTTTAAAAACGATCCTTCTGAAGAGAATTCAGAGAATAATAGTCTAGAATATCAACTGAAAATTCGATGTAGTCATAATAGGGAATATAATGGGAAATCCTCTCATCCAGAAGAAAAATATCTTAACAGTTCAGGTAAGGTTCCTGATTATATTGCTGCTAGGTACTAAATTTAACCATGATTAATTAACGTTACAGTCTACTCGAAACATATTGAATGGATACCCATCGGGAATCAAAAAGATACCCTCTCTAAAGATTCCGTCGGACCTGTCGATGATGATATACTGATCATGAAACTAAGACCCGGTCATGAAATAGATGTGAAGCTAACAGCTTTCAAAGGTGTGGGTAAGGATCACGCGAAGTTTCAACCGGCAGCTTGTGTGTCTTACCGAATGTGCCCCGAAATTACCCTGAAAAGGCCAGTAGAAGGGGAAGATGCCGAGGCACTCCAGAGTTGTTTTTCGCCCGGGGTGATAGAAGTCGTAGAGGAAAACAACAGAAAGTATGCCAAAGTGAAAAACGCTAGATATGATTCTGGAAGCAGGAATGTCTTTCGACACGATCATTTGAAGGATGCTGTTGTTATTAACAGAGTGCAGAACCATTTTATATGTAAGATTCCAGCACTGTTTATTTGTATGTCAAGTTATTAATATTTTTTTTTTGCTTTCTACAGTTAATATCGAGTCTCATGGCGCTTTAGAACCTGAAACGATTTTTAGGGAAGCTGTGGCAATCTTGCGGAATAAAGGTTTAACTTTGCTTGAAGAGTTGCGTAATTAAGTTTTGATTTTTATAATTTGAATTTATAAATATTATATAATCTATAAAATGGCCAACATTGTAACCGATTAGTAAATAAAACATTTTACAAAATATCCTTTATTGTAAAAGTATACAAATGTCAACAAATAAAACTTTCATATGACAAACATTTAAGAGAATAAAATAAACTTTCTAACTCGGTATTGAAAATATACTTATATAATACAGAATCGTGACTAATAAAAACAAAACTTCTAAGTACTATTTTTTAGTCGTACTAAAAATTAAATAACTGTCCGTCACCGCGTCATTTATCTTTTAACGTAATTTATAACTATAAATCAAGCATAATAACTAGGAGGCACTGTCAAATCAGATAGAACCATCAATTCATTCTCAGTGAATTTGAGCTTATGTTCTTCCCAGTTTATGTGATGAGTTCTCTTAAAATTGCTCAACGTCTTTCTAATCGTGCTCTGAAACCAAGTACATAAATTATAAGAATCATTCGGCGACGCTGCTGTACTAAATTTACCGGAATGGGCTGCGGATCGTTCAGGTGAGGTCCGAGTTGTCCGAAAATTCCTGGTAAATAATCGGGAACGTCGTAAGGATGGCAATTTATGAAAGCACAGAGCCCGAGAACGCCGGCATGCCTAACTCTTATGACACCGTTTGCTGATGGACCGTTTCCCTTTTTTGGTATCGGGCTCTTTGCTTTTTGCTTGAATAAAATCTGAAATTAAAGATTGTATTACATAAAAATTATACATTTTTTTTTATAAGCTCGACGTACTAATAAATCATCTGGTGAAGATAGGAAATGACAATGCAGTAAACCACTCAGCACTTCAGACGCGGCGATCCTTACTTCTGGTTGGATGTCTTCCAGTAAGCCCAAAATAGATTCTTGTATCTGAAAAAGTAATTTTGTTAGCTTACTTTCACTTTGATTACCATCTGCAATCAGCATTAATCAAAATATCCTGCTTGATTCTTATGGCTTCAAATGTTCCACAGTTTTTCAGTAATTCTGGTCAAAGTACTATAAAATTTGCAATAGTGATTACTAGTACAAATTTTCTTGTATGTAGTTATAAGATTTGAACAGCAAGTTGTCACTAAAAATTATGTAACACGATAAAAAGCAAAACAAAAATTATTATTCTTTCATCTTGAAAGTGCAGTTTGTGTAATTTAGAAAAACACGCGTACAAGAAGAGCTCTTAATATAAATTCTTGTATTACCAAATGTTATAAAATAAAAATAAATATTAGTTATTTTCTGACTCATCAATAAATTATTTCTATTCTATAATTTATAAGATAAGATTCTTAATGATTATTAACTGACAGGTAGGTAATCACATTTTATGTTTAGTGAATTATATTTAAATTTCAATCTAACCTGTGCTACCCATTCCGGTTTGGCTAAAATTGCAGCCATATTATAGAAGATAAAAGTGGACATAAACTCAGTGGCGACAGCCCTGGCTGACCAGTACGGACACTTGGCAGCCTTCGTAATGATATCCAGAGCTTCCGGCATAATTTTCCCTGGAGTAACGGAATGAGAAAGCACTGCCATCAGGTTCACACAGAGGGGACTAATCTCCTCATCCACGGTGTTGCTTTGAAGCAGGCACGCCAACGGCAACAACTGATAATACTCTATCATAATCGAAAAATTCACCTTCGATTTAACTATGCTGTAAGTCACACATCTAGCCACTGAAACAAACTCTTTCTTGTAAATGGACATCCTTACATTGTCAAATGTTAATAATAATAATAATTATTAATGACCTACCGATTTTAAACAGTCGCATCCTGTTCTCTTTAGTGTCATCTGAGTCCAAAGACTGAACAGCGATACTGTTACCAGAATCAATTTCCATATCAGTATCGCTACACTGAACCTCCTTACCAGCCTTGGTAAGCGTATAATTGTACAGAGCGGTCAGTTCCGGCATGATCTCCCTGAAAAAGTCTTTCATTCTAACCGTATCCATTTGTAGACCGTCAGGAAAAACTGTATCTTGAGCGAAAACGATGCTCATACAAGTTCCGATCTTGTCTCTGATGTTCTGGAACGGGTGCGACAGATGTGGCTTGAAGTAGTTCAACAAACGAAGCATAATTTCCGCATTACGCCAGGGCTGCAGACTGATAGCGGCTATCAACAGTTGCAGTCGGATACAGCTTAAAAACGAGGTGCTGTCTTTCAGGGGGTCGTCCATCACGAACTCGAGTATTCGATGGTAGCGGTTGGGATCACGAGACTCCAGAGACATCGCGATGCTGATGCCCCAATCGTGGATACTCTCCTCTGGCATGTTGCATATGGCTGTGTCCAATAAAGGCAGCAGACGTGACCACATAGCTTCCACTTTATCGAAACTCCAGTGTTTGCTACCTTTAATTATGCCACTCATTAGTTCAGCAGCACAACGTTGGCTCGATTCTTGTTTATCCGATACGAGAGTTTCCAGTTCTTCTACAAAATTGTCTAGAATTTCATCTTCAAATGTTTTAAATATGTACTGAAATAAAAAGGTGGTAGTTAAAAAAATTATTGCCCTGGGTTTTAAACAACTTACTTTGAAGAATAAAAATCTAAAAGCGTTGAATGTATCTTTGCCTTTCTTGTCTTCCAAAGAAAAGTACTTTATGAGTTGTTTGACGTTTTGTGAATCGATAAAAAAATTGTAAATTTCCTTCTCCTGTTCGGTTAGATCATTTAGTCTTTTGTTTGCTGTGTTCTGTTTATCAGCAGGCTCGTAAACGTAAACATCTTTCGGCCAGCAGTAATATCCCACGTGATATTCATGTACGAACCGGGGCGCGTCCCAATCCTTGGAACATCTCGGTGCCGTCTTACTATCGTACAATAACCAAAGATTGTCAGGTCTGATACCAGGTGGCAGATTGTCTCTTTTTGGTTCTCCAGAGAAACTGAAAGGGTCGATTTTTGTCTTCTTGAAAGACGGTTTGCTTTGTATGGCAGCAAAAAGAGATACCCTTAGAGCGATTTTTCTTATGGTAATGGACTCATCTATCAGGCATTCCAGGAAAAATTTGACCACTTTCGGGTTATATTTGACATCGAAGTGAACTAAATGTCTGATCATTTTTAAGGCCAGTTCTAAATGTCTCCAGTGCCTGTTGTAAAAAAATTATTATTACCGATCTATTAAATAAAATGGTAACTTACAAAGTTTTGCACGTGCACGACTCCAGTAATTTATCGATAAGTTCATTATAAGCTTTGAGGTTTAGCTCAGAAGTCATTTTAAGTTTCTGTTCACCATTTTGTTTGTATTCATCGAAACGAGTTAAATCGATTGCCATTAGTTTTCCTAGTGACTCAGCTTTTTCTAAGCACGAACCAGGAATTACTAAATTTATAGCTATGGTTGGTAAATTACGGTGAATCGTGTCACCGATATGAGACATTAAACTGACTATGGAGATCTTCTCAGAAGGCATGGACTGAATTAGTAAAGGCCATACGTTGCAGATGTATTGCCAGTCCTGTCTTGTGACGATGGGAGAATTTTTAGGGCCCAACAATAGAAACAAACAACCCTTGAACTTTTCATGATTCTCTTCGGTATTCAGTTGCAGAATTTCTTGAATGCACGGAATCAAAACATTATAGGAATAAGGATACGCATTGATTATAGAAAACAGTTCACGTTGACTTTTTTTTCGGTTCTCTGCGTATCGAGTAACGCTCAAAGTAAAAAGATCCAGCAGGATCTGCTTGTGAGTTTCGGTGAACGACTGATTTCTGTTCTCCACTCTGAGGACTTGCTGCAATAAGGCTCGAGCGATGTGGAGTCTCCTGTAATGTAACTTATCTTGCTTCAGTCTGTCTTCACCTAGTTTTTTGAGCATAGTGAACGATTTCCATTGAGAATCGAAATCTAGAATACCCTTTGTTTTATTTAATACTAAAAGACTGTAAATCTAAAACGAAAAAGTATTAACGAAAGATAAATTAATAATCTTACATTTATTGTGACTTACACTTATGACACAGCTGATACTGTCAGTGTCTCCTTCGTCAATTTCTAACAGCTGTCTTTGCACTTTATGCAAAGTATCGGCAACGACTTTTCTGATATTTCTACCATCGGGCATTTGAACAAATAAACCATTGCCAATCGTTAAATCAAAGGTCCAGGGTTCAAATACTGAATCCAAACTGGAACAATTTGTAAAATTTAGGCTAATAAGTCAAATAATCCTATAAATAAATAATATATAATAATATACAAGGTGATTCAAACTTGTGACTTTCCTTTCAAGTTGGGTGTCCACCATTTCCTCAGAGGGAAAAACTTTGAAAAAAAAAAGATGGAAATATAATATCGAAATATCGACTTATTTGAACCCTTAAATCAAAGAAAATTTTTGCCTCGCATGCATAATGCCTCACATGAACAATTTTGTTTTTTCCACAGTATTTCTCTTGGTATTCCTCTTTTGTTAATTACTTTTCACAGTATGTTAAATGATTTTCTAATTTTTCAAGTGACTTGTCATTGATTATCAATCAAGTTCCCTTTATGTCAAATTAGTTTCACTTTATATTAATTGATTTTTCCACTTACGCGGAGTGACATAGTATCATAAACATACAGGGTGTTAAGAAAATGACGGATAAACTCTTCAGTACATTGTAGGGGACACTCAGTAGAGTACGGGAAAAATAATTTTAAAAATTCTGGTCTTCAATTTGGTGAGATAAAAAATGCCAAAGTTAACATTTTACTATCTTTGTTTTTCGGTATTTGCAAAAACTAGATGATTTTGCAGATATGAAAAAGGGTCCTTTAATCGTTATCAGTTACAAAAATTGCTTAAGATGTATTACTGGCTTGGAAAATTTAATAAGAATTTTATTTTTCTTTTCCAAGATGCTGAAAAAAGAATTTGGCAACAACGGTTTTGTTACCTTAACTACCTACATTGTTAGAAATTAGACGAAATTACCAAATATAGTAGGATTAACTTTAAAAAGTCAGATGTGACGTGACACTAACCGTCCGAATTAATATTTTTAATTTCACCAGAAAATGTCAAACAGTTAATTGTCAAGTTGTGAACGAGTGTAATTATTGAAGGAATCATTCAAACAATTAATTGAAACGCTTACGTCAGTTTGAGAGCCACTGACAACTACATAAAATTTATTCACGTAATGACATTCTATCCTCGGTGTTGTGCATTTAATTCTCATTCAAAACCAATGTTGACGTATACTTATTTATGCGGGATGGAGTGTTTAGACAAACTGGACGGTTTCTACGAGAACCAGTATATGAAACAAAATAAATCGAACTATCAAAAGGATGTGTATTCTTAATCGATACGTATGACTTTTTAGACTTTATTGGACTATAGCAGCAGTTATCATGTTAAACGTTGCCAAATTTATTGTTCAATATTTTGCTTATATCTTTTAAAATGTAGATCTGGATTTTTTAAAATCATTTTTCCCGTACTTTACTGAGTGTCCCCTCCAAGGTACTGAAGAGTTTATCCGTCATTTTCTTAACACCCTGTATAAAGGGAATTTTATCTGACAAAAGAATTTGATTTGAAAAATAACACTGTCTTTTAATAAATGGGAAAATCATTTGACAAATAATTGGGAAATACAATTGACAAAAGAGGGAAACCAAAAAGACTGTAATTACTTTAAGGCACGTCATTAAGTCCATTTTTTTGTCTTAGAGGGAAAGTCACAAGTTGTGAATCATCATGAATTTTCTGCTCAAACAACTTTAGTCCTATAGAATTTTCCACAAAAATACATAATTTTTCATCAAAATACAAAAACAAATGGCAAAAAACGATTTACTATATTTATATTTCTCAAAAAACACTTTTTTTCAGTGTACCTTGTGAAAAAACATGTTCAGATAATACCAACCCTCCTTCTTATACAGGTTGCATTGCTTTAGGGAAAATTTCCTTTAAACGGCAATTTTTGACTAATTTGAAGGGACTATAAATCAAGTGCTAATTCCAATCAAATTTTTATAATGCACAGGTTGAGTAGTAAAGAGACAAAAAAGTCAAATATTAAAGTAAACTGACACCACTTGAATATGAATTTCATATAGCGTGCAAGCAAATAACAACAGCGAAAAAATTAATGTCTGAGATCGAGGGAATTTACAACCGCATTCTATAAAATCTGAAAAAGTTTGACAAGCATTTGTAGTTTGATGAATGGAGCTATATCCTTTTCGAGTTGTTACACTCTTGAGCTTAGGAAGTGAATTGTCAACTTACAGTTTTATGGCAGGTTCCTCCCAATACGGCAAAACAGTTTGAGCTTCTAAAATATTAAAGATAATTTTCAAGCTAGTTTTGAGATTTGCTCTGGTCAATTCCGTTTCACCGGAAGCGTATTTCTCGAGAGTTTCTATTTCCGGTACTAGATATTTATTGATCAGCATTTGAACGCAGTCGATTTCTGTGACTTCTGGCACATACCATGACACTTCGACATCTTCAACTTTGTAAAGCCTGCCCCACTCTCTGATTGGCAAATATTCGCTCAACGGACTGTCAATGTTTTTAGAAGTGCACTTATGGTCCGAAGGCACTATGTAGCTTAAGCTGGTTATCATGATATTCAACATTCTGGTCGCGTATCGACTTCCTGCCAGGGAAACCATGTGTAAAGTCTTGTCCAATATACCGCACAGCCTATCCATGTAAGGAACTAGATCACCTCGGCCGTCTACAAGCTAAAAAGCAACATTCTATATCAAATTAAAGAATAAATAAAGCGACATAATTTTTACCTCAGCCAAAATTTGAAAGACATATAAAAACTCAGCATCGACATGCTCTTCTTCTAAAATGCTAGGATTCTCACTAATAATAGTCTCGACCGCTTCACAAAGATGTGGAACAAACATCTTTAGCGCTTCTTTTGGTTTAACTTTAACAAAACATTGACACATAATCGCAACTAATTTCCCAGATACTTGGGTTTCTAAAATACGGTTGGTTACAAAATTGAACATTTTCTTCAGTGCAGCCTAGAAATAAACCGTCAAACTCTACTATCAGTTTCAAGTTATGCAATGCAATACTTACGGAGAATATTTCAGAAGAACACTGGTGTAAAACAATCGTAATTAATGAACTAACAGCACCCTCCGAAAAACTCTCTAAAACATTCCTAGTTTGATCACTGTTACTGGCGATCTGTTCTAAACGAACAAAGTCTAAAGAGTTAGATTCTACCCAGATCATGAGCCTGTCGAAAAACTGAAGGATAAAATCCTCAAACGTGGCGGAAGATTCACAGATCGTATGTTCCTCTTCAGTCAGATCATCGTAATAATTCGCAGCTTCCGATGAATTCACTACCGGGATCATTTGGATAAAATGAGAAATGAAATTGAAGGTCAGGAATGATTTTTTGGAATCGTTCGGGTCTATTCCGGGTAAAAGGGCCATGAGAAGCGGAATGACATGAGTAGGACCTTCCGGGTACCCATTTTTGGCCCCCCTAACGGTATGCCTGGTGACAAAATATATTATCAGATAATAGAAACTTACGGGATTCACATTACCTTGCCACCGCAATTGAAGCAACCAAACAAGAAGTCAGCTTGTGCGGTTCAGTCAGACTATCAGTGGATACATATAATTTTTCTAGAATAAAAGGAATGATGCTGTGAGGTCTCAGTGAAGCCAGATAATTAATTGAGAGACTGACGTCCTGAAATCCCATTCTCGTAAAGATCGCCTGCTCCAAGCAAGGTTTCAAAATTTCAATAAAACGGTCGATATCGGCTTCCGTCAATTTAAACTCTTCCGGTATTGGATTCTCCCATGTTTTTTTCTTATAGCGTTCCACATGCAAACGTTGAGTGAAATAATAGCACAACTTAAATAATAACTCCTTCAGTTTTTCTGTCCAACTGTAGAAGAAAAATACTTTTTATATTAAAGTTATATTTATTAAAAAATTATAATTACCTTCCAACGTTGGCTGAATAAAAATATGAATGCAGAGTTTGCATGAACTTCTCAAAGTGATAAAATGTGCTAGTTTTATCACCGTTAAGTGTTGCTACTATGAAAATAGCTATTGGAGCGGCGTCAATTTTGAATTTCTTACATGATCGTTTCTGCTTGAAGGCGACGGGTAGTTGTAAGCTTCTTAGGAACCGTACAAACATTGCAGGTGTATAAGGCTCCCAGTCTATGTGACCGATAGCCGCACTAGCTAAACGAGCTGCCATCCAGGCCATACTCTAAATAATTAAATAAATACAACAAATATAAAAAAAAAATTTGAGGATCTACTGGTAGATTCACTTACGTTGTCAAATGAACCTGAGTTATTACAAACATCCCAGAAAGCCATCAACTCGGGAAGCCATAAATTGCAGCTAATGGCATGCTCCTCAGGCTTCATATGCATCGGCAGGAAGGCTTCTAGATTATGGATAGCATTTGCAGCTTCAACGTTATTGAATGGACACAGTCTTGGCCTGAATTCGTCAAGAATTTCCTTCGTGGAACTTGCAGGGAAATAACTGGAAGATGAGGTAATTAACAAAAGAAATAAATTCCGAAAAAACCATTCTTACATGCGGCAACATCTCACAGTAGTTATAATCGATGATTCTAGGGAACCAAAATATTTGTACATTCCAATGTCGCTTTTATTCTTTTCCACGATTCTAAAGCACATATCGAAAAGAGGTTTCCATTCCAATTGAAGATCATCTCTGCTCAGCATATGTTTTTTCCTAAAAAATGTTTTTTTCAACAACATTATATCCCGTAGTTCATAACAAGTTTGCATATTACATAACTCAAAACTAAATATTCATTTTTTGTATTTTGAAATAAATGAATATACAGGTGTCCCAAAACTCAACGTCATCCCTTGAAGGGCTGATAGGCCAACTCATGACTGACCAGAATATCATAATATGATCTCAGTAAAAATTTTTTTAGACTTTTATGAATTAATAAAAAAAAATCATAATTTTCTTAAAAGGTACGGCACTAGAATATTTCTTCGGCACCTAATCATTAATGGGGCTATTCAGTATTGCGCAACAAAATTTAGAATGTAAAAATATGAAATTTTGTAACTGTGACACTAGAAAAACAGATTTAAGTTATCAATTTTCACAAAATTCATAAAAGTCCCATTATCTCGAAAATAAACAATTTTTTACGGAGATCATCTTATGATATTCTGGTCAGTCATGAGTTGGTCTATCAGCCCTTCAAGGGATGACGTTGAGTTTTGGGACACCTGTATGTACAAATAAATTTATATTTATTTAAAAAAATGAAATGTTTAGATGTTGTTAGTGTTAGTAGCTGATTTGTTTGCATTTGAACAACCAGTTACAATTTTTATTGTCCATGTGTGTTTCCTATTTGTTAGTTAACTTTGAAAAACACAAACATTACAATAAAAACCATGAATTATTTTGGCAAAGGAACACTTCTCAAGTATCAAGATATTATAACGAGACCGCTCTGGAAAAATTCTAGTTTCACCATTTCGTTGTTTATGTTTACATTTTTTTATGATGGTTATAAGGCAATAACATGTTCGCGTCAATTCCAGTCACATGTCATATGACACATTGACAGACAGTTGTTAGTTCTATGGATTACTGGAGTGGTCTCGCCGAACAATCTGACATTTCCAGAATCAGCGGCCGGTGCGCCGGTGTGAGTTCTACAACCTACGAGAAGGTGCCTACTGTTTCGATGACGCGTCGGGGGACTATATAAGGGCCGCCGTATGGCTGTGAGTCGGTAGTAGTATCCTGGACATGAAGGTGAAAGCTAAAGTACAGACAGAGCAGTAGTGAAGTGAAGTGTGAAGTAAGGAAGCCAATAGTGACAGTATAGCGGATATAAAGAGTAGACAAGTAGTGTAGTATCTGTGAGTGGAGATAAGAGAACAGCTGTGTGTATTTGATTATTTAGAATTATTAGAGGTTAGAAGTACTTTCTACTTGTGGTGTTAAACAATAAAGGAATTTGCAGACTTTGGTGGTAATTTATTATTGAGAGACCCGTAACAATATCAACTTGGGAGACTTTAAAATTTAAGTTTATTAAAAAAAAATGGCAAACTTTTGAAGCCATTAGGAATCGTCTAGATTTGTGTAAATTATACAGGGTGTTGAAAAACTCGTGGAAAAAATGAATGACACATTACACTCAGCATTGAAAAAGAAGGAAATATATCTGCTTTCATTTTTTTCACTACTCTGTTTTTCCATAGATATGAAAATTTCCCCAAAACAACTTAAAATATTTTAATTCCTCTGCACAAATCAAAATTTTAAGACAAATAATACAGAAGCTATGTGTTAAATTGGTGGTTAAATACAATTAAATTAATTTCCAAAACACTTAAAAAATATAAAGGTGAGAAAAAATATACAACTGGCAACATTGACACCAACAAGTTGGGAAAGCTGATTTTTAGCAATATAGTCTAACAATGTTTTTGTAATCTCATTGACTGTGGTTTTAGTTTTTGGATGCCTGTCCCCACAATTTGACTTATTTGGCGGAACATGAACATTGGAACATGGACTAATTCAACATCATAATCTTATTTCATAATTAAATTAATAAATTGGTTCATTTATGGAAAATTAATTCATATTTACTTACAAAATTGAAATACTTATCATAGAAGTCAAAAAAAATAGAAGATGAAATTTTTTATTTTCTTGCTTTTATTTTTGAAAACCACAACAGAATTATTATCATAGCGCTTGGTTGATTTTTTCCACGAGTTTTTCAATAACACCCTGTATACATAACAGAATAATACTCACTTCAATAACTTGAATAAAGTAGTCGCAAAAGAATTTACTCTTGTTGGTTCTAAATCAGGTATTATCAATAACTCGTAATACAATTTCACTAACGCTATGTGATCCTCCTTAGAAAAATTGAATCCATAAACTTTGATGTATCTGAAAATAAAAATTTTACATAAAATCCCGCCTTATTTCAAATTATATAATTGATTTCTCCCTCTTTGTATGTAGTTTAACCTGTCCACCTGTCAAAAAGCAAGATCATCTAATAACAGCTGACGCTCATCATTTTATTGCTATCCACACCTGCTGCACAGAATAACTGCCACTGCCAGGCCAAACCTTGAAATGTAATAAGTTAATTTAACTCAAGTCATTGTTACAGTCTGGTGTGTCATTATGCTTTATAATAATTGCTGCCAAACACTCACGGATGTTTATAATTAGATTATATAACAGAACTAATGATCGGTAAATAATTCGTTCAGTTAATAAATAAATATATTTATGAAAACATTTCTATTACACGCGCGGTTAGAGAGCACAAGCTGCCATTAGCGTTTATACTTCATATTCTATTGTTAGTTTTGGGTTTATTTCTGTCAAGAATGTAGAGATCTCACAGATTGACATTGACATTGACTGATTTGACTACCCTTAATCCTAGTCCAATAATAGTAATAATAATGGTAAGGTAAGAACTTGAAATTTTTATTTTCATCAAATTTTATCAAATTTTTTAGCTTAGCCTAGCCTAGTACAAAAAGAACAAACTATAATTCAATTTATGAGAAATAAATAAATAATGTAAGTTGATTTGAGATAATGAAATTAATTTAAGATTTAAGAAACTTACTTATTCAATCTGTGTGTCCAAAGGCCTATTCCGGGTCTCATTTCGCGTGCCAAAACTGCTTTTATGAGGTTAGTTTTAATATCCTTAAATAATCTGGAAGCTTCTTCATCCAATATATCCGCATAAGGCAACACTTTATTGTAAATAACGACCCTTTGGGCCTTGAAACTTTCCCTATAATTTGCCTCACTATCAGCATTTTCCTCCATTGTTTTCTGATTTACCTGTCCAGTAAACTAGTATCACTAAGTAATTACCAATTAACTCAACTTTCAACAATCCAACAAAACTATCGATACGTTCTTTAATGTCTTAATAATTTAACTATACAACTAAACCAAAACAGATCATCATTGTTTTGCACTAGTCATTTCACTGACATAACACTTACACATTTTTGATGTTTCATGCTGCCTGTCGTATCGTATGGAACACGACCACGTGATTGGCCTGTACTTAGAAGAGTTGTGATTGGGAATTGTCGTGTCATTCTGACCAATCAGCGCGAAGTAGTGGGGACCGCTCTGTTTGAAATTGAAATTAATTAATTTTCGGGAAAATAATCTTATGAAATGGGATTTGAAAATTAATTTTAGTTTAGCTGAATCTATAAATATCTAAATGAGATATGAGAAAATTAACTTTATAATTAAAAAAGTTATTTTTATGGCTCATCGACAATATTATGTAACTTTAGGTCTTATAATAAGCTAACCAAAATTATGTGTTGTAGGTACCTACCTAATTACTTTTAAAAAGCAGTAGAAAAGTAGCTTCCAAGTAATTTACAGCAGACAATAATTAATTTATGATTTATTTTCTTCGAGCTCTTAAATCATTTGACAATTAATCATTACTTTATTACTTAATAAAATGATTTACAACAATTACTTAAGTACCTAATCAAAGTTGCCTAAAAAATTGTCTGTAAATTTAAACTTTGACAAAATATTTACCAGTTTCGATGTTTTAGAACAATACATTGCACATTATCTTTTACGTAGCCCATATGCCATGATTTGCTGATGCTAGATTAATTTTTAATATAAAAGTTAATTAATTAGGTACCTATACCTATAACTAAGCATGCAGTAGGTAAAATTAATAAATGTTACAAAATTGTAATACTGGGTGGGTAGGTATCAAAGTTAGCTAAAAAATGCCAATGTTTGTGGATACTCCCTTCTGGCAGGAAACCCTCGATGTGTTTCGCTATTTTTAAAGTAGCATTTCCAGACATACGTAAATGAATATTAAAATTATTGGTTATAGTGCAGGATGGTAACATGCTGGAGAAAAAAGTAAATGAACTTAGAATCCCTAAATCAGTGGTTTTAATGCCGTGGTACTATCCGTTTCCAACATATTTCGAGATCATCCTGTATAACTCCTATATACCTAAACTGAATTTTATTTATTAAGTACCTATACTAATTATGGTGAACTATAAAGGAAGGTTTTTGAGTTTGAGTTATAAAAGTTATAGGTTGGATATTGGAGAATTTATATTTTTTTGTTCTTTTCAATTCAAGAAAAACCTCGTTGAAAATTTCAGTCTTTATTTTTATACAGGGTATTACTTAAACTACATTTAAGAGCATATTCCTGGGCCAATTTTAAGCAGTCAAGTTCATATATGTCCTAATCCTAAAATGCCCGGATTTCAAGATTTCTGTGATAGAGTTTTTTTAATCGGTTGTTTTTTATTAATATCTTAAACATTATTTTGCTGATATTGTTGAAATTAGACAGTGTTATAAGTCTCAGTGGCGTCCAGGGGGACACCCGCTCACCAATAACTTTTTTTTTTTAATTTTGATATTTTTTCAGATTAAGCAACTAAAATTACAACTCTTGAATTTTTTCCCATCTTGTTTAGTTTTTGAAATAAAAAATAGAATCCACGTAATTTCATATCCCTGGACCAACCAAGAAACATGGGAAAAAATTCAAAAAATTCAATTCGTTAAATGGAATGTACAAAAAAAAAATTCAAGAGATATAGACAATCTTAGAACAATATAGAAGTTCTATTTTTAGTTGCTTAATCTGGAGTGCCCCCCTGGACTTAATAATTTTAGTTTATTTGGGGCTAAAGGAGCTCCTTATTACTACAAAAATGACACCGCCAAATTTTGGCAATACATATCCGCAAAATGATCTTTGAGATATTAATAAAAAATTGATAAAAAATAAATGAACACCCTATTATATCTTGAAAACCAAACGTTTTAGGACATATTATGTCTATATGAACTTTTCTACTTACAATTGGTCCAAGAATACACCCTTAAATTTAGTACGTACCTTTAAGTAACATCCTTTATAAACCGGAGTATGTCCTAAAAATATGACTAAAATTAATATTTTTTTTGATACCTACCTAAAATGTCTTATTATTATTTTCAGGATGTCATTGAAAAATATATTAAGTTTTACCCTCGGTTTTACCACGAGGTATTCCAGCAGATATAAGTTACCTAGACGGTTTTGCTATTCTAAAGGTACGCAAGGTAAGTTTTCAACAAAAAAATTATATAATAAAAGGTAAAGAAATGAAATTTTAAAGAGAAGGTAATTCAGTTACAGATATAGCCAATAAACAAACATCAACATCGACAGATATTTTATTGCAAAATTTAAAACATGCGAATTCGATACCAGCAATTCTACAAGAAGTTGGATCTCACAAAAAAATTATGAATATTAGACATACTATGCAGGCACTTAGATCAATATTTTTGTTGCAAAAAGAACAAAAGTAAGTGACAATATTTGTAAAAAAATATACGTAAATGAGCATTTAAAAATTAGTTAAAAATGCAAAAACTATTGTTTTGAATGATTATTATGAAGATAGGTTTATCCATATTTAATTTTTTTATTTGATCACACATCTCCATAAAAAAATATTATATAAAAAATAAAACTTGACAATGGTTTTATTACACTACAAATAGGTATACAGGATGTCCAAGAATAACTATTCATAATTTTCAGACGTGATAGGGGACAAACAATAATAAAACAAACATCAAAACAATTTTTTTCTATAAAAATTATGTTCTAAAATGTCGGTCTTTCACGATATAGAATGTGAAAGTAAAAAATATCGTTTTTTATTAATACAAACCTGAAAGATCCTTTTGCAGATTTTGGTAAAATTGGGCAGTGGTGTTCGTTGTGACAAAAAAGACAAAATTAGCTAACTAGATTAATATTGGGAGTTCCTTTGACATTCCGGGAGGGGGATCTCAAGAATAATATTGAAAAAAAGTAAGACGCAACTGACTGTTTACAAATTTTAAATTTTTTTAAGTAGGTTCAGCTAAAAGTACAACTTTTTTGTTTCCTGATATTTTTTGTATCGTACATTGTTTTCGAGAAAATAAAATAAAAGCCGCTTCGATGCATGTAGAAAAAATTGATTTTAATTTTTATGATTTTATTTTCTCAATTTTTCGACTTAAAATTTTTTTCGAAAACGAAGTAGGATACAAAAAAAATATCAGGAGTAAAAAAGTTGCATTTTTAGCTGCTTATCCAGAAAAAAATAATACAAAATTTGTAAATAAATTAGTGCTTACATTTTTTGTCAATATTATCCCATGTAGCAACGTATATTGGCAATTGGTTGGCGTAATATTGTCACAGTATTGGCATCATGACGCAATACATAAAAAAAAATTTATGGCCAATATTGAAACAATATTACATTTCGATATACGAGAAGTCTAAACTTTACTATATTGGTTTAATATATCGTAAATATTGTTTTCTGCTATATTAGTGCAATATCGAACAGCCAATTACAATATTATGTAAATATTGTAATAATATTACCTTTTGATACATAATTAGCTCAAATATTACTATATTGGTGTAATATCCTATTAATATTGTCCTCCAAAAATTATTTTCTGATGTGATATTTGTACAATATTTAATTAAAAATATTGTTTAAATATCGCGTCGCAAATATTGTTCCAATATTAGCTAACAATAGATAATGAACTTCCATTTTACTATATTGGTGTAAAATTCTATAAATATTGTTATCCAATTATTGTTTTATGTGATATGTGTGCAATATTTAATTAACAATATTGTTTGAATATTGCTTCGCAAATATTGTCCCAATATTGTATCAATTATCAATATATGAATGGCAATATTCGGCCAATGTTGGTTCAATATCTTTTGTTCGCGACCTTATTGTGGAACTGTCACAACAAACCGGTAGATTGGGAGACAAGAACAAACATGTCGTAATCCGTGTAATACATAAAGTGAAAATTAAGATAATTTGTTTTAGTTTATTAATCCATATAGTTTCAAAGATTGCCTGGCGTGCTATCAACAGTATCCAATATTTTCATGTAAAAACAATTTACGTCAAATATATGTATATTATTATCAATATGACTTATTATGTTCTAAATATTGGCCAGAAGCACGCGTATTCAATATTAGGGAATATTGTAACAATATTCATTCTAAATATTGGCCAGAAATCTTAAATTAATATTAGGTAAATATTATTTTCTAATGTTGGATAAATGTTCCAAACAAAATATTGTAGCAAATATTCATAATACCCAGAAATCGATATTGCGCCAACGGAGGAAAGTAACATCGGGTAAATATTTCCGCCAATATTGAATAATATTTTTAGCAATATTAATCCAATTTTACATATTGTTCACATTTCAGTGTTGGCTAAATATTAGGTTTACAATTACTGCATATCAATATATAAACTATATAAATAGCCAATATTGCATCAATATTTATTGCTACATGGGATTCGTGAGACTGCCCCCTGGGACTACCATACTGGAACTCATAATTATCATCTTAGAACTAACTTTGCGTCTTATAGCAAAAGAACACTGCCAAATTTCATCAAAATCAGGAAAAAGATCTTTGAGATATTAATAAAAAAAAACTTTTTTTTTACCCTGTTGTGTCTTGAAAACATTTTAGAAAACGTGTTTTTTGAAAAAAAATTGTTTTCATATCCTTGCTATCATGCCTGGAAATCATAAATGAATATTCTGGGACAGCCTGTATAATAAGTGTAACTAGTTTTTTAATGCTCCTGCTCTATTATATTTTTATATTAAGGGTTATCCTAAATAAGTGGGAAAATTTTTAGGGTGATTCTAAGGAAAAAGGTCCCCATTAACGTGAGAAAGACGGTCTTTTAAAATGAAAAACTCGCCTTGGATGTTTCAAAGCATGTGTCAAAAAATGAAGGGCGAAAAAACTTCGTTCAATCAAAATTGGTAAGACATGTATAAAAGTTGAATTCTGTATCTCAAACGGTTCCCGAGATATCTTCAAAAAAACTGGAAAAAGAATCTTTTTTTTGGACATCTGTATCTCAAAAATGGTGCATTTTGCGGATCCACGTTAACAGGAACTTTTTACTTTGAATGAGCCAAGGAATCGCCCCCTAAAATTTTTTACACTTATTTATGATACCCCTTTATATTAATTATTATTGATTTATTTTTCAGTTCCTCTTTTTCAAATCAAGCGATATTGAAAAATCCAAATTTTGAAAGCCTTTGTTACAATATCAAGTTGAATGCAGGCGTCATTGACATTCACGAAACGATTGAGGCATTGAAAATAGTCTCTTTCCTTGGAGTTAATCCAAATTCTACAATAGTTCAATGTTTACTGCAGCTTATCCGGCATAATATAAATAATCTGAATCTCCATCAGATTATATTCCTTGATTTCGTCTTGAATCACTTCAAACGTACACCGATGATTGAAGCTCTGAAAATGGCTTTACCGATGGTTTTTCAGATAAATTACGAGAAGAAAATGGATCGAGAAAACATGACGTATCTGGTAGAATTTTTGTATTATGCCGTAAAGACTGATTTATCAGAAAAATGCTTGACGGATATAATCAAGGCTATCATGGATTGTCCGGAGCCTTTAGATGTTAAAAATGCAAAGAGTATTATTTGGTCGTTGACCGATTTACCTCCGTCTAGTTTTATTGAACCATTATTTAAACGAGTCCTCGATACTTTAATTATTTATATGGACGATGTAGCTTACAATGATATTAAAATGATTTTGAATCAAGTTACATCGAATTATTCAAAAAAATTTAGTTTCTATTATGATAGAATTTTTATGGATAGCTGTGTTAATTATGTCATAGATAAAGACATGGGGTTTGTGAATGCTGTTTATGTGCTTAGAAAAATTAGCCGTGTGGTAAGTTTTACAATTTCACACTAATAATACCTACGAAATATCCTAAAATTGATGACCAAAAAAATTCTGAAGCATATTTGAAAGAAAATTGCTGTCTTGTCGGATGCTTTAGCTTTTAAAAATCGCTACTTAGATGAACATTTTAACATTTTCGTCAATTTTAGGACAGTTTGTAATGAGGCTATTATTAGTAATCCATATTTTACACTAGATAATTATTATCATATTTATAGTACCACCATAGTAAATATCTTTTGGATTATCTCGGGAAAAAAATTGAAGAAGATCCAGATTTAATACTTAATGCGGACCCAGCAGACATTTACAGTATAGTAATTGCACTAGCTCTGAGTGAGTATCGACCGGTGCATTGGGAAAAAATGAAAAAGCTCATTGAAGAAAAACCCCGTTTGATTGCCAATCGAAAGGAAATTTTGTGGACAAAATTTGCTTGCTGCTTAACTAGTTTGGAAATTTTCAGAAGAGATGTGCTTGACTCGTGTCTAAGTGAGGAGTCTTTAGCATCAGCATTTTCGAAAGGTATGCTCTAATTAACAGTCTTGGAAATTAAATTATACGATTCGATTTTTAGTTTATATGTCAGAATTGATAGTGTACTTGGGGATATGCCACAGCTTACACCTTTATAAACCGGAATTAGAAAGACTGATACCTGAGAACTACAGCGCCGAGAAGATGGCTCACCTTCTCAAGCCCCCGAGCTCTCATCCACTAGCCGGTTGTCTTAATATGGCTCTCGGTGGCGAAAATTACGTCAAAACTGGACTGTTATCTAAAAATGGAGCTTATATAGGTAGGTATTTGAATAATTTTATAACATTATTATTCAACGGAATTTTTTAGATCATGCTGTTGTATTTAGACAAGGAGGTTACCCAGTTGCACTTCCGTCTTCCAAAGTTACCTTCGTTGAAGAAATACCTTGTACCAATGATCAGAATTTGTAAGTTTCACAACTGTTTATGTGTATGTTCTAAATAATAATTAATGTACTTATTATTAATTTCAGGATAGTTTTCCTAGGTTTAACTGAGAACGATTACACAATTAATAACAAGCAGATGCGAATGACGGCAGTACTTCGGATAAAAAGACTAGAAAAAGAAGGGTATTTGGTTGTGCCTATAGATTTAGATTTATGGATGTCTTTACCAGAATTTGAAAAAATTCCTTATATCATGCAGAACGTAAAAGAAAAATTACATGTAGATAATATATCATTATCTGTGAATGTAGGATAGTTGTGAAAATAAATTAGAGCGTTTTAAATTTTCTAAGTTCTCTGTTTTTATTGAACTTGATGTCCTTGTTAAATGAGACTGCTTTCTCAGTAATTGTTTTGTTTATAACTATTTGATATAAAAAGTGTCTTGAAATAGATATAATAGATAGACACCATATACAGGGTGTTTCATTTTTTACCAGTGTCATTTTAGATGGAGAATCGCAAAATAAGTGGACTTTCCTCATAAAATACTTTTCAGAAAGATATAATAAAACGGAGGTAGGAGTCTTCAAAGTTGAACCGTTTATGAAAATTGAATTCTGGGAATAACTTTAGGGCTGCTTGAGTGATGTTGTTCAAATTTGGTACACATAGTTCTGAGATAGATACCTATTATTAACTGGTAATAACTTTCCCCAAAACTCTCTAGTGGCGTAGATAGTGGTTGGTGGCCCCCATTTTCCCACAGCATTTTCTACGCCTCTGGATATTTTTCACAGATGATCATATTTTTAGATCATATGTACTGATACTCTTTCAAAATTTTGATATTAGGTATCGTTTCCGAGCTATATTAGAGGTTAAACATTTTTCTGCGTCTGCATACTGTAATAATTTTTATTGTTGATATTTTGTGGAAAACAAACACAAAATAACTGAAGACTTCTACCTCCGCCGTTATTATGCCTTTCTGAAAAATATTTTTTGAGAAAAGTTCACTTATTTTGCGATTCTCTAGCACCTCCTAAAATGACACTGGTAAAAAATTGAACATCCTACATACAGTGTGCCCAAGATAAGGCAAAACCACCCCTTTGGTGAAAAAAAAAGCTTTTGCTAATAACTAGTTATCCGTTGGATGTATCAAAAAAATATTTATCAAAAAAAAAGAAAGCTTAAGTGATTCCCTAAAGAAAAGGTATCCTGTAATATTTTCGTATATGTCATAGTTTTTGAGTTATTCAATATTTATTTAAGAACTTGCAAATTTTCGTATTTTTGATACGCGCGAATTTTCGTGCATTTAAAATTGTTGGCTCGCAAAACCTTTTGAATAAAATTTAATTTCTCGAAAAACTTGAAGGGGGCATAAAATACAACATCATTTGTCATTCTGATTGATTATGAATAAGTTTTAGTATATAAATATTACAATATAGAACGATTGTCTGTGTTGATTTCAGTATGGACTTTGTGTAGTTACATTTTTTACTTTACTGACTGGGCTATACATTATGAATCCTTTTTATTTATAACAGGGAAATGGGTCAGAGTGTAGTTTTTTTAGTTTTTAAACAAATGCTTTATGATTTTGGAATCTTTATAGCAAATACACTAGATTTGTGTAGTGTATAACTGATGTAGTATAGTGCATATTAGGAATAAAATGGCGGGGGTTCAGAGGAAAGTTTTGCTATATTTTTGATTTTCTCAGTCTCACCCTCTATGTTTTTTAAATCACAAAACATGAGTTTGAAGTTTACTGGCAAAACAGATCCGGGACTTTGTTTCTTTACACTTTTTGCCCAAATTTTTGCACCATTTTCAGTTTTTGATCTAAATCTCAAAATCTCATAGTACGAGAGCCCACGACCAAAACCATGTATCATCGTTTTACGACCAAAACCGTATCAAGTCGTTAGATAAGATGATCCTGAACCCTACTAGGTGGGTGGTAACGGTCAAAAGTGTAGCAACTGTGTGGGAGGCCATTTCTGCTATGTCAAAAAAAATAGGCAGACGGTATTATCGTATTACGTCTGATATTGAAAATGTACATAGATTTTGTCATTTTATAACGAAAATGTTTGTTTTCAGACATTTTGCGCGTAGCATATGGCCTGAGCGCATTTTTGAAAATGTCAAAAAATTTAGCCGAACTGTATTATAGCAACCCGGTTCAATTTTTTTTAAAACTTTTTTATGGCTTCCGAGATTGCTAAAATACTGTTTTCAGACATTTCCGATGTCGCCTATAATCCCAAAAACGAAAAGAACGTTCCGGAGTCGCCCGGCAAACGCCCTGGCGCTTGTTACAATCCTATGGCAAGAAAGGCTATTTACTTCTTACGCTCCTGTCCCTTGCATCATTACAGCGCATGCGGCAGCAGGCTATTCTGACAGTTGTAACCACGCTCACACCACTCATTCAGGTTGCTATTGTACGATTAAGTTTAAAAAGTCATATGTGACGTCATCCCAAACAGCACAAAGTAGTCCAATGGACATCCCTCTATGTACCAACGGACGTCCATAGGACGTCCGTTTTTGTCCTATGGACGTCCATGGGACGTCCACTCAGTGTCCATTTGTCACAACTTTGGACATCCGTAGGGAGTCCTTTATCGGACGTCAATAGGGAGTCCGTTATCGGATGTCCATAAAGAGTCCGTCTTTAGAGAGTCTTTAAAAATTTAGAGTGTTGAAAAAATCCAATAAATGTGTAGTGAATAGGTAGGTAGGTAATTTTCTGTTTTGAAAGCAACGTTGATAACGGCTAGAAATACAGGAAAACGAGTAGGTAAAATAAGTAAAACTTATTCATTGGCTCGTAATAACATAGACTTCAATCGCCTCAATACGGTTTTTGAATAATTTCGGAGTAACGAAAAGTTGTCTGATTAGTAAGGTGCTACACTGAATTTGTCTGATATAAATTTTTTCTACATCTAGACAACTTATTTTATCACGTCTAACAATTTTCAGACGAATTGCTATGTTACCGATCGGTAAATTTTTTTAACGTTTTCAAAACTGTCTCAAAATTTAATGTGCTCACATTTTCTTCTGAAAAATGATTATTTCATATACACTGACCCAAATTCACTCGTGAAAATCATTTTCAGACGTTTTGCTATGATACTTTTTTTTGTCTCATTTTTAATTTTTTTAAGTGGTCTCCCGGGTACACGCTACGCTAGTGGCGTCTGAAAAACTTATTTTCGATATCTTAGAGGTATTATTTAACTATATTCTGAAAATCAGACGGATTGCTATGATACAGTTTGGTAAATTTTTTTGACATTTTTGAAAATTTCTGATATTGCGATTTTCGGGTTCAGAATAATCGAATCTATTAATTTGATGCGGTTTTGGTCGTATTGCTATGAGACAAAAATTTTGGTCGTGGGCTCTCGTACTATCAGAAAGGAAGCGATTTCGACAAGTCAATTTACAAAATGGTTCTCAAAAAATATATCTAGTGAAATTCACCGTTTTTTGGCGCGATCTACCGGCGGAACGGTTAGTTTTCCAAAACGACGTTTTCTATGAGAAATATAGGAAAATTTGTCTACTTTAATTTTGGGTAGAGAGTTTGAACAAACGCTTCCTTTCTGAGATTTAGGCCAAAAACTGAAAAATATTGCAAAAATTTGGACAAAAAGTGCAAAAAACATAGTATTTGTAGCCAATTTTTGCCAACAAACTTTAACTTCGAGGGTGAGAAAATCAAAACTAAAACAAATCTTTCCTCTGAGAATTCTAATATGCCTAGCTTGAGCTTGTACAGGGTCTCACAGAAAAGGGGACAAATTTCTAGGGTAGAATATTTACTTGATTTCAAGACAAACCGTTTTAAAGAACAAACCTGCCCTCTAAATTGAGTATATTAACGAAGTTACAGGATGGTCAATATTTCAAAACAATTACATTTTTTTTATAACTCCAAACGGCTGAATATTTTTTCATGAAATTTTTTGTGTTGTTTTTATATTATAGTCTTTTTATACCGGGTGTCCCAGATAATAGTAACTACATGGGGATTTCGGAAGCGGCAAGAGATACAGGGTCGGTTAAATTAGAGAAAAGTTGTACAATTTGATGCTTAATAAGAATTTGATTTTTTTTTAATATTTTGAAGAAGAATAATAATTTTTGAAATTAATTTTTTTAAGTTTACTAGTTTTCGGTTTCCATTATTTTTTTCATACCGAATGACATAGAAAAACAATATGGCGGCCATAAGTAAAACAAAAGTTGGCTATGAAAACTTTGGGATCTATAGTTGGCTTTGAAAATTTTTGTAATGTCAAACGGATAGCTTTTGACGACTTATTTAAGCCTACAAAAAATAATTTATTAATTCCCAATAATAAAAAAGATATGGGTAAAATAAGAAATTTTGATTTTTCGTTTTTTTCAGGATATTTCAGCAACTACCGAAAATATTAAAAAAAAAAATCAAATTCTTATTAAGCATCAAATTGTGCAACTTTTCTGTAATTTAACCGACCCTGTATCTCTTGCCGTTTTCGAAATCCCCATGTAGTTACTATTATCTGGGACACCCGGTATTGTAAACAGCGATAATTGCGTGTGTTTGATTTGAACCAGGGAAGTTCGGCAGATAGGGGTCCAACTTTTCTACTTTTCAAAATTTTGGTTTTGAAATATTTTTCCTTTACCAAAAGCTAGACATTTGTGGTACAAAAAAAGGCATAAGGTTTGGTAGGTAAATTCCGAACAGTTTTTGAGATATACCCAATTGAATAGATATGAGTTCAGTATATTTATACATACCTGTATAGCTAACTAAAAAAATTTAAAACAAAAAAAAAGTTGAAGCTAATTGCGCTAGGAAACGTGGCTAGGATTTTTTCGTGGTCGGGTGATCTGGAGAAGAAGAGCCCCACGTTAAATCTGTAAATTTTTTCAAAAGTTAAAAAACGTTGAAAAACCTATATATTTTTTTGTCAATCTCGAATGTCTAAATCGTACATATCTCAGAAGCTTTTGAGAATTTACCTACCAAACAATATGCATTTTTTTGTATCAGAAATGTTTAGCTTTTTGAAAAACATGTAAAAAAAAACAAAATTTATCCAGTGGCGTAAAAAGTTGCACCCCTATAATCACCTTACGTCCCTGGTTCAACACACGTATAATTATCGCTGTATAAATATGTATCAATAATATAAAAGCAACACAAAAATTTTTATAAAAAAATCAGCTTTTTTGGAGTTATACAAAAAAATGTCTTTTTCAACATTGAACAGCCTGTAACTTCGTTAATATGTACTTAATTTAGAGGGTAGGCTCATAGAGTATTTGTTTATAGTTTATACTATGTGTATTATATTTTATAAAAAGTAAAATTCTAAGGCAATATGTAGGTACCTTTTTGGGCTGTATCTACCTATAAAGTCTAACCTTTTCTCTACAACTGTTGAATAAAAATTCAATTTTTTTTCTGCTGATTTCAGTTTAATAATGATGTATATGTATATTTCTCATGCTTTAAGCTATAATAAGCGCACATTCACTCATAGAAGTCAATCACAGCTCAGCCGGTAAAATAATAAAAGGAAAATGACCAGTTTCAGAGCCAATTATCATAACTCCGCACATACAAAAGAAATCCGCATTGAACGCCATTATAGCATTGGCACAATATAAGATGACAGAAACACCTTTGAATAGCAAACGAAATAGTTCGATCGCACTCCATTGTAGTCATATTTTAACTTAGGTTTACGAAAAGGCCACGGTGCTGGCAAACGGGCAGCTGGCCAGAGCGCCAGAGCAGAGCAAACAGCAGGAAAACCTTATATTTGGACACGTGTGTAGCTAGGTCCAATAAAGTGGTATAAATAATAATAACATTTTGAAAGCTGTAGGTATGATGATTTTTTCATCTCGCGGTGCCATTCAACTTGGACGTTCACGTTTCACCACACTCGCCTTTTCGTGCTCGTGAATACCCATCATTCTCTGCTCGTTGAAGAATGTACTATTATCCTACTCCCATATAAACTGATTTCTAATCTAATTTCAATTTTAGACAAGTATAATGACCTGAATTAGCCACTTAATAATTACCCTGTTGAATAATAAATATGACAGTTCGATTGAATAATGGCCTTATTATTCAATTGTTGAATCAATTTTTAAATGTAGCTGTAATAGTGTCTACATAATATGTCGATTTCAAACTATTGACACCGTCCTTGGGTGA
Organism: Malachius bipustulatus; assembly: GCA_910589415.1. Taxonomy (NCBI): domain Eukaryota; kingdom Metazoa; phylum Arthropoda; class Insecta; order Coleoptera; family Melyridae; genus Malachius; species Malachius bipustulatus. The sequence continues at coordinate 44,998,047 of OU342632.1, read as the reverse complement.
TGCTATAAAAAAATAGAACCCATAAAATCACTACGAGTGCTCAATGGTAAAGTTTACAAAAATACACTTTATAAAGTATCTCTATTGAATACGGGCGATTTTTGACTGCATTTTAATAAACCATAAGCACTTCTAAGGACATTTATTTTGTAAAGTTAACAACGATATATATTTAACAAATTAAAGCCCCCTCAACGTCGGTGTCGCGAAATTTGGCACAGGATTGTTATTATTTGTGACAAAACTCGACCAATCGGCAGGAAGACGCGAATTTTGATGAAAAAAAAAGTTTTAAGATGTTGAAAATTAATTAGGCGTTGAAAATTGCTCGAGGAAGCATTTGGACAATAAAAATTCCGAAACAAGGGGCGATTTTATTGCGCGACTTTGCTTTTTGGGGATTTTTGAAAATAATAGGTGCGATTTTATAAATTAGGCACTCATACTCTTATAGTGACGTGTAAATAATTCTTTGGAACTTAAATTAAGTGGATACCTATACCTATTACCTAGAGGCGCGCAGTGCAAATGATGAATATTATTATTTCAGTCGATATACACAAAAAGGGGTGGCCAAGATTAAAGGAGAAAACTTCTACTTACTAATTTTTTGTGTAATTTTTCCATCACATACAGGGTGCAGCGCGAGAACCTTAGGGCATTTTTATATGGAGAAGTCCTGGGAGTAGAAGTCTAAAAATTTGTACGTGTATAATTTCGGTTTTAACGAGCTGAACTAAAATATTCACAACCCCTCACCATTTCCGGTTATACCGGAAGTTGCCATCAACTATCTTATTTTAAATGGAACAACCTGTATATTATTACATTTTCAGATTGCCTGAAAAAATGTAATAAAAATGGTCTCTATAGTTCAAAATTGGAACGAGTGGTTTATGAGTTATAAACAAATGAAAATCGCAATTTTCCATTTTCAAAGCAGCTTAGGTCGAAAACCGGTCAAGATATCGGAAAACGGCTTACATGTCCCTATCTTAACTTTTCACGTAGTATCCTATGGTGCTGATGAAATTTGTATACAAAGTGATGAAAAATCAGCGATTTTCCAAAAAAAAATTTTTTAAAAATATTTTTTTTTGTAGGTACTCCAGCGTAGTATACAAAAAGTTAGGATAGGGACATGTAAGCCGTTTTCCGATATCTTGACCCGTTTTCAAGCTATAAGCTGCTTTGAAAATGGAAAATTGCAATTTTCATTTGCTTATAACTCATTAATTGGTAGTTACAAATTTGAACTGTAAACATCATTTTTATTATTGTTTTTCAGGCAATCTGAAAATGTAATAATATACAGGGTGTACCATTTAAAAAAAAAAAATATGGCATCTTCCGGTATAACCGGAAGTGGTGTGGGGTTGTGAATATTTTAGGTCAGCTCGTCAAAACCGAAATTATACACGTACAAATTTTTAGACTTCTACTCCCAGGACTTCTTCATATAAAAATGCCCTAAGGTTCTCGCGCCTCACCCTATATACCTACGGTAGATAATATTTGCATGTGAAAATTACACTCTGGCGAAGTAGGAGGTCTCCAAAAGATGAGCTCATACCGCTATAGGAAATGTGGCGGGATTTTTCATGGTCGGGGGATCTGGGGAAAAAGACGCCCCACGTCGAATATATCAATTTTTCCAAAAGTTGAAAAACATTGACGAAATAGGCACCTATTTTGTACCAAAAAGGTCGTTAATACCCAATTTAGAGAATGGCGGGTTCATTAAGACTTTGTGCCTGGAAATTAAGTAAAATATTCTATCGTCAAAGTTTGTCCCCTTTATTCTTGGACACCCTATTTTTTTTATAATTTTACTAAGAAACAGAACTCAAATTATTTCATTAATTGTAATTTTGCACAAAAAAAATATGAGAAAAATTTGAAAACTTTTGATTTGAAAAAGTTAATTTGATTTAACGTTGAGCAACGTCTTTTTTTTTAACTTATAAACAATAAGCAAAATATCAGTAAGAATGTCACAATTATTTACAATAAGCCTTAACATTGAACAGTTGGATCCCACCACTTCACCTGGGATCTACAAGAAGTGCAATTAAAGCATTACGAATTGCAATAAGGCAGGCTCTGATTACGACATACAAAGAGATATTTATGTAGGCAACCAAAGGTGGTTTTCCCTCGATTATTTAATATGTTCGTTCACACAATTCCATCTCGTTCTTGTAGCTTGTGCACTACAGAATTCGTTCAGTTAAGCTGCACGTGAAAGCAAGCGGTTTAGTACCCACACCTAGTGCAAAAAAATATGTTAAATGCCGGTGAGAATATTTTGAATTTAGAAGAAGTCCGCCAAATATGAAAACGATTCTCGCTATTGCCGTGTGTTTTGTTTTCTCTCAATTTGTGCAGTGCCAGGATAAGTTTACACATGAAGGTAATTTTTCCCCTGATAACTTAACAACTTTATCAAAAATACAATAAAAATGTTATACTGCTATTAATTAGTATTGCCTAAAACTAAAGAAAATATAGAAAGTATAATAGTTTTATAATAATTTATTTAATTATTTCATGCAGTGAAGTTATAAGTACTTACAAGAATAATAAATTAAGATTTTTTTAATTAAGAATTATCTCATGAGGCTTATGAAATTGAATTGAGCGCACTTAGATATATTTATTGTGAATGTTGTTAATACGCATGAATTCACAAGAACAATAATAAAAAATTATTGTAAACCGGCCTTGCTCCTGCAATGGAAACATGTTATAGACTTACTTTTCATTTTTTCTATGGACATGCATATTATAGTTCAACATTATTTATTTTATAAGTAAAGTGTTTTATTTTTTTTATGATTTTTTCAACATAAATATATTTTTAGCTAGTTAATGATTCTGTTTGGAATAAAATTATACTTCTACTTTTACCTTTAGCCTTTAAAAATTACAAATCTATTATGTATTTTATGTCGCATAGCATTTACTATGTTTAAGTATACAATGCAACAAGTGTTGCAACAATAACAAGAATCTTTTAAAAATAAACATTAGAAAGCTTAAAATAATGCGGAAGAATATTAAAGTCCTCAACTAGAAAGACTGGGTTAAACATATTCAATTTTACAAAGAGAAATTATTATATTAATTTCAGTTTCATCACGATATGCGTTACAAATTATAACATATTATTACATGATACCTATTACTCACAAAATTTGTCATATAAAAATTAACATTTTTTATTAATTATTTTTTAGAAATTAACGCATTTGAAAACTGGCCAGATAAATTAAGTTCAACTACTCAAACAGGCACGTCCTCATATTCGTCGACTTACGCTCCCCCTTATGGAACTCGACTTTACTCAGTCAATGCTCTAAACCCCACTACTGAAGGAATCCATAAAAATGACATCCCGGGACCAATCCAAGACCTTCCAAATTTCGTACAGAACGTCCCCGTAATCGTCCAAAGCACCCCCAAGCCAACCGTAAACAAAAAGAATCAAGATCAACCAAGAAGAAACTCGATCGAAAACGCACAAAGAGTTACTCAAAGCATTCCGCAGAAATCGAAAGAGAGGGTTGTTTTCAGCAGTCCCACACTTAACGAACTCCCCATAGTTATTCAGAGCAGTCCGAAGCCGACTTTGACGAGTCATGTTCAAACAATTCCCAAATTGGTGTGTCCGGGAAAAGAAATAAGGCGACCTTTCTTCGCCCTTCGATGCCAGGTGAATAAAGACTGTAGGAGATTTGGAGGAGGAAGTGAATTGGTGTGCTGTGATAATAGATGCATTGTTGGAGTACCTCCACCCACACCTGAACCCAAACATACTCGTAAGTATTATAGACACCTGTTTAAGTCCTTCTCGCACATCGGTCATGAATTTTTTTATAAATTGGCGCAATTATAAATATTTCCGCCATTTTAAAAATTCGCGCACAAGTACAATAAATGGATATAGAAATTTAGCACTTTTGCCCTATAATTTTCCTACCTAATATTACTGGCAAACTAATAAATGCAAATATTTTTTGCACTTCAATGGAGGGAACTGAATTTTTGTATAGGAATCAGATGCCTCTGGTATTGCATTTGAGCATTATCAGCCGAGCCGTTTTCAAGATGAATTTTCGTAAAAATTGGTATTTTTGAACCCTTTAATAGTATAAAATGTAAGATGAATAAAATCTTCAAGTTAACAGGATAGGAAGAATCTTACTCCGAACTATGCACTAATTTAGTCTAAAAAATGCGATTAATGAGCGGCTCGGGATTACAAAAGTTAGTGAAATGTAGACTTTACACAGGACAGGGCACGGTCAGCTCGAAAAAAAAATTCATAGAAAGTTCGGTCAGCTCAAATTTTTTCGAGAAATTTTTTCTCTGCGATTTTAATAAAAATCTCTTTGACACACGATATAACTTATGGGAAGTCCAACACTGTAGGAAATCGGTTCTTCTGTAGCTCTCCTTGTCTTCGAGAAACAGGAGAACGTTTTAATTTAGTGTTAATTTTTTGAAAGCAATTTTTTGACACGCTAGCATCCACTTGTGGCCTCTTTTGTGTTATTTTTCCATGACCCGCGTCGAATGTTATTACACTCGATCAATCGGTAGCAAAAAACGAATTTTCATTCAGTTTCGCTCGTGGACGCACTTGAACTATGACGACTCCGAAACTGAAAGCCGTTTTCTCCTGCGAGTCTGCTTTTTCGAGATATAAGCGCTCTAAATTTAGCAAATGACCGTTTTTGACTTTTGAAAATGTTTTCTGCGTTTTGTGAAAACAGGAAAGCTTTACGGCCCAACTGGATTATTTTTCTCGCTCGTATTAATTGCAGTAAGCTGTGTTCGCACAAAATTACGTCCCATTCTGAAGATATCGTTTTTTTCATGATTTCGAATTTGAGTGCATATTTTTCTCTGAGATTTTAGTAAAAATATCTTGCCAGACGATAGAAAATTTCAAGTCTGCTTCCTCGTCTTCAGGAAACGCAGGCGAGAAATGTAATTTTTAGAGCAAACATTTTTATCGGTGTCGATTTTTTCAAAACGATTTTTTGGTAAGCGTTATTTTTCCACGTCCCAGCATCGAATGCCCTGAATGAACGTGAGATTTTTTTTTGGACAAAAGGTCCCGCGCGTTATCTCGAATTTTTTTGCAAGCTCGGTTTGATCAGGTCTTCGTCAGCTAAAAAAAAAAACATTTTGCAAGGTCGGATTTGACAAGGTTCGATCAGCCCTATTTTTTGACAAAGTCGGGCCTGGTCAAGTTTTTGGTAATTAGTTACATCCAGTTTCATCACTTTTTTCGGGACCGAGGAGCGAAATAGGGGTGCTGGGTGGATAAGAAGCTAAAAACAGCCATTGCAAACTAATATTAAGGTCACAACTAAGGCCTCTTTGACACTACGGTCGCATTTCTATTTTTTTTCACTTTCAGGACAAGGAAAATCTTCGAGATTAACAGTAGCACGATTATTATTTTGAATTTTGCATTTATATTCCAAAAATCGTAACATCAATCCCTGTGGTCTTTTCACGATATGAAAAAGCGGATATATTCCGAGTACGTGACTGTTTACGTTTCGAAGCGCTTGACTTTGTCCTCAAGTGGTTTCATCCCGTAGACTCGATGTATAATCATCGCATCTGCCAGGTCCGTCCTTTCATTGCACTCTCAAAACCGATTTTTTTAGGCGGTTTTGTGGCTTTCCCTTTCATTTGAAAAGCAAATGAATACCTTCCTGGTGTTACTATATAGGTATGTTCTCCACCCCTATATAGGTGCCATAGTGAAACTGTAGGAGACGCGGATGTAAATAATGACCGACCAAGTTTTTTTGTTGCAAGGTCAGGTTTATTTTGGTAAGCTCGACTTTTTTCCTAGGTTAAGCTTCGAAAAGGTGCGGTCGGTTCGATCTTTTTTTTTTGCAAATCCAGTTTGCCAAGGTCTGGTCAGCTAAAATTTTTTATTGCTAAACAAGTTGAAAAAAAAGATATCGCGCTAACCGGACCTTGAAAAAATTTCGAGCCGACCAGATCTTGTCAAACTGCGGATTTTGCCAAGACTTACCAAACTACCAACACCGGACCTTGCCAAAAAAAGAACAAATCGAACCTGATCAAACCGAACTTTGCAAAAAACAAAAAAATAGGTAGGTACCTACACTAATTTAAGGATCGATGCGTGAAAGTTTTTATTATTCAAAAAAAAAAAAAAAAATTACAAAAAATTCAGTATATTATGAAAGTTCATATTAAGTATATGCGCACTTGTGAGTGTACTAATTAACTTATACCTACTTAAGCAAAGTTTTTCTTATGTAAATTTAATATTCTCTTCAATTATTATAATGACTCAAACAGATCAAGGATATAAGAAACGAGTAATTCTAGTTAGATGCAATTGCAAAATTTCAGAATCAAGTTTAGAATGCAACTGTTAGTTTTTTTCAGCTAACACCATGGCCAAATGCCAAAGTACGTATTTAGGCTTCTTAAAAAGTAAAGGTTGTTATTATTGTCGGATGAGAGTTACGACATTCTGCACTTGGTAGTTGTATAATAACGGAAAATTTATTGGTAATTCGACTGAATTTCATGACCATTTTCACTTTCTCTGGCCCCAGGATTCGATCAGTGAAGAGACCCGGTCGTTCATTGTCAATTCACTTGCGTAATTAAGAGTACTTACTTTATCTTCCGGTTGGTCCAAATTCATGCAATCCAAAGGCGTCTCGTGAAACCAGAAAAATTTCTGCTTGAGTATGCTGCATGTAAAGTCAGGACCAGAATTCGAGATGGTCAATAATTGGAATTACAACACGCGTTTTTATAATTTTTTTTTTTTTTTAGTAATTACCGCCTATTAAAAAAAAATCACGATAAAAATATTAGCGCATCGGAGATGTCTTTCAAAAAACAATCGCGGGTTTCACTGTGTAAACAAGAAATAAATGATCATTCCTCATTCATTATTAACCTAAGGAGAAAAATTAAGATCAAGAAATTCTGTCCTATTTTAGTCGAAAATAATTATATTTTACTTAACTCAAGACTTTCAATGATTTTATGACGAAATTACTGTGATGACATTCTAACTTAATAAGTAAATGTAGGAAATAATAGGCAATTTGCCTAAAAAAATATTATGGTCAACTTTACCACGAGGGTGACAATTGGGTTTTACATATTAGGGATATTTGACCTTATGTTTACGTATTTCTAACATCAAAGTTATATTAACCATGCAGTCGATAATAAGTAAATTAGGGTTGGGAATTGATTCCCCTATATTTACCTTGAAAGTAAAAATATACTTTGAACGCCATAACTGGGAAAATTTACCATTTAAAGATAAAAAATTATTTATCTTTAAAGTTACAATTATATAATTTTTATGACTACATTGTTATCTATCAAATATAATAATTTGTTTTTTGCAACAACAAAGTGTAACATTGAAAATCGTCAAAGCGATTAATACCCACTGTGAAATAATAAACTAAAACTTAACATTCCAATCTGAAAAATTGTTTTATTTTTTTATTTTTTCCCGCAAAAAAGCCCCCAACGACCAAATATACCGGGCGATTGTTTTTTACCACCTATAATAATGTTTCCTCATAAATTTTCATGGCAGGCAAATTCGATCTATGACTTCGCCCCTTATTCATTTCGTTGTTCACTTCATAACGAACTATTTCATAATAATAATATTCCTTCCATTCGGCCCGGCCAAATTTCATAGGTAAAATTCCCAAAGTCGACGAATTTACGCGATTTATAATTTATTTAGTAAGACGATTTTTTGATAGATGGCTAATAGTGCTCGCTCAAACCCGAGCATTGTGGAATGACGCTGGGTGTGACGTCACCGAAATGTGAAGAGCAAAGTCAGCAGAATCAAAAATTGATACATCTTTGGACAATTGGACAATAGTACGTTTTTTCAAAAATGACTGAGCAGGACATTATGCGCTCAAATCGCAGCACCGTTTGCACAGTAATTAATGGTTCATTAAAAGCTAATTAAGTGCCTTAATTTACAATTTTACACCGTCTCAGAGCCTAGTCCAAGGTACCCCGCCGTCCACTTTGAGAAAGCTGGTTGGATCAATTTTGATTGATGAAAACTGACATAAGTTATGAGGAACTGTACAGGATGTATCATAAATATACCGACAAACTTTTAGGGGTAGTAGGGGGCGTAAAAACAAACATTTTTTGATCAATAAACATTGTCAAAAAACGCTTCGTTTTCGAGTACAGGGTGTTAAAATTTAAAAAAATAAAACAGTTTTTGGTTATACTTCCACTAGCGCAAAAAGTCCAACAATCATGGTTTTCCATTTTCCCATTTTTCCCTCCCTATCTTCTACACCACTGACTTTATTGGAAATACAAAAACTTTATTCAATTGCCCGTGGATTATAGAACAGAAAACTACTCCTTATTTTTTAACCTTATCAAATGGTGCACCGTTTTTGAGGTACCTATGTAAGAGTAACATTTTGCATAAAAGAAATCAGTCATTTTGCATTGAAAATGGCCCAACATTATCTTAGTTTTGTGCAAAACTGTGCAAAAACTGGTTGAAAAAAAAACTAAGGAATACTTTTGGTTCTACAAAATTATAACGTAGGAGCCGTTGAATAAGGTTTTTGTATTCGCAATAAAGTCAATCTCTCTTTCCCTTTCTCTCTGTGGGAGAGAGAGAGAGAGAGGGGCAGGCCCTGCTTCCCCCTCTCTCTCTTTCTCTCTCTCCGAGAAAGAGAAGGAGGAGAGAGAAAGGGAGACAGAGCGAGAGAAAAAAAAAGAAAAGAAAGAAAACTCCTTCTCTTCTTTCTCTAGGGAGAGAGAGAGAGACTTTCTCTCTCTCCCTCTATCAGAGAGAAAGAGGGAGGGAGGAAGAGGGAGAGAAAAGGTGAGCGAGAGGGAAAGAGAGGGAGAGAGAAAGTGAGAGAGAGGGAGAGAAAGAGAGGGAGGGGAGAAGAAAAAAGGAAAAATGTCAAAAAAAGAAAAACTATATGAATATCTACGCCACTGGAAGACATCTACAAAACCATGAAATAGAAAATTAATAAATATCTTTGTTTGTTTATTGTTCATGCCAAGTTTCATAAAAATCAGTTCAAAGTTACACGATTTATAGCCAAAAACTGTAATATATTTTTTTAAATTTGAATACCCTGTATCTCGAAAAGGAGGCGTTTTTGGACAAATGTTTGTTTTGACGCCCCCTACTACTCCTAAAAGTTTGTTTGTATATTTATGATACCACCTGTATAGGAACGCAGATTTTCGGACCGACGTGGAATCACGTGCATCCAGGAGCGAAGTTCTTGGGAAGTTAAGTTTTCGAAAAGCGGTGTTACACTGGGAAGGGCAAAGAAACACCGAAGCTCTTGTACTAGTTTCACGGCCGGGATCATTATATTTCGCGGGGATCCTTTAAGCAGTGCGAAGTCAATTTCATGATCTCATTTGACATTTTGGTGTGGTGTTTTTTTACATGAATGCTAAATTGGAAAAAAATAAAAAATAATTGTCTGGTAAAAAGATCGATATTATACAGGGTGATTCAAAATTCAGTACAAAGATTTTAAGGGCGTATTTACCCGCCAAAAATAAGAAAATTTTTTCATATAATCGTATGTCCTAACTAGCTTCGTTTTCTAGATACAGGGTGTAAAATTTTGAAAAAAAAATCGATTTTTTATTAATTACTCAAAAACCTTTCAGTCGATTTAAATATAATTTGGCAGGCTTTTTTGTCGTTATAAGGAACTTCCTTTGATGGGAATAATATATTTTTATTAATTCCAGTGGCGTCTCAGGGGGCTACCTATTTGAAACTTATAGGTAAAATTATGGTACGCCACTGCTCTTTTGACAATTTATCACTGGAATTAATAAATTCATGTTATTCCCATCAAAGGGAAGCCCTTACGACAGCAAATAAGCCTATAAAATTTTATTTAAATCGGCTGAGAGGTTTTTGAGAAATTAATAAAAAATCGATTTTTTTTTCAAAATTTTGCACCCTGTATCTAGAAAACGAAGCAAGTTAGGACATACGATTATATGAAAAAAACTTCTTATTTTTTGCTGGTAAATACCCCCTTAATATCTTTGCAATGAATTTTGAATCAGCCTGTATATCATTTAGGTACTAGCCTTTGAAAAATTTTAATTTATAATACTTGCCACACTTTCTACCTGTTTCACGACACGCCCATGCATAATACGCAAAGTCCACTTACTAATTATTTACACCTTCATTTGGCTTGCAAATATGTTACATATTTAGTGAAAGTTCCGGCGTTTTATTTGCAACCTTTTATCTTAATTGAGTTTTTACTTACAAACCATTGTTTCTACCATTACCGAGACCATTACAGTACAGTTCACCGAAATAGTTCATTGAAATGTTGAAAAAACTGTAATAATGAACTAGATTACATAATATGAATTAATTCTGTGCAATCTAAAATTACAAAAACTCATTAAAATAAGAATAACTTTATAAACATTCTGATTTGAGATATTTAATACTATATGTTCCAGCAACATTCTTTGGTCTTGTGGAAAGAGTATGTCCAACTGACCCAGTTCCTGAATTCATGGAAATAAAAACTTGCAACAATGACATTGAATGCACCCCCAGAATCTGCTGCCCCGAGAGACTCCTCAATGGTACTCTCGTAGGATTCTGCAGAATAGCTTCTCCCAAACTTAATTCAGTTCCTCTAGCAAGAAGATTCATGGAACGTAAGTAAACTTTGAACACATTAATTAGTTGTTTAAAAAAAAATTAACCTTTGTAAATAAATACATTTTAGCACTACAATCAATAATGAGTTACATGCAGTGCACTCCTCCACCACCCCCTTTACTGGATATATTCCCGAAACCCTGCAAGTCGGCATTGGATTGTTTTCCCAATCTATGCTGCCAGGAAAAAGGGCAACGGTACTGTAGACCTCCTAAAAGGTCATTGCTGTCTCTAGTAGCTGGAGTCTCTCAGGTATTTTTTTGTTTATTTTTAAATAATTTCTTAATTATTAATAATTTATTTCTAGAGAGTTATACCAACAGATGCTGCAAGAAGATTTATTACACGAATTACTAGCTAATTTAAGGTCACTTTTATTGTTATTTTCCTAAATGTGATAACATTAATTTAAAAATTGCTCAATTAAACGAAATTGGCAGTATTTCAAGAATGCCACACTTGCCACATTACTAGTGAAACTCATTATAATAATTTATATGCCATACTGTTAACGTAAGTTATTTAGTATGAATCTAGTTTTTAATATTGATTTAATATTTTTTACGTTTTATATTTATAGTTTTTGTACATAATGTAAATATGTATTGTTAAATAAAACAAATTGACCTTTTTACATTTTTTATTAAATTTACATGACAAGTCTTACATTATATAAAATAAGTTCAAACTGAGGTGTTAGTTAGTCCAGCTGAAAATAAAGAAAAAACCAGTTAGATTTATATTCTCAGGCAAACAAAAATTCATATAAAAAAGTATAACTTAATGTTATTAGAAATTATGATAGGGATGCTAATGTGGTCAGTTAGGTCATTAATTATTTATTATATTTTATGATACAAGTTGTAAAATGGAAATGTTTTAAGCAAGCGACCAAAATTGTCAAACAAAGTTTAAGGTTGAGTTTGACAATCGTCAAGTACTTATTAAAAACTTATTTTTCAATGCAAGAAAAAAAAATAAAAAAAAAAAACACCATATGCTTTATGTAAAGCTCCCGGGGCTTTCTTAAATGGGTAAACAACATTTTAGCCGTAGCAAATAACTAGCCTACTGTGATAAAAAAATAGCACTGAAAATTGAAAAAAAAAAACATTTGGAATTTTTTTCGGAAAATTTTATTTAAAAAAGTTGTTTGAAATAACCTCAAACCCACAAATCTCAAATTTAGTTGAAAGCAAATAATAAAAAAAATAATAGAGTAAGCTTTTCTGCAGCCATAATCAATTTATTTAAACAAGTAAAATCAAAAATAATTTATTTTATTGGGAGTGACAATATTATGATCTAATATATTTATTAAATGTCTTCTGTACCTACCTATTGCATATAATTTATAAATCACGGCAATCTTGTAAGAATAAAATTGAAATAATAATATAGTCTTGAAATTTTTTTTTGGGATTTTTGTTTTCAACCAAACTTTGGTTTGAGGTAATTTCAATTCAAACAACTTTTTTAAATAAAATTTTCCGAAAACAATAGTTAATATGTTTTTTTTTTCAATTTTCAGCGCTAATTTTTGATCACAGTAGGCTAGTTATTTGCTAGGGCTAAAATGTTGTTTACCCATTTAAGAAAGCTTTGGGAGCTTTATACAGGGTGTTATTTAAGTATGTGGCCAAACTCCAAGGGGTGCTCCTTTAAGTGATTTTAAGAAGAAAAGTTCATAATATAAACATTGGTAAGACACTGGCAATGAATGTGTACAACACTGCCAAATATTTCCAAAACATTGCCAAATATTTCCAAACATTGCCAAACATTTCTAAATATTGTCAAATATTTCCAGATATTTCCAAACATTGCCAAATATTGCCAAACATTTTTAAATATTTCCAATTCCAAACATTGCCAAACATTTCCAAATATGTATTTCCAAATATTTCCAATTCCAAACATTGCCAAACATTTCCAAACATTGCCAAATATTTCCAAGCATTTCCAAACATTTCCAAAGCTGTGTACAGACATTTCCACAGAGTGTCCTACCCCTCGAAATATCTCAATACTCTTTTATTGGATTTTGTTGAAATTTTGCAATTCTGTTTGTAGTAACAAGAGGATAATTTAGCCTCAATTATTATTAAAATGATCAAGTCCAGTGGCGTCACGGAAGACAGTCCAACTAATATTTTTGACAAAAAAAATTTCGGACCAATGTTTATATGAATTTTCTTCTTAAAATCACCTAAAGAAGCACCCCCTTGGAGTTTGGCCACATACTTAAATAACACCCTGCATAAAGCAAAAAAGTTTTTTTTTTAATTCATCAAAAAATAAAAAAGTTATTGGCGTGATTCCATTTAAAGTGAAACACACTGTATATCAAGGTGATAGGCTTGCTGAAACAGGCTAGAAAACTTGCTTTTAATTGTCATTTATGTGACAATGTGTACCCATACTTCTAATACAAAAGAGTCGTTGCAAGCAAAAAGTTTTCCTCAAAAGGAAAGTTTCTGTTTGCCACTTTTTTTTTGCTTTTTTGATATAGTCCAATAAAGTCTAAAAAGTCATACGTATCGATTAAGAATACACATCCTTTTGATAGTTCGATTTATTTTGTTTCATATACGTGGTTTTTATAGTAACCGTCCAGTTTGTCTAAACACTCCATCCCGCATAAATAAGTATACGTCAACATTGGTTTTGAATGAGAATTAAATGCACAACACAAAGGATAGAATGTCATTACGTGAATAAATTTTATATAGTTGTCAGTGGCTCTCAAACTGACGTAAGCGCTTCAATTCATTGTTTGAATGATTCCTTCAATAATTTACGCTCGTTCACAACTTGACAATTAACTGTTTGACATTTTCTGGTAAAATTAAAAATATTAATTCGGACGGTTAGTGTGACGTCACATCTGACTTTTTAAAGTTAATCCTACTATAATGCCAGTTACTGGCTACTTTTTTTATTTTATGTGTAGATACTGTAAAGCTACAAATTCAAGTTTTTAGTTTTTTACTTAATATTACTTCTCTTTAGACCTGTTTATTACTGTTTGTTTACTTCTGGTAATATTCCAGATTTAACTTGCATTAGGTCAATCTCCATTATTTGACTTAATGTCAATTCACATTTATTTATGGATTTTTTTTGTCGATTTTAAATTTAAAATTTTACCAATTCTTGTTCAAAAATTGTCGTTACAACAAGAGTTTGATTGTTCTTCATAAAAATAAATTAAATACCTAAATGAGATGAAGTGGGTTGATTAAGTAAATAAATTGAAAATATTTATTTGGGAATATGAGCATAAGGATTATACAGGGTGTATTGTAACGTCCGCATAATATTAGCACCACGTGATTCTACATCAAAAACAGAACATAAAGTTTTAATATCTACCGTTTAGCTCTTAGACCTCAAATAACGAAGTTATCGACCATTGTAGTTTAAATTTGAAGTTTTTTAATACTCAAAAATATTGCTTAATATTATTAAAAAATTCTTAAGTAAGAAGTAAAATAGCCAAATTATCCAAAATTTTAGATTTTTTTTTTGGTAAAAATGGTTTTAATTAACATTTCAAAACTAGGAATTATTTGATTTCCTGAGTTCCAATACTTCCAATCAATATTGCAACTGCGCGTTTTAATTGTTGAATAAAAAATTGAAAAAATAAAAAATCTTAAAAAAAATTGCAACATTGACACGTCGCAGCATGACATTTGTCTTGTTGCACCTTTTTTCGATTACATAGCAACGGCACACTATACCAGTGAGGTGACTTCACGTCTAATAAGTTATCTTAATTTTTATACCAGCGCCAGTGTTGCAAAATTTAAGAACGTTAAATTGTCCATATCTTAAAATCTGTGTACATCAAGAAAAAACTGTTGAGGACTTTTTTGTTCTGTTTTTGATGTAGAATCGCGTGGTGCTAATATTATGCGGACGTTACAATACACCCTGTAAATATTTTGTTTACTAAAATCTGTAAAATCGGTCAAAAAATGAAGAATTTTATAAGGCCATATACTAAGGACATGTTGAAAAAATCAAAATACCATTGCTATGTAAAATCTGATAGTAAAGACTGACGAAGGCTATATTTCCAATCAATTTTAAAGAACTTTAAAGATTGAAAGCAAAATTATGACCTGAAAATTGCAGCATTAAAAGACCACATAAGATATAAAAATATTGCATATTTAATTTATTAAAGTGTAATTTTATTGTTTTTTAATGAATATTCATTCGATATAAGCTAGCTGCGCAATGAGCTTTTTATGCACATTTCAACTCTAATTTACCAACATAAGTGTTTGTCAATATTTTTAATTTTTACATTAACTCAGTTATTTAATTCTGTAATGTAGAAATTTTTTTTTTTTTGGAAAAACTAAAAATTGAATTAATTTTCCTTAGACAGCAATAACATTTTTTACTTAAAGTAGGTTACTGGTTATTTTAGATATGTTTTCAAGGGAATGGAAATATCAAATCAACTCTCACCTATAAAGTGAAGTGAATAATTAAACTGATCAAATCGAGGATACAAATAATTAACATTGAACAGTATGAAAGTTCGTGATCAGCCAAATGTACAAAATGTAGATATAGTGCACCTCAAAATGATTCATAATATGTGCGCAAGACTTAGGGATGTGATAGCTCGTTCAAAAATATGAAAAAAAACTTCCTATTAACATGGGTCTGCAAACAAACCGTTTTCAAGATACCAAAAAATATATTATTTTCAGTTTTTTGACAATATCTCAGGAACTGTTTGAGATACAGAATCCAGCTTTTGTACACATCTTGTCATTAATATTATCTACTTTAAGAGGGCAAAAAAATAATAAAGATGTGGCAGTGAAACAAATCATAAAAAAGTGATGTCTTTGCCTACAACAAAACATGTTGCCACTTTTATGTTTTTCATCATAAAATGCAATTTTTTTTTCTCGAAAACAGTTCACATAAGAGTATTTGACCAATAGCAATAGCACCTTTTTTATGTAGAAAACATTGACAGTTTAAAATGTGCTTCCAGAATGCAAATTTTCCCAAAACCTTCGCCACTGCCATATGAAATAAATTTAATCAGAGCTCAAAAAGTAAATAATATTAATGATAAGATAATGTGTACAAAAATGCAGTTTTATATCTGAAAGGGTTCCTGAAAAATCATCAAAAAACTGAAAAAAAAATTTTTCTTGACACCCTGTATCTCGAAAATGATGGATTTCCGGACCCATGTTAATAGGAACTTTTTTTCATATTTTTGAACGAGATTCACATCCTTAAGTCCTGCACACATATTATGAATCACCTTGTATAATGAACTCGTAAAAACAGCATGTGTCCTAAAATCCTAAAACTGATTGCAAGGTAACCACAACTTAATAGAGAAGTTATGGTGGTCATGTCCTAGTTCAAAGAGACTACCAACTGGAATTTGTTTATTCAAAAGGACCGCATCAAGTATACATACAGGGTGATTGTTTTATCGCGCCCATTAGAAAATGTTCGATTTCTAAATGATCCAGGAATCTGAAACTTGGAACTTAGGTAACATACCTAATGACGAGTGAAAATGAAATATCACCAAGATGGCGGCACATTTAAAAATGGCGAAAGGAATTGCCACCTTTGTTTTTTTAAATGGGACACCCCATATATTATTGCGTTTTCAGGCTGTCTGAGAAAATGTAATAACAATGGTGCTTATAGTTGGTGCTTTGAATTGAGTTATACACAAGTGAAAATCGCAATTTTACAAATTTAAAGCCATTTATCATGAAAACGGCTTACATGAAAAAATCCAGACTACCCTTATTCCTGTACCTGACAGCATCATGTTTATCGGTAATAAGCTAAAAGACACATGCTGTTTTATGAGTTTACTATATTTTGATGTGCATCACATCATGCACACGTATCATAAGACAGATTTTTAGAAAATACGTATGCTTATAATTTATAATATAATGTGAGATAATAATTTGAGAAAATAGGGTAGCTTATTGCTCCTCCAGCAGTGCATTTTATGTCTTATTGACAGATTATGAGTCGTCGGGTTATAACATAACCAACAATATTGAGTACCGCCATTTAAAGGTACTCAAGGCCATTTAAATGTGAACGCATTTTAGTTGTTATAGAAATTTCAGTGGAATTTTATCATAGTAAGTCAGACTTTGTTGATAGCGTGCATATATGTGTAGATAAATGTATTTGAGAAATACATCATTTGTTGCATCTGTGATTGAACGTTGAAACTCAACATAGCCTGAATTCACAACTCACCTTCTTGAAGCCAATATCACCAGCATACTCTCTGAAGCATTGCCGACACAGGTTCAAACCATATTTTCGGATCAGACCATGTCTGTTAGAGCAGGCTCGGCTGGAAAAATAGACTTTGATAATTCTTGTAAACTAATTATAGGGTAAATATATACATCCGCGCCTCCCAAGTTTCATTAATTATTTTGGGACTGAGGAGCGAAATAGTGGTGCTGGGTGGGTAAGAAGCTAAAAACAGCTAATAAAAACAAACTAATATCAAGGTCACAACTAAGGCCTCTTTGATATAATGACCAATTATAGTAATCCTGCTGTTCACACCTCCAGTTTTAGTAATGTAGGTGGAACGGTTTTTTTCAAAAGAGAGATGCCTAATTTTCTCCGGTAATACTGCTTTTTAGCTTTCCAAAACACCCCTCTATTACTTCCACCCCCACTACATGTTGTCTGCTTGCGACCGGCTGACTCCTCTCAGCGTTGCCACATGCTACATATTTGTTTTACTACATTCTGCAGACAATCTCAGACAAACAGCTGCTGCTCTGGCCAAGGAAAATGCAACTCGTCTGTTTATTTACGTATACGTATTACGTATTGTAAATAAAAATATTACTACTAGGCCCGGCCCGGCATTCTTGTGACAATTAATTATTATTGAGACGATAACGCTCGGTAAGTCAGGTCTTTGGTCAGGGTAGGTTTTTTTTTTTCATTTTAGGGACATTTGAAGGAAAAAAACCCTACCCTAACCAAAGACCTGACTTAATGCAGCAAATAAGTGTTTTAAAATATTAGGTAAAGGTGCTCTATCGCGACGGCTCCTACGCTGGCTCCCCTCACTTTCTTTGCTTGCTCCGAGCTGACAGGCCTCAGCATTGTCACATTAAATCCGTGAAGTGGGCAGGAAGCGCGCAGGATTGTCTGCAGAACGTAGGAGAAGGGCTTGTATATGGCAACGCTGAGAACGTGTCGGAGCGTAGCGAGCGGAGACAGTAGAGGGAGGCCAGCGTAGGGGTAAAACCGTCGCGATACAGCACCTTTACCAAAAATTATTTGGGTCATTATGGAGATGAGCGGCATTGGTATAGGGCGATTTGGCTTATACTATCGGATAGCTTGTGTCTCTAGGAGTATCAAGGTACCATTGAATTTTTGCGCCGGCAAGTAATAGTCGAGAAATAAGGCCTCAAAGTTTCATCCTTGCCCTAATACGCGTATATTCGTACGTAATACGCTCGAACAGGCAGCCGCACTCCGTCGGATACACGACTCTGAGTGCGTGCTTCCCGTCGAGCGCATATGTACAAACACACGTAATGACACTTTAAGGCCTTATTTCTCGACTATTACTTGCCGGCGCAAAAATTCAATGGTACCTTGATACTCCTAGGCCCGTATTCATCAATAAATATAACTCCTGGGGTTATATTTTAGAACATGTGATTGGTTCAAAGTTCGTAGCGCTCGTAGGGTTTGAGCATTAGACCAATCAGCTGTCAGAAAATTCAAAATATAACCCCAGAGTTATATTTTGAAGTTTGATGAATACGGACACTAGAGACACAAGCTATCCGATAGTATAAGTCATTTCGCCCTATATCCATGCCGCTCATCTCCATTATTACCATTATTTGTAACGAATTGCGTATGGCAACGCTGAGAGCAACGCGAGTGGAAAAAGTAGAATGGGCTGGTGAGGGGAATCATTGGAGAGCTAAAAAGCAGTTATACCCTTTCTCCATTGCAAAAAAAATTTACAAAACGTTCCATCGGACGTTATTAAAACTGTAGATGTTACAGCAGGATTAAACCAACGATGAAAGCTAATTATCAAATTAATAGCTCTAGCAGCACCATAACAGGATGGAAAAACGAGGTCTCACCCCAAATCAACAATAAGAAAATGAGGTTATGTTGCCAAGTTTTGATTGAATTTTATCAAATTTAAATTACAAATTCGGTGCTTTTTTTTTGCTTTTTCATCAAATAAATCAACATTGCGAGCAGATCAATTATTTCTCTCAATACTTAACACAATCATCAACTTCAACACGTGTTCTTATGAGACCATGACCAATAATTAAGTCGATAAATACACTTACCAAGCTCTGGATCCCTGGCCGTATTTTCTAGGGTGACTGAACCAAATGTTACTGTGTCCCATTTTATTAGTTTATTTATTTAACAACTTAATTTGAAAAATAAAGGGAAACTTTAAAATATCTCGCCAACAAGATTGCGTTTTACAGCCGATATACCAAAGTTGGTGGGCTAGGAAAGGAAGAAAGAACGCAAGACGCAAGCGCAGTGCGGAGTGCGGACGCAGCAAATTGACGTTTTGTTTGATTGACACTATTGACAGTTACAGATACGCAATTTTTTATTTTTCTGAGCCGTAGAAAGGTAAGCTCTCAGGATAGATAAGTAAGGTGAATCTGTTCTTAGGGAACCTGCATTATCGACAGTCGACACTGACGCTTATAGAGTAGCTCATTCTCATTCTCACAAAAAGTTGGGGATGTCAAATTGAACTTCAAAAACGTCAGATGTTCCATGAAAGTACAACTGTCTAAATAAATTTAAATAATTATTTGTTATTAAGGCAGCGTATTTTATAAAAATGGTAAACTTTGCTGCCTTAGAGGATGTTTTAACAATAAAAAGAAGGCTTTCTACTTGTTGGCTTGTTGGCGTTGCCGAAAAGACCTCCATTTGATGCGTGGATGGAGAAGGAAGTTTTAGAGAGAAACCTCAAGAAACAAAAAATACTTATCTTTACCCAAAGAAATATGTATGAATCCTTTCAGAGTGTTTTGGGCAACAAATAAGCGGCCCAGTGATTGAGGTTTCTCTGTCGAAGAGGGTCGGCGGTCACATAATAAAAATAACTCATTGAAATGACAAATAATAATGTACCAAACTAAATAAGTATAAAGAGGCAACATAATACACGGCAGCACATCAGAATTTCAGAAAATCAAAAAATTTTTATTCGCTTTATCTGCCTTTTAAATGTATTAATGCATTTTTTTGGGTTTTGTATACATAATATTGATAAGTGTATCGTTGTCGTTAAAACTGCTTTCAAACAAAGACACAACTAATGTGGTCATAGAACAATAATTATTTCGCAATCAGAAAGAGTTTTTTTGATTTATTTAAAATAATTTTTTCTACTTACAAGAGCTGGAAACTTGAACAGCTCTTACCTTTCAAAATGTCAACGAATAAGTGAAAGTTTTACGCTATACTGTTATATGAATTAGATGAATTATTATAAATTATATTTCTAAGTACGGTAAACTTTTATCAAAATTTTATTATTAACTTGATAAAACACTCAATTTAAATTTTACACAATTACATACAAAACTACACGTCAAACTGAGACTATATTTTAGCAAATACATTAGATGATAATACGTATATTATCTAGTGTATTTGATTTTAGTTTATAAATAGTCTGCAACACACCATGCGCGTGAACTAGCGTACCTGTATTGCCGACACTGACACTTGGTTAGTGTCGGTAATACAGGTACCCTAGCGTGGACAATGTACAACATTCTCTCTCATTCTGATCACAGCACAGAACAGTAAACAGTCACAGAATAGATACAACTGGTCACAGAGAATACCGAATACCTTCTGTGCTCTGGTTCTGGTAGTGCGTACTAGCGTACTGCACTGTGCACATTGCACGAGCACGACCACGATACACATATACACGGTATGCCGATTGCTGTTACTATTTTAGTTATTACTGCGCAATGACGTCATGTGGTTTTATTTTGACTTTATTAATAATAGGTATTAATCGCGGCGAGGTTGCTTATAAAATAAATGTCAAATTATATTGCTTCTATCCTTTTTACTTGTGTTTTTCTTTGTGCTAGATCTATTATGGAAAAATCTTTAATTTTTTTTCGAAAAAATTAAATGAAATTTTTACAATTTTTTTAAATGTTATTGATTTTTGATTTTCATGATTTTTTTGTACCAAACGACATAAAAAAACAGTATGGCGGCTGAACGAAAAACAAAAGTTGACAATTGAAGACTCTGGGATTTAGTTGGCCGTGAAAATTTTTAAAACGTTAAGTGGATAGCTGTTGATGACTTATGCAAGCCTACAAAGAATTATTTATTTATTCCTGACAATAGAAAAGATATGAGCAATCTCATGGTGTAGTCTTAGAACCACGTGACGTCACAAGACCGGAACGCAGCCTGCGCCTGCGCGTCATCGATGGTGTATCGTGTGTATAAACAAATAAGTAAAAGCTGTGGTAAAAGTAAAAGTATAATCCAAAATCTAGCACCGCTAGCACATTGTTGGTTGTTATTGTGAAATTTCCCACAATCCTGCGAATCAGTTTCAGTTTTCACTTTTTTTCAGTAACAGGAATCATAATCATTAATCACCAATCAATCAGTCCAGTCCATCCAGGCAGTCATCATCACTGAATCAGCATTAGGCAAGAGCAACAGCCGCATTGTTAACGAAAAGCTTTGTTATTGTTAACATTATGAGTATAAACGACGGCAATAAGTAAGTATTATTATTGTCCCGTTCAACATCACCAGGTGGATAAAATGATCATCAAAACGGAAGCCTCCGATGCCGATGAGGATGATCAGTTCATGGAGCCCGAAGAGGAGGAGTGAGACTTCTTGCTACTCAACTCGGCGAAGTTGAAGTGTGAAGATGAACAAAACGAGGATGCTGGTTGTGGGGAGGCACCTGTTCCTATAAAACAAGAACCCGATGGCTCATCGACGTCGTCCTTGAAAGAAGAAATTGACATCGAGGAGCACAAACCAAGCTGGGAACTGCTGACCAGGAGTCATGATAGCTGTGGAATTGTTAAGGGTGGACTCGATCAATGTGAGCCTGTCCAAGAATGTGGGGCACTTCAGGCACGGTCTTCTGAAAGTAAGAGCGGAGGAGGGGCGAAGCTTAACTGAGCGCATTGCGTGTATAAAACAAATCATAAATCTTCTTTTATCAGACATTATATAAGGAAACATTCCAAAGATGCTGAAATGTACAACTGTCAGGAATGTTCATTTCAAACAAAATATAAAAGTGCTTTTACCTCACATTATAAATGTAAACATTCCAAAGATGCAGAAGTGTACAACTGTCAGGAATGCTCACATCAAACAAGATATAAAGAGGCTTTGACTCGACATTATAAATATAAACATTCTAAAGATGCTGAAATGTACAAATGTCAGGAATGTTCATTTCAAACAAAATATAAAGGTGAATTGACCAGGCATTATAAACATAAACATTCAAAAGATGTCGAAGTGTACAAGTGTCTGGAATGTTCATTTGAAACAAATTATAAAAGTGCTTCGGGTCAACACTATAAATGTAACCATTCCAAAGAAGCTAAAGTGTACAACTGTCAGGAATGTTCATTTAAAACAAAATATAAAAGTGCTTTGACCTCACATTATAAATGTAAACATTCCAAAGATGCAGAAGTGTACAACTGTCAGGAATGCTCGCTTCAAACAAGATATAAAGAGGCTTTGACTCGCCATTATAAATATAAACATTCCAAATTTGCTGAAATGTACAACTGTCAGGAATGTTCATTTCAAACAAAATATAAAAGTTCTTTTACCTCACATTATAAATGTAAACATTCCAAAGATGCAGAAGTGTACAACTGTCAGGAATGCTCACATCAAACAAGATATAAAGAGGCTTTGACTCGACATTATAAATATAAACATTCTAAAGATGCTGAAATGTACAAATGTCAGGAATGTTCATTTCAAACAAAATATAAAGGTGAATTGACCAGGCATTATAAACATAAACATTCAAAAGATGTCGAAGTGTACAAGTGTCTGGAATGTTCATTTGAAACAAATTATAAAAGTGCTTCGGGTCAACACTATAAATGTAACCATTCCAAAGAAGCTAAAGTGTACAACTGTCAGGAATGTTCATTTAAAACAAAATATAAAAGTGCTTTGACCTCACATTATAAATGTAAACATTCCAAAGATGCAGAAGTGTACAACTGTCAGGAATGCTCGCTTCAAACAAGATATAAAGAGGCTTTGACTCGCCATTATAAATATAAACATTCCAAATTTGCTGAAATGTATAACTGTCAGGAATGTTCATTTCAAACAAAATATAAAGGTGAATTGACCAAGCATTATAAACATAAACATTCAAAAGATGCCTAAGTGTACAAGTGTCTGGAATGTTCATTTGAAACAAATTATAAAAGTGCTTTGAGTCAACACTATAAATGTAACCATTTCAAAGAAGCTAAAGTGTACAACTGTCAGGAATGTTCATTTCAAACAAAATATAAAAGTGCTTTGACCTCACATTATAAATGTAAACATTCCAAAGATGTAGAGGTGTACAACTGTCAGAAATGCTCGCTTCGAGGCTCGCTTCATGTAATTTGTTCATGTAATGTTCATGTAATTTGTTTATTCAGTTAGCTTTGTTACCTGGTTTACCTATATATGTTAATAATTATTGATGTAGGGGTGGATCATGTGTGTAGAGAATAAGGAATAAACTTATATCTGTTGATTAATAATTTAAACATACCATTATAATTGTGCTGGTTCTGGTGTTGGTATTTTACTTTTTAGTTAGAGTATCTGTATATTGTCTGCATCCATATAATTTGTAAAAATTTAAAATAATAATTATGATTAATAAAATAATTCTTAGAATTAACACCCTCTAATTTGAAATACCTAATATAAAGATTTTATTATAGTAATTAACTAAAATACTATAATTAAAATAGCAATCAATAAGAGACACCCTGTATGTATAAAACACAATAATAATTAATTGTATGTCCCATTTCAGATGTTTTTAAATTAGAGTTAGCTATGAAAAATTTGAATTATGTTGGTACCCTTTGGACTCTGGGTCATGACAGGTAAACTGGCCATGACGTCACGAATAACAACATATATGGGTATATTGGTATAAAGATACCAACCTCACTTACACAAAACACATTATCTCTGAGTGTGTGATGATATGATTTGAGGTGGTAGTACTGTACTACTGAACAATGTAGTCGGATTTATTCGAATGAAAGAACTGTCAAATTATTACTTTCTGCATATTTTGTGAATGTCATTCACAGGAAGATTTCTCGACTTATTCCGAATATTTTCACCTGGGTGGGTTGGCGATCTTCGTTTATTTGGGTCGAGAATCAGTTCTATTTTGATTAATGTATTACCTACCTGACTTATGCCCGTATTCACAAACGATAATTTCCTAAATAATAATTACGTAATCAATTATCCCCATCTCATTCTATTGCAAAAAAACTGCATATCTCCATCTCACTCATTGAATTAATTACGTAATTATTTAGGAAATTATCGTTTGTGAATACGGGCATTAACCTTTTTAAACTGATTCATCCTGTCTTGAAAACTGGCAACCTTGCAATTTTATTATCAATGACTCATGGCCATGGCCACTTTGGCTGACAGGACCCATACCAAAATTGACAGGCTAATTTTTTTACCATTTTAAGTAACTTTCTTTATTTTAAACTTATTATAATAGTCCTCTATCAATATACTTACCTCTTATTGGGATTTTCTGGACAAAAAATGCGCCCAGCAGATAGTTACGATTGCAGAAAATATACGGGGCTCAGCATTTCCGTATACCTAAAAATTTGGCGGGTAGGTTTTATTGCACATTGACGAATTTTATTTGTCGTCTGTATTTAATTTATTTAATTTTATTTGCTCTGTCGTCCGTATGTCTATCAAGACCGTTTTTCTCAGTATAAACTGCATTGGATATCGAGTTAAAAATTATACCAAAGGCTAAAGTCTACAGATTCGTAGACCCGAAATATGTTTTTATTTTTAATACTCACTGGAAGAGGATTCCCTGATTTCTCTTCCTGCTGGTAATTTGTTTCACTTTTCAAACTTTGTTTTTTCCACTTAATACCTACGCCTGTGATCAAATGTGTAAAAAAATATGACATCCAGCTGCTTAAATAACATCTCCGCGGCAAGTAAAGGTCATCGAGGAAATGCTCTACTCTAGTAAGCGTTAGGGTCGGTAATACAGGCACCGTATCAGCGCGGTGCCACCGTTTATAATTTTGCGCGTTTCTAATATTATGTTGTAGTTATTTTGTAAGTTGTATTGTGTGTTTAGGCACTGTTGAATTGTTCAGCTTTTGGCTGCAAAAGTCTTAGTGAACGAAAACGATCGGAATAACTTTTATTTACCGATTTTGTGTCAACAGGCACCAAGCTTGTTATTTAAAATTTTAATCGATTTTTAATTTAATTAATAAAATAAATAGGTGAGATGATCTCTTTTCTTTCAACTCTTTAAGAGGTCTTTTGTCTCTGTTAAGAGAAATAAAAAGTCACGTTATGTCAGGTCAGGGTCTGATCAGTCTCATTTTAAGACAAAACATTAAACTACATTCTAAATGTTACACTTGCATTCCCACATTTCGTAAATGGTAAATGGGGACAGTTTCTTTTGAAATAAAAGTAAAGTAGTTCACTTTAAACTTTAATGCAATATTTCTAAAATTCTACAAACTGTACCAATTGAACAAAATGCTTCAATTAGAGGTGTACCTACAGTCTGCTAAATTATATCTATACATTAAGCTTTATTAATAATAAATTATACACAGCAATAATTTGTACACTTGAGGAATTCTATGTTTAAGAAATAAATACTTATAAGTACTCACTTATAATATAAATAATATTTGTACATTTCTTGTTTACATAATATTACAAACCGAAAAATAAAAGTTACTCTCATGAATCACAACAAGAATAACAATAATTTTTTTAATAAACCGCGTTTCTGAAAAAGATATAATGGTGGTGTAAAAATCTTGAAACATGGGTATGTCTGTTTATTTTAAATAAAATTATATCAAACCTATCTACCTCTCTATTCATCGTCCACTTTAATATCTTTCTCTAAATCACTTTCACTCTCATCATTAGAACATACATCTTTGTCAATATTCAAATCATTAATAACTAGAACTCCATAAGGCTGTTCCACTCCCATGCAAGGAATCTTAGGGGGCTGACTGATTTTACTGGGCTTCTTAAGCAACTCCTCTATGGAGTAAGGGTTTCGCTTCTTCATGGTTGGTTTCTCCTCTTCTTCCGTGTCTGTTATTCCAATCCTTTCATTTTCTTTCGTGCGAAGGTTGGCATCTGAGTTTTGATATGGCATGAGAAGACTAGACCATGGAGACAGTGAATGTGAATCCATAGCGCTGGATGTCGCTACGTGTAACTGATGCTGAAGAGCAGCTAGCCTGGGATGCGAGTACGAAGGATCTTGTAAACTGGTGAAGTATGGCAAGGTTTGGTTCATGCTGTGGTGTGGTGCTTTGGTATACATTTCGCTTCTTATCACCGATTCTGGAATGAGAATTTTTTATTAATTTCTAAGAAAAATTAGGAGGAATGATTTGTTATTTAGCTGCGCTTCATCACGAACGCAAAATAAATAAGAAAAATATTTAAGAGAATAAAGTTTTGTTGAATCCTTCCACAACAAGTCTCCTTTAGTAGACTCCATCTTGAGTTACAAATAAAAATTTGACCCTGAGACGCTTATGATTGAAAGACGTCGAACAGCCATGAGAGACCACGATCTATTCAATTAATGGCAATCTGCAGCTAACATTTGCCTGACGTAGTGAGTCGGCTAGATAAGTTGCTCGACCCTCCGGAACACGCAGTTTCCGGGAATACGAAGCCCGCAACCCGTCCCTCTCTAACCTGGCATACTCAGTCTGCTTGAATCCAGGATTATCCCTCACTTACTGACTCGCCATCGCCAAGGGTACGTTCAGCCATCTTGGGAGGTGTATAGAACCCCCAACAATCCCAACATCCAGAACTCTCATCTCTAGCCAATCCGGGGAACCGAAACATTGAGTCATTCTCATATCTAGACTTGACGGGAAGATGCTGGGTAATTATTTTTATTTGATTTTGATTCTTGATTCTAGGAAATGGATAGAAATAAATCGCCCGCGAGCTACGTACGGACGCATCCTGAATATCACGTCTATATAAGCCAGCAATTTAATGGAAGAAATGTTTAAAGGAACTGAAGTGAAATTTTTACAGAAGAAGACTATACATATAAGCTTTGACTTTGGCAAATTTCAGGACCCACATTATTTAAATGAAGGAAATAATATTGAAAATGGCGCGGGTTTACTTATAAAAAATTTTCGATTTCGCATTAACTGAAATTTGTTTCTCGGTAACGGTACATGGCTAAAAGACTCTGTTTGCACAGTTAATTAGGGAAAGCATAGAGATACAAACTTTATGGAAATCGTTTTTCGAAAAAAAAAAAAATAGGTGAGCGGCAAAAAATTTTTTTCCCCGCGTCAAGCATTTTTCGACGCTCCATCATTTTTTGAATGATTTCAAATTTTTTTCGAACTATTTTTCGACCCATCGAAAAAATAACAAAACAGTGCGATAGAGCCATTCATTACCTACATAAAAGGTAAATTTAGTTTTTTTCCTGATACGTTGGAAAAACTGCCAAAATCGGCAAAAAATTCGGCAGGTCATTCCGACGGTTTCCCGCGTCGGCCATTTTATCTTCCTGTATTTTCTCAATCGTGATCTTATTTTCAAATTTTTTTTCTTCAACATATAATTTGAAGTCTTATCTTCATTTTGTCTCGCATATATGGGCACTTTTAACGAAAAATAAAAAATTTCCTCGCTGGTCGAAAATTAGCTTATACTTTCTTAAAATTATTAAATCGATGGAATTCCTTTTTTATTTTTTTTTTCACATTCAATTATTAATGATTCTGAAAATTAGAAGAGCAGTCGCAACGACAATTAAGTCACCTAGATGAGGGTGTAAAAAGATATTCAAATTGGTCTTTTAATAACGAAAATATGACAAGTTTAAAAAATAATTTTTATTAAAAGTCTGGTCCTGGTGGCCTGGTTTATCGGTACTTGCCAAGCAATCTGACGTAATACCTATACCTGCTCAGCGCTATGAAATTCAAATGGCAGCGTGGCGGAGTGTGGTATATATTCTACGCTGTTCAAATCCAAGAAAGGATTATTAATTTTTTTTTCTAAGTAGGTAGAGTTTTCTCAAAAGAAACTGCGGATTATTTTTTCATTATATTCATTATAAGAAGAAATAGGAAGAAAATATTTATTATCGAATCGCATAAAAATACACTATTTCTGCGATTGATGCGCAAAAAGATTTTTTTAATACCGATTCGTGCCTTTTACATGTGCATGTGCCATTAGTGGCGCAAATTTTAATTGAGCTAAGTTTTTTGCCCTTAATTTTGCGACATTTGTCATGAAACATTCGAAAAGAGTTTTTCAGCGCAAATTGCCGTTTTTCCGGAAAACCGTTCACGTTAGCAAATATGACCAAGAGTACCATTTTTGCGCAGAAAATATTCGCGGCTTAAAACTTGTTTTGAAAATGCCAATTTTATCAGTAAAACTTAGGAACCAAAAAACCTACCGCAACCCCAAAAATCTCGGTCACTTTCACGTGAAAAAAACTAGTTGACATTAAAAAAGGATCTAATATCAATGGTAAGATATGTACAAAAATAAAATGTACAAAAGAGTAGACTACTCGACTCTATTCAGAAAAGAGCCATCCGCTTGATTGGGGACCCAGATTTGACAAAAAATTTAGACACTCTCGAACATCGAAGAAGAGTAGCTGACCTGAGTCTGTTTTACAGATATTTTAATGGAAAGTGTTCAAAAGACGTGGCCCGCTTGATCATACTAAGATCAAGACCGGGCAGAAATACACGCCGAGCCGCAGACGCTCATCCGTATCAGGTTCAGCTCGTTACACCTCGTACCACCCTATTTCAGACTTCTTTTATGTATAGAACCGCATCATGCACTTTGGAATAGCACTCCAAAGGGCGTGTTTCCCGAAGTATACAACCTACAGAGATTCAAGGCCAACGTGATCGTGAATCGATATCTCCGCTCATGCACCGCTCCGAGAGCGTCATAAGGATTTCCCTGCAGTGTATGTGCATTTTCAATTAAAAAAAAAGTTGAGCTCTGTACCTCAAACGGTTCCTGAAATATCAAAAAACAGGAAAAAAGTATTTCCTTGAAAGTAGGTATCTCAAAAACGGTGCATTTTCTACGGTTAACTCCGGTCATCATTTGCGGACCCAACGTTAATAGGAACTTTTTTCCTTAGTCAATTAGTTATAGTTAATACTCCTTAGGTTGAGAAGCCCATTAAGACACCTATGTATGTATTGATATTGAATTTTCTGCTAGATTAGATTTAGATTAGATTTATTGTGAGTGGACCATTGTGACACCTCCACTGCGATCGAAGGTCTATTGTGGCTCACATCTAGTCGTGCTAGTGCTACATTAACCCCATTAGGTCAGCCTCTTTGAGGGCAGGTGACCATCTTGACTGTTGTTAATGTATCCAGGTGCACCGGTGTGAGAAAGTCTCTCCCAAAGGTTTGTAATCTGGTCTTGCCCAAAGCGGCAACTTTCTCCTAACTTTAATTTCTTTTATGGAGTTTAAAAAATTATATTTTACGGTTTTTATGTACCTATTGGTAAGTTCAATGATGCAAATGCAAAATAGTAAAATTAAAAAATTTATCTGACATTTTCGGGAAATTGATTTCAATAAATTAAAGCATACATCCATATTTTTTGGTGTCGATCAATTAGTTACTATAACTCGTTAAGCAGTATCAAATTATTAGAGCCATTATATTTTTTTGCAATGCATATTGTACCTACACTACAAACTCAAATACAATTTACAAATTGTAATAGAATATTACTTTTATTTTTTATACAATAATTCTAAGTATAGTTGTTATTCCAAGTTTTTTCTAATTCAATCCTTAGTTTTCTTTGTCAGTTTTCAAATAAACGTACCTATATAAAAAAATTGAAGTTGTATATACATTATCTGTGGTCGTAGGAAAAATAGTGTACATTACTTGTGTGGAAGGTGCCATTTCACACTTGTTGGTTTATTGCATCCGGCTCTTTCCACACTAGTAATATAATATAGGTACTATTAAAAAATTGTTCATACAGTGTGTGTCACAGGCATGGTACACCCCCTTTTTTTCTTTATTTTTGGAAATAATTTTTTGAAATTTGGTACGTCGCATATTCTCGATAGAGCGCACTTTTTAGCAGAAAATTGAATTGTTTTCCACATCCGGTTTTTCCGAAAATGTTACCAACTTTTTATTTTTAAATGGAACACCCTATATATTATTATATTTTTAGATTCTATACATTTGTACGAATACAACAATACCACATAAGTACCATTTTAAATGTCAAATTTGTTTTTATTTATTTTTTTATTTCTCAATTATAGTGTGCCATGACTATTTCGTTTTACTCCAATTGGATCATCTAATGCTAGAAAAATCGAATTTTTGTTCAAAGTAATAAATTAAGTGATTTATGAATAAATAATGCGCACCGGAATGATTTTTTGAGCTGAATTCATTTTTTTCTAATGGTACCATATTGGTACCGAGGTACCATCTGCTAGTACTTCCAATAAGGGACATTTTGGTGTAACCATTTTGCTTTTCAAATGGTACCATATTGGTACCGAGGTACCATCTGCTAGTACTTCCAATAAGGGACATTTTGGTGTAACCATTTTGCATCTGTGACGAACATAACTGAAGTCATGGCACACTATAATTGAGAAATAAAAAATTAAATAAAAACAAATTTGACATTTAAAATAGTACTTAGGTATGTGGTATTGTTGGATTCGTACAAATGTATAGAATCCAAAAATATAATAATATATAGGGTGTCCTATTTAAAAATAAAAAGTTGGTAACATTTCCGGAAAAACCGGATGTGGAAAAAAATTCAATTTTCTACTAAAAAGTGCGCTCTATCGAGAATATGCGAAAATAAAGAAAAAAAGGGGGTGTACCATGCCTGTGACACACACTGTATATTGAGAAATTTATGGGTACTCAATCTCTATTTATACAGAATTTTGCAAAATTTCATGGGGCCAGTATTGGGGAATCGGAAATAGTAAGAGATACAGACTCAGTTAAATGGGAAAAAAATTGAGCTTTTTAGGAGAGCTTTTTTTGCGTGTGAAACCATGCGTCTTTCACATTTAATTTTTTTATAAGTCACTAGACAGTTGGAAAAATCTTTTATGCACCTAATAATCGATTTCTTTGTATAACAGTTTGGGGGACGCATCTCACACCTGCTGGTCATGTTGAAAACGGAACCACTTTTTGAGAAATTAATTTAAAAAGTTAGTTTCTTAATGTTCTGAAAAATTTTTGCGAAAAAGTATTTAACTTTCCAAAATAGTTTCTTAAATACTAGTTAATCTTATTTTGAATAAGGCGTAATTTCTATTCTTCCGCAGCAGATCTTCGATCATAATGAATGAGAACCAGGCACAGGAAACAGAGCCAATAAACTAAAATACGAAATAATAATTGAAATAATTTAAAATTATAGAAGAAAAATTTCTATTCTTATCTGATGATTATTTTAACATCTAATAATTGAAATAACGGAAGGTTTTAGAGGGTATTAATTGGCAGATCCGCTAATTGATAAGGCTCGGAATGACAGACTGACTAATAGCAGCCAGTGAGGGTTTCAATTAAACGCTTAAAACCCACAAGATGATATAAATGTAGCCCTAATATAGAACACATCGCAGAGTCCATAATATAGCGATATAATTATAGCCGAAATGGCTAGAAATAAAAGAATGATTTGTGGGAACTTGCATTTTTACGACACGAGTGCCAATTTTTACCTGCGCATTCAAGAGATCAAAGCTACTGATTTCTTGATGAAGATGTTCAAAATATTACAACATATCTTGATTAGGGGGCTAATAAAGTATCATGAATGATCTTGGCAATAAATAACACTCCAAGGAAGT
This sequence comes from Malachius bipustulatus, assembly GCA_910589415.1. Taxonomy (NCBI): domain Eukaryota; kingdom Metazoa; phylum Arthropoda; class Insecta; order Coleoptera; family Melyridae; genus Malachius; species Malachius bipustulatus. Next base: position 44,965,987 of record OU342632.1, on the reverse strand, counting down.
TAATGAAACTTTATGTTTAATTAGGGGATTTTTCAGAGGCCTGCAGTTGGCAGTATTTTGATGGAGGGGATTAAGAACTGCAGTAGGTATTATACCGATACCAAATAATATAATGGATTTTAAAATAAATAGAAAAATAACGAAAATGTTTCTTAAATTCACGATCTAGAAAAAAATTGATATCTAAAGAAGAAACCAATTAAAGATCTCAGAAAAAATGGAATCTATAAGATCATAATCCAAAACTTACATTGAATTAAAACATTGAAAATTTTTTGTAATTTTTGTAATGTTCGAATCATATCAAAACTTTTCGAGTTTTTTTTTGGTCTGAGTAAAAATAGGAGAAGCATTTACAAATTATTGTGACTAACCTGGTTGATGTTGGGGTTGTCTGGGATAGAGATCCGTCGGAGGGTCTGGCCAGACGCCGCTGTTTCGCAGGATTCGGTTGACAGAACTGACAGATGGGATGCTGTGGGGTTCACAGACGCGCTGGGCGACCAGCTGTTCTCTGATTTCCCACGCGAACATGCCTGGATTTTCCTGCTTGCAACGTAGGATGCGTTTCACCACCGTCGGCGTCGCCACTTGCTGCTTGTAACAGAAGATTTACCTAATGTTAGTTGTTAATCCTAAGTATATGAAAAACTTATTATCTGGCTTGGGTATAATTATTTTCTTGTTTTATTAATTAAAAAGTTGTTTATCACAGTGACAGGTAGATATCACAAATTGCTTTTTATACAAAAAAAAAAAACTGCAGCGGACCTGCTATACAAAAATAACGAGAAGCTGATGCGCATGAATCCGTAACAAAAAATTTACAAAAATTTGCGCCTTTTAGTTGACCTATTGGAAATTTAGTTCATAAAATAAACCAAAAGGTTATCAAAAACCTATATCTCTCAAATAACATGATAATCCCTGAAAAATTCTAAATGATGTTTTCTTTTCCACTAAAAAAAGAACCTCGTCGTGTTAATGGTATTCTTCCTGTGTAATAAGGGGTAATATGAGCTCTAATTGGAGATAGAGGACTGTGAATAATGCAACAGAAATGATATTTGTTCTATGACTGAATGATAACCCGGTGTATTATAATAGGAGTGTTTACATGAGATCTCTATGATACGGTATGGACGGTACACGCATTCTTCACATCATGCCCCTTAATTATACGTCCTTGAAACCCCTATCTATCTGGCTTATAGCGGTTATGCTATCAGAAAAACATTATTTTTATACAGACTTTTATTACTTGGAATTACTGAAGTAATAATCAAGATATGTGGAATAATATGACCGTCACACATTTTTGTAATTTTTATAGATCACGAACTCAGGAAATTCGGAACAAGTAACTTTTCATAGATTTTCAGGTCTATTTGATATTAAATTAATGTTCGAAAAACCCTATTTTAAAAAATCTCATAAATATTCTCAAATAAACCTAAAATGAAGCACAAAAATTACCCGCTTATATTAATAATTGCAGTTTAACATCACGCAATGGTATCACATTACCGAAACGATTAAACTTTACCTGTTACCATCAGAAAGGCAGCCGCATAAAAAAGTGATTTATTTTTTGTATGCATCATAATAGGGATAGTTCTTGCAATCGCCAGCCAAATACTATTTCGCTTTCTTAAATTTCATCCGTTTGTATAAAAATTTAATAATCTGAAACGTCTGGAAGATGCATGGAAATCATCCATTTGTCGTTTTAAAAAATGGGATTTTTCTATTTATTTTACAATTAAAATGAACCTCCGGATGATTTATAAAATCTAGGAAGGTGAATAATTATCATACATGCATAGAATACGTAAGAGAAGCCTACGCAAAAGATTATAGGGCGATTATTTTCGAATTTTTTAAGTCAATGCCAGTATGCCTTCCATCCTTTAAAATATACCTATGGGGTTGTAGTTATTTTTTTAATTAAAGTTATGGAGTAAAATTAGCTTAAAAAAGCATTTTAGAAAAAATTGGCGGAAGATTGGATTTTTGAAAAAACTATTAAAATCACTTTGTATTGTAATGCCTTATAGAAAAAGTAAAATAAGGAAAAATAAACTCATAATTTTCCGTTAATAAAACAATAAAAAGAAGACTTTTTCGAAATGTTTTAAGTAAGTCAATAAATTTCAACAGAATATTATACTCAAATGGATAGGTATATTGTAGGGGTTTTGGAAGTCGCTGAACAAGAATTAAATGTTAAAAAAAAAATTAAAAATGGCGGATCCATCTTTTTTACGGCGGATCTTTTTTACAATTTTTTTTTAATTAAAAATTTACATATGACTAGGTACTTATAATAATACAAAAAAAAAAATCAATATGCAATATCTCGACATAAAATTATCTCTGCACTCTTACTTTTGGTTGTTACCTAAGTGCTGATATTACCTAGGAGGTTTGTTGTTACACCGTGTTTTTGGTTTTAAAGTATCCCAGGCACAGCCCAGATGAGCGCTATACAAGGTGTTAACTACCAACTAGTATAAAATTAAGGAGGTGATTCTACGACTTATTCTAAGAAAAAAGGTTTCTATTAAAATGGGTCCGCAAACGCATCGTTTTCGAGATACAGAGGGTGTTCAAAAAATGACAATTTTTCCAGTGCCGTAAAAGTTAGGGGTGAAACCTTTACGCAACCCTAAAATCTCCACCACTGGCATATCTTAGAACATTAGTTTGGATCCTTAAAAGTAGCTATTATTAATGTAAAATTCTGTACAAAAGCTGGAGCCTGTAGCTCTAAGGATTCTTAGGTTATCGAAAAAAAAATGAAGAAAAAACATTTTTTTGAACACCCTTTTTCCCGAAAACGGTGCGTTTGCGGACCCATTTTAATAGAAACCTTTTTTCTTAGAATAAATCCTAGAATCACCTCCTTTATTTTGTACTAGTTGGTAGTTAACACCCTGTATATACTCAAACAAAATTTCTTCGATTCATGAATAGGTAGAAACTACACCAATAACGTAATCTTTTCGTATTTTATGCAAATTACACACTGTTACAATAACAAAAATAGTTATTTATTATACAAGAGAAAAAAGTGATAGATTTTCGCTCGAGATGTGATTTCGTCCCCGACGCGTTTAGCGGAGGGGACAAACACATCGAGAGCTAACATCGCACTTTTTTCTTGTGTGTAATATACAATTTTTTTCTGCGAGAAGAAATATCAGTGTTAGAATGTCGAAAAACGTAGTTAGATAACTGAAAATTATGTCGGAAAAATGATTTATGTTAAACTTGGATTTTCAAACTGTCTTTTATCGTAATTGACGTTGTCTGGGTAACGAAACGATTTAATTATTACATAAACGTCATATTAATGTAATTAAAATTGAAGACAGTTTTGCAAAGATTGCAAGTTAGTTTTCGATGAGTGAATTTAATAATATGGATAGTGATTATTATGAAAATTCCCTTAATAATAATTGCCATTTGGATAATAGGGTAACTTTCCTTTACGTATATTTGATATAAATTTAATGATATCTGAGTGTTAATAGTAGCTATACCTAAGCCGCCATTTCGGGGAAATAAGTACTCATTTATTTCCCTGCTAATTCATTTTTTCCCCGATAAGATGCAGCTCATATAATGAGGCATTTTTCTACCTGTCAACGGGGAAAAAAGTCAAACTTTTAGCCCGTCGCAGAAAAATTTTTTTTTTTTCACTGAACGTAGGTACTTTTTCAAGGTCCTATTATAAAATATGTATTTTGGTTAGGCAAAGCAAAAAAAAAAAAACATAAAGTTTATGTAACAATGAACAAATTTATGAACAAATTTAACAAATTTTATTTTTGTTTAAAATAATAATACATTAATACGAAGGCGTAGAAGCGCCACACGAGTTTTATTTTTAAAATTCCGAGTTTAAACTCGGAATTCCGACTTTAAACTCGGAATTCCGACTTTAAACTCGGAATTCCGACTTTGAACTCGGAATTCCGACTTTGAACTCGGAATTCCGACTTTGAACTCGGAATTCCGACTTCAAACTCGGAATTCCGACTTTAAACTCGGAATTCCGACTTTAAACTCGGAATTCCGACTTTAAACTCGGAATTCCGACTTCAAACTCGGAATTCCGACTTCAAACTCGGAATTCCGAGTTTAAAGTCGGAATTCCGAGATTAAAGTCGGAATTCCGAGTTTAAAGTCGGAATTCCGAGATTAAACTCGGAATTAGGGGCGGGCCTAGCAGGTGTGCTATGATTGGCCCGCACGCAGGCGGCAAGTTCATAGGGGCGGCGGGCGGAAGTAAAAATCCGATCATAAATCATAACAATAACAAAAAGTATCAAAATATCATGATAGACTTAGTTATTACAGTGTAGCACAAACATTACCTTCATAGTATTAAGTTCTGAATCCATACTGCACTAAATTTTTAATCCATCGATAGTCACTGGCTTGTTCCCGGCATTATAGCCATCCTATGTATTTTCTTATGAAAAAGGGCGGATAATTTTCAGTCGCCCTTGCGGACGCCGAATATCTTAGGATGGCTCTGGCCGCGGAACAACCCGATTCAGCTTGTTTTATAATAAAAGTTTATAACGAAGGCTTTGACCATATTGAGACTAGATGTTGGCTCTAACGTAACTCCATTCAACTCTACAGGGTGTTTCACCAGCAGACCGACATAGCTTAGGTAGGTATTATAAGTTTTTCAAGTCGATTCGGGATCTGGTATTGAAATTATTCTGAGACCCTTCCATCGAATGGAATTTAATGAAATTTCGTAGATATGCTCTGCTAATGACACTTAATACCTCGCATTTTTCTTCGATTCGAAAACTGCAGGACCGTACTTAATTTTTCAGGTCTCTATCGGTTTTCTTAAAAAGTTCACCCTGTATTATGCATTTTCTTCGAAGTTTAGTACCATTTTCTACATGAAAAATGCTACAATTGCGGTAAAAAATTACTTTGCACTATTAAACTGAATTGAGAAGAAAATGAAAAATTTTTAGTTTTTTCAGAATTTCAATTTATGGTTGTTACTAATTTTCGAAAACCCAAATGTGATTTTTTTAAACTTATGTATTTTGTTGCTATTTCGAATAAATTTGCTTGATCTACAGATTTAGCCAAGATTAGGAACCACTCTAGACTTTTTCGAGCTAAAAATAAGTTTTAACAAGAAAAACAACTCAAGTTTTAACAAGAAAAACAACTCAAGTTTTAACAAGAAAAACAACTCAAGTTTTAATAAGAAAAACAGCTAAAAGAAGAAATGGTAATTTTGATGATAACCCATAACAACACATAAGCGTATAAAAAATACAATTTTAGCACATAAACAAATAAGCGAAACAGAAAGAAAAATATCAAAAAAGTATGGGGGCCTGTTTGAACATTATCTGCACTGAATTGCAGTTTTTCTTCCCAAAATTTGTGTTGATATTTTTCTTTCTGTTTCGCTTATGTACTTATTTGTTTATGTGTTAATGTGCTAAATTGTGTTACTTATATACGCTTATGTGTTTGTTTGTCATTAAAATTACCATATCTTCGTTCAGTTGGTGTTCTTATTAAAACTTGAGTTTTTTCTTGTTAAAACTTATTTTTAGCTCTAAAAAAATCTATAACTTTCACTAATCTTGGCTAAATCTGCAGATCAAGCAAGTTTATTTGAAATAACTACAAAATATTTATGCAAGTTTTAAGAAATAACATTAACTCGGAATTCTGAGTTTAAACTCGGAGCCTAGCCTATTTGCCGTCTGCGTGGCGATACAAAAATTGCCGCCCCTCGCCCCCCTCTTAAGAAGAAATGTCTACCAATGGGAGGGCAAAAACCAATTTTTTGTAGGTAAAAATTAAACACCAATAGAAACGTTATTTTAGATTAGGTAAGTTCTGCTGCACCGCGGGGCTTATTGGTGCGAAATATATCCCCCGAAAATCAGGGGGGTTCGAGAAATTATTTTGTAAAAACAAGTGCGAAAATGTTAATCACACTAAGCAATAACAACATTCATACTGGTACATTTTAGCGTTACCGGACAATATATGTATAGGGTGTTTCACCAGCAGACCGACATAGCTTATTAAGGGTTGGTGTAGGTTTTCAAGATAATGATTCGGGATCTGATTTTGAAATTTTTCTGAGGCCCTTCGTTTCGATGTTACAGGGTGATTCATGCATTTTGCCGAAATTTTTGATGAGCAGTATCTTTTGAACGAATTGATAGAATTTGTGGAAATTTGGTAGATATGCTCTACTAATGACACTTAATACCTCGCATTTTTCGTCGATTCGAAAACTGCAGGGCCGTAGTTAATTTTTTAGGTCTCTATCGGTTTTGTCAAAAAGTTCACCCTGCATGTATTTTTTCAAAGTTTACTTTAAACCATTTTCTAAAACGACATTAAAAATGCTACAATTGCGATAAAAATAATTACTGGCACCATTACACTGAATCGAGAGCAAAATAAAAACTTTTAGATTTTTCAGCATTTCAATGCATGTTTGTTAATGCATTTTCGAAAAATCAAATGTTATTTCTTAAAACTTGCATAAATATTTTGTAGTTATTTCAAATAAACTTGCTTGATCTGCAGATTTAGCCAAGATTAATTTTTTTAGAGCTAAAAATAAGTTTTAACAAGAAAAAACTCAAGTTTTAATAAGAACACCAACTGAACGAAGATATGGTAATTTTAATGACAAACAAACACATAAGCGTATAAGTAACACAATTTAGCACAATAACACATAAACAAATAAGTACATAAGCGAAACAGAAAGAAAAATATCAACACAAATTTTGGGAAGAAAAACTGCAATTCAGTGCAGATAATGTTCAAACAGGCCACCATACTTTTTTGATATTTTTCTTTCTGTTTCGCTTATTTGTTTATGTGCTAAAATTGTATTTTTTATACGCTTATGTGTTATTATGGGTTATCATCAAAATTACCATTTCCTCTTTTAGCTGTTTTTCTTATTAAAACTTATTGTTAGCTCGAAAAAATCTAGAGTGGTTCCTAATCTTGGCTAAATCTGTAGATCAAGCAAATTTATTCGAAATAGCAACAAAATACATAAGTTTAAAAAAATCACATTTGGGTTTTCGAAAATTAGTAACAACCATAGATTGAAATTCTGAAAAAACTAAAAATTTTTCATTTTCTTCTCAATTCAGTTTAATAGTGCAAAGTAATTTTTTACCGCAATTGTAGCATTTTTCATGTAGAAAATGATACTAAACTTTGAAGAAAATGCATAATACAGGGTGAACTTTTTAAGAAAACCGATAGAGACCTGAAAAATTAAGTACGGTCCTGCAGTTTTCGAATCGAAGAAAAATGCGAGGTATTAAGTGTCATTAGCAGAGCATATCTACGAAATTTCATTAAATTCCATCCGATGGAAGGGTCTCAAATACCAGATCCCGAATCGACTTGAAAAACTTATAATACCTACCTAAGCTTATGTCGGTCTGCTGGTGAAACACCCTGTAGAGTTGAATGGAGTTACGTTAGAGCCAACATCTAGTCTCAATATGGTCAAAGCCTTCATTATAAACTTTTATTATAAAACAAGCTGAATCGGGTTGTTCCGCGGCCAGAGCCATCCTAAGATATTCGGCGTCCGCAAGGGCGACTGAAAATTATCCGCCCTTTTTCATAAGAAAATACATACGATGGCTATAATGTCGGGAACAAGCCAGTGACTATCGATGGATTAAAAATTTAGTGCAGTATGGATTCAGAACTTAATACTATGAAGGTAATGTTTGTGCTACACTGTAATAACTAAGTCTATCATGATATTTTGATACTTTTTGTTATTGTTATGATTTATGATCGGATTTTTACTTCCGCCCGCCGCCCCTATGAACTTGCCGCCTGCGTGCGGGCCAATCATAGCACACCTGCTAGGCCCGCCCCTAATTCCGAGTTTAATCTCGGAATTCCGACTTTAATCTCGGAATTCCGACTTTAATCTCGGAATTCCGACTTTAAACTCGGAATTCCGACTTTAAACTCGGAATTCCGAGTTTAAAGTCGGAATTCCGAGTTTAAAGTCGGAATTCCGAGTTCAAAGTCGGAATTCCGAGTTCAAAGTCGGAATTCCGAGTTTAAAGTCGGAATTCCGAGTTTAAACTCGGAATTTCAAAAATAAAACTCGTGTGGCGCTTCTACGCCTTCGTACATTAATACATTAATAAAACATTATTTTTTAAATAAAATTAAATAAACTGTAAAGTTTCACGTTCGCATTTTTATTTAGGTATTTTTATTGGTCTTTAATTGAAACATGACATTCAAAATCAAATTTTTAGCTTTTTATATAAGTTTTAAATATTTTAGGCTCTGTATTTTTCGATCTAAAATTATAGTATTTTTTTCACATCACTCACTTTTTTTAATGTTATTTCTAGAGTGAACTGTGAAAGTTTCAGATTTTTTTGTATAATATGGCAGATATTTAATTGATTTTGTTAGAAATTATACTTTGTATAGTGCTCTTCTTGTAAATTTTTTTTACCTTAACTTTAACAACCCTGCATCTTGTTAGCTACAGGGCTGTTCTCTGATTTAATATTTTGTGAGCTCGATTTGATAAACTAGATCAAAAATTATAACGAATTTAGCGCGCTCCTTATAGCCGCGCGTCCCTCGAGCTTTTTCCGATTTTCGGGAGTTAGAAAATAATTCTGCAGCATACAGTTTTCATTTTAGAACAAAAAAAACTTTATATGCATTTTCGATATAAAATTGCCTATTCTTTCGAATGTCAATTAGTTTTTTCTTAAAAAATTATTTTTTTTAGATATTCCATAAACAATTGAATATTCAACTACTAATTTCTTAAATAAATAGTAGAGCTATGGCGCTATGGTTGATAACTTTTTATATGTCGTTCCTGACATCCTCACACATGTTCAGTAAAAAGTTACCTTTTCTACCAATTTTTCCGAAGTACATAAGTATATAGAAATCTAAACTTTACTCCACTATAGTTTCTGCATGATTACGATGTTTGTATTCTGAGTATTTGTATTTTTATTCTGAGTTCAAAAATTAAAAATTCATCACACTTCGTGATCGTATAAGAAAATTTGATAGAAAAAATATTTTAAAGATTATTATTTGTATAAAAAAAACAGGACGTCCATATGTGAATATGATAACATCCTCTCCAATTATTACTATACTTAAATATTTTTCTTAGAACTTGGAAACATCATAGATAAACTTTGATTATAATATATTATGCTGTAATTAGATGTAAAGCTCCATAATTATTTGGATTATCAGTGTGGCAAATAACTATCATAATGAAATACAATATAATATTATTATTATATGTATGTGTATCTTGAAGAGGACTTGTAAACAATATAAGCCTTTATAATAGCAGTAATTAATATTCTGTAGCAGTGATTTTGTGATTTCGGATTTCAAATACCCACACGTTAGAAGAGCTTTGTCAATAAAATAAGCGGGGAGGATGATTATTACCATTAATTAACTCTCAGTGTTCTGGTGCAAATAAAAACGTTCTCAGAGTATTATACAAAAATATAAAGCATTAAAATTGGGCTATGAAAATTTATTGAAATAATCGTTTTGACTTTTTTTAATGATAATATTATACTGCATGTGTGTGTGTGTATAAAGTTTGGAATAAAATTAATAAGTAGTTATTCCGTTATATGACGTTTCTAAAAAATCGCTTTGACAATCGATTTTGTTTTTGAAAGTGCCATCTTCTGCGGTGTAATATAAAGTAATTATTGTAACGTAGAGGACCCGGGTCTCCTCGTCTCGTGCGAAAAGCCACTGTGATCGTCTATTTAATTCTGGGTTTCCCCTAATAGGACCGCTGTGTTTTTCTCGTTGTGTTTACCGGTGTCACCCCTGTTCGTTGATTGAGGTATGCCAGGATTACTATGGTCGAAACGGATGCGCAAAGAACCTACTATAACTCATTGTATCTCGGTTGATTGGGATTTCCCACAGAAAAGCGGGGAAATTAACTGAGACTTGTTGTTAACGGTGGACTTCCGATCAGATGTCTAAAAGCGAGTGATGAGCGAGAGAATTTGTTTGCAAGAGCGTAAAATGGTGAAGGGCTGTGATTTTGCATAGAGAGTACAAAACAATGGAAAGCGAATGATGAATCCCTTTCATGCATTTTTCAAACTACAATCCATTTCGGATTCCACTCCTTTGCACACCTGTGCTTTCTTATTATTTCGTTTTGCTTTTGTTTACAGACTACCCGGTATATTGCGGGAATGTCTGTCTGATTTCATTTCAAGCATCAGCTTGAATTAATTGACGAGTACAACCACTTTGGTTACAGACTATTCGGGATATGGCGGAAATGTCTGTCTGTTTACCTATTCAATGTTTTCCTTTGCCTAATTTCCTTTTTCTAGCTTCTTTGATTTCATTTCAAGCAACTGCTTGAATTAATTAAAGAAATACAACCACTTTGGTTACAGACTATCCGGGATATGGCGGAAATGTCTGTCTTGGCTTGGATGTCGAGAGCAGTGTTGTCATGTTTGTTTTGATTGCTACCTCCTCTTTAAACATTATACGAATGTCTTTCCAATTGCTTTTTTCCTTTTGTGAAAGCGGTTTTCCTGAATTGACGTCATACTCATGATAGTTGTTTTAACTCATTTCGTTTATTTGTTGTGTCGTCGTTTTGCCTCACTGGGCTACCTTTATATGGCCTTTTTTGGACCGGCAATACCTATTTGCCCTGCGGCTACCTTTTTGTTCTACTTGACCTATCAAGGCGGTGAGTTAATATACCTTATCATTTCGAATATGACGTTCTCTGCAATTCTCAGTTTTGTAGTTTTTGCTATTTTAAATGTGATGACCAACTGACCAAACTAGGCCGCTATTCTATAATTATTCCTCAGGGTTCCCGTGGGCTTGCATGGATAATAATTGAATGCTGGAATTTTTATGAATACCTATATCGGACCCGGTGGGTTTTATAATCGAGACCAACCATCGATTTCACCGTGGTCCAAGGTTTTTACCCCTAACACCTGTTTAGAAAGCAGATAACTCAGTCCAGACTGGCAATAACATTTTATAGCAATTTTCTGCGGAGTTTGTTTTTAAATTTTGATTGGAGTTGACATTCGTATGATGTGCTAAAGGAGTTTTGTTTTTGATTGATTTTGAATGGCTTTTCACATACTCGAGACTAATTTTTTTTTGGTTGTTTTGAATTCCTATTTGCTGAATAGCAATTGGTAATCCGAGATTTATTTCGGTTATTGTATTTCCTGTTATTTGATGAGCAGGTATTACACCTGACAGCTCTGCTTCGATTTGGCCTACTCTATCCTACTCTGAGGGCGCTTTCTTGCCCGTTGCGTTCTACGATTTCCACTTTAAAGAGTCATGCTCTTTTACCGGCTACCTGAGGTGTCCATCTGGACATCGAGATGAATGCCTCCCCCAACGTGTGGCAATCGAGTACCTATCATAAATCCTAATTGGGTGTTGTAATGGAACTGGTATATCCTAATAATGTATGCGAGTAGCAGGTGCTACATCTGACAACGCTGCCTTGTTCTATCTGGACTTGTTGTATATCGGAGGGTGCTCTGCTATGTGATCTTCATTCATGATGCCATACAATAGCGAAGAATTCCTCTCACTTTCTAATATCGTATAATTTAAAGCGACATTTATTGCCTACATCTGCACTAAATAAACTCGGACTCTTCGATAAATAGGATGATTGAATTATTTCTAATCATGGGCCGTTTTATTTATTTATAGGTTATTAATTCCTGACCTGGGTTTTTTCTCTCCTAGCTCTATCTCAATTTCCTATTTATAAATTATTTGTTGTTGAGGAATTGCTTCCTGCCGCGGACTCTTTATTGGTTAACGTGATTGAGTAGGTACCTACTAAGTATTTGCTGCTGATGCCGCCTAATTCCTGGCTGATTATTTTACTGGATTTAAAATGGGATCTGCGCTCGTGGCTTTGGTGAATCTGTTTGGTTCCTTATGTGGCCGTTGAAATGAGATTTACCCTAACCAATTCGTCAATGGATTTTCCTGGTTTTGCTCTTGGGAAGGAAATTCGGCCGGAGTTTACACATGCGTCATCTCTGGCTGAATTATCGGGTTAGAATTGTGATTAGACATTCTGTTCGGGTGCTACTTTGACACTAACCAAATTGGCAATGGAAATTCTCAGGTAGATGATGGACAACTCAGCCGGAGTTCACATAACGTCGTCTCTGGCTGAATTATCGGGTAAAGAAGTGTGATTTAGAAGTTTGTTCGGGTGCGATTTGACCCTAACTAAATTGGCTATGGAAATTCTCAGGTAGATTAAGGAAAATTCAGCCGGAGTTCACATAACGTCGTCTCTGGCTGAATTTTAGGTTAAAGAAGGAGTTGTAGACCGGAGTTCACACAAGCGTCATCTCTGGCCAACAACTAAGGGGTAAGGAGTCAGATGCGACCTGCTTGGAAGCTGATCTTCATCTATATTGAGCTGTGTTAAAACGTCTGCTTTTATAGAAGCAGTGTCCCGCTTTCTAAACACGACACGCAACAATGCACCTTATTGGCACTGCCTTATACCGTGATTTTATGTGTTTTATTCCTTATCATATCTCCCTAATCACGAGGCTTAGCGAGTTGACCTCGCGGCTACCTTACTGAATTGTCCTGAACTTCAACTACCTAAATTTTCCTTAAAATCGGCCGACGCGTATTCGTCTTTTCATTGTACCTAGCTATTATAATTACACCGGCTTAACTTTCACTTCGTGTTTTCACCTGTTTGCTGTTTGGAGACCGTGGTGAATTTCCGGCTACCTTCATTTATTTTTTCGCTTTATCGATTGGTGAAATTTCATTATCGTGGGTGGAATACCTAGCGACTTACTATTGTCTTTGCCAGGGGTTATTGTTTGATTCACGATTTCACAAATCTTTCCACCCGGTCTTGTATGTTGGTCAGCTCATCCTTTCAATCGGCACGAGGCGCATTTATAAAGGCATCTGGAAATGTTTTACCCTCGATGTTCCGTGCTGGATTGTGACCAGCTCAGCTAGAGCGATTTCTCTTTTCTGAATATCTAATTTGTTGGATTCAATATTTCATTGGATTTTAGGGCGCGTAGTTGCGTTTTAATTTCCTAACAATTTTACCTTTAGGTATTTACGTACCTATTCTTGCACTGTTTCCTTTTTCGGTTTGGGCTGATTTAACGAGGGCGATGGAAATAATTTCCTTATCATCCTACCTAGGTGCGATCCATTTCATTATTATAATCACGGTCAATACCGCCGTCATTTATTAATTTTTAAAAAAGCAGGCTTTCATTTGTTTTACATTGTTCCGAAAGTATGCTATATTCTAAGGGAACTTATAATTTCCGTTAAATTTGAAACTTGTGAAAAATAATTTATTTTCAAGAAGAGGTCATGAGATATGTTAATACACCATTTCGATTTCCCAAAGTTTTTCACATCATGTACCATACCAGATGTCAACTTTCAATTCTTAAAGACATAAAAAAAAATTTGTAAATAAAAAAACCATGCAGTAACTTTTTTTTGGACTCACGAATGTGTGTTTGTGAGACTTTGAGGATATGTTTAAGAAAAACTACAAAATGGTGTAAGTATAGGTGCGTGAGCTCTCCTTAAAAATACCTTTTGTAACGATGTATCACAAGTAGGGGATTATTGGCAATTAAGCCAAAATAATGTAATGTAATGATTACCTTAGTTTTTGATCCTCCAATAGACCCAGGTCTGATGGAGCCGGTTTCGTAAAACCTGGTGAGGATTTTGGAGACACAGCCGTGGGATACGAGGAGTTGTCTGGAGATGTCGCAAGGTCTGACACCTAAGAGGGCGAGTTCTACTATTCTCCGTCTGACGCAATCTGGTAGAGGGCGGCCGTTTACGAATACACCACCTAATTGATTCACTCCAGCTTGACCTAGTAAATATAAAATTAATATAAATATCAGATTAAGGGACATTCATAAAATGAAATATAGAAATGAAAATTTATGGAAGGAAGATTTTTGTAGAGTTCATTCCCCAAACAGAATCCCGAAGATATTTCAGAAATGAGTTACATTTGATGTTTCTCAGAAATTTTACTTTATTCTACTTCTACTTCTACTATTTTGCTATTAGAATACTCGAGATTTCACCCATTCTCAATTCTCCAGCAGATAGGTCGTAATTATGAAAATCGGTTACCAAAGAAACAAACAAATATGGCGGAAATAAAAATGGGGTGCAAAGTGAAAAATCATTTATTAGCAGCTCACCAAACTCAGATTCACCATTTTCTCTTTTATTATATTTTGCAGTTTTTTAGTTTTTAAGTTCCTCCATCGCCTTTGACGCGGTTTACTATTAAATTTCCTTTTTGGGCTTTCTTTACGCACTTAATTTTGATATTCAATCCCGGGGAGTATAACTTACACTTTCCTCGTAAGGAAATGCCTCCACTGTATCCTAAACGGTCTTATCTTATTTACACTCTAGACGATCTGGAGTACAAGAAAATCACTATCTGCGCTTTTCTTGATATAGAAGGGGTACTACAAAGAACGATGCTGTCAAGATAATTTTAGCTAGAAGAGGAGTAGATTACACAAAATCCAAATGGATTCAAAACATGCTATCCAGGAGAATAGTTGAAGCCAATGTGGGCAGGAATGCAAGAGCCAACGTCAGATAAATACAACTAAAGGATGTCCACAAGGAAGAGTGTTATCCCCCTTCTGTGGAGTCTGGTCGTTGATGAGCTCCTCAGGCTACTCACCGAGAACGGCATTACCTGCATTGGGTATTCTGAAAACGTCATAACGGCCAAGGGCAATCTACATCAACCCTACAAAAACGACACTTTTATTTACTGCTCACAAAAAGGATCAAGCTTCCAGAAATCAAGTCCATTCGCTTAGGCGGAGTTGATTTAGAATGGAAGGAAGAAGTTATCCTGGAACCAGCACTTTAAAAAACAGTAAGTAAAGAGAAAGCCACAGCCGTACATATGGTGTGCAGAAGAATGGTGGGCAGAACATGGGGCTGTAATCCATCTATATTCTGTGCTGGATTTACCCCATACTGTAGTGAGATCTGAGACCTATCAATCCTATCATCATATACGAAGCCGCTGCCTGATACAAGAGGACTAATTTAGTATATAACAGCAAAGAAAACACTCCTTGCTGAGAAGATTCAGAGAAGATTCAAGAAGATTCGCCTCTCAGGAGCAATGAGAACTTGTACAACTGAGGCGCTGGAAGTAGTCTTGGATCTGACACCACTACACTTGGTGATCGAGAGAAGAGCCGCAGAAGCTCTCCTTAGAATGCCACATGCAGGAATCATAAGTGAACAGCGAGCCATTGAGGTCCAATTCGTAAGTGGTTGCGAAGAGGAATGGAACAACATTTCCAATTGCACTCTTTAAATGTACAATTAAATGGGACAATGCTACAAAATCGTCGAGGGAAGCAAGGCAGAAGTCCGATGGGACCAAGTACTTCAAACCCATCGGAACAGCCTCATTCATACTTCAAGCGGAACTAGACGCAATACAAGTATGTGTCCAAAGAAACCTAGACAAAAACTACGAAAACAGAGAAATTAAACTATTGACGGATACTTATGCAGCATTAAAGACGCTGAGCCCTTCTACCATCAGCTCTGAAATGGCTTGGGAGTGCCTAGAAAAACAACGAATTAGACAAGAAAAATAAAATTCATCTCAAATGAATATCAGGTCATAGTGGAATTGATGGAAATGAACGTTTCCACTCATTAGCAAGAAAAAAAGCATCAACATCTTTAATAATAGGGACAATAAATTCAAGGTTTCGAAGATAAATTCTTCAAGGCAGAACAAGGAAGAAGAGAAATTGAGAGAAATCCATTGGAAGAACCTCTCGGCGTTGAGACAAGCTTAAATCGAGAGAGGTCGAAGATACTCCCTAACCTCAGTAAGGAACATTTCAGAGCACTGACGAGGTTTCTGCTGGGACAATGTAAGGTCAAGGAACACCTGTGGAATTGCATAGAAAAGAACGGCGTTTGCAGATTTTGCAGAAAGGGAGACGAAACACCTCGTCATCTGCTGCTAAAACTACGTAGCGTTTGAAGTCAAAAGAAGAAACGCTCTGAGTCAACAGCAGCTGAAGGCAGGGGATCTATCGGACCTTGATCCTCTCAAAATCCACAAGTCTCAAGGAAAACAGATTTGGAGAGGATGCTTCATTAATGGGATTCCATAACAGGGAGAGAACAGTAGAGCTGGCCCAATAGATTTCTTAGGTGGCAGTGACTCAATCACCCTCAATAATTACAATACAATACAATACAAAGTTCGTATTTGGAGACTTTTGACTCACATTCTGGTTCAGGCTGTTTATCTGCGGGCTGCATGCTCTTTGCTTTGCGCTTCTTCTAGGACATGTCGAGTTAGTCTGGAGGAGTTATCACAATTGAATACATCTCTTCTTTGCGCGATTCCGTACTCCCATCAGACAACTCGAGGATCATATCTCTGATCAGTAGTGTTACTTTGATTGTCAACTTGGCGAGCTATTTAGCATTTGGATCAGCGCTACGGCCAGTTGACGATGCACGGCGGCCTGAACCCTCGCCTGGCCAGCATGTTGCTGGTATTGGGGCACCCCCTCCCCGGCACATTTTTCATTATCGAGTTTAAATCTATGTCTGTGAATTGTTTGCCCCTTCAATGAGAACGATTTTCTGTCTGGATTCACTCCCTTAGTTAAGATGATCCGGTTGTGGTCCTTTTGAGTCATTGAGCATTTGGACCAGAGCTACTCTCCAGTTGATGACGCGCAGGCCTCAACCCTCGCCTGACCAGCATGCCGGCATTGGGGCACCCTCTCCCCGGCACAGTTTCCATTATCGAGTTCAAATCTGTCTGTGAATTGTTTCTCTCTTCAATGAGAACTATTTTCTCTCTGGGTTTACTTCCTTAGTTAAGAATTCTCCGGTTGTGGTCTGGTATCTTGAGCAGTCTTGAGCAGGCTAGTTTAAATTATGTAGTTTTATTTCTGACGAAAACAATAAATTAATATTTATAGTTGATAACGGTATTTTGAATTGTATTTATTCTATTAAACGTCGGCCTAGGATAATGACTATATTATGACCAACACGAAAAATAGAGAGCAGTTTCATCTCAACAGTTGAAAATTCCGTGGAATTTCTCATTCTTCAGAGTTAGAGGCCACTAGCGTGTTCAGGATCTTTAATCATTATTTAAATCTCATCAAACCAATTAAAAATCTCAGATCGTCAAACGGCATTTATCGTGCTAATTGCTATACTGTGAAGTAGCCGAATCCACTACTAATAATATTAATTACCTACTTAATATTAAAATTACACTACTAAAAATTCTAAGCAGAAGACTTGAAACAAATTTTAAAAATAAAATAAAATAAAATAAAATGGAGGACGAGTTTTATTGCCTAAGGGAGGAGGAGTAATCTTTACATGATTGATATTAATATTAATATACAAATAACCAATCATAAGACGAGTCATTTTAATTTTTATCAATACTGTGTGTGTATGTGTGTTTCATGATGTTTTCATGTACTTTGCAAATTTAATCCACTTCATGAATAGCTCATAAGGAATAAATTTAATAACAATAAGTAAATGAAATTTTTTCGCATTTGTTCGTATAACTTAATTGACTCGACAGGTACCATCATAATGTAATTAAACAAATAGGAAAAAACGATGTATGAGGAAACAATACACGCGGTTTTATATGAAGAAACACATGAATGTCCTTCCTGCATCCTTCCAGCATAGCTATGGCTTAACAACTGAAAACATTTTTTTAACGGATCGTATATGAATGAGGCAGCTTATTATTATTTTTTTGGTAATATTAGATATTAATGTCATTAGAATTCCCTCGATGATGGTATTAATGCTCATTGTGTGCAGATACACCTGAATGACAAAAATCTGCAGGTGGTGACTGGTGAGTTGATTTATATATAATGGAGGGAAGTTATACACACATCGTGGCTTGTGGTCTATCTCGACTTTGATCTTACAAATTGCTGGAAATTCATGAAGAAGAATATTATTTTTTTAATATAGCAGCATAGGTTCAGGTTGCTATAGGTTGTGAAAGTTTTTTGGAATCAAGAATGGACTCATAATAACTTGCTCGGGTTGATATTTAAAATACATAACGAGAAAGTGCTCCTTTATTCTTCATATTCCAGTTTAATGAATAATTGAAAAGTAAACGTTATCTACTCTTTTTCTTCGGTATAAGATCACAAATCAAGAATGTCGATTGTAGCTTGCAAGCTGGAAGTTCTGGCAAGATTTAACATTGATACCTATAATAAAAGAAATAAAACCAAAAATATTCCACTCCGCATTATTTTACTGTATATAATGAGATCTATTTTCATTGCATTAAACATTGATCTAAAATATCCGCGCATATCGGCGTAATTGGTTAAATGAGATTTATAAATATTTAATACATTTTGCAACGGTAGGTTTTGATGCATCTATTGACGTTGCAAAATATCCTTTCTTATTGTTCATTATTTTATTAATTAATCTTGACTAAATCATCATAAGTAATAAAGAAAAGAACTGTAGCTGTTTGACAACTCTTTTATTAGTGTTAGAATTAAGATAACACATTTTGCTTTTATATTCGGAATAAATACCCCTATCTTGAATCTTGTATCTTTAGGTACTTATTAACGTTTTATCAACCAGCCATTTTTGCTGAGTTCTTATAGAAGGTTTGCTAATTATTATTATATTGTTTATCCCGCATATTACTTCAAAGGAATTAACATTCATCTTTGTCAATTATTGTGAATTAATTTAATATCATCGTGTATGTAGGTACCTATACATAAAATTACATAAGCAATATGTATACTATGAACATTCATCGTTTGGAAATGTGGCATTTATTGTGGATATACCTATATGAAATATCGTCTTTCACTCCCAGTATAGAGCCAGTTGTTGTTTAGAATTTTCGGGAAATAGACCCTTTCTAATTAAACGATAATTTTGATTAATAGCTTCATTAAGCGTAGGTTGGCACGCGAAAAACTAAATCAGGATAAAATCTACCTCAATATTCTGATATCAATAGATTTTGAATATATCATCGGCATCGGAAATGAGTCTGTATAAGTCAAGGACGAAAAAGTTACATTGTAAAAACGGTTATACGAGTATCAGATACAATAATGGTTAAATACGCGCGCGCGGTCAAAAGTAGGTATCCAAACATTTAATGAGCGTGAAGTTGTAACTTTTATTCATGACTGTAGAAATGGACGCCTAGTGAATAATTACCTAAAATTATCTTTGGTAGGTTAGGAACTTATAATAAGAAAATAGCTATACCTAAAGAGAAATAGAACTTGCTGTCTTCCATACATTTCAATGACAATAAATAATCAAATTATTCAATTACCGTTAAAGATATCAATTACCCTAACGACTGAAATACAAGAAATTTCTCTTTCCGAACTTGTTGTGTAGGTTTAAAGATGGTTTTGACGTCGCTACAGGAGTTTACAGATTCGATCTATGACATTCTTGATGTAAGGGAGAAATGCAGCTCCTAAAACTCTTGGTGATTGTTCGTTGGGTGTTGTGAGAAGTTGGGCTCTGGGTGTAGTCATTCGCCTGCAGATCATCATCTAGGTGGGATAGCTCTTCTTGGAGGTGTGCCAGGCAAATTCTGGATGCACGGTTCACAGGGGTCTTTATTACTTCTCATTGTTGGCCTGGATGATGTGGCAGAGCCACCTGCCTCACACCTCTATGACCACTATCATTGGCAAACCGTTCGGCCCACTTGATAGCGGTCCAACCCCTTGACAGCCAGAAAGAAGGTGAGTCTACAAAAACTGGTGTCAAGAGGATAGGCACCAGCCTCAATGATTATGGGAGTTTTTGTGTAAATACCGACCTGTGTGTGTTGGTTTTCGGTAGACTCTGCGTGCCCCACGGTGCCATTTTCATTCCTGTTAACGAGGACATCAAGAAACGGTAGTTTTCCATCTTGTTCTATTTCCATCGTGAATTGAATGCGGGAGTGAATTCTGTTTATATGGTGAAGAAATTCCTCCGCAGTGCCTCTTTACCATGCTGCCAACTGACGAAGATGTCATCTACGTAGCGGTACCAACAACGGTTTGTTGGTGGCGTAATTCCACTGAATAGGTTGTGGTGAGTACATGGTTGAAGAGAGTGGTGATGTCCCTAGGAAAGATGCGCTGAATGTGTTGAAGGGTCTCGTCGATGGGCACGACAAGAGGGAAACGACATCAAAATTAACGAGAATGTCACTGGAAGGAAGGGTTAGAGTTCAAGTTTTTCTATGAAATGACCCGAGTCTCTAATATGCGATTCTGTAGATCCAACGTGTGACTGCAGCAGGTTGGTTAAATAGTTGGCCAGAAAATATGTCGGGGAACCAATGGCACTGACAATAAGGCGAAGAGGCACGTTAGGTTTGTGTATCTTTGGCAGTCCATAATATAGTCTGGGTGTCCTGGCTTCTGTGTTCATAATCTGCCGTTTGTCTTGATCGGGAATGGTGGAAGTTTTAACCAACTGCATGGTTGGTCTTTCGGAGGATGCGATTCGTAGGAACTCTAGAAAGTTGTTTGAATGTTTGAGGAGTCAAAATGTTTTTGATTTTCTCCTCGTCGTCTCTGACATTCACAGCGGTAGCATTTCCCTCGTCTGCGGAAAGAATAATGAGGTTTTTGTTAGTGTTGAGACTCCTGAATGCAGCTCTTCCATATGTAGTGATGTTGCTTTTGGTGACTTGGCTCGCTGTAAAATTTTTGAGCATCGCAACGAATCTCCTTAGCAGTGTCTTGTGGTAGCTCCCTTATACCGGATTCAATACTTTTTTTTTATGGAACATGCACATGCACTGCAGGGAAATCCCTATGACGCTCTGGGAGCGGTGCATGAGCGGAGATATCGATTCACGTTGGCCTTGAATCTCTGTAAGTTGTATACTTCGGGAAACACGCCCTTTGGAATGCTATTCCAAAGTGATGCGGTTCTATACATAAAAGAAGTCTGAAATAGGGTGGTACGAGGTGTAACGAGCTGAACCTGATACGGATGAGCGTCTGCGGCTCGACGTGTATTTCTGCCCGGTCTTGTTCTTGGTGGAATCAAGCGGGCCACGTCTTTTGAACACTTTCCATTAAAATATCTGTAAAACAGACTCAGGTCAGCTACTATTCTTCGATGTTCGAGAGTGTCTAAATTTTTTGTCAAATCTGGGTCCCCAATCAAGCGGATGGCTCTTTTCTGAATAGAGTCGAGTAGTCTCAGCGTATGTTTAGGAGCTGAGCTCCAAATATGTGAGCAGTACTCCAAGGATGGTCGGATTTGAGCCTTGTATAAGAGCAGAAGCTGTTGTGGTGTATAAAATTTCTTCGTGCGGAAGAGTGTTCCAAGTTTTTGAGAAGCACTCTTCGCCAGACCTGCAACATGATCATGCCAAGACATGTTCGCTCCGAGGCTCACTCCAAGTAAACGAAGAGATGACGCTGGGGTAAGAGAGTGTCCCGCCATCATCATATCTGGCTCCAAAACGTTGGTCTTTTTGGAGAAGATGGCTGCTTGGGTTTTTCCAGCATTAAATTGGACTTGGTTTCTATCGCCCCACGTTAGAATGTCTCGCAAGTCATTGTTAAGTATGGCAACTTCTTGCTCCCTGCGAGTCTGTGCGTCGATGGCAGATGTTCGCGCATCTAACGTATAAGAAGATATGAGGGTACTGTCGTCGGCAAAACTGTATATTGGATTTTTTGTTGTTTCAAGCAAGTCGTTTATAAATATTAGAAAGAGAGTCGGAGATAAAATGGATCTCTGAGGCACACCGGCATTGATGGAAAAGGTCTCAGAAAGAACTCCCTCGACTGCCACCTGCAATGAACGATTTCCGAGATAACTCGTAAGCCACAAGCAGAATTTCTCGGGCATGCCCTATGCCTGCAGTTTGGCCAACAGTCCATCATGCCAAACACGGTCGAAAGCTCTAGAAATATCAAGCGCAACCCCTCGAGACTCCCCATGGTGCTCGATTGCGCCGTTCCATAGCTCGGTGACGTAAGTTAGGAGGTCACCAGTTGACCTCTGTTTACGGAATCCGTATTGGCGGTCGCTGATTATGTTAGCTCCTTCCAAGTATTTTAAAAGATGTTGGTTAATAGCTTTCTCCATAATCTTGGATATTACTGAAAGCAGTGCCACTGGTCGATAGTTACTTGGTATAGTCTTTTTGCCTTTCTTGGGAATAGGTTGGATGTTACTAGTGACTATATCCTCACCTACCACGGTGGGAGGTGTGTTTGCAAAGTTTCCCCCTTTGGCCAGGGCGGATGTTTCCTCGGCAGTCCGATGGGTTTATTATTGTGCGGGAAATATCAAGAGAAGGAGAACGTCCCTCGGCTTACATCAACCCGTCATATTTCTTCTTTTGTTTATTAGTGGTGGATCTTAGTTTGGAAACCATGGATTCGTATGTGATCTTGTCCATGCACGAAGTCCCAATCAGACTGTTGCATTTGTTGCAGACTGAAAGCCTACACACATCAACTTTCTGAATTTTTTATAAATTTCGGAAGCTCTTTCCATTCGAGATGTCTTATTCCTTTCTCTTGTATTTTGTAGTGCTTCTGCATCCAAGGATACTGAGTCTGAGGCTATTGCATACCTATGTTATTGAGGCCATTGCATATATCTATGTTATGGATATGTCTTTGTCGTCTGTTCCACTTTTTGGACAAACTAGGGGTACACCAATCACCCTAATAAGTGTTGTGAGTACCTGTTCAGAACTTCAGACTGTTATGACTGGTGAGCACCTCTGTCCCAACCCCTAGGAACAGTATGGGTTGTGAGTAGTCTGCTACAATAAAATCCCTATTTGAACGTTTTTGGGTCAATTCCTCAATAGGTTTGATTAGAAGACTTTTGGTCACACCAAGTACAGGCTCCGGCAAAAGTGTTCCCTGATCCGAGCTTCACATAGTTGTTACCCGGTATTCCTGAATGTACAGGAATTCACACTATCTGCACAGTTTTTTGTCAGCATAGATCCAGCACCTCGGAACATTCCTGGATTAGCGAGGAGATAATCTCGTTTGAGCCTAGATCTTTTGCGACACATTGACTATTGGTACACATTTATATTGTCTACTACATGGCCTCTATTATACCTCGTCACACCTAGATAAATGTAGGATGGTGTATTATGTCATACCGCGGCCTGAAAGACCGTTGTGGTTGATGCCGAGGATAATTATTTCCCCATTTCTTATCAGACCAAGTAAAGTCCTGCTCCAATGTAATTCTCATTCCTGGAGTCATATATGAAACAGATTAGTATAGTCGCCCTGGTTCGAAAGTTACCTCTCCCCTTCTCCATTTTTCCCTTTCTGAAATTAGGATGAATATTTCCTCTTTTTCCTATTTTACCCAGGAGATGAGATTACGTTGAATTTCGAGATAGCAGTCCTCTGGATATCTCAGCCACCCTGAATATCTCAGTTTGCCCTAGGTATCCTCCAATGATGTTGACTATAAATAAGCTGCAAATTACCTACAGTTCCCAGGTTTTACCTTCAGTCCTGTGTCACTGTCTGATAGGGATGCAACAGTTATTGTGGCTTCCAGGTCAGTTTTTCGTCTATCATCACTCGAGGATTTAATTATTTATTTTATTTCATCTCCCTGTTCAAAGAAAGAGGTTTACCATTTAATTTAGGTAATTTACCCGCCCCCCTTTTTCCCCCTTTATATAAATTTTTCTTCGAAGAGACTTTATTTCTGATTTCTGTGTTTCCAGGATGCGTGAATGGTCAGACCGCAGTTTCCACCGTTGTCTGTTAAACGCCTAAGGAGTTCGTCCATGATTAGACACCGCAAAGGAGGGGAGAGCCAGCTACCCCATCCTTATCTCATGAAGGCATGGTCATCAGCCGCTCACCAAGATGCTAATTCGATCTTCTCATGCTCCTAACAACACCTTGCTTCCTTTGATTGCTGAAGCAAACTAGTTGACCAGCACCGATAAGGTAGGTATCTCTGGAGTGCAGCTCGGTACATGTAGCTTTTGCTTTCGTCTTGTCTAAAGTGTCTTCCAAGTCGAAGATAGCTTTCTTCGTTGTTTAGATAAGCAGACACAGTGCACACTCTCATAAAACGGGAACTATCGAAGTGTATTTTCTATCAGGAATACTGTCACTATCTTTTCTAGCATTTTCAGCATGAAACATGTCAGACTGATTGACAGGAATGACTAGCTTGTAATGCTCCTGCCTTTGTTTGGGTTTGAAGATCACGCTATCTTCTGTCCATGACTTAGTAGAGACATATCGCAGTTGCTAAACAAACTCGAAATATTTCTTTTTTCTCTGCTGTTAGAAGGATCGTGTCCTTCCTTAATTTCAAGCAAACTTGGAAAAATGTTGTCTTCAGATTCAGCCGCAAATCTCTGACGATGCCAAAATTTAAGAGGGAGGTGCGATGTAGCAAAAGAGTCAGATTCCATTTAAACTCTTATTATTATTTATTTTGATTTTTTGTTCCAACAACTATATCAGTATTGTAACTAAGAAGTCTACCAGCCTTCTGTAGAATTTTAAACAAAACTGTCTCTTAGAGTGGCTGTTGTATTGGAAACTTTGCATACTTAATAAAACTTTACAAAAGAACAGTAAAAGTTACAAAGAGATAGTACAATAGTTACAGAAAAGTTACAAAAAAAATTGTTCTGGAAATATTTACTTCCTCAACCAGTAACAAATATTTTCATGCTTGAGAAAAATAAATTTATTAAATATTAAATATACTTACCAGTATGTGGCATTGTTTTACCAAGCCGGTAGATCGCTCCTGTAAAAAAAATATATTTTAATGAACAATTATTATTAAACTTGGGTAAATGGTAAATTTATGACTTCCTT
Organism: Malachius bipustulatus; assembly: GCA_910589415.1. Classification (NCBI taxonomy): domain Eukaryota; kingdom Metazoa; phylum Arthropoda; class Insecta; order Coleoptera; family Melyridae; genus Malachius; species Malachius bipustulatus. The sequence goes on along the minus strand of OU342632.1, from coordinate 44,940,917 downwards.
GACTCGAGCAATTATTTTTCCAGGGGTAAGAATTAATAGGGGAGACCAATGCAACCTGATATAATAAAACATTTTCCGCTCGCATAACTCGTATGTGTTTGTCGAAAGGCTCTGTGGTGCTGGTGACACATATGTGAAAGGTGGTTACGCTTTATAAACTTCTATAAGCACATTTACGTATATCTGCTTCGGTTATGTAAAAACGGGGAAACAGACTTTCCTGCAGCTCAAATTCACCGGCCGAATCGTACTGGTACATGAACCAGTGGCTCTAAACATATTCTTTATCTTCGGAGATTTTTTTAAATGACGTTACTTCCATTGACTAATTACAAAACAAGTTTGTAATTCATATTACGCGTAAATGAAACTACCGACTTGGTATATTTTTTTAAATTTCCTTTTCCCCTGTATTTTCGCGATTTTCTGTCTTCCCCCATTGACTGGATGTCTTATTCTTACAAACTTCCCACCCTGAATAACTCTCTTGTTGTTTCGCATTAGGAAAAATCTTGAGACAGAGGACAAGTGTTTTTTTGTTTCTCGGGGGACTCTTTTTGATGGTTAATTTGACATTCACGCAACAACTCCCGATACTCCATAGACTTCCTACTTCAAGCAGCTTTCATCTTAAGAATTGTAAATTATAAAAAAGAGGAGCCAATTATTTGTTGCACGACTGTTTCCAATGGTTTTTCAGTTGATGCAAAAGTTTGCAAGAAGTAGGATATTTTGGTAGGCACTGGTAGAATCTCCAAGGTATGGGAGCGTGACGGGAGAACATTAGGTGACTTTGAGATGTAAATGCCGCCTCACCTGTGCCCTGATACAAGATCTCCCTTATCGGTCTGTCGCCCTATCAATTACCCGACGACAAATCCACCGATTGGACACTTTCCTCTTGCATGGGAATTATGGAAATACTGAAAATAATTGCTTCTATCGACGGAAAATCGCTGCTTACATGCTTATTAAGATATGAAATTAGTCGTCTAGTTTTGGGCGGTTTCTTAGAAATGAGAGGTCACATTTGTTGTTGTTTATCTTATACCCTTACCCCGATTATCAAACAAATTGGAACTCTCATTTTTATTTGATTGATTCTCAAGTTTTCAAGACAACTTCTTAAAAGATGAATTAATGTTTTACCTCATACATACTTATTATACATAAGTATAAGGAGTCTGATTTGAGATATTTATTTATGAGAGTATAATGGAACTCAATGATATGTATATTTTCTATTTAAGACACCATGGGGCGACAGAATATTTTTATACCTACTCTTCATCAAGAGTGAGCTACTTTATGTAATTTACTGACATAATATTTTACATTACTTGAAAAAGTATTAATAAAAAATAGCCAGAATAATAGGCCGGTCGGTATGACAATCTGTATTATTCGTTTCCATAAAACCGTAATTATTTGTAATAAAATGCATGAAAAATGACCGTGAAGGTTTTACAGCTCACCATACAACCTATGCATTAATTTAAATATTGATTACGTTTTATGTTGAAAAATATGAAATTAATGTAAATCAAAATCATAAGCGCGACGTGTTCAGGCCAAATTATTCTGGTAGTTAGTTCACATTTGCATCCCCTATCACGCAGTCTACCCTCTGAAGGCAAATTTCAGCAATTTACTTCACTATACATATATATCCAGAACTTGTAAAACTACCTTTTTTAATCGATACTTCAAATTAAATGTCACATAGGTATATAAACTTCTCAAATCCATAATAATGCGAAATATAAGACGTTTTAGTATTTTTCAATTAATCAATCCAAAGAAAAAGTCACTTATTCGTCCGACTTCTATTGTTTTGAATAAAGTTACGGCAATTTTTTGAGATTGGACTATAGCCAATTGAAGCTTAATGTAAATAATTAATTCTTGTAGTGTTTTCTTAAATTTGATTTAAGACGTCTTTGCGCGTTTCTCTAGTAAATCAAAAGACGTTTTTTATTTTTGTTTATTTGTTTTTAAATTTATAAATAGATAATAGATAGATATACCATATACTGGAACACTCTTCCGCACGAAGAAATTTTATACACCAGAACAGCTTCTCCTCTTATACAAGGCTCAAATCCGACCATCCTTGGAGTACTGCTCACATGTTTGGAGCTCAGCTCCCAAACATACGCTGAGACTACTCGACTCTATTCAGAAAAGAGCCATCCGCTTGATTGGGGATCCAAATTTGACAAAAAATTTAGACACCGAACATCGAAGAAGAGTAGCTGACCTGAGTCTGTTTTACAGATATATTTTAATGGAAAGTGTTCAAAAGACGTGGCCCGGTTCTGTTATTCAATTCAATTCAATAGTAGCAGCCTGCATTGACATTCGGTATTTTATTTATTTTTTTTAAATATTAAATTTAATATAGGTACTTGTTTGGTTATAATAAGCGCGGCCAGCAGTAATGCGAACTGTGATTTTATTTACTAAAATCTGTCAAAAAAAGTCATAAGTCGTCATATCATATTATTAACGGATGTTTTATATCCGCATATATAGCCCCATTTATAGCCCCATAATGAGAAAAACGTCTTTTTACAGCAAAATGCATGGTGCTCCACCACACAACACAAGAATTCTTGAGTGTTGACACAAGAAGGTTGACAACACAAGAAGGATTGCCAAATACTTTAGAGGATAAAAGTGCAGATAAGCAGATATAAGAGAAACTCACATTCAACAATTATTTATGACCTCAAAATGTTAATAATAAAAACTATCGTAAAGTATTCGTGGATATCGGGTCTTAAAAACACTCGCTCTATTTCGAGTACTTGATGCATTATAAGCCTTGACGACTTATATGCATGCACCTACAGAAAATAATTAATTAATTTTCAATAATAAATATGATGAAAATAACAATTCCCGTTTTTTCAGTTTTTCAATATACAGGGTAATATATGGGAAAGCTCGATTGCACCTACACCATTAAAGATATCGAAATGAACCAAAAAGTGCTGTAAATGGGAGGGTAAAGTGCAGTTTGTAAAATTATTTTCAGATACACAGGATGGCCCAATATCGCTGTACACCATACAACTTTGTTATTTTAAATGGGACACCCTCTATATTATTACATCTTCAGATTATTTGAGAAAAGTAAAAAAGAATGGTTTGTAAAGTTGAAGTTTGTAATGAGCGATTTATGAGTTATAAACAAATGAAAATCGCGATTTTCCATTTTCAAAGCAGCTTATATTGAAAACGGTTCGAGATATGGAAAAACGGTTTACATGTTCCTATCTTAACTTTTCAAGCGGTATCCTATTGGATGGATGAAATTTTTATACAGAGTGGTAAAAAATTTGATTATTTTCATCACTCGGTATAAAAATTTCAGCTACATGATAGGATACCAAATTAAAAATTAAGATAGGGACATGTAAACCGTTTTTCCATATCTCGAGCCGTTTTCAATATAAGCTGCTTTGAAAATGAAAAATCGCGATTTTCATTTGTTTATAACTCATAAATCGCTCATTACAAACTTCAACTTTCAAAACCATTCTTTTTAACTTTTCTCAAACAATATGAAAATGTAATAATATAGAGGGTGTCCTATTTAAAATAACAAAGTTGTATGGCGTACAGCGATATTGGGCCATCCTGTGTATCTGAAAATAATTTTACAAAGTGCACTTTACCCTCCCATTTACAGCACTTTTTGGTTCATTTCGATATCTTTAATGGTGTAGGTGCAATCGAGCTTTCCCATATCAATGACTTACCCTGTATATGTACTTACAGGGTAAGTTGCTAAGCCTGGCCACCGGCTATATCTCGGAAACTAATGTTTGGGCGGTTTTGATTTAATTATTATTAAGAATGAACGCGGCAACAAGGCATCTCCGTGGTAGGCACCCGGCGGAAGAAAGCGAGATTGATAAGCGGATATTGCATTTTGAAAAGCTTCGAATACGTCGGAAAAAGGTGCAATCAATTCGTGACGAGCATAAAGGCGGTTTAAATTATTATATTTATATAGAATAATCCTAGTTGTGACTGGCGGGTTGGTCCTTCGAGGCGGTGGTCGTTTTTGGGTGGTTGTAGCAATTGCACTTATCCTTGTTCTTCCTTCTTCTCCCCTTCCCCCTCATTACCAGAGTGCAGGAACAAGAGCAACTACGGGAGAACCGGGACTTCTAAAGGAAAACGTGAGTACCTAATTCATGCAATTAAATTTCCTTATTAAATAACAGATGGTAATCTCCTCAAATTATAATCGGAGGAAACATTTGGTTCCATTCGAGTCGGATTTCTAGCGACCTAGTCTCTATTATGTATTGTAAATAGATTTGAGTGATTGCATTTGTTGTTTATTGATGCGGTATTTTCGGATTTGGAAATTAATATTTGCTACATCGGGCGTTTAACGGCGATAATAATTGCGATAGTGCGAGGGGAAAAAAAACGCATCACCTGAATTCGGTTTAAATTTAATTGTCGGAGTATAGCGGTATCAGCGGTGTTGTCGGATGCTACAAATCATCGGGATTTGTAGTTATTTTTTGAGTGTATAATTTTTTTCAATTTGTCACAACTAGGGGATATTTCATTTATTCGGATTAATGAGCGGTAATCAATTCGTCGTCGCGGTGGTATTTAAAAATAAATTGGTAAATTACGGTTGATTTATCATAAAGCGGAGATGGTACTTGTTGCAAGCGGATTTATTAGTTATTAATTAGTTACATGCCTCCAAAGGGATTTTGGAAAACTGTTTGTATATGCAATATTGATTGTTTTTAGGGGATTTAATTAATAAGTTGGGATACATCAATAGTTAATCTTTGATAGAGCATTTTTTTATTCTCGGTATAGAATTGGTGGTGTATAGGTAGATTAGAGCAGGTTTATGCAGCTTAAAAATGACATCGGCGGAGAGGGAGTTTAAAATGCTCACGGCAAAGAAAGAATCGTTGTTTGGGATCTTACAGGATCTTTATGAAATGTCAAAGGATTTGCAGAAAGAACAGGTTCGAACGCAGTTTCGGACGTTATATTTGAGTTTAGAGTCTACTAAAGAGTCGCTTCATACAGTCTTAGACGCAATTAATAGACTAGGGTTCGATTTGAAAGAAAACTATAAGCCGGATTATAAATTACTGAGGACTATTAGTGAGATGAGTTGTTATATTGAACGGGCGGCACGGGAGTTGGAAGTAACTCCAAAGGAGGAGGTAAAAACGGATACAAGCACGAGAGGCGGTGACCTTGGTAGGTTACCACCTTTGCCAAAAATTGATCTGCCGGAATTTTCGGGAGAAATACGGCAATGGGAAACCTTTCATTCGCTATACAAAAGTCTCATTCATAATAATAGGTCTTTGACGGATCTGGATAAGATGCATTATTTAATAGGGTGCCTTAAAGGAGCGGCTTTGGGAGTTTGTGCAGGCATTTCGTTGACGGGCGAAAATTATGAAATTGTTTATAAGGCTCTTCTAGATAAATATGAGAACAAACGATATCTGGCAAATAGTTATTTGCAACAAATTATGGATTTTAGGCCGTTCAATAATGAATCAGAGAAAAATTTAAACCAGTTTTTGGAAAGGTTCGATGTCGCGGTGTCGGCTCTGAAAAATATGGCTATTCCAGATTTATCAGATTTTATTTTCTTATACATAGGGTTAACAAAGTTGGATAACGATACAATGAGGGCATTTGAAGCTGATCATAGGGCCACGGAGATCCCTGCTTATTCGGATTTAATAACATTTCTAAAAAGTCAGTCCAGAATTTTGCATGTTAATAAACCTCCTAACTCTTCGGCTAGCAAAGGGCTACGGAGTCTCATTGTTAGGGAAGGAAGCGGTTACAAATATAATAAATGTGTGTTTTGTCAGAGAGAAGGACACTATGTGGGTAGATGTGACAGATTCAAAAATTTGTCCCCCTTTAAACGATATGAGGCTGTCAAAAATTCGAACTGGTGTTATAACTGTTTGTCCGCCAATCATGGGGTTAGATTTTGTCCTTCAGATAAGGGATGTTCGGTTTGTGCCAAAAAACATCACGTTCTCTTGCATGCGGGGAAGAGACAGGGTTCGGATTTCGGAGGTGAGACCAAAAGTGAGGTTAACAAAAATTCGACGAACGAGGAAGGTGATACACAGAGGCAAAGCACTCTGGAGACCTATTTATGTTCCACTCGCACAAATGTAGACAGGCAGATGTCAGTTGGAATTTCCTTACTTTCTACGGTGGTGGTAACTGTTGTCAATAGTCAGGTTCCGGGTAGTACAGCGCGGTTTATCTTGGATTCCGGCAGTCAGGCGAATTTGTTGACGGTGGAATGTTGTAGGAAATTGGGATTAAAAATTAGGAGGAATTATTCGTCGATAAAAGGGTTAGGTGGTATTCAGCAAGCGGTGCGTGGGATGACCACATTCTCGATCGCCTCACGTCATGATACAAGCAAAGTTTTCCAGGTTGACGCATTTTTGGTAGATAGAATAACAGACAAGTTACCAAGGGCGCAGATAGACGTGCGCGCAATTTCGGGCCTATCGGGGGTCACTTTGGCGGATGATAATTTCGATAAACCGGGAGAAGTTCATGGTATAATCGGTGTCGAAATTTTTGCGATGATTCTCGGGAAAAATCGCATAGGCGGAGGGTTGTATTCTCCGATAGCGGTGGAGACTGCCTTTGGATATGTGGTGATGGGAAAGGCGCCGGGCCTTTCGTTTTCACCATCGGTATTATTTTCACGGGAAGAGCTGTCCATCGAACAGCTTAGAAAGCAATTTTGGGAAGTAGAACAGGTGCCAAATAAATCGCTGGTAAATCCGGCAGAGGTAGAGTGCGAGAAAATTTATCTCGACACTTATACAAGAGACAAAGAAGGTCGATTTACGGTGGCTTTGCCATTTAGAAGCACGCCAAAGAGTTTGGGTGACTCTAGGGGCAGCGCTCAGTGCCGGTTGCTTTCGCTAGAAAGGAGATTGGCCAAAGATCTGAATTTACGGAAAGAATATAATAAAGTTATGAAAGATTTTCTAGATCAGGGGCATATGGGACTAGTGAAAGATTTTTGCAAGAACGATATGTCATATTACCTTGCCCATCATCCGGTTGTTAAATTAAGCAGCCAGACTACGCCGGTACGGGTTGTTCTGGATGCAAGCGCACCTTCTGATAATGACGTAGCCTTAAACGATATATTGCACGGCGGTCCAAAATTGCAAACGGATATGATTACACTACTGTTGAACTTTAGGTTATTTAGGGTAGCAATGACGGCGGATATTAAACAAATGTATAGACAAATTAAGGTTGCAACCGAATATTGGCGGTTTCAGAGGTTGCTATGGCGGTTTGATCCACGGGAAGAAATTCAGACTTACGAGATACGGGTGGTTGCGTTCGGGCTAAAATCATCCCAATATTTAGCTCTACGCACGGTTAAACAATTAATTGCGGAGGAAAAGAATAACTACCCAATGGCGGCGAAGTTTGCCTCCCGGGATCTCTATATGGATGATTACTGTTGTAGCTTGAATACAGAAAATGAGAGTATTCGGCTATATGATGAATCGGTGAATTTATTTAAAGCGGGTTGTTTTGATCTTGTAAAATGGGCCTCTAATTCGGATCGAGTGCTCAAGAATATTCCGACGGAGAATCGATTGTCAGAAACGGTAGTTTTTGAATCAGATCATACGAAAATTTTAGGTATTCAGTGGGATCCAGGAAACGATTTTCTAAGTTTCAGTGTAAAGATTCCCGAAGCGAAATGCACGAAAAGAACAATTTTATCTGCGGTGGCGCAGTGCTATGATCCCCTGGGATTATTAGCTCCTTTTATCTTGCTCTTGAAAGGTTTAATCAAAGAGCTTTGGTTGTTAGGATTAGATTGGGATGAAGAACCTTCGGGAAAGGTTCTAAACACTTGGCAGACGTTACGATCGGAATGGGGAGATCTGGTAAACTTTAAGGTTCCTCGACATATCGGAGCGACGGAACAACAGCCAGTTATGATATTGGCATTTGCGGACGCCAGTATCACGGGATACGGAGCGGTCGTCTATTTGAGAACGTTAAGTTCACAGGAAAATAGAGGAATTAAAGTGCAACTAGTTTGCGCGAAGTCCAAGGTTAGTTCAATTAAATCCTTGACAGTTCCACGTTTGGAACTCTTGGCAGCAGTGCTTTTATCAAAGTTAGTCAAGCATGTTATAGAAGCCTATGGCGAGCGGATATTAATTTCGAAAGTTCTAGCATTTTCGGATTCATCAACGGTGCATGATCAGCTGGTTGGGGGCACCTTATATAAAAGAAATATTTGTGGCCAATCGCATCGCGACAATCAAGGATAACTTGCCTGACGCGTTTTGGCATCATATAGATGGTAAAGGAAATCCAGCGGACTGTTTATCCCGCGGACTTACCCCTAAACAATTGCTGAATCATCCCATATGGCTTGGCGGTCCTCCGTGGATTAAATTGGAGGAAAGTGAGTGGCCAATAGTTCATGCAGACTCGGGCAATGATGAACATAGTTTAAAACTTGACATTAAACAAGTTTTTGTGGCGAAGGAGGAATGTGATATTTTTTCACATCCTTTGTTAGAGTTGATTGAACGGACTTCGTCATGGTATAGGATACTACGCATAACGGTATATATTTTGCGTTGGAGAAAGGTAATTCCGAGGGGTAGAATTATCTCCGCAAAGGATCTCCAACAGGCGGAGAGGATTTTAATCAAATTGGTTCAACTTAAACATTTTAGGACCGAAATGTTGTTGTTAGAAGCGCACAAAAATTGTAGCGCGAAATTACGAAAGTTGCATCCCTTTATGAAGGAGGGGTTGCTTAGGGTCGGGGGAAGAATAGGCAATGCGAATTTGGGATTCTCGAGTAGGCATCCCATAATATTACCGGCTAAGGATAATCTTACGGAGCGGTTGATTGATTATCATCATAAGATTAATTTACATACCGGTCCTCACTTATTGGAGGCATTATTGCGGCAGAAATATTGGATTTTGGGTGGGCGAACGATGATAAGAAGCAGAGTCCACAAATGTAACCGTTGTTTTCGATTAAAACCCAGAACTTTACAGCCCTTGATGGCAGACCTACCGGCGGTGAGAGTTCAAGAAGCACGGCCATTCGAGAATACCGGGGTAGATTATTTTGGACCTCTTAAAATCACCTTGGGAAAGCGGAAAAACGCTCCAGTGCATAAGGCGTATGTGAGCTTATTTATTTGTATGGCTGTCAATAAGGCCATTCATTTGGAACTTGTCAGTTCTTTGTCCACGGCACATTTTCTACAGGCGTTCAAGAGATTTATTTCAAGGAGGGGACCTATCAAAACTCTGCATTCGGATCAAGGCACCACCTTTGTGGGAGCTAAGACAGTTCTCAAAGAAATCAACGAGTTTTTAAATTCGTCGGATTATGTGAAGGCGATGGAAGTGGAACTCGGAACAAATGGGATAGAATGGCGGTTCAATACTCCTAGGGCACCTCATCAAGGTGGATTGTGGGAAAGTAATGTGAAATCGGTGAAAAATCACATTTATCGTGTTATTGGGGATCAATTACTCACGTTTGAGGAGTTAAGTACTTTGTTGACGCAGGTTGAAGCCTTATTGAATTCTAGACCGTTGTGTCAATTGTCTTCAGATGCAACGGCCCCGGAGGCGTTGACCCCGTCACATTTTTTGACTTTGACCCCCTTACGAGGTTTTCCCTCGGAGGATGTTAGTAACTTGTCGAAAGGTCGACTCGATAGGTTTCAGTTAATCGACCGGATGGTCCAAGATTTTTGGAAGAGATGGAAGTTAGAATATTTGACGAGCTTACAAATCCGTCAAAAATGGAATAAAGTGTCGACAAATGTGTCTGTTGGCACGCTGGTCATTTTGAACATGGATAATTCTCCTCCGTTACATTGGCCGTTGGGGGTGGTGACAGACGTACATGCCGGGAAGGATGGAGTTGTTCGGAATGTCACCCTAAAAACGGCGAAGGGCACATTCACCCGTCCAGTGGTAAAACTGTGCCCTTTACCCACTCAGTAGGGGTAATGTTGTTTATTCGGGTTAGAATAATTTTGTTTTCTTTTTGGGTTATGTTGGATATGGGTAGAGTTAGAATTAGAGAGTAGTTAGTGGTTTGTTGTATCCCGGGTTATTGACATTTCAAGGGATACATGTTATAATAATTATTAACGGCCATGTAAGCTGAAAATAAGACAGTTTTTCAGGGTCGGGGGTATGTTTGGGCGGTTTTGATTTAATTATTATTAAGAATGAACGCGGCAACAAGGCATCTCCGTGGTAGGCACCCGGCGGAAGAAAGCGAGATTGATAAGCGGATATTGCATTTTGAAAAGCTTCGAATACGTCGGAAAAAGGTGCAATCAATTCGTGACGAGCATAAAGGCGGTTTAAATTATTATATTTATATAGAATAATCCTAGTTGTGACTGGCGGGTTGGTCCTTCGAGGCGGTGGTCGTTTTTGGGTGGTTGTAGCAATTGCACTTATCCTAGTTCTTCCTTCTTCTCCCCTTCCCCCTCATTACCAGAGTGCAGGAACAAGAGCAACTACGGGAGAACCGGGACTTCTAAAGGAAAACGTGAGTACCTAATTCATGCAATTAAATTTCCTTATTAAATAACAGATGGTAATCTCCTCAAATTATAATCGGAGGAAACAGTGCCTATAACCTCAAAATAAAAAATTTCCAGAGATAAGTGATCACGAGATGAGAGATGAGAGAAAATATTTTCAAGATGGCCGCACTTCCGGAAATAACCGAAAGTTGACACCTACTTCATTATTTTAACGGAAACACCCTATAAAATATTATATTTTTTAAATGTCTGAAGAAATCGAATACAGGTGGTTTTCACCATTGGAATTTAGATTGAGCGGTTTATGAGTTATAAACAAGTGAAAATCGAAAATTTTCAACTTCAAAGCAGTCTATAACTAGAACGGCTCAAGATATCTAAAAACGGTTTACATATGTCCCTATCTTAACTTTTCACATAGGTAGCATCCTACTATGTGGTTTAAATTTTAATACAGGGTGATGAGAAAACGGATAATTTTCATCACCCTACTGTATTAAAATTTACTCCACATAGTGGGATAAAACATGGAAAGTTAGGATAGGGACATGTAAACCGTTTTTAGATATCTTGAGCCGTTCTAGTTCTACACTGCTTTGAAGTTGAAAATTTTCGATTTTCACTTGTTTATAACTCATAAACCGCTCAATCTAAATTCCAATGGTGAAAACGACCTGTATTCGATTTCTTCAGACATTTAAAAAATATAATATTTTACAGGGTGTTTCCGTTAAAATAACGAAGTAGGTGTCAACTTCCGGTATTACTGGAAGTGCGGCCATCTTGAAAATATTTTCATTGAATTTCTCGTGATCACTTATGTCTGGAAATTTTTTATTTTGAGGTTATAGGCACATTGGTTTCCGAGATATGGCCGGTGGCCAACCTTCCCAGTATTTAAGGAAATACTGGGATACTTCTAATTTTTGTTTTATGATGTCTTATGAGACTTATTAACTGCTGAAACCCGAAGAAAACAATCGACTCTCTCATGAGCAATGTATACCACTTGTTTCAAGTCAAATACGTTGAAGCTAAAGGATAAGGTTCGAGCCCTTCACGCAAAACACTAAAAGTGCTATAGGCAACCCATTTGTGGAAAAAGATGAGCAAAAGATATAGACAAGCAGAAACAACTCTTATATTATGAGAGACAAAAAATTCTCGATTTGAATTTTAATTTTTTTGGGTTAAAGACTATTTTCTAACATAATTTTAATCTAAAAAAATCAAGTAGGTACCTACCTATGCCTCGGAAGTTTTCAAAAAACCTTTTTTTTATGAGAATTGAATTTCCTTTAATACAGGGCTATTGGTATAACTGCAGGGATACATTCCTTTATTGGTGATCTGATAAAACAAGAGGTAAGGAATAAATTAACCCTATAACATGCCCTATAAGTAAGTACCAAACTCAATAGATTTTGAGATATTTAGAATTTCAATTTTTCTTTAGAAAATTGATTTAAATATCTTGAAATGTAATTTTTTTAAATGTACTTTAATTTTTTGTATTTTTTTTCGCGGGAATACTTGTCAAACACTATGGTCTTCCGTTTGGAATATAAAATGTACGGAAGTATTTTGATCATGTGAAAATTTCAAAGAAAAGCAAAAAAATTAAAAATAAAAAAAACAAACATTCAAAAAATTTCAACATAATCTATCAAATTTTGTTCAGTTTTGTATAGGTAGTATATTATGCATGTTAGGATTAATTTATCTACTTTTTACCTTACCTTACCTTTTGTTTTATCAGATCACCAAAGGAATGTATCCAGTTTACCAATAACCCTGTATAGCAAATATCATGAAATGTTACTTGAAAAAGTTGCCAAGGATCATCATTTATTTAGGCCTATATTATGTACAGTGTGACTTATAATATGTGCGCAGGACTTCAGGATGTGGTAGCTGGTTCAAAAATATGAAAAAAAGTTCCCATTAACATGATGGGTCTGCAAAAGAACCGTTTTCGAGATACAGAGCGTCAAAAAAATTAATTGTTTTCAGTTTTTTGACGATATCTCAGGAACTGTTTGAGATACAGAACCCAGCTTTATTTGTACACATGTTGTCATCATAATTATCTACGTTAAGAGGGCAAATAAAATAAAAAATTATGGGACAGTGAAACAAGACTTAAAAAAAACAAAAATAAGTGATGCTTTCGTCCACAGCAAAACATGTTGCTACTTTTATCTTTTTCATCATAAAATGTTGTTTTTCTCGAAAACAGTTCACATTAGAGTATTTGACCAAGAGCAACTTTTTTATGTAGAAATATTGACAGTTTAAAATGTGCTTCCACAATGCCAATTTTTGCAGTGACGTAAAAATTAGGGGCCAAACAATCCCAGCAAGCCCAAAATCTCCGCCACTGCAGTATGAAATAAATTTAATCAGAGCTCAAAAAGTAAATACCCTCACTCTGCATATAAATTCGCATTTAAATAAAATTAACCAAGGCCTTTCATAGTTTGAGCTTTTTTTTTTGAACATGATCATTCAGTAATACGGATAGTTAATATAAGGTTTGTAATCAATGACTGTTTTTAATCATCGGGTTTTATAGGTACACTCAGATATCCAGATAATAACCTATAGGTATATTACAACTTAATTATGAATATCTTTTATTTCACTTATTTTTATTATATCTAATAACGAACTAAGGAGTTAATTCTGAACAGAATTAGTGAGGCTAATAATTATGCATCAACAACCCTTTATAGATTGATAAAACAAAACCAATTCAACCCTTTGAATGTCGCTGCAAATGTCTTGAAATCACTGTTTGTAACGGGACGGTGTATCATTAAAGGATGTCTGGTTCAGTGATTCCATCGATGCAGAAGCAAATTGTAAGACAAACATGCATTTATTCAATTTATAGAAATGGTTGTCGGTTGTCATCAGTATCGGGGGACATCTCTGATGACGGTGATTAAATAAAACAAGGCTAATCAAGAGGGACAGCTACCTGTACGACAGGACCGTATACCTGTTATCTTCGCCAAAGTATAATCTTATAAATTTACCAAATACTCATGCACTTGTCATAATTATATTATTATTGTCTCATATTTATTTTTTGAGGGCCACCATAAAAAGCTTTTTTCCACATAATCTGCTTCAGTAGATATGTATACTACAGAGCTTTTTTTTTAATCTCTCTTATATGTACCTATACCATTTGGGATCTGGTTCTCGAGAACTATCAGAGATAAAAAAATAACAAGAACAAGCAGAGACAAAAAAAAAACTTGAATTAGAGAAAAGTTGCCCAATTTCGTGCTTATTAAGGAATCTGAAACAATATTAAAGCAAACTTCAGTCTTTGCTATTAAGTATGCTTTAAGACATTGAAAAGTCGAAATTTGTCATATTTTTTTTATCATTGAAAATTATAATTAATTATTTTTTGGACCTAAGTTAACAAAAATCATCAAGAGCTATCCATCTGACATTTCAAAAATTTTCAAAGCCAACTAGATCCCAGAGTTTTCATGGTCATTTTTGTTTTTCTAAGGACCACCATATTGTTTTATCATGTCATTCGATTTTAAAAAAATCGAGGAAATTAAAATCTTATCAATAATAAAAAAAATCTCTATTGTTATGGAAAATAATCTTTTTTTCATCCTTTGCATAATATAGAAAGTCATAAAGGAAAGCACGAGGGCATATTGTGACAATTATTATTCTTGTCAGAAAAATAAATCCGTTTTTACAAAAGCCTTCTAAAAAAAGCCTTTTGTGAGAAAAACAAATGTAATACAATCGGGTCTTATACATTTTATTACTTTTATATCATAGTACTTTGACCATCCGGTTCGAACACAGTTATAATATGCAGAACTCAGGACTATTTTAGAAGCTTTGACTAAAAACCGCTGAAAGCTGTCGGTGGAGTGGCAGTGAATAAACCCGTCAGCGCGATCAGCAGGGCGTCCCGATAATCGTCGATCATATTCATAATTATTCCCGTAATGTCGGTAATTTATCTGCAACTGAGAGAGTGGAATGCGCGGGGGGTTCCTAGTTGTCGTGGCCGTGCTCTAATGAAGCCACCCAGCAGCTCGAGAGGATCCACCGGAACGGGCAGTCCATGGCTGTATTATTTATGGAAGTGCCCCCATACAGGGCCGGACAATCACACGGGACACTAATGAGATAAAACTGGTAACTATAATATTTTAAAATTTTCGTCTCGCGATGGTAATTTTCCGTCATCATCAGCTGAAAGAGAGCGAAAAATTATGTAAGAGTCAACTTATAAAATATGTAAATGTGTTGAGTATAGGTATATGAAAGGTATGGATCAGAGGTAATTAATAATTAATTATTGTAGAGCGAATCATATTAAGCAGTATACATAGGTTACTCTTCTCGGTCTATTGAAAGATATACCATACAAAAAATACCACAGGACTATTATACATTTAGGTGGTTAGTTTTCATTGTTCCATACATTCCTCTCCTGTCTCCTGGTGTTTTATTGGTGATATGACAGACTGATGAGTTGAAGATAATCAGTGAAACGTCGATGTATCTGTTTCACCACCCATCTGAGGTGGGTTTCGTCGTTCATTTTTAGAAAATGTCACAAAATGATGTTAATTTGAAATTAACAATACATTTTTCCCGTTCTGATCTATTAATTTTGAATTAGCTAGTTCTGTCGATAAATTCATGAATCTTGCTTTGATCATATTTTTAAAAAGACGACCAGATGAAAATCATTTGACCACGAATTGCATGTTTAAGCTTTTATTAAACGTTTTTAATTTAAATAGTCTCAAGAAGAAAATTGTATTGAACTATACTTAGATTATGTAATATTTGAGAAATGTTTTTCGATTTTAGGTTCTAATTCAATTGCCACTATAGGTTCCTTTTACAGCACGAATTAGAAAACTTTCGCGCAGTATGTGCATTAATGAAGGGTGAAAAAATGAGCCATAACATTTCAATTCGTGTATTTCACTGATTTCTCGAAGAGATGAGAGAGACATTATCGCTAGGCAGACTCTCAGGTTCGTGAAGACAATGGAAACGCATGAAAACTCAACAGCGAGACAAGGCATACAGGAACGAATCACGGGAACACAGACATGCACGATTATTTTCAGTGTACTTATAGGTGGAGGTGCCTAATCGAGATCAATCCAAAAATAAAGAAGATCCTGTAACCACGCAAAGACACCGAGAAAACAGTGAAAACCCAAACCCCCAAAAGTGACAAAGACACTCAAGTGAAGCCCATCAAGTGACAGACACCGAAGTGAAACCCTCCAAAGTGAACAAACTTATAGGTGAAGTGAAACAAACCACAATCCGAAAGTCAAAAGCCACCCTCGGGTAATACGCCGGAGAAAGCTTGAAATCGTCACCACGGACAAGAAAATCATAACACACCCAGCCCAGGAAAAACCACCGAGCGAGGCAAAGGAGGAAACTCCAGACCTCAGTGAGAAAACTGAATAAGATCCCGTATAGTGGGATCTGATTTAATTATTGTATTTTATTTTATTTTATTTTTTATTTTGTTTATAGAGTAGGGTCATCCAACAGATCACAATAATGACCCAATATAGGATGACACAACTTACAACTTACCAATACAAGAATACAAAAACATCAGTCTCAAAAGAATAGAAACAAAATTACACGCTCAGATTATGTTTGTATACCTACATATTTTTATTTGTATGATTATGTTTGTATACAAGCAGAAATAAAGTAAACTAAACTAAACAAACAATAAACAACAAGGAAGCTAAGAACTAAAAAGAAGAAGCAAGCTCCCGTACGATTTCTCGGTCATGTACAAAGCCTCAAAAAATGTGCGGCCTTTCTTTTAAATGACAGACACATCTTATCAAAGATGAGTTCAAATAAAAATTTGTACTACAAGATTTTTGAATTGAATTCTTTCTGAAGTGCCGATTTTATCATCATAGCTGATGACGTGGCATGATTTCATGTTTATTTTTTTATCAGAACATGTATTGTATATAACCAGAATTTTTCTTTCCAGATTCATCAGTATATACCTATGCTAATTCCAAAAACTTACCACACATAGGTAAGCTAAACTCTCTGTTATTCAGAAGTGACAAACGACTTTAATCGAGCTATGGAAGGTGTGAATTCTTGTATTTTTCTATGAAAAAAGTTCATATTATTAACGTGGGTCCTCAAACGCACCGTTTTTGCAATAAAGGGTGTCAAGGGTGTAAAGGGTGTTGAGCGACTTTTATAAAGAACTTTTTTGTATAAAATAAGTCAAGTTCAGAATTGACATCATTTTGGTTTGGTGTCTTCTTAGTGGCCAAAACAAGCCACTTTGGACTAAGAATAAGTTGATTTAAATCGACTTGGTTTCATCCGAGGAACATTCGGTAGTGAGCTGTAAAGTTATTTCAGGGACATTCTGCATAAAATGATTTTTTCTCAGAACTTGCCAAGGGAACGTTTCATTTTCTGACACATATATTATGTTTTCAAGAAAGCACGAGAATTGTGGAAGAATTCTGTGAGATCATTTTCATTGGATGGCAGGAAACTTTACAGCACCTATATGTCTCACCAATATTATTTCTTAAGCCTGCATGGCTTAATAATTTTAAGTCAGGTTTATTTTTGTATAACAAAGCTATTTACTTATACATTGGATTAAACCATCAGGCTTTAGGTAGGTAATAAAACATTGTGCAATCGGGCACTAATATAAGCCCACTTATAATAACTGTTCTAGATAGATTTTTAGGTATCATCACACCAACAGCTATTAAAAGAACAACAGGTAAGAATGTGAATAATTGCAAAAAAAAATATACCAAGTCCACCTCATCGACCTACCGGTCGTGCCGCGAGGAATTAGGTATAAATTATCATTTATCTATACGAGTGATTCATAAAATGCACTTTTTTACACGTTTTTTAGTTCATAAAGTGTACGATTATCATAAAGAGTGCATAAAGTAAAAACGAGTGAAATAATGTGTCGTATTAAGGTGGATTCACATCAATACAAATTTTCGTTGTGCGTTGTTTTTGACACAAATTTGCTCGTGTGCGGCGGAATATTCATATATGTGGACTGTGCGCTGCAAATAAATTCACGCAAACATTTTTGCAACGAGCGACGCACACGATCCGATGAGCTGTCGGTTTTCAACCAACTTCAAAGGGATTTGCTCCGCACAGTGATATTAATGTGGACGTGAATCAGTGCTTGTGTAATTTTTTACTAGATATTTTGGCTACTTTGTTAATTTTACAGTCTTTTGCTTTTGATTTTCCTCTTTTGTCAATTATTGCTTTTCCTAATTTGTTAAACGCTTTTCCCATTTTTTTTATCAAACATCAGTGCGTGATTTTTCAATTGAAATTCCTATTCTGTCAAATAAGATTCCTTTTTTATCAAATATGCTTTTCCAGTATTTATTATACTGGATCATTGGGTCATTGCACGTAAATAGGAAAAGCAATTGACATAAAGTGAAACTGATTTGACATAAAAGGAAATTGATTGATGAATCCATGACTACAATCGTTGATACCTAGATAGAAAAATAAGAAAATCATTAGCGAATGTTATTATTTCAAATATCGACGATCCGCATCCCACAAGTGGATTCGCGCGTACAACGAACAAGATATAAAAATTACGTGGTAAAATATTTCATCAGATTTAAATTTATGGCGCAAATTTTTCGCTGAATTTCAACACACAACGCACAACGAAAATTTGTATTGATGTGGATCCACCTTTATATAGCGGTTCATTATTAGGTACAGAGACGTAAGATATAGGTGCAACTCGTAAGTAGATATTAAAGGCATGCCGCCCTGTCAACGATTAAGTACAGTCCTTCAAAGATTTAAAGAAAGTTGACTTATACTGGTAGGTATATTATAGGGGTATAAAGCACTTACCGAAAAGTAAACAAGCCAGGTATTATACCTGCATTTGCTACGCTTCTATAACAGAAATCGCATCAGCGTATACTTCTTGGGACAGTACAGCGTATACTTCTTGGGACAGTAAAGCAGCTATATAACAGTAACAGGGAAGTATATTATTTAAATTCTGTTCCCGGTTATATTTCTTTTAAAAATATATGCGAATATACTTCTTCGTTTTTGAACTCTCACATGAGCTCTTAAGTACGAATTTTTGTAAAATTTAGACGGCATTTGTTTGTCCACGATTGTCCAACCAAAATTTTCTTTTGTCCACCCTTAAAAAAAGTGATGACGAAGTTTAAAAAATTGGCATCAGCACTCCCGTGACTACATTTCATTAATTTTCAAACGTCATTCGTTTGTCGACAGTTTATTCACGTTTGTTCAACAAAAATTTTCGATTGTCCACCCTTCAACAAAAATTTACGGCAAAATTTAAAAACCGATTTTTTTTTAGGGTGGACAAACGAAAATTTTTGTTGGACAAACGTGGACAAACGAATTCCGTTTGAATTTTATAAAAATTTGTACTTAGGGGTGCCAACTTCACTGAGCTCCAGTTTCAGTGCATTGATTAGTTTCATTTGTTTCATTTTCAAATTAAAGAGTTAATAAGTAGGTCAAATTAGAAAAGGTTGCCGATTTTCAAAAAGCTCTGGAAAATTAAGGACTCACCAACCGAAAAAAATTTAAATATATAATTTGACACATTTTTATCAGGAATATGGTAATAATAGGTAATATTAATAATAATGATAATAATATCTCTGTCAATAATTTTGTTATACAGGGTGGAAAAAAATCTGAAGAAAAATTAGGATAGCTTAGTCATTTGCTGCTGAATTATCCTGAAAAAAATTAAAAATCAAGATTTAATATTTCCGCCATATAATAATCTTTTCATATTACTTACTGATAATTATTAAATAAGTATTGAATTTTTTCTAGGTTTACATAAGTCTTTAAGAGCAGTTGACTTGACATTTAAAAAATTTCCAAAGCCGACCAGATCCAATTACAGTCATTTTTTGTTCGTTCTTATGGCCAATACCTATTTTTTTTTTCATAGGTACCACTCGGTATTGAAAAATTAAATTTAATCAAAAATCTAAGAATTAGCAAAACATTAAACATTTTTGTCTTATATTTTTTAGAAAAAAAGAAGAAAATATTTTCAGCGAATGACGTCATAAGCAAAAAACATTAATCAAAAAACCACAAAGTAAGAAATATGATGTCATACTGACGTCATTCTATAAGAAAACAATTTCCTTTTTTTTCCAAATGTGAAGAATAAAATTTAAAGCTTTTTATAGAAACCCCTGTATATAGGAATACAATAATTTGAAAAGATAAGAAGTCAAAAACTACACAATCATATCCAATGTTATATTTTAAGAAGTCCGGATCTGTTTTCACGATAGTCTCCAGCAATTGGGTCTTACTTTTAGGCAGGTGTAATATTTTGAGTAGGTAAATACCTGTACATACCTGTCAGAGTCCTTTTATGTAAAATGTATACCTAATACCGCTGTGTACTTACACCCCTATAATCTACAATAAGTCAACTTTCCTTTAAATCTTTAAACGACTATTTCGACGCTGAACTACATATAGGTAGTGTCCGACGCCGACGGCTCCCTAAAAGCTTGATCACCTACTAGAGAAACGTCATCGTTTATTCGTAGATCGGCAGATCTATGTATTACAATTATTAATTATTTTGTGTTTTGTGTCGTTTAGTTACCTGAAATGGATACCATTGAAGATGATTCAATGAATTAGATATCATCTACACCAGAAGAAATTATTTTTCAATCAAATGTGACTATACACAAAATCTGTTAAATCAAAAATCTAAAGATATTAATGCATAGGTAAGAAGTGTTTTTTTTATTTTATTTTAATACTAACTTTTCGTTCTTTTTTAAGTCACTCGTAGATAAAATTTTGTATGCAACACATGCATAAAGTGCCTATATTTTACTTCTGGGATTGACGCACTCGCCTGCGGCTCGTGCGGTCAAACTTCCCAGTCGTGAAAAAGTACCACTTTATGCACTTTGTTCCATAATACATCGCCAGTCACCGTTATTATCTTTTACCTCATTCAATCAAGGTTTAATTTTTTTTGCACCTTAAACATTTAGGTTTTAATTTTTAAAGCAATAACTCACTATAATTAACTTATTAGGTACCTACGGTCTTTTTCTCTTGGATTTGTCAAATGATTTTCCTATATAGAATTACCTATTATAAAAGTTAGTTTGATTTTTCAATTGAAATTCCTCTTTTCTCAAATTAATATTCCCTTTTAGGTATCCTAAATGCCTTTCCAATGTTTAATACTGTCACTACATGCACGTAAATAGGAAAAGCAATTGACATAAAGTGAAACTGAATGATAAATCAATGACAAGCTAGGTAACTTGAAAAATAATAAAATCATTTGACAAATAAGGAAAAGCAATTGATGACAAAAGAGGAAAACCAAAAGAAAAAGACTATACCTATAACATAATTAGAATTTCACTAGATTTAATCATGAAACGTAACCACTCGATTTTTTTTTTTTTTTTAATAAATCACTCTTGACAAATTTTCACTCTAAAATAATTAAATAAGTGCCTTACACATACCAATTTTCAAACTTTCCCCATTTTCATAAAAAATCATCACCTAATGAAATCTTAACCTACCTATCCTAAAATTAAACTAATTTCAACAATAATAATAATTGATCAAACTCACCAAGTACTAGCGTCGTGCGGTCCCGGTATCCTTGAATGCCTGTCCTGAGCGAGGATGCGGTTGGCAGGACTCGGCTCCGGTGCGGCAAGGACCACGCGCGTCACTGAAACCTCTTCGGCTCCGGTTGCGGCGCGTGCAACATAGGGGCGCGACACCGCCCCTGATGTCCAGACCACGCCTCCAACCTCGGTCCGGAATGGACTCATCACAATACAGGACCGGATTTGTCCTTCCGATACGATCAGGACCTCGTCTGGATACATCTATAGGGAAAATTTGGCAAAAATTTCTGGAAACGTATTGGTATTTTTTATAAGCGACATACCTCTTAGGTATGTATCAGCAAAGAATGTTCATTATTAAACACAAAGTTTAAAAGGTTATTCCCTGGATTATTCTAAGAATATTTTGTTCTCCATTAACTTTTGAAAAGCCGCTTTGTTTCGTAGATACAGGGCGAAAAACTTGTGTCAACAAAATCATTTTTTATATTTTTTAAATTATTATTAAACAGTTTGTTTAATTTTTAAATAGAAAAGTTACTCAGTAATGAAAACAACTTAGGTAAGTGTAACTTAACCCTGATAGGTACTGGGTGGTCCAGAATAAAGAGTACAAAGTTCGACGGTATAGAATATATAATTAATTTTAAGACGAAAATTCTTAAAGGATTGTCTGGGCGAGTCATTATTAAAAGTGGTCGCTGGGAATATATCTCAAAAATTAAGCGTCCATACAGCCTCAGGCAATTTTTTTAAGGAAACTAGCCCTAAGAAAATCGTTGGAAATTAGTTTGACCATGACAAAAAAAAAGTTGGAATTTTCTCATCATTTTTATAGGAATTATAGGGTAGGTACCTATATATAGGGTGTAATGCTTAAATAGGTTTGATTTTTTTGATCTTGTCAGTTTTTTTAATAACTCCATTAATAAAATGTTGCATGGGGGAACGTCAAAACTTTGTTTATTCAAATGCCGATTATTCCGATAGCTTCAACGGTAAACAAGATTGGTCTCGCTACAAAGAGTTTCCTTTCTTCTCCTGACAGCATTTCACGATTTTTTTATTTTTGTTACAACCGCAGCCGCTAGACTAGAGGGTGTATCTGATATGTAAACATAAGCACATGCACATCGAGATGTTTCTAAAAAAATTAAATAGGTATGTAAGTAGAATAAGGTAGGTAAGTATACCTATACATACCTATTTTTATTTTTACACATATATAAAGGTGTCCCTTATTTCAGAGCTCACTATAGGTATATGGGTATAGGTATCTCGTAAACGCTATATATATATAGGGTAAGTCATTGATATGGGAAAGCTCGATTGCACCTACACCATTAATAAAGATATAGAAATGAACCAAAAAGTGTTGTAAATGGGAGGGTAAAGTGCAGTTTGTAAAATTATTTTCAGATACACAGGATGACCCAATATCGCTGTACGCCATACAACTTTGTTATTTTAAATAGGACACCCTCTATATTATTACATCTTTAGATTATTTGAGAAAAGTAAAAAAGAATGGTTTGTAAAGTTGAAGTTTTTAATGAGCAATTTATGAGTTATAAACAAATGAAAATCGCGATTTTCCATTTTCAAAGCAGCTTTTCTTAAAAACAGCTCAAGATAGAGGAAAACGGCTTACATGTTCCTATCTTAATTTTTCATTTGGTATCCTATCATGTAGCTTAAATTTTTATACCGAGTGATGAAAATAATCAAATTTTTTACCACTCTGTATAAAAATTTCATCCATCCAATAGGATACCGCTTGAAAAGTTAAGATAGGAACATGTAAGCCGTTTTGCCATATCTCGAGCTGTTTTCAATATAAGCTGCTTTGAAAATGGAAAATTGCGATTTTCATTTGTTTATAACTCATAAATTGCTCATTAAAAACTTCAACTTTACAAACCATTCTTTTTTACTTTTCTCAAATAATCTAAAGATGTAATAATATAGAGGGTGTCCTATTTAAAATAACAAAGTTGTATGGCGTACAGCGATATTGGGCCATCCTGTGTATCTGAAAATAATTTTACAAACTGCACTTTACCCTCCCATTTACAACACTTTTTGGTTCATTTCGATATCTTTAATGGTATAGGTGTAATCGAGCTTTCCCATATCAATGACTTACCCTGTATAGGGTCGGTTGGATTAGAGAAAATATGCCATATTTTGTGGCCATCTTTCTGTCAAAAGACATATACAGGGTGATTATTACTGAAAGGGTTCCTAAGAAATCGTCAAAAAACTGAAAAAAAATTTCTCCTTGTATCTCGAAAATGGTGGGTTTGCGGACCCGCATGTTACTACTCTTTTTCATAATTTTAAACGAGCAACCGAAGTCCTGCGCACATATTATAATCATCCTGTATTAGGTAGGTACCTACAAAAGATAGCTGTGACCGTTCCTGAAATAGCTTGAGAAAACTAAAAAGTCGGGATTTCTTATTTTCTTCATATCTTTTTTTTATTATTGGAAACTAATGATTAATTTTTTTGTATAGGTTTATGTAAGCCTAATATACCTGGGTACATAAAGTTATCAAAAGTCGACTAGATCCCAGGGTATTCATAGTCAACTTTTGTTTTTCTTATGGTCGCCATACCTAATTTTGTTTTTTTTTTTTGGCATTCGGTATAAAAAAATCATGGAAATAAAAAAATACGTCAATATTAAATCGTATGATACTTTCCTTAGTTTAAAAAAATTTCTATGATATATTCGGTATTTCATCTTCACAAACAATAACTGTCTTGCGATTTACCTTTTCTACAGAATTTTACAACCCAAACGCAAATAGTTAGGCTGAACTGAAGGGTGGGATTATTTGTGAATAGTTTATGGTCCATGCACAAGTTTCGGTGAAACGGACTTTAGGTGAAAGTTCAGTAGTAGGTGGGTATTTACATAATATGAAAATCAGTCAGTGGCGAAGTCATCTCGTGGGAGGTACGTGTCCCAAAATTGAGCGCATTATATAGCGCTAAGCAGCGTGATGGTGTCTTCGTCCTCATGGTGACGAAGAAGCCTCACGTCAAATTTGTCATTTTTTATTCCAACAGTTGAGTGGCATTGACAAAATAAATCATTATAAGTAGGTACAAGCTTTTTGCTCCTCTCGAAAATTTTAATTGTACATAATATTTCAAAAACTGTAGATAATTTACATATAAAACCTTATGCACTTTTTGTACCATGCAGATGCCATTATATCTAGACTTTGGAAAAAATATAATATGTGAAAAAGTTAGAATGGGTTCATTGAGACTTTTCGTCTTTAAAATTAAGTAAATATTCTATCGTCGAATAAGTTTCTTCCCTTTATTCTGCTGGACAATCTGTACACTTACAAAAGTTACCTTTAATAGGTAGAATACCTATTAATAAATATAAGGGTGGTTATCAAAAATTAAAAATATATACCTACGTAAGTATAGGTAGGTATATGTTTGACAAACTATACCTACTGTATCGATTATTTTCTCGAACTAAGGTATAGGTAACACAAATTTTCAGAAAATATAAATTACCTATAGGTATATAGAGCTACTTGACCTTGGATTTGCTAAATAATATCGCATGCTCGATAGGTTTTTAAATGTCTTCAGTGTGAAAAAATAATGCAAAACGAGGCCAAAAGTTAATTGGATAATAAAAATTGTATAACTTTGGCTCTAAAACATGCACCCGAAAATCAATTAATTATTCTCGGTCATCTCGAAACTGGGTTTGCATAGGTAAGCATATCTATACCTGTAGGTATACCTATTATACAGGGTGGGCCATCGAAAAGGTAACAAGCCTAATAATTTGGAAAGTTAAGATGTACGCGAAAAACGTCGAAACAGGTCGATTTTGTTATAGAGGGGGACATATTTTCGTGACAAATCTAACTATACCCATCAAGTTCACCCCCTTGGCAGGGGTAGCTACCTCTTTGCTTATCATCATAGGGAACAGCTATTGAGTGATGCATCATTTGAAAGCTCCTTGAATTCTCTTTACAACGATATCCAACATTTTGGGTTTCGCTTACATACAAGGTGGCCTACATATAAGTGATTAAGGTGAGTTACGTTTTCGTTGGACCACCCTGTATGTAAGCGAAACCCAAAATGTTGGATATCGTTGTAAAGAGAATTCAAATAGCTTTCAAATGATGTATCACTCGATAGCTGTTCCCTATGATAAGCAAAGGGGGGGCTACCCCTGCCAAGGGGGTGAACTTGGGTATAGTTCAATTTGTCACGAAAATATGTCCCCCTCGATAACAAAATCGACCTGTTTCGGTTTTTTTCCCATACATCTTCACTTTTCAGATTATTAGGCTTGTTACCTTTTCGATGGCCCACCCTGTATATTAGTTATGGAAGATCCGATTTCAATAATTGGAATCTGTACACAATTTACTATATAGTACTAAAAAATAGGAATAGGCATAAATGTTCACAAAAATCATTAAAAGTTGAAGATTTAAAAAATATTAATAATCTTGAGCTGCATGGATTCCGTAGAGATAATTAATCTATTCTGTTCGTTTTTGGATCAACGTATTATAAGTTTGATGAAAAAATATTTCTGGAATCCAATTAGGTGTACTTACGTGGATAAAAATTGTACCGTGGGTTCGACTTGCGCCATAGGATACACCCATGTATTAGGATTGAGTCCCCTCACTAAGGTTAAGTGATTGAGGTTATGATTTATGTTAGTAAGATACATTGTATAGTGAAGAGTCCCTTATTAGGACGAAACACGTGTCTAAAATTTCCACCCTGAAAGGCATATTGTTTTTGGATTATGTCATTCCATCTCTTTTATATATACTTAAGTAGGTATCTTAAGGTATCTAATAGGTATCCAAAAAAAAATCTAGAGATATATAGGAATGTTTCAAAACATGTTTCGGGAAAGGTAGGTGTATATGATTACTTGGTGCGTTCTGAGAAAAAAGTTCCTATTGACACGGATCTATGCAAACCCACCATTTTCGAGATAGGTACAGGATGCATGTCAAAAAAATTTTTTATCATTTTTTCGACGTTATTATATCTCAGGAACCGTTTGAGATATAAAACTGAGTTTTTGTACAGATCTTATCATTAATTTTATTTATTTTTTAAGCGCTACTTAAATTTATTTTCCTATGGCAGTGGCGGAGATTTTAGGATTTTGTTGAAATTTTTTTGCCCCTAATTCCTATACCGGGTGGAGCGTTGTTTTCATTGATCGAGAAGAAAAATTATTTACCATATTATTTTACAGCGAACTTTATGTGTGCCGTTGTAGGTACCCATGGACTATACCTAATATTATTTGACGTAAGTAGGTAGGTATATCTACCTATAAAATGAGGGTTTTCTTATAGTCAGTATATACGCATGCATAATAACAAACCAAATATAAATACCTATTAGAACGAGTATAACACAATAGTAATACCTATGGTGATAATAATAATACCTACCTACTTACTTATAAGTTAACCTATTTCAGACATTTTAGGTACGAACAATAAATTCTTAAATAAATAAATAAATTCTTTTAGTTAACAATTTGGGCGGTGTACCTATATACCTACCTGAAAAGAAGAAGGACTCCTGATGGATTCTTTGGGCTGGTCCGCCTCTGATACACTTTCCGGCGATCCTATCGCTCCATAACGGATACTCTGTGGGTAATCGCGGGGTAATTATGGGCCATAGGATAGGACAGGTCGAGGCTACTCGCTACTGCGGCACTGGCTGGTGTCCCATGGCCCGCTTCATTAGCAGGGGTGCTCAAGGTGCTTGCTTCCGTTGTCAAGAGCACGGACAGAGATAACGAACACTAGATAACACCCTCTGGGAGAAGGAGGATTTGTTAATATTTAATTAAAATTATTTCTCCCCATCTGAACTTATAATTCTTTCATAATATTTTCTTATTTTCTTCCAAAATATTTTTGGATAAATGGGTTTGTTTGTAATATTCTAGTCACAAGGCTTCTAAATGGAGTAACATAAATTGGGCGACGTGTAGATGAAGTTTAAATATTAAGGAAATTCCGTTTTAGCAAATTTTTTAACCGAGATATATAGAGTGTTTATTTAGTGTCGAAATACGAAACTGCGCCGGTTTTTATTGTAAGTATAATATCTTTTTACAGAGTGGACCAATAATTCTCAATTCTTGTATGCAGGTTTTCTATTTAATAACCCGTATTTGGAAAAAAATTCTTGGTAAAACCGAAGCACCCAGTGGCGTAGAATCCAGCGCAGATTTTAGGGTTGCGTAAAAATTTTACCCCAATAACTTTTACGCGGCACTCGAAAAATGGGCGTTTTGACAGCAAGTTATCCAAAGCACCAATGTTTTTTGCACAAAGAAGGTGTTCTTGGTCCAAAGCTGTATAGGTGGTACCGTTTTCGAGAAAAATGGTATCCTATTAAGTTATTATCAAAAACGTAAAAAAAACGTACGTTTTTTTTGTTCATATTGAATTCTTTAACTTTTTGATAATAACGTAGTTTCTCGAAAATGGTACGAAAAAAAAACCTTCCATGTATAAAAAACATTTGCTGTCAAAACCGCCAATTTTTTGAGTGGCATAAAATTATGGTGGTAAAACTTTTACGCAACCCTATAATCTCCAGCACTCACATATCCTCGAACATTGGTTTAGAGTCTTGAAAGTAGGCATTATTAATGTAAAAAAAACCTTGTATAAAAGCTATATGGAGCCTGTAGCCTTAAAGGTTCTTGAGATATCGCAAAAAAAAGTAAGAGCAATTTTTTTTAACCCTGTATCTCAAAAACGAATCGCGTTTGCGGACCCATGTTATAATTAGGAACTATATTTTCTTGAAAAAAATAGTTGAATCACCTGATGCCCTTTATTTTGTACATGTTGGTAGTTAACACCCTGTATATAGAGTGGCGAATCGAAAACAAAACTGCAATGCTTAGAGGCATTTATCGCTGACAATATAAGGAAAAAAGTCAAACGCCTTATTTTTTCCAGAAAGAAATATTTTACGGAATTATAGTTTGTTCTAGTCTAGTCAATTTTCATTCTTTAAGCGGGGGATGCTATTAAATTTGATATAAAAGTAGTTTTATAGGTAATTTTCTTTAACTTTCTCATAAGAAAATTACGGAAGCGCTGAGCTGCCATCACAGTTCGAACTGTAAATTTACAGTTCAAAGTGT
Source organism: Malachius bipustulatus (assembly GCA_910589415.1). Classification (NCBI taxonomy): domain Eukaryota; kingdom Metazoa; phylum Arthropoda; class Insecta; order Coleoptera; family Melyridae; genus Malachius; species Malachius bipustulatus. The sequence goes on along the minus strand of OU342632.1, from coordinate 44,912,346 downwards.
AAATTTACAGTTTGAACTGTAAATTTACAGTTGGAATTGTAAATTATATAAAAAAAGTTTTTACGGAAAACGATGGCAGCTCAGCGCTTCCGTAGAAAACATTTACCTACAATAAAAAATAATAATAAAAATATATAATCCCGTCATTAAGAAGGTAAATATTGTACAGGGTAGGGTGTATCTTTAATATTGCGTGAAAAAATCTACGTGCGTGCCCGGAAATGTTCCGTTTTTCAGATACAATAAGGGCGTCAAAGAAAGATAATTTTTTAGTTTTTTTTTTTTAAGATTTCAGGGGAACCGTTGGAGATACGCAGAACTCAGTTTTGGTATAACTCCATAGCGAGTTTTTCATCGTAAATAAATGGCAATTTTTCTCGAAAACGGCTCACGTTATAGCAATTATATGACCAAGAGTAATATTAGGTACCTACCTTTTTTTGTAGAAAATATTGCCCATTGTCGTAGGTGTTCGGGGCAAAAAACCACGTAACCCTAAAATCTCCGCCACTGGCATATGAAAAAAAATAGTTAGCATTAAAAAAGTAGCTAATAATCGATGATAAGATCTGTATACGAAAACTGAGTTCTGTATCTTATTCCCCTCCCTGTATACACGCTATATCTCAAAACAAAGGGAAATTTTTGTTTATTTGTGACCACAACCTGTATTTCATAAAGCCTGCTCTAGTAATTTTTTAATAATTTTTTTAAAGGTCTCTTTTTTACTGTTTATCTCTATTTGAGAGATTTTAATGTCAAAAATCACTTAAAGCATGCACCAAAATAATTATTAAGGTACCTTGAGAGGCCGAGTAGTTCATGAAAAACTCATCACGCAATAAAGAAAGAGAAGTTTTTCAATTAGTATAATAACATATTTGTTGGTGTTTCATCATAAATGCTTAGCGTGAAAAAACTGTCACTAATAAAATAGTAACGTAGGTTGTCTATATACCTAATAGGTATGTATAAATTATATTACTGATTTGCAAAGTTAGTTATGGTAAGTTCAGGGCGGTTTCTTTTGCTTCATGGTTTTTTATTATTATTTACTGATAATTTATCTCTCTTTGAGATGGTAGCTATTACATCGTCCTTAGCACCTAAATACGAATTTACAGAAATTCGATTCGACTTCCAGCGGAGATTTTAGAATTAATAGCGGATAAGACTTCCTGCTGATCAGATTTAACGATCCAAGAACCATAGAATTTATACAGAGAATGTTAATAGAAAATATTACGGAAAAATACATATATTTAAATTTCAAACGAGAATGTCGTTTTATGATGGCAATCACAATCTATGGAGATGTCTCGATTGAAATTTTCAATTCAAAAATATTGTAAGTATGAAAACACTTATGATGTAAAACTTACACGTAGGTATTTTATATATTTCTTATATGTACCTACCTCTTTCAAAAACATTTTTTATATCACTACATACATATTTTTTATTCTACGACTTGAATTTATGCGAATATAAATTTGCGATTAATAATACGACTCATAACAGGAAATTAATTGCTTAATACTTTCTGTAAAAAATTTCTGATAAATAGTCTATGAACTTAAGAGGTAGGTACTAAAAAAGTAAAAAAGCTCTAGATTAGATTCTACTATAACCTTAGAGAACTTTATTTTCTAATGCCCAAGGAATGTTTCAAAATACATGAAAGTTGTAGGAATTTTATAAGCTTTAATTTAAAAAAATAAAAACATCCATGTGCGACATCTGCGTGTGTCAAAAACTTAAGAAAGTGAACTTTGAATTCCAAGCCCTTGGGCGTTGTATAATCGATGATGGGACTTTATTAGACGGTTTCCAGGAAATCTCCCCCTATATACATATATTCTTGAAACTCTTGGAACTACATGGCATTGCAATAAATTGCAGGCATGCATCTCGTAAACCAACCCCTAAATTAAAATCTTAAAAGAACGAGAAAAATATGAGAAATGTAGGTACCTACGCTTGATCTATAAATAAACAATACGTTTAAACCAGAGTCATGCATAGGAAAAAGTTGGGGGGGGGGGGGGAACGTTTTATGTCCCGTAACCCCCATTTATTCCGTCCATTGCTTCGATTCTCTGTGAACAAATGTTTCCGAAAAAGTGCATAAGACATAAGTAGGTATTATGCACCTATATGTGCAAAATTTCAACGAAGAACTTTGAGGAACAACGGAGTTTTGAATAATTTTTATATTCACTTAAACACCCCTCCTGATCCAGAAAGAGGCAAGTCAATGTAGAAAATTGCATGAGAAAAGTCCAATTATATTTTTGGTAAAAGAATCTGTGGCTAAGAGCTTAATCTAATTTTTCTATACATATACAGGGTGATCCATTTTAATCTGAACAGGGAAATATTTCGGAATTGTGGGGTTATTGAAAAAAAGTTTTCAACAAAAGTTGTATGGTTGTTAGAGGGACGTAGTTTGGGGGCACAATCATCCCCCCTCTCCCCCACCCCTCGCGGGAGGTGGGGGCAAGTAAATTTTTTTAAATGGGAACCCCCAGTTTTTATGGCGTACGTCGATTAAGTTGACAAAAACGTGAAACTTTTGTTTGAAACTTTTTTTTTTAAACGAAAACCTGTCAAGTTATCGGGCTGTCAAAATTGAGATTTTCTAAATTATTTTTGGCACGCCTCGATAATTCGTTGCCTCATATTTTCCCGTGTTGTTGGGTCTCTCTCATAAACAACCCCTTTCAAATACCCTCATAAGAAAAATTCAGGGGATGTTAAATCCGGGCTCTTTGCTGGCCAAGGAATGCCACATCCTCTTCCGATCAATCGACCTGGGAATCTAGCTTCCAGATAGTTCCTTACTGCAACAGCATAATGTGGCGGGGCACCATCTTGCTGGAACCACATTTCGCTCACCGGCTGCAATAGTGGCACAACTCAAAAATCCTTAAAATCGCACTAACTGTTGCATCAAATGTTAAATTTAATATTCTTCCTTGCAACAAGACTGGCACAACATTAGGTATCATAGATTTCCCGATATGGCGAATTTGTCACTAAAGCATTTTAACAATGTGTGCTTCTAAGTCGGACCAATGCACATTTTCAGTATGCCACTGACTTTGTAGGAGGATGTAGAGTGATTGATGTTTTTAACAAGACCCAATGATAAAAATTAAAAATGTCAATTTTGACATCTCGATAACTTGACAGGTTTTCGTTAAAAAAAAAAGTTTCAAACAAAAGTTTCACGTTTTTGTCAACTCAATCGACGTACGCTATAAAAACTGGGGGTTCCCATTTAAAAAAAATTTACTTGCCCCCACCTCCCGCGAGGGGTTGGGGAGAGGGGAGATGATTGTGCCCCCAAACTACGTCCCCCTAACAACCATACAACTTTTGTTGAAAACTTTTTTTTCAATAACCCCACAATTCCGAAATATTTCCCTGTTCAGATTAAAATGGATCACCCTGTATTGTAGACTATTTTCTGCATATACAGGGTGAATCATGCGTGTAAAGAATAAAATTATTCCCTTAGTTAATATTTATATAGAATTGGAAAAACCCGAAAGAGAGGTCAATTTTTCATATATATATGATTCATTCTGTATGTACCTATAACCTCTAGTACTTATATTTTTTCATGCATGTGACGGAGGCAAAAATTTTAAAGGTAGAGGTTAAATACAGGATATAGTAACTGGGGATTGCGTTAGGGTTTTTGTTCCTAATTTCTATACGACAATGAGAAAATAATTGGCATTTTAAAAGCGCATTTTAACTTCAATATTATTTTATTTTCTATACCTATATAAAAAAGTACTCTTGGTCATAAATTATTGTTAACGTCGAGAAAAACTTCCATTTGGGATTAAAAACTCGCTTAAAAACATCCATGATGGAAGTTTAAAACATGCGTGTTCAAATTTGAAGGGCAAAAAGAAACTTCGCTCAATCCTTTTAAAAAGAATTTAAAGGGGAGGGGAGTATTAACGTCCTCAATGACCCAAAGACTGTCAAAATTGACAACTAACATAACCCCCTTCCCATGCAATTTAAAAAATTGAAGTTTACAGCGACTACAATAACGTAATCTTCGACATTTGATAGATCAGTTTTGCGTCAAAAAGTAAATAAAATTTATGACATTTGAAAGCATCTGTTGTTTGTTCTTTCTTGTTCTTATTAAATCTGGTCCTGTTAGATTCTGAATATAGTCTTCTGAAACATTATCAACTCTTTTAGATAGACAGTTTTGACATGAAATGTCGGTCAGATATGTTTCCACAAACTCTAAAATGCTCTCCATTGTGACCGACGCGATAGCTGTCAATTTGCGACACATCATTCGAGAATATCATTCTAGAAGTCACCTGTTGTGACCGAGGGCCGCAGTTCCGCGCATGGAGTCAGTATAGTTTTGAATGCTACGAAAGTAAAATTGCAAGGAAAGTTTACAAGAAGAAGAGCTCGGAAGACTAGTAAGTGGACATGCAGTGATGTTGACAGAGAGTTGTTTGAAATGTACCTAAATGTGATTACTGATGAGAGACAGTCTATTAGTAGGTACCTACTGAGTGAAGTGACCAGAGACAGATATAGATGTTTAAGAGGGAAGGCAGAACAATAATTGTGGAAGTTTAAATTAGGGAAAAGCTACCAGCTGTTTTTAGTAGCAGTGAGATAAAGTGATAAAGAAGAAGAAGTGATTATTTTATTTGGAGGTTATTCATGATTGTGCTTAATGTATCTGATACTGAAAATAATATTAGGAGTTATAAACTATTGTAAAAAAATTATTGAGATAAATGAGAATATTAGGTACAAAACTGTCTATAGAAAATTATTCAGTGAACAAAATTCTACAAGTTCAAAGTTCAATGAAATTACATATCTTTAGTGCATTACTTTAATTCCAATTCTGATACGATTTCTGTTAATTGAGAAACCATCACCTCTATAAATCATTAGGTACTTGAGAAATGCATGTACTCATTCCGGAATATTTTATATTAGAAATAGTGTGAGCAGCTATTATCACAGTAGTTACTTATTAATGACATCAATACAGAGGATATAGCGATGCATATTAACTGAGGGGTTCTCTCGTCCAATGAAATAGCTCTATGAATATCGACGCTCCAATAGGGTAAGAAGCCTTAGGGTGAATCTCTATAATAATAACGCTTCCCTTTCTTATTTGCATATAACCTTTACACATAGCGTTAGTCGCATCGATTTCTCGATACAACCGTTATTTTATGTTACGGTTTTCAGTGACATGCCTCTTGGTCCTTTGGTGGTGGCCAGTTTCTTCACAGGGAAGTTTAAGTTGCATCTGCCAAAACCCGCTAATGATACCAGAACGCCCGTGTCTTGTGTTTTTACAGCCGTAATTACGGTTTCGTGAGTCGTAGCGAAATTTTCTAAAATAGATTACACACGGGACTTTGTCCTAATTAGAACCGGAGTCGAGGGCAACACATTATAAAAATTTTACGCACGCTATGCATTTAAAACCGGGACAAGTGGCATTTCTATCTCCATCTGCGAGTCCCGGTTGTTTCATCATCAAATAATTATCCCGGATAATTTGACTTATAAGCTAATTTCAATCGGTGCAGAAATGATTATTTAGTTAACAATATATATCTGAATTAGAAGCCGATAATAGAGCAGATGATTACAAACAGGGTTCCAAATACTCTAGAGTGACATTAACTATTATTATACGTATATGGGGGATGAAACACTGGCAAATGTTGACAAGTTTGGTAATCGCTGTAGCGAGACCGTTTGCAGTTTGCGCCACTATATGTGCAGTGATCGATATATCATCGAATAAATTAATCTCACGCACCATCATCAAATTAATATCTTTATATATGACCATCGAAAAGCTGCGCTATATAAAATCAAAGGATATGCGTTTGATATTTTCTAGTTTAACTTTTTCAAGAATTTAAAAATGAAGAGTCTCCCTGAGATGAAGATAATCTCGTATTTAAAAAATAATAGGTACGTATATACAGGGTGTTAACTACCAACTATAGTAGCAAATAAAGGAGGTGATTCTACGACTCATTCTAAGAAAAAGTTCCTATTAACATGGGGTCCGCAAACGCACCGTTTTCGAGATACAGGGTAGGGTGTTCAAAAAATTGTTTTTTCTTATTTTTTGCGATATCTCAAAAACCGTTTGAGCTACAGGCTCCGGCTTTTGTAAACATTTTACATTAATTAATAATAGCTACTTTTAAGGCTATACAAACTAATGTTCTAAAGATATACAGAGAGATATACTCATATATCATATAAAGATGCCGGTGGTGGAGAATTTACGGTTGCATAAGTGTTTCACCCCCCTAACTTTTACGGAACTGGTAAAATTGTCATTTTGAGAGATAATTTCAAAGTGCTCTTGGTCAAAAGCTTTAAAAGCTCACAGTTTTCGAGAAAAACGGCATTTTATGATCAACAACGTATAAAATTCAACGTGAACAAAACATAATATTCAAAATTTTCCATACTGTAACATGGCACAAATTCAAATTTGCACCTATTTTTCTTGTGCTTGTAGCCAGATTGTTTTCAACTTCGTCTATAGAAGCTTCTTCCACCTGAACATGAAGAGCATTTGGCCATTCATATCTACCAAAAACGTACGATTGAACTTCTTATTTTTAACATTAATTTTTTGTTTATTGTTATAATACTTAAATTATTACTGGCGTCCGAAAAATTTGGCATTCGTTTAAGACAAATAAATACAGGTACAGAACAAAAATAAATACAAACGAAAAAAGTGCTATATTGCCGTTATCGTACTTTTACCATTATTGTTCTTTGTTCTGCATTTCTGTTTTCAGTCGCCTGAAACAATAAATTGTTTCTGGTTCATTAAGTGTTTATCAAGAAAGATATCAGGCTAATTCCAAATACTACATTTTTTGCTGTTATTCACGATCGTCTGTTAGAAACTGGAAGTGTTAAAAAACATCCTGGATATCAAGGGCCAAATGCTCTTCTTGTTCAGGTGGAAGAAACTGTTCTAGACGAAGTTGACAACAATCCGATGACAAGCACTAGAAAAATAGGTGAAAATTTGAATTTATGCTACGTTGTAGTATGAAAAATTTTGAAAATGCAGCTGCTACCATATTCAAAGAGTGCAGAGTCTTATAGCGAGAGACTAATATCCTCTCAGATTGGATATGTGCCAGTGGTTTTTAAATTTTGCATATAGGTAAAACCCTCGTTTCTTATAGAAAACGTTCTTTTTTACGGACGAAGCAAATTTTTCTCGCGATGGGGTAATGAACTTCCACAATAATCATTTATGGGCTGACGAGCCCATTCAACAGAGCCGTCATCAGCAGACATTTTCGTTAAACGTATATGGGCGGGCATAATTGGCAACCATTTAAATGGTCCTTTTTTTGCCTAGAGGTTAAATGAGAAAACAAATCATATCGGTGTTTTCTTGAAGAAGACCTTCCTGGACTTTTAGAAGATTTACCAATTCAAGTCAGAAACGAAATGTGGTTTATGCACGATGGCTGCCCAGCGCATTTTAGCCTTACCTACTGCAAGAGAATTTCTAAATCAAGAATATCAAAACCGCTGGATAGGCTGAGAAGGTCCACAGGCTTGGTCCCCTCGGTCTTCAGATCTAAACATTTTAGATTTTTTCTTCTATGGGGTCACTTGAAAAGTAAGTGTAGATAACCCCAGTTGAAAATGTAGAAGATCTTCAATTTTGTTGCATGTTGCAACGCAATTCAAAATACGCATGGTGTTTTCGAGCGAGTGCGCGCTGCATTACGTCGCCAGCTTACCCTGACGTAAGGCGGTTATTTTCAGCAATTTTTGTGGGTAATTAATTGTATGAAATTATTACATTTCGAAAGAATGATTGTTTTCAAGTTTTTATCAATTGGCGACTTTAAAACATGGCGACTTTTCCACAAGGTGCAGGTATAGGATATCGCATTTTTGGATTAAGACTTACGCATCGACCACCCAAAACTCTCACACAAAATTCCGATTTTCCCTTTCTGATTGCATAATTGATTGCATTTTTCGTCTAATTTTACTGCATGGACTTCTAAAATTAGAATTAAATATGTTTGACTTCTTCCATTGCCTATAGTACAAATAAGGTATCTAAATAAAAAAACAAATATTTATTTAAACAAATTATTTATTGAGCCAAATCGGTCGAATCGTTTCAAAATCGCGGTCATTTTAATAATTTCCTAGAAAATTGCTATTTTTTTAACCCCTATAGTTATATCTAAGCAAGATGGAAAAACACTCGAAACTAAAGGATTAGAAGAACATTTTTTGAATTTGACGTTAGTCGGATCGGCAAGTGCTGATGGTGTTGGTATTGAGGTGGTGTATGAGTATATAGTCTGAATAAGGAAAAGCTCCTACACGATGCATCGCTAGGATTTACTCATATTTTATAAAAAAAAAATATAAAACTCATATTTTAAATCGATACTTTTAAACATATCTTTCTATCTATATGCATCACCCTTATACATATTTCATTCGGCAGAAATATTACGAAATCCAATTTCGAAAATGGCGATAACATTTTATAATTGAATCAACGCATAAAAATACACTATTTATGCAACTGAAGGGCAAGAAGTTTTTTCGACTTGAAATGATAATAATAATTGTGAGTAGTTTTTTTGGGGAATTTTTTTAAGATGAGATTATACAGGGTGGGCCATCGAAAAGGTAACAAGCCTAATAATTTGGAAAGTGAAGATGTATGCGTAAAACGCCGAAACAGATCAATTTTGTTTTCGAATGGGACATCTTAGGGCAACAAATTTAACCATCCAAGTTCATCCCTTTGGACGGGGTGGCTACCCCTTCGTTTATCATCATGAGGGACCAGATATCGAGTGATACATCGTTTGAAAGCTACTTGAATTCTCTTTACAACGATATCTCACTTTTTGCGTTTTGCGTAAATTCTTCAAGGCGAATCGATAAAAAAATGTACTTAATAATTTTATTATTCTTACTTATTTTTCTTCGGATACGTGCGGGCAGAGTAATTTTTAATAAAGATATATCGTACTTCACTGGCCACTATTATGGTTACTATGGTTATCATTATGGTTGTCACGGTTATCATTATAGATGTCATGGGTATTACGACTGGATCCACTGGACTTGAAAGCCCATTTTGCCCTGAATACTAAATGACAAAAAATTGCGAATATCGATTTGTTTTCGGGATTATTTAATTCTAAATTACTAAAATATTCTTCGCCTATATCGTTGAAAGAAAGTCCATTGCTAAATCTACCATAAAAAAAGGAAAAGGTGGAAAAGAAGGGAAAACATCAAAATTCAATACCACGGGAGATTTTTATTAATTCAATAAATGCTCAAATTGTGCACCACCAACTTCCATACAAGAAAATAAGTTTGGCTCGAAACGTTCCCTTACATTTTTGAGGACCTGTGGCGTAATTTGGCGGCATTTTTCATCTATGCGTCTACACAAATCCTCCAGAGACCCTGGTTTCGTTGCGTAAATTTTACTTTTGAGATGACCCCACAAGAAAAAGTCCAGACCAGAGGACTTAAATCTGGTGAGCGTTCAGGCCATTCCAGCGCGCCTATTCGTCAAATCCATTGTCCCGGGAAACTCTGTTGAGAAACTCTCTAACAGCCCGCCCATAATGAGGTAGAGCGCCATCCTGTTGGAAAGTCAAGTGATCTTCTAGGTAACGATCATCATTTTCAACGACGTCAACAAGCACTGGGTGGACAAGATCTTGCAGCATTTCCAGGTAAGCTTCACCCGTCAGATTCCCTTTAACAAAAAAGGGACCAATTATGCGGTCTTCAAAAATACCGGCCCAGGCAAACAAAACTCCTGTCGTCGATTGAAATCATCCTCATTCAGTTCATGCACTAAATGAATTTTGTACGGATGAAATTTATGCTGTTTAAAGGACGCGTTGAATATTAGTTCTTGCATGGTATGTTGGTTACAGTTTACAGTGGCCAGCTGTCGCGTACTCAGAGCTGGGTCTGCAGCAACTTGTCCCAAAACTTCAATCACAAAAACCTCGTTTCTCACTTGGAGTTCACGTTTTTTATTCGTCACTGAATCTGTTTCTTTAAATTTTTTGACCAGTCTCAACACGACAACATAGGTATTTCCTGCTTGTGTGTTTATCGGAGATGCTCTTGATTGAATAAATCTGATGCAGTACGATTGCCAAACTCATCATTTCCAAAAAACAAAGCGATAATTTGAATTCTCTCCGCAATAGAGTGAAACATATTTTGAAAACTCCACAATCAATGTTTATGTGCAAATATACGACAATTCAAAGAGTAGCTTAAACTGAGATTAAAAATCTGTTAGGTGATCGAAAGTAGAAGTAAAAAATTATCTTGATATTTCGATAACAGAATGAAACACGCTGCGTAATAAGAAGCAGTTGTATTTAAAGCTCTTCAAAAAGTAAGAATTTGAGCATTTATTGTAAGCAATAATTTTTTACCCAATCACTGCAAGGATGTAGTCATAGAACTAATAATTATAAGGTACCTTTTTTATCGATTCGCCCAGTAGAATTTACGCAAAACTCAAAAAGTGAGATATCGTTGTAAAGAGAATTCAAGTAGCTTTCAAACGATGTATCACTCGATATATCTGGTCCCTATGATGATAAACGAAGGGGTAGCCACCCCTTCCACGGAGATGAACTTGGGTGGTTAAATTTGTTGCCAAGAGAAAAGTCCCCCTCGAAAACAAAATGGACCTGCTTCGGCGTTTTTCGCATACATCTTCACTTTCCAAATTATTATGCTTGTTACCTTTTCGATGGCCCACCCTGTATACTTGTTTACATCTGAGTCTCATGTTTTTCCCGAAAAAAAATTATACCGATTTTTTGAAAATAAACTTTTCTGTAAAGAAGTGTTCCCCGTGATTCGTTGAGATTCTGCAACAACCGTCTTGGCACTGCATGGCCATCAGACCCGCCGATGGCGCAAGTTGAATCAACTAATCCAGAATTCCTCTGACATTGACCATAAATTAGGATCAAGTCATGCTGCAACCGGACTGTGTTAATTCAATTAGTCATATCAGAAATTTAGAATTTTCAATTGGCAATTAATTTCTCGTTTTCACAAGACCTACAATTAATTTTCTTCATGCTGTAAAAGTGCATGCATCGTTATAAATAACGAGTTTTCATTTGTCACCTAAATTCGCTACGATTCCTACGTCTATGTATAATTAAAAAAGAGGTGAAGCAAAAATATCTACAAAAGCAAATCAGGGGATTTTCAGTTTAATACTGGGAAAATGAATATGTCATGAATGAATGAAGTCTTGAAGATTGTCCTTTCTTACAAAAAAATGAAACAAATTTCGTTAAATTTTGACAATTATATCAATTTTATTAGGTCTTTCGCTAAGCGGTATTAATACCGTTTAATGTCTCCATTTCATGTTGCCCATTTTAAATGAATCACTCTGTATAATAGGATAACTCAATTTGAGATTTTGAGTAGAATAGTCTATATTATTAAAACATACAGATATCTTCCAAAATATCATGGATAGAATGTTACTATAATAATTAATAAAAATAATTGACAACTTTGGTTTGGTATACAAGGTGATCAGAAAGTCGCGCACTTCGTGGTTTATCATATAGTGTGATAAACTTCACTTTTTAGTAATTTTTTAGCGCAGTGCTGTAAGTTCTTTTTTTACAAAGATATTTTGTGAAAAAAAGTGGAAACCCTGCATGCATTGAACATGTGAATAAGTTCGGGTTAGATATCATTTTCATTATTGTCATTCCCTTGGCAATGAAGGCATTCCAAAATTTTATATGCTAATGTGGATGAGCCTGCACGGTTGCCAAACTTAAAATTTCTTTCAGACTTAGGTAGGTATATGTTGTTTATTTGTAACATTTTCAATTCTTCTGTAGGAGAGGTTTTGTGAACAAAAAATGACAAATCATTTGGTATTTGTTCCAGCAGAGAGTCCAGAGACTATTATAATACCTAGCGGACTGCCATTATTCACTTTTTTTATCAAAGTTATTAAAATAATCAGCTTCAAACTTAGATGAGGGAAACTCTGAAGCGTAACTCTAAAATCCACTATATCGAATTGATTTTTTTTGTAGCTTATCTTTAGTTTAACGGGCTCTATAATGCCCTTTATATTCGGAATACGCAAGTTTCTGATCAGCCTATCTGTAAAAAGCCCAAAAATTAATAAATGATACAATTTTTCATGCAATTTTCCACATTTTCGTTCTTTAACGTAGGGTATATAGGTAACATAATTTATAATTGAATTTTAGAAGAGATTTTAATCTAATTATAGGTTTTATGATAGTAAACTGCGTTAAGTATAGTATTATTTTATTTTATTTTTAAACAAAAATTACTCTGTGATTGTTTAATTGCATACTTTAAATGAACCGAGACGCACAGCAGGGTCTAATTACTGTATAAAATTAGCGGTTTCATATGTAAATCAGAGAAGATATACGCGGGTCGCTTTTAATGGAAAACGAAAGTGACAATTACTGTCAGCCTATATAGAACTACCTAATTCTTTTAGAACACGGCGGTGGCTTGTGCTCTGTAATGATGATAACCCCCATATAAGCAGGCCCTCTTGGAAGTCTTCACTGATGCGAGCCTATCAACTGTGATGTTGTTAAAATGCTCTTAATTTGAAATCTTGATCAAGGCGAGCACCTATTAAACCTAAACCTATCTTAGATGGATCAATTAAATAACGTGAAGTTGAGAAAAACTGCTACCAGGTTTGTTCATAAAACACCCTTTCAAAAATAAGGAGAAAAGAAGGTATAATTTCTTTGTTCTAATCATCTCAGACAACTTTGTTATATACCGGGTAGTACATTTAACTTGCGGTTAAAATATATAAGAGCCCGTATCAATGACTTTTAACTTTAACAGCAACGCAGTTTACTCACATTTTTCTATAAAATAAGAATCTTGTATCTGTAATAAAAAAAAACAAACATTTCTTTTCTCAAAGATTGCTTTTTCTAGAATTACCCAACCATCCCCAGGCTGACCTAGAACCAAAACCACTTTTCTCGAAATTTTTTCAGAAATGTGTGAAGCCAATCTCTTGAACCTGATATATGGATATTTTTCCCTAATTTGTTTATATTAAAGGAGCGCTTCAAATCCCTTAAAAACCAAGTGGTATTTTTCTTACAAAAAATAGGTAGGTTGATAGGTACCTACTGTAAATATTTTTATAAAAATTTGCAAAATCATAGTCGAAAAAACCTCTCAAATTATAAACTATTGCGCTACGAACCATGTTTTTTGGTCCAGTTGAAATTTAAGAAGCACCTCTTCTTGCTAGTGGATCTGCAACTTCATTACCAGCAATTAACCAGCTACCCCTCAGTGACATATACAGGATGTTTCAGAGATATAGGGCCTAATTTTCAGCTTAAAATGACGTTTTAGGGTGTCAAACTTTAAAAAATATAACAGTTTTTGGTTATAACTCCTGCATGTAAATTTAGACCGATTTTTACGAAACTTGGGATGAACAATAATTTAAGCTCTTTAATTTGGCTGTTTCAATTTTCGTAGATGTCTTCGAGTGGTGTAGGAATATATTCACTGTGGGGGGGGGGTCTTTCTCTCCCTATATTTTACGCCACGGACTTTATTGCAAATGCAAAAATGCTATTTAATAGCCTATGAATGTTAGAACAAAAATGTGTACTTCAATTTTTTTCTCACGTCGCACCGTTTTTGAGATATTTGAAGTTTTCTCATACGCCACTGGAAGAAATCTATAAAACCTGAAATATCCAAATTAGAGATCTTAGTTTGTTTATTGTTTGTGCCAAGTGTTTGGACCAATGTTTTACTAATGGTAATTTACCATTAGTAAAACATTGGTCCAAATTGGAAATTTTAATGTTATAGGATGAAAGACCGGGAATAAAATCGAATAAGTACCTTACTGACCTTCCGTTTGCTCTCTGTCTCTTGATGTTTGTTTGTAGATCACTTAATTTAATTAACGATTATAAACCGTGGTCGTAAAGCGCGGTTATTTTGAGTTCACGATACGATTAATTGTTACAAATGGTATTAACACGATTTAGGAGGGTATCTGATGACCCTTCATTAACGAATGATAGGAATGCGAATCTCGAATGTAACAGGTCCGCTCGACGACCTCGATGGACCGATCTTGGACTCCTCTCTTCCTTTCTTCCTTCTATTTTTGCATGTGTGGGTGAAGGGAAGGAAGGGGTAGGTGTTGATTGTTCTTCGAACCACCAACTTTGCGATGACGAACGAATTGTTGCTGAATGAAATTAGCATATCGTGCATCGGGATTACACTATCAATTTTAAACGACTAAATAAATCAAGTACGATGACGCGCGGAACACCAAGTTTCATCAATATCTGTCCAAATTTACACGAGCTTTAATCCAAAACTTTTATAGTTATTTATTATACAAGGGAAAAAAGTGATAGATTTTAGCTCGAGATGTGGTTTCGTCCCCGATGCGTTAGCGGAGGGGACAAACACATCGAGAGCTAAAATCGCACTTTTTTCTCGTGTGTAATTTACAATTTTTTTCTGCGAGAAGAAATATCAGTGTTAGAATGTCGAAAAACGTAGTTAGATAACTGAAAATTATGTCGGAAAAATGATTTATGTTAAACTTGGATTTTCAAACTGTCTTTTATCGTAATTGACGCCTGGAAACGAAAAATTAAAAATCTTTATGCCCGTATTCACAAACGATAATTTCCTAAATAATTACGTAATCAATTATATACCCATCTCACTCAATTGCAAAAAAACTGCATATCTCCATCTCACTCATTTAATTAATTACGTAATTATTTAGGAAATTATCGTTTGTGAATACGGGCATTATAATGTCAATTTAATTATTCATTCATGACAGTTTATTTCGCAATTAGGTACATAAAATATAAAGTTTTAGATGGATGAGTTTGATTGTTCAATGGATAATAATAGTGATTGTTGTGAAAAATCCTTTTCACTTACACCTCCAGAACTAATAAAATTAGCAGAAGAGGCATCGGCGAAATTACTACTATAAGTAAATCACAAAAAGTTTATGAAAACGCGTATTCAAGACTAATGCAATGGAATGCCAAAAAAAAATCCAGCTCTTTCTCTGAGACAGTGTTATTGGCGTATTTTAATTAAAAACGATTCAATTACGTAAACGTCATATTAATGTAATTAAAATTTTAGATAGTTTTGCAAAGATTCTTGTAAGGTCTCAATGAGTGAATTTATTAATATGGATAGTGATTGTTATGAAAATTCCCTCAATAATTGCCATTTGGATAATAAGGTAACTTTCCTTTACGTATATTTGATATAAATTTAATGATATCTGAGTGTTAATAGTAGCTATACCTAAGCCGCCATTTCGGGGAAATAAGTACTCATTTATTTCCCTGCTAATTCATTTATTTCCCCGATAAGATGCAGCTCATAATAATGAGGCATTTTTCTACCTGTTAACGGGGAAAAAAGGTCACACTTTTCGCCCGTCGCAGAAAAAAATATTTTTTTAAACTTTCGCACCCTGTACCTTTTGAACAAAACGTCATTTTGAGCTGAAATTTATTTTTCAATTTATATTTATGAGAGGAACTACCCCTTTAAATAGGAGGTGCCCAAGCAAGTGGCACCTTTTTACTTATATCTGACTAGATCAATGATACCTTTCAAGCATTTCCAGACCAACGTTGATCTGATTTATAGCATGCAAGTACTTTTAGGCTATGCTGAATTTCAAAGAGGATGGACAGTTTCCTACCTTTGTATTCTCCCTAGATTTTTATCTAACAAATTCATATGTATAGCCTATATAAAGCCTAATTTCTATTTAATATGTATATTTCAGCCTGGTATATGATACTATTCAGCTACTAAACATGCTGAATTGTCTAGCATTTGGGTCCGGTTGCACAAACGTTAATTACAGATCTGCCAGATAGTAATTACTGATTTTAAAATGCCCTGTATTATCAAAATGTTGGTCTGATACTGCTGGAAATAAATTCTCCTCCCTTTAAGAAGAGTTAATTACTGATTAAAAATATAAGATCACTCAAAATATCCACCCTATTTTCAAAATTTGCAATTTAAAATCAGTAATTATCTGACAAATCTTTAATTAACGTTTGTGCAACTGGCCCTTGGTGTCATAAAACAGGACAATAATTGCATTTTCAAATGCAGGTCTAGGAATATACAAAAAAAAAATCATAAGTACTTATACGGTATTTATATGAGTGCAAATAAAAATGCATACCTTTACAAACAACATAATCTTTCTCAAGCGCTTATCTTTATAAAATCATTCTAAATTTAATTAATCCAAGCGGTCATAAAAAAGCGCGCGGGGTGTAGCTTATTAATAATAGTAATAAAAAAAACAAGAGCAGCATTTTATTATCCTTATAAACCTTACGACACTGCTTGATGCAAGTTAGTAAGTAGTTCATACTTTCAAGGATAATTGCCAAACGTTTTAAATAGACAAAATCCAAAGGTGGCATTTACAAGTGACCCCTCTTGATTAAACAGTAATCCTCTATAAATCACTTCGATAATTACACACTGTAGCACTTGTTGGGTGTTTGTATTCACTAGAATCACCTTCCGTAAACCACAACGGTCTTCGAGAGGGGTCATGATGGATGAGCTGCAAACAGATGTGCTCAATGAACTAATATTCAATGCATCGATGTATTCACCGCTGAATTATTATTCTTTCAACAAATAATGACCATGCATATAAATCAAAAATTGGATCAATTTTTTTCTCTTTATGTACCTACCTGAATACGTTGAATACCTACGTATATAAAGTCATTGTAGATACATATTATGATCATGCTTACCTCCTTTTAATTGCACTGGACGATAATATATGGTGTTAATTTTTTTTAAAAGACATTTCGAAGACACAAATAAATTTTACAAAACGATACGCTATGCATCGGATGGAAAAAAGTGGGTAATGAAAGTTGTTCGTCTGGAAAGGGGACATTGAATGACACCCCCCCCCCCACTCCCTAGGAGTGGAGGGACAACTTTAGAATATTTGCGAACCCACTTTTCTTATTGCAGATTATTGGATTTTACGACCAAAAATAGGTAGGATTTGTCTGTAACATTTTTTTCGAATCATGATAGATGGCGCTGCAATCAACGAAAGCAATCTTTTTCGATTGGTCTTATTACGGAAATTAAACGAAAAAGATCTATGATTCGAGAAAAAATTTCAGACCTCTACGCATTTTTGACGAATTACCAAGAATTTAAAAAAATAAATTTTCAGCTCGGTAAAATGACCTGTCCAAACTTTGTCCAACGAGTGCCTTGGCAAATTGGTTCCGGACTTCCCTGTCGACTGTGATATGACTAATATGGCTCAACTCTTTATAGCATCTATAAAATTCCATCAAATTATACAGGTCGGTTCAAAAGTTAGATCCAAAAAAGTAAATCGCTGGGGTACCCTTTTGGCACTCTGTATCTCCGTTTAGGGTTAGGCTTTTTCTTTATGACAAACTAGGTTTTTTTAAACTCTACCTACTCTATATGCTTCCGAAAAATTAGGATGCCTAGGTATACTTACCGGACACAGATATTTCGACGCAGATAAAATGAACACACTGTACACCACTATACATTATATTTTGAATTTTTCATTTCATCCCTTATATTATTATTAGTAGGTAGGTATGCCTGATGAAATTGGACGTGAAATGTCACCCGTCAAATATTACCTTAATAGCTTTACATGACAATCCTTTGACTTCTCTTCCGTAGATCCATCAGGGTTCTTGGATGAAGGCGATTCTATAGTTCTTCCCTTTGTTCGTCCTTACTGCTGAGTTCACCTGGACAACTCTGGTAATGTTATCGTTCCTCAACCCATTGCTTATTTTTGTTTTGAAACATTAATAAAAGGAAAAGAAGAGAAAAAATAAAAATAAATGTATATAACAACTATAATAAAATAAATAAATAAATAAATAAATAAAATGATATAAAAAAATACTTGTAATATCGGATTAAACTGTGCGAATGGCGGAAACCGTAGCCACTAATCTGAGTAACTAATTAATTTTTGTTTTGAGGAAAGGTGGCCGGCCAACAATTCATCGTTTCTGCATGTCTTCTTGCCGAGGAGTTATCCTCCAACAGCTCTATTCTCCTTCTTGTCGTCGATTTCCACCACGGGGGTTATGCTCAATTCTATCGACAATTTTGTTTAACGAGTATAGCAAGGGTAAATGTATCCTCCAAACGACGACCCGTATGGAGTGGGGTATGGGTTATAGGTACAGGTGTCCCATATATTCTTTATCAAGGGATATCCGCGTTATTTCAAAACAGAAACCAATGAAATTTGGGAAATTTCAAATATACCGCTAAGGCTTGTGGCTGCATCCTCAAATAGAACATTACCCCTTTCAACCCCCCATAAGTAATCATCCTCTACTTGCGTTTTTGTCTAATAATATCCCTCGTTTTTTTTGCACGTCAGGATTATTAAGTTTGTTCTGACATGCGATTTTTGAAAATCGAAGCATTGTTATTTCAGCTTTCTAAAAAAAACAGCATAAGTCATATCTAAATACTTAGTACTTTTAAATTGCGTTGATTAGAAGTTTACCGAAATTTTAATGGTATAGGTAGGGGGCGCCACCTAGAACACTCCAGCCAAGTTTTCCTTTTAAATTCCGTATAAGGGGTGACCGCTGCTTATCTTGAATTTAAGGGATGAAATTATGTATACCTCGGTAAATATCGCCGGTTGTACGTAAAAAAATACAATTGCAAAAATTGTTAAGGAGGCTGTAAAAATCCAGCAGCTTTTTTTCGAAACTTTTTTTGAAATTTCTTATTGTTCTAAAGTTACAAATTTGCAAAAAGCTTTTGAGTTTTCCTACAACCAACAAAAACCTATCTGTAATTTTTTTACGCTTGGTACTGATACAGAGGGCGCCAAACTCGACCAGCGCCAATATTTTCGAAATTTTTTAAATCTATGCACATAACTAATTGATTCAAGTCACAAGCGTTTTCACTCAATACATGATTTTTGTGTTTTCAGGGTTTTCAGGGAATGAAGAATCCGATATCAGATTGAAAAAGAAATGACGCTCTTTTGTTCGTGTTTTTGCCGGAATATACAAGCAACTCTTTCCGAAGCAACGTTCGCGAAAAATCCGTCGCTAGCACGCGAAACAAAAATGAACATTTTTTTCAAAATGTTTTTTTTTGCATGAATAAGGGAAGGGGCGGGAGACAATTTTGATCTTTAAGAGGCCACGGAAATTATTTTGTTCCAGGAAGTGCCGCTTTTCAATGTCAAAATTGTCTCCCCCACTCATTCCCTTCATGCCAAAAAACATTTTGAAAAAAATGTTGATTTTTGTTTCGCGTGCCAGCGGCAGAATTTTCGCGAACGTTGCTTCGGTAAGGGTTCGTTGTATTTCGGACAAAAAAATGTACAAAACGACGGCTTTTTACTTTCGCTCTCCTTCCCCTGCAAATTGTACCACCACCCCCTCCCAATGGACCCTTAAAAACATCATTAAAAAAAACATAAGCTGAGCCCCCCACATACACTACCGGCTAAGAACAAACCATTTGAATTTTTTTTTCCTAAACGAAAATCGCTATATTTCGCGAACAGGTTGCCCGATCGACTTTCGCCTGGGACGAGCTTACGTGTTCTACCAAGCTCTTCCTTTTTGGGAAGAACAATTTTTTCCGTAAGATCAAAACTGACGGAGCAATCCACGAAAAACCGATATCCCGTACTTTACTACTTTACAATGATCCATCGCCCCCCTCTCACTCCTCGAAACGGTAGTGGGGAAATTGAGCTGGGACCTCACTTTTAGTCATTGAAAAAAAATTGATATAGGAGTCTGCACTTCGAAATACCCATAATACCTTACTAATCTCGACGGAGAGCGGAGTTATTGAAAAAAAATTAAAACTCTTTTCAAGATTTCGGAGAATGCACATTAGGAAATCTTGGTTGACAATAATTTGAAGTTAAGCTTTTCTAAGCCCCCCTCACACAATATCCAAACATCAGTTTCTCGGTTCACTTGCATTTCTATCCCATTTTTTTTTTTCGATGTAATGACTTGACTATAAATTTAATAATTTCATCAAGGATAGCTGGCCGATGATTTTATCTCACTAAATTTTATATATTTTTTCCCAATCAATGATTCAACTGTAACAATCTATTCAAGCAAGGCGTCACAGTGCAGTTTGCCGTGGTCAGGTAGCATCAGCTATTAAAAAGGGGAGGTACTTTAAAAAGGGGGTCCCGGCTGCTTCACATCAGTCGTTAGGTTACGTCAGAGGCCCTTGAGGCTACTTGAAAACTTTTGACACTTGGGCTTTATCACAGCCATACGATATTTATATTTATTTATTTATCAGATATTAATGGTAAATGAAACTCTGAACGGTTTGTATTGTTTTTTGTTATTTTGGGTAATAACACCTCTTTAATTTTGCAGCTGTAGAGTTAAATTTATTCATCAAATTTCAGTATTGTCACGCCTATAAAATTAAATTTACAGTTAAAAGATAGATCGAAATATCTATGAACGTTCAGAAGTGAAAAGGTAATTTTATATAGTATCTTATAGCAATTTTTGTTCTTATATAGCGCCGCTCGAAAGCAATTTTTACGAACCTGTTGCAAAAACTATTCCTAGCGCCTCTCATGTTCTACATTAGGTGCCATAAATCTTTTAGATATGTATTATGTCAACTTGCATTAACAAAATTTATTACATCTTGCGAATAATTAATATCTAGTGTTATCTAATTAGTATTAGTGTCTGCGGATGTTGCTTAATAATGGTCTTATTACGCAATATGCCTATCGATCAGAGATGTTATATGTACCAGTACCATAATAGCCTAGTGAAATATATAGGTAGCCAATTTATACATACATAATATATTATACCTACCTAGCTGACTATAAAAAATATTAAGATTGCTTCTAGAACCAGTTTCTCTTTCTAGACCATCTGACTATTATTGATTTTAGTGAGAAGTTATTTATCTATGAAATCACAGCACGCCTCTCCTTTTAGATTGCTAAAACGTTATTATTGCTATAATATGGAACGATTCGTTTTTATCGAAAAGGTGAGACAGTTCTTATATTCGCAGAGCCTCTCGAAAGATTAAACTTATTATAGGTATTACGATATTTTTAAAAGGTTGTAATACCTACAAGACAACACTTCATTGTGTAAAAAATTGCATGATATGCAGAGATGTATCTAAGAAAAAAAAGATAGACGTCATGTACATCTACAATATCAATCAATCTAAATAAGCTTTGGCTACCAAGAAGATAACATACAGGATGTTTAAAAAAAGTGTCGGAAAAAAAATTGATAGAATAACTATTAGGCCCATTCTATACGAGCCACAAAAACGCGACCGATTAGTCGCTTTTTTCGCCATTAGTCCGATTAGTCGCCAGGCAATTTTTTTTCAATGCCCAAGGCATCAATTTCCTAGGACTCGAAAATATTTTTCGTTTTCGAAAATTTGCCGCCCATAAAAATTTGCCGCCGCAGGCTATAGCCTACCTAGTCTAATCGGAAATCCGCCACTGCAAGCACATCAATGATGTGCACTACTAAAATCGTGGACTGTAATAAAAAAGGACAAATCGGCTCGGCCGGCCAAACGCTTGCAAGTTGCTACATATAGAATGACACGCCGGTCTCCGGCGCGCGACTTTTACGCAACCTTTTGCGTTCAAAACGCCGACACGCCAACGAACGCGTCCACACGCGACCGCAAAGTCGCCCGTATAGTATGCCCCATTTAAACTCTGTGGTTCTGTGACACACGCGTGTCGCTCGCAGGCAAACGGTCGCGTTTTTGTGGTTCGTGTAGAATGGGCCTTAAAGTCGCGCGCCGGAGACCGGCGTGTTATGTAGCAACTTGCAAGCGTTTGGCCGGCCGAGCCGATTTGTCCTTTTTTATTACAGTCCACGATTTTAGTAGTGCACATCATTGATGTGCTTGAAGTGGCGGATTTCCGATTAGACTAGGTAGGCTATAGCCTGCGGCGGCAAATTTTTATGGGCGGCAAATTTTCGAAAACGAAAAATATTTTCGAGTCCTAGGAAATTGCGTGACCTTGGGCATTGAAAAAAAATTGCCTGGGGCGCTTTATCGAGATGGGAAAACCGTTTGAAACCCTTTCGAAATCCCGCTTCGCCTTTGAATTCATATTCTGTTTGAAGCCTACAAGAACACGACCTGATTTACCCACAGGCAAATTAGGATATTCTCAGGATATTTCCGATGTTTTGCGAAGCTAAGATGAAACACCCCTAAGGTCAGGCGATTAGCACCAACCGGGTGTACCCACCAACGTCTTTTTTTACGTTTTTTTGCCAACAAACTTAATAACGTTAATTGGTGAACTGCGATACACCCAACTTGTATACGGGATCCATATCAAAATAGGAGTCGTTTTGTCGCTAGTCTAGAATGGGTCGCGTTTCACTCGCCGGTTATACGCGCTACAAAGGCGCGGCGTCTACATGCTCGTATAGAATGGGCAAAATTTTCAAGCGACTAAGCGACTAATCGGTCGCGTTTTAGTGTATTTTTTAACAAAAAATACACTATTGAGGACGACATCACTTTTCGAAAATCACCCAAACTCATCAAATGTCCACCGATCATGACCCCCAGATCACGAAAAAGTGGTTTTCCAGAATTCACCTGCCCACGATATATATATATATATTTATATATATATATATATATATATTTACGGTACAATTCAGGCTCCGGCCATGTAATTTTTGCGGTTTACTGGGACTCCGGCGTCACCCGGCGTCCGATATACGGATCCCCAGTGACATCTTCAATTTGAAACTACCAAATGGTTCCTCAGGTGATGTGTAACTAGTTTTCATCGAAAAATCGAGGAGCCTGACTAAATCCATTATCTGATTGCCGTATAAGTTGTAGTTCATCGTGTATTTAGATAGAGGCGCTGCATACGATTGAGTGTATATACAAGTGGGAACCCAGAACGGTTTACTCGGCACTTGTATAAAATGTTTTAAGTAGAAAGGGTTACCTGGCACCGTTTATAAATGATACTTGGAGGATCACTGGGCGCTGTTTATAAAAATGATACTTTCAGGTTTACTCGAAGTAAAGCAGTTCATTCATACAAACACGACTATTAGCTCCTAAAACAAATTAAAAAAAATACCCACGGTCACACGGTCTACCCATATAATGCTCTTCAATTATAGGAAAACACCGATGAGGTAATAGGGTTGATATGAAAATTAATCTCTGTTATATTCAGTTTTAGATTTAAATCCACATAATTATATAACATACAATTATGTTCCTACCTAATTTTTAAAGGGCCATGTTAATAATTCAGATCAGAATGGCCAGTCGCACGTCACTACAATTTTTACATTATCACATTTCATTTTCCTTATAGTTTCATAATTTGTGGTTGGTTCTTTTCTTTTGTGGAAAAGTACTTTAGGATCTAAGTAAAACTTGCACAGAAGAATGATTTCTTTGTTTCACGCGTCCTCATAAATAAGGCGACTGTCACTCTATTGGGCTATTCGAGTAGGATAAGGAATAATTTTAAAAAATCGTCCAATAATTAATGGGCCATCTGAATGGTAATTACAGTTATGGCGAAGCAAATATCTCCCTATTACTGATGATTTCCCTAGTACTATGATCTTCCACACTATCTCCTAGTAGTTACCTATGTACATAGAATGCCTGAGTGCGACTGGCCACTGATCTGAATAATGACCAAAAAATGTATTTTCGAATATACAAGGTGTTTCTAAAAGAAGTACCGCAAGTTGGAGGGCGTGTAGATGAAGCTTAGATATTAAGAAAATTCAAATAATTTTTTTTCCAAAAATGTTTTTCAACCGAGATACAGGGTGTCGAAAAAATTTATTATTTTAAGTTTTTGACGATATCTTAGGAACTGTTTGAGATACAGAACCCAGCTTTTGTACACATCTTGTCATTAATATTATCTACGTAAAGAGGGAAAATTAAAAAAAAAATATATGTGGCAGTGAAACAATTGTATAAAAAATATCAAAAACACTATGTTAAAAGGGCTATTAGCCCTGATGTTATTAATAGTTATACAAGGTGTGCTTCATGTCCAAAAAAGCTCCCTTTTCGAGATGCATACCACAAAAGGAGGTCAACTATAGCGGGTAATTATAGTTTTACAAACATTAACGTACCGGGTGTTCCTGTTTTTGATGTCACGCGTTACTTTTTACTACGGAACTTTTTTGTCCCCACGCAACTGATTGATTCTGTATTTTTTATTCAAAGGCTAAAGTATTCCTAAACTTTTTGCTCTTTTATAAAAGAATCGTACTCGCATCGTTTTCCCGTAATTAATTCTTTATTATGGATCTATACTACTGAAAATGTATTTCTGAAAATTTCTTTGTTAATTTAAATAATAATTTCAACAACAACTTTCCACTACAGATTCCTGGTTGTGTCAAATTGTACCGATTTAACTGAAATTATTTATGCCTAAAATGACACTTTTTTCAAGATACATAGCTCTTACAAAATAAATTTGGAAAATACACATTTTTCAAAATACCGAAGTAAATAAAACATAATTAAATGAGAAAATTTAGTTTCACCGCCTACTATGATTATTCTCAAGGTCAATAAATGTGAATAAAGTCATTTCTGTGAAATAAAAATTAATTTTTTTAATTAAAATGAGATTTTCACAAATATGTTTTCGTGGTGTGTAAGTCCATCATTAAATTTAATTATGGGAAAACCATGCAAGATACAAAACTTTAATAACAAGGCAAAAAGTTTGGTAATACTTACGCCTTTGGATAAAAAATATAGAATCAACCAGTGGCGTACGACTAAAAATTCTAGGGTAAAAAATGAGACGTGACATCAAAAAGAGGAACAGCCTGTATATCAATGTTTATAAAACTACTCCAGTCTATTGCTATTAACAATAGTAGTAGGCGGAGCCATTTTGAAATTTCTCAGTTAATTTATTTTTGACTTCTTCTGGAAAACGTATATTTGGTTGACCCCATTATTTTAACGACTGTATCTTGAAAAAGGTGCATTTTTGGACATAGGTAATTTTGGTAAATCGGCATATTTTTTACTCGGGAGTCTATGGTAGAACCGAGGGTAGAACGTTGGTGGTACCTTTTTAGCGACACATAGCAGTGAGAAAATTCATTTTTTACTTATGAAATTAGGTATCTGGGCAATTTATATTTTTAAACAGTGAATTCTATTTAAGAGGGACCTTATAGAAAGTGACCCTATTAAAAATTACACCCCCATGTTAACTTATGTTGTCTTGTAGCTTCGAAGTCATTTTTGATTTTCAGTAATAGTACATGTCATTTACTTTACAATACGACTAATCGGAAAAACCGGTTTTTGTTTAATTATACCGAGTAATTCAAAATGAGCGTTGCTCAGGCGGCGTTTCTCAATTGGGCGAATTTACCTGAGTGACCTTTCGACACGACGGGGGTTCTTATAATCCTACAGCTCAATTGGGGTGAGGAATTTTTAAATACCGTTGAGTTATTTGCATGCATGCATGCATGGCCACGTTGCCAGATTTTACAGAAATTCCGATTTTCTACATTAAATAAAATTTATTATTATATTATATAAATTATATTAAATTATGAATGTAGTAAACCATTTTCAAATAAATTATATTATATACTATATTATTATAAAATGTATTATTTTTTTTTAAGTTCTATCAAATACATCATCAAGCCCTTAGTGCATTTACAATTATTTTATACTATAGGTACCTATACCTACAGCAGAAACATGAAACATTAATAGAAAAGTAAACGTCGCTGCTATACCTAATCAAATAATCCATAAAAAGCAATCAATTACTATGAATTGATTTATCATAAATTTATCATAATTTTCAATTGACTAAGTTATTGCCTTTGAGAAAATCATGATAAGTTTTCACGATGTTTTCAATTTCATGTTGCAATAATAATTATACTTTAGAAAAGTATTTGTTTGCAGAAGTCATTCAGTTTGTTTCAAATTTCTTATTTTTTGTTTACACATTTGAAAGTGCTGTGAGAAAATACCATTGCAATGAAATACGTTTAGTACCTAAGGTACTCCACCGGAAGGATAGAAATAATAGAAAGTTGTGAAAACTGTTTCCTAATTTTCACGAAAACGATCGATTGAACGATTCGATTGCATACTTAATAATAATTAATATAGCAAAAATACTTTTGTTTTAATTCTTGAAAAATTATTCATTTAATATTTCTCTGTCAAATAATTAGGGAATTCAATATTTAAAATTAATCATTTCAACATATGAAAATTCCTTATCCTATAGGTATGCGATAATAGAATTAACACATTTTTTGTATGAGAGAGGATGATTAATATAATAATATACCTATATGCGCTTTAGTTTAAAATAAATGTGTATTAGAGAGAAGTTTAATTTTTAAATTTTATTGATTAGAAGTAGTAAATTCCAGAGATATTTGGCATTGGAATTGCTTAGATTTGAAAACATGGTGAGTTTTCAGTAGAAAATATGGAAAACACGAAAGGTCGTGATTTTCTTACTAAACAATAAATCATAATTCGTTAATACTATTCAACAATCCCTTGAATATATAGTAAATGATAAAAAACTTTTTTCAATTGCCACCCTTTAGTCTCGAACAAGTAGCAGTTATTGAAAATAAATCTGGCAACACTGCTATGTATATGGGCAAGGCCGCACATGTATTTCTTGTCTGTCCACTTATCTCTTATAATCCCCTAGTTTCTCGTTTCTCGCCCAATTGACCCCTGGGATTAGTGAATAACAAAATCCTTCGCCCAATTCGGTATCGCCCTGCTCAGGTATTGCTGACTTCGTTGTTATTGGAGCTATGAAGTACGTATCCTAAGTTCCATTAATTTTTTCGGGACCGAAGCGGAGCGAAATAGAAGTGCTGGGTGGGTAAGAAGCAAAAACAGCTATTACAATTAATTTTAATGTCACAACTAAGGCCTCTTTGATACTACGGTCGAATTGCTATTTTTTATTCACTTTCAGGGCCAGGAATATCTTCGAAATTAACAGTAGCACGATTATTATTTTGATATTTGAATTTATTTTGCATTTGCATTCCAAAAAGCATGACATCAGTCCCTATATAGTCTGAATACGATATTAGAAAGCTATATCCGGTGCCAATCCTGCTCCTGTAGGCTTCGAGGCAGTTGGCCTTGTCGTCAAGTTATTACTTCCGAGACCCGGCGTATTTATTATGTGATTATCCCCGATTCTAGCCAGACCGCACTCGCAAATTCGATTTTTAGTGCCGTTTTTTTTAGCTAATCATGGATTTGCAAAGCAAATGAATACCTTCCTGGTGTTACTATTTGTACGTCCTCCACCCCTATATAGGTGCCTTAGTGAAACTGTAGGATACCCGGATGGTTGATACCCTAATAGGATAATGACCAAAAAATTTATTGGGGAGCCCTGCATATTACATTTTCATATTTTCTGATAAAAAGCGAATTAAAAAGAATCACACTGTGTGTGTTTAAAATAATGATTGTGAGTTATAAACAAGTGAAAATCGTCATTTTTCGATTTTCAAAACAATTCACACCAAAAACGGCTCAAGATTTTGGAAAATGTCTTACATGTTCCTATCTTAACTTTTCGTATCGTTTATAGTGTGTAGTTGAAATTTTTATACAGGGTGATGACAAATCTGATAAATTTCAATTTCATTCACAGAATGGGATACCACATGAAAACTTAAACCAGGGACATGTAAGCCATTTTCCTATATCTTGAGCCATTTCCACTGTAACGTGCTTTGAAAATGTAAGAATGATGGCTCTCCTAAGCTGCAAAACAACAAGTTAATATAGGGTGTAATTTTTAAGTGCCATTCCTCATGGCCAGTCTTAATAAGAAATTCTTTATGTATGTAGTTTAGAAGTTGTTAACGCTTACGTGTCATTTCATTAATTTAAGTTGAATCTGGCAATAATGTGCTTTTTATCTAAATACTGGAGAACATAAACAGTCCAAGCAAATTATTGGTTATTTTATTACTTCTGACACTTGGGCTTTACCACAGCCATAAGATATTTATTTATATATATTTATTTATTTATTTATTGGTTATTACCTATCTGAATAATTATTGAAAGTCTCATTTTAAACTTTCATTTTTTATTTCATTTTTTTCAATCACACCTTACTTAGAATTAATTTTGTGTCTTAAAACTGCCACTCAAACTCAATACTTTTCCACTAAAAATTGAAATCGGGAGACTTCAATAAATACATAGATACTAACAAAAAATTTAGATTTGCATCTAAATATCATCAATACTTAGGGAAGCATTAATGAAGTACCTTGTCAAATTTCAGGTTACCATTCCTTAGCCAATTTTATTTTTATATTAGAAGGTTCAATAAACAAAATGTCCAAAATAGCTTAATTTTGACAGTGCAGTGTGTTGACATTTATGAGAAAATTCCTCTTCATTCTCCCCTTTACGAAATTGTAACTTTCTGTCTTGATAAGACAACCGAAAACGAAAGTAAAACATCCTACAAATAATTATTAATTATTATTGTATGTTTCAGAAAGATTTACTGGAATTTTTTATTGTAGTTTTACATTTAATTTTCCTTCTAAATAAACGTTAATCAAACTGACATTTCTACTTTTCCGTCCAGGGCACGAAGGTTTTTCATAGATAGCAACCACCTAGCAACCTATCACCTAAGGATGTTTTACTTTCGCTTTCGGTTGTCTTATCAAGACAGAAAGTTACAATTTCGTAAAGGGGAGAATGAAAATAACTATTTTTTGTAATAATAACTTTGATACCAACCAAGATATATTTGTAAAACCTGTTGGTAGACATTTTTTCTAAAATAACACGTATACGACTGGAAAAATTTGATTTCTTACTATATCATTTTAGGTTTCAAACGAAGCACAACTTTTTATGAAGAATAACTTCTTTCACTAAAATGGATAATAATAGCTATTTATGATATTAATATTAAAAGTGAAGTTTTATGTTGTGAGTGGAAAGGTTTGTGAAATGAGCGAAGCGTAGCGGATCGAATTGAACAATTTCACGAACAAAATAAAATCACTTTTAAGACGAATATCATACAATGTTTTTTTTGTAAAACTGCCCTGTTTTGATAATAAAATAGATGAATTTAGAATGACACTGAACTTCAAATTGCATTTTAAAATATTCAGATAAGTACAAGTGTACTTATCATAGCAACCACAGCAACCGTTGCCTACGCTATGGTTACTAACAAATGCGTATATACAAATAAAAAAGACGCTATAATAATTATTATTAATTGCAATTTCTGAACAATTATTATTGTCTTGTGTTCTTGACTAGGTATTTATTTTTTATTAATATGTGTGCCAGTAATAAAAAGAATATGAAAAAATCTTATCACCTATAATTTTGTCTGATTTCATCATGAGAAAATGTAGTTTAAAAAGAGAATGTACAGAAAAAGCAGGTAGAAATATTTTTAACACTAGTGTTAAAAGTATTTTTAACACGCTTCCATGTAAACAATCACTTTTAACACTGTCAGCTGTCGTTAAAAGTGTGACTTTTAATGGTTGTTGCACAAAAAAAAGTTTCCCATCTGACTCCTACTTACGTAGACGCACTGTATAATAGGGATTATGAATGTGGCAAAATTACATTGAACAAAAAAAAGCATGTCTATTTTTTGGGCAAATAAAAGTGCAATTTAGGAAGATTTTGAAATAATTTCATGTTTAAGATTGAATCTATAAAGATGTAAAATGACAGATTCCAATTGTTTCCAATTTTTTTTTACAGATTAGTTTATCCCACGTATTATTTTTCTTAATCCTGCCTAAATAACGTACTTCTCACTTCCTTATACAGGCTGTCCCGTATCGTTATGTTCAAATTTTGTGAGCATATAGTAGGCTTATTCCTAAGCCTAAAAAACCCAAAAGTGGCAGGTCTATCTGCATTCGTTACGAAGTTAGAGGCCTAAGAAAATAATGTCTAGTAAATAGCAGATTTAACTTTGAAAACCACATAAAACTTGTTTTATTGACCAAATCTTTAGTTCATTATGTGTTAAAAATGTCCTATTCCTTGCTGAATATAAACTTGTGCTCGGAGGCCTATTGCAAGTAACAGTTCTAATTTCTCGTCTTTTTTAGCGACCGATCTCTTGACCGGCATGCTGAATACGATCCAATAATAATTGCTTTTTGGAATTTAAGAGGGAATTTAGTTACAAACGCCATTTCCGAAATGCTGGTGTCCCATTTATTTGAATCCAAATGCCATTTTGTATGAGCACTTCTAATGTTTATTTTGGTGACATTTACTCATGTCGCCACCATAACAATAAATTATTAGTCTAAACCACAACACATGTGGTTGTGTGGTTTTCAAAGTTGAATCTTTGTTATTTACTAGTCATAATTTTCTTAGGCCTGTAACTTCGTAACGAATAAAGATAGACCTGTCACTTTTGGGTTTTTTAGGCTCAAAATTAAGCCTACTATATGCTCAAAAAATTTTAACATAACGATACGGGACCCACTGTATAAAAAAATAGAACAGTATTAGGTAATTATGTATGCACATTTGATTTATTAAGTTAGATATCTATTTCAGAAGTATAGATGTACCTAGAACAGAATTGAATAACAAACTGATTGGTCACACAGCATCAAGCAAAATAATCAAACCCAACCAGAAAGTATACAAAGGCAAATACCAGAATATCATTTAACTTGTCTGTAAAGACAGGTGTTACTTTATCGTTCATAATGTCGTAACAATAAGCAATAAAACCCCCTTCACGGGGAGGGAGCGGAAGGGATGTAGCATTGACCTACAGGAATATGGATGCTCGGTTGACTGTTACACAGAACAAGGAACAGTATATAACGTAGCTGTATAAAATGGAGCTTAGGTAGACCTAGTATGAATCGGAGTTTGAGTTGTCCTACGTAGATAAATATATATATATATTTATATATTTCTCCAAAATCGCGAAATTTCGATTTTAAAAACGCTCCTGTGGCTTTATCTTTTAAGATTAGTGAACGAAATTTTGGGTCCTTGTAAAATTTGGGAATGACGTTGGATTTTCGTTGAAAAACTTTCCAAAAGTCCCATCACTTCTACAGGGTGTCCCTTCAAAATTCCAGGTATCCGGTTTTTGTCATCTCATTTCAGGTCGCAGTTTTGAATCTAGGAGGCTGAAATTTTTGTGGGAGTAAGATATCTATAAAAACTGGTCTGGTATTGTACTTGAGCAAAATCGGTCGAGCCGTTTCAAAATGGCGGTCATTTTAATTTTTGAAAAATTTGCTAATATTTGAACCCCTGTATGAGCAAGATGGGAAAAAAACTTTGAAATCAAATTAACAGGATTTGAAGAAAATTATTGGAAATTTGAGTTAATGCAATAAAATTAGCATATTTTCCATTAATAAGCCAGTGTCGTGGGTAGGAAAAAGGGTGAAAATGTGTCAATTCTATAACCGTTTATGAGTCCATTTTTGAAGAAGTTGAACCGAAATTTTCCATTTTTTTTTGCTTTAACATATAATTTGATGTCTTAGCTTCAATTCTCCTCGATTAATGTAGCACTTTAAACGAAAAACAAAAAAGTTTTTCGCTTGTGCAAAATTAGCTTGCACTTATTAAATCGATGAAATGGTTCGCAATTTCTTTTTTATTTTTTTTCACATTCAATTATGAATGGTTCTGAAAATTAGAAGAGCAATCGCAACGACAATTAAATCACCTACATGCGGGTGAAAAAAGTATTCAAATTGGTCTTTTAATAACTAAGATATGACTAGTTTAAAAAATAAAATGTGTAGGATGAAGTATTGGACGTACTACATATACCTACTCGATCATCGCTACATATTTGAAAGGCACCTTTAGCTCAGTTAGTTAGGCAAGCGAACCCTTGCCTAAATAGTAAACTGTTGATGCGGGTTCGAAACCACGAGAGGGCTATTCTTTTTTTTTGGTAGGTAGGTGGTTTTCCGCTTTTCCCCCCCAAAAAATCGGATTATTTTTTCATTATATTCATTATAAAAAAAAAAATTGGAAGAAAATATTTATTATTGAATCGCATAAAAATACACTATTTCTGCGATTGATGCGCAAGAAGGTTTTTGTGGTTCGTATAGAATGGGCCTTATATTATTAAAGGGAATAAAAAAGCTACAAAAAATCTCTTTCGTTGCATTGCGATTAGATGAACCGTTGCCGAGAAAAAAGCGTTTATACAGTGTGGGAGTGCCAAATGGAATAAATTCGATAATAAATCAATGCAGATGGGTGCTAAAAAACGCTCGGACACGTCGATTAGTATTTTTGGTTGCGCATTTTTTTCAATGAAAACTTTTTATACAGGGTGTGTCGTGTAACAGTGCTCAATACCAACTTTCTTCTTTCAAATCAAACACCCTATATATTATTACATTTTCAGATTGCCTGAAAAAATGTAATAATAATGGTGTTTATAATTCAAATTTGTAACGAGTGATTTTTGAGTTATAAACAAATGAAAATAGCAATTTTTAATTTTCAAAACAGTGTGTACACTGATAACGGCTCAAGATGTCGGAAAACGGCTCACATGTCCCTATCTTAACTTTTCATTTAGAGCTCTATTAGGTAGTTTAAATTTTTATACAGGGTGATGAAAATTATCAGATTTTTAATCACCCTGTATAAAAATTTCATCCACACAATAGGATACTACATGAAAAATTAGGATAGAGACATGTAAGCCGTTTTCCGACATCTTGAGCCGTTATCGGTGTACACTGTTTTGAAAATTAAAAATTGCTATTTTCATTTGCTTATAACTCAAAAATCACTCGTTACAAATTTGAATTATAAACACCATTATTATTACATTTTTCAGGCAATCTGAAAATGTAATAATATATAGGGTGTTTGATTTAAAAGAAGAAAGTTGGTATTGAGCACTGTTACACGACACACCCTGTATAAAAAGTTTTCATTGAAAAAAATGCGCAACCAAAAATACTAATCGACGTGTCCGAGCGTTTTTTCGCAACCATCTCCATTGATTTATTATCGAATTTATTCCATTTGGGTTTTCCACACTGTATGTATAAACTTGTCTCTATGAATACATTTTTCTTATGGATGTCATTGGTCTCCTAATGGATTTAATGGGAGAAATTTTTTTCAATTACCCAGATTGATGATATTCCTAATTTTTTGATTTTCAGGATATAAAAAAGTGGTTTGTGTTTAGACAAAGCACTTCTGGTAGCATTTTTTATGTACTTACAAAGCAATCAGTATTATACAGGATAATAAAAATTGTTAATTTAAATTATCTTGTACCGACCATATTCGTATAGGTATACACAAAATTTATTACAACATGTAACAACTAAAATCATGATCCCTCGTTAATCAAAAGGATGGTCGAGTCGAGTCTCGCATATAAATGCTTAAGCTTCGTCCTTATATTAAGTAATTACGCGAGCGGAAGATATTTGGTGCATACCTCCCTTTATAGTTAATATAAATTTTCATAAAATATTAAAGGAAGCGAGTTGTAAAAAAATTGCGAATTACAAGAAAATTTTTACACAATTAAGCGGTACCACCTTTAATTACTACATGGAACGTTTTATGTGCTTTTTTACTTGATGAACTACATAATAAACTTTCTTTATGACCAGGAAACCCATTTCATTAAGTGCTAGTGCTGGTGCTATTTGAAAGCTAAATGATCCTAGGATGGTGCGTATAGGTGCAACACATGCACGCTTCAAATCTGAAGCGTAGTTGCAAAAAAAAGATTGTTGTGTGTAGAAAATAACTTTTGCTCGATTTTTTGCAACGATTATATTAAATGCTACAGTAATTATTACCTGAAGCAATATAAGCAATATTAATATATTTTTAATTATGTATTTACATAAATCCAGTATGAATGAAATACGTCAACAGGTTTTAATTTCTATACCTTATTATAGAGAAGCCTGTAAAATATTTATTTATTTTATTTATTTTTATTTTATTTATTTATTTCTTTCAACGGGGAGACCCCATACATAATATGTTTACAATCATTATTAACCACAAATCACAGATAAAAGCTAAACAAAAAGTGCATCCAGATTCACCCAAACAACAACAATAACTTTGATTTCTTTTTTACAGAGAACAAAGAACAGTCCCGAAACTCAAACCAACCCATATTTACATTACATAACATGGCCAATCTATTCACAATCGACCCCCTACTACCTCCAGGTACCATTTCAACAATAAAGTATCTATTCATCCTTAAACTTATGACTGGTACATAAAATCTAAATGAACCCAGAAGCACTGGTGATCGAATAATACTATTAAGAATTTTAAAAGCCAGAACAATGTCGACTCTGTCCCTAGCTGACTCAA
The DNA here is from genome assembly GCA_910589415.1 of Malachius bipustulatus. NCBI lineage: Eukaryota > Metazoa > Arthropoda > Insecta > Coleoptera > Melyridae > Malachius > Malachius bipustulatus. The sequence goes on along the minus strand of OU342632.1, from coordinate 44,877,633 downwards.
AGGTCGCAATAGAAAACTTTCTATAAACAGGGGCAAGATCGTGATCAATAGGTGACAATCCGATCCCAACCCTAAACGTTGCGTACCTCAAAAACTTCCTATTAATGGTCTCAATTTTTTCACTAAACCAATTTCACTAGGTCGCCAAACTGTTGAAACATACATAACAACAGGATAAAAATGTACGAGAAATACAGTGATCTAAAGGTCGAAACCTTACGGAATTTAGTGGTAAACCTCTTGATAAAATAAATTTTCCTCATATAAACTTGATAAATATAATCAATATGTTGTTTAAAAGACAACTTAGAGTCAAAAACCACTCCTAAATCCTTTATATGGTCCACCTGCTCAAGGACACTGTCACCAATGGTATAAATTGGACCGTTCGAAGAACTCTCCCTGCCAAACCTAATGTGAAAGCACTTCTTTGTATTAATTAATAACCCGTTTTCAGTACACCACCTTTGAAGGGAATCCAAGTCCATCTGAAGAAACTCAATATCACTGAGAGATTTGATGGAAGTAAAAATTTTCGCATCATCGGCAAAAAAGAGTATTTCACTATGCTCGATGACATTTGCCAGATCGTTAATAAACACTGAGAAAAGCAGAGGTCCCGCAAGTGAGTACCCTGTTTATTGTGTGATATCAATCGTATTTTTTTTAACATTAGCTTGATGATCTGCATTTTTTTTAGCAGAAAGGACCTCATTTACAAAATCCAAGGCCTACTATGCTACGCACAAAAATAACTTTCGAAATTCCCAAGGAATTTCGATTTTGTTTTCATATTTGTCAGCAGCCCCATACTTTATTTTTCTGCTTTATTTGGATCTTAACTCAAAAAAACTGTCAAAAACTGTTCCCTCTTAAAGTGCATAATTTTATTCCTCGCTAACCGATTTTTTTGATTAAAGCATCGTATTGAAGCTTAAACTTAAGGCAAGAAAATCCCAAGGACAAAAATGGTCTCAGAATAACATAAAAAAAAGTTCGTAACCATCGTTACGAAAATTGAACAATCACTAGCTTGTCGTATTATAGATAATTTTGTCGTAATTATTATGGGTAATATTAACATAATATAGTAATTATAGGTAGGTAACACATAAATTCAGTACTTTGTTGGACGCGCCTAGCTTGTATTACTGCGTCAACTCGTTTGAGCATCTCTGCAATCATCTCTGCTGATGAACTCCTGGGGTACGTTCAGAAATTCACTCTGGAGTACGATTGGAGTAGGAGTAGAGTAATGAGCGTATCTCCTGCTCACCCGTATCTCATAACCCGTTCATAAACCTACCCCGCCATTTGTCAAGACAACTGCAGTGTCATAGGATTCATTTACACAAGAAACACAACACAGAACTAAAAAAAATACATTCTAAACCCTTGAACCGGTTTACAGCGAATAAATACCACGAAATGCGAATAGAATAAGTACTAATATACTTTAAAATTCTTACTCTAGGATAAATGCTTCTTAATTTGACAGGTTAAATTAAAATGTCAGAGTACGTTCGTACCCTCTTGTTCCGTAGGGTATTCGGAGCATGACCTAGAGTACGAACTCTTAGTTTATGAACGCTGTAAATGACATTTCCAGGGGTATGCCAATAGTTTCTGAACGGCCCAGGAGGATGCTCTGTATACTCGGAGTAAGTTTCTGAACGTAGTCCTGGGAAATAGCTTCCCATTCTTCCTGGACCGCATTCATCATTTCATCAAAATTTTGCATCAGCCCTTCTCTTTCCTTCAATTTCAATTTCCTGGTCAATGTATGCTCTAATCGGATTCATATCTAAGGAAAAAGGTGACCAATCTCAATGCTGCGGTTTCTCAAAAACACATTTACGATTTGAGCTCAATTTTTAAGACTATATATCGCGAGGAGGGGGATTACAGAGAAATTACATTCTCATTGAGTCGATACTCTAGCATTGCCGTAATCTTAATAAACGTAAGGAACCACGACATCTCTTATACGCAAACCCCTGTATCGTTCACCATTCAGCTCTGCTCTCTCAAAATCACTCTTTTACTTCTCCCATTCATTGTAATTCCACCCCAGAAAGTCATTCTCCACCTCCAAAAGCCACCCTGGTCTCAATGTTTTGTTCTACACACCTTTCATTCCTCCTTCGTCTTACCAAAACTCTTCCCTCCGATTGAAAAAAAAATATACATACTTTCATCCGTAAACAAGCACCTACTCCATTGAGCTATTCCCTATATGGTTGATGATATAGTCACCCCATGCCCTTCGAGTAACCATATATGGACAGGTCTTAATTATTGTGAAGGAACCCGTCGTAGAGCACTAAGACCAACTTCATGTAGTCGATTCATGACTGAACCGATAGGTGTATCCCTATCCCTACAGTGAGTTCATTCAACACCTTCGTCGAAGTGGCGATGTGCGTTCGGTGCACAATAATTGTTCTTATAATTTTGTCTTGAGCTGCTGTTGTTTTTCACCGAATTGCATCTTTTGAGCGATAATGGATTCCGCCAATTCTCAGTCGGTTGACTATTCTTTGGATGATCCTTGTTGAGCAAATCAGCACACCTGCAATGATAATTTCTAACCGAAGCTTCTCTTCTGCCATTCTTTGAGCGATCTCAATGCTGTTCGGGAATCAAGAGAGGCATTTAAAGAAACAAACTGATGGAATGGCACAAATAAAAATTAGAATGTCAGACAAGCTAGTGATTGTTAGAATTTTCGTAACGCGATGGTTACGAACCAGCCTCGGGTAAAAGAGTGCTGATAATTCCACCAGAAAACTTGCAGATGTAATTTATTTGCTGTTTCAACATTTTTCATCTCGTGTCACCAAGAAAATTTTTAGATTGTTCACAAATGATTTTTTTTTGGAGAAAAGTTGATTTCTGTTCAATTTTTTTCCTGGAAACAGCCTTAAGAAAACCTGTTTTCAGAATAAATGATAAATGACGTGAGTGGCCTGGATTTCGCCCCTGGATTTTCGTGCCTGAATTTTTAGCTTCGACACGATGCTTAAATTTCCTAAATCGGTTGGTGATGAGGAAATAAGTTATATGCACTTGAAGAGCAACAGTTGATTTTTTGAGATCACCCTGTATATACAGGTCGTGGTAAATCGAAAATTAAAAAACTGTTTCAAGGTGAGGTTTCAAGCTTCGAAATTTACTCATCAAGACCAAAAAATATTTGGAAAACGGGGGTACGAAAACCGCGGAGTAATTATTCTGAACGCCCTTCATATCACCCTGTAGAAAATTTGTTAACCTTTTTTTTATTTAGATCTAGTAAAGCATAAAACTAAGGGGTAGCGCTGCTGACAAATACGAAAACAAAATATAAATCTCTTGTGGAATTTCTAAAATTATTCCCAATCAAAAAATGCCCCCTCAAAAAAGGGCTTATTTACAAAAGACAAGGCCTGCTAGATCAATGTTTAGTTCTAAATTTTCAAGAGTACTATTAGCGATTCTTACACAAAAAATCTGGACATGCCACTGCATTCATTGTATCTCAAGTGCGTAACAGCGTACATGTTCCCATAGCTTTTCTCATTCACGGAAACTGAATAAAGCGATTTGAAACAAACAACACCTGTTGGTTCATGTTGATCGTTCTTTGAAAAAGGTCGTCTACGTGAAACTATTTCAAGACAACATTTTAGGCTACAGCATTATTTCCGGATACCTACCCTAAATTATCTTGATCTGACAATAACCAGCTGATGATAAACCAATTATTATTAAAGAATAAATTTTTATCTGCACTATAATAATTAATTAATTAACGTCCTTGAAGTAAGAAACCATTTTTTGTATTGGTAATAAAATAAATAATGAATGGATCGATAAGTCTTTGGTTGGAGACTTGCTCCAGCTCCAGCTCCAGCTCCAACGTGTCTTCTACATCTATGGTGTTGTAGTCATCATCAAACGTCACTTAGACGCGGGAGATGCTTCCAAACTCACGTCCGCGGATAACTTTCAGGGCAGGTGTCGAAAAGACCACGAGCAATCAAACTGGAATCTTTTGGCTTATTTATTTATTTTTTTTATTCAGACGGTAAATTCAATTTCATTGTTGCACATGCAAATCATTTTATTACATTATAGTTATTATTTATTTATTAAATTAATTAACTACCTCGCATGTCAATATCATGTCAAAATCATGTCAAGTTGTATTTTAAAATACCCGTGCAGAAACCAATCCGCTTCTGTTGAATCGAAAAGAACATTCACTGATTGGGCATTGATTTTATAGCCTATAAAGCTGATTCGATTTTTCCCCTGGGAGCTAATTTTTCACTATACTAAATTTTGTCGAAACTTGTTAACTGGTATTAACGATTTTATAATCAAATTAAAATTTCAAGAATTTATTTTAGCGATTTTCGTAGAAAAAATCTGGGCATACACTCCGTTATTGGATTTACTGTATCCTAAAATGGTAGGTACTATTATACCTAGGCGTAGGTCGATGTCAGCTAAACTGGCCATGACGTCACGAATGACATCTTTATACCAACCTTAATTACGCAAAGCACATACACCTCTGAGCGTGTGATGATATGATTTGAGGTATAGGACTGAACCAAGTTGTCGGATTAATTTGAAAAAAAATAACTGTCAAATATGACGTTCAACATATTTACTAATGTCATTTTTACGATAACCGAAAATTTCTCGGAGGAAATTTCGATTTGTGCTACGTAAAATTGATGTGCTATTATGCATAGTTACTTCAAATGAATATTTAGATAGCTCAGTTATAAAAAATTATGCTAACTTTCATCAGCGTGCTTGCATCGGCTCTAAAAATAAATTTGAAAAATGTCGCCCGTGTTAATTAGTTCTGAGGCAAATGCTGGAGCAACATGATCTACCGGGTGTCCCATTAGTGCGGGATTCTTCTCTGGCAGCTTCACTTTTGAAGCTATAAAAAAAAGATGAGGGAGAAAAATTGTATGGTTTGAAGAGACCTTCAACCTAAAATAATTTTCAGCTACACAGGATGGCCCAATATCGCTGTACGCCTTACAACTTTGTTATTTTAAATAGGACACCCTATATATTATTACATTTTCAGATTATCTGAAAAAAGTCAGTAAGAATGGTTTTCACAGTTTCAGTATAATGTGAATAGTTTTTGAGTTATAAACAAGTGAAAATTGCCATTTTCCATTTTCAAAGCAGCTTACAATGAAAACGGCTCAAGACAGCAGAAAAAGGTTTACATGTCCCTATCTTAACTTTTTACAAGGTATCCTATGATGTGGATGAAATTGTTATACAGGGTGATGAAAATTTTCAGATTTTTCATCACGTGATTGGTATAGACCAAAAAGAATACATGCCAGCAGGAAACCTGTTAGCGCTGTAGCCGAAAGCACAAAAAGTGAAATTCGTAATATTATTATATTATGAGATGAACGAACAAAGTAATGCTTCAATTTTTCTTGGTTCTGAAGATGATCTGTGCAGTTGAAACTAGTCAAACAATATAACAGATAAAGTGGATACGAATAAAGAGCGAGAAAAATATTTTTCTTTCTTTTATTGTTATATAGGAATATACCTCGCAAAATGGGTACCCGCGAGAAGTTTTTTATTTTTATTTATAAATTATTTCGTTAAAGACGTTGTGAAAGGTTATTTATTCCATGCCAGGATATATTAACAATTTTTCTGCTAAGATAAAAGATAATTAGATTCAGTATCTTGAGAAATTCAGTCTTATATCTTGTACACACCGTTATGCATCAAATAATTGAAAAATTACATAGTCATATAGCATAGGTAGGTAAGTAGCAGTGTTACTTAACAAATTATTACCATAATGATCACTAGTTTGTCCAACAGGGCGGTTTGAACTGACAGCTCGCAAACTGGCAATGCGTTATTAATTATTATCTTTTATTAAAGTATAACGTACCTACTTAAATTAAAAAAATTAAAATCTAGTTGACAAAATATTAAGTTTCTTTACAATAATTAAAAACATAGTTTAAAATACTTCCTATATGAAATGTAAAAAAAAATGTATTAGTATTATTATTTCAAGGTATTGTCATTATTATTATTTTGACTGAAAATTCATCTCTTTATTATAAAATCCTATCAAAATTGGAACCGAGGAATACAAGAACTTGTACGCTAGTGAACAAACACAATCCATAGTCGTTTTAATAAAAAATTTGCATTACCTACTATTATTAATGTTTCTATTTTTTATGTTAATTTTCTTTTGATTTTTACTTATACAGGGTGTCCCAGAGGGCATGGATCAAACGAAACCCAGTGGTAGGGGGGGTAATATGGAACAAAAAAAATCCCATAAAGGGTGGTCCGAATGTTTACGGTTCTCGAGTTATTCACCATTTTATGATTTTTTTTAAATTGCTACATTCGATAAGAAAAAAATTAAAAAAAAAATTAACTTCTTTTTTGTAAACGAACTTCTACGCTATAAATGTTTTAGAATAACGTCTCATTCTTACAGTTGTTATTTTGGAATTGTTCTTTGCATATTATAAAAGTTAAAGACAATTTTTCTTCGATTTTGGAGATTTAAAAAAATCATCGTGATAATTGAGTGACCATAAAAAAAAAACTAACGCACAGAAAACGGGAACATTATTCAGAAAAACTTCTACGTTTAATGCCCTTTAATGCCTAATGTCACGTTTATTACATTATTCCCACTCAAAATGAAAATTTTCCAAAATTAGTCTAAAATGTTCAATTTTGAAAATTATCGTCCTATGGTAATATGAACAATAATACACACCAAATGGGTTTAAATTATGTTTATTTGCAATAACTAAGCATACTAAGTATACGGCGATGACATGTCATTAAGTTTTCATAAAAAAAATAAATAATAAAATTTATGAAACCGAATTTATCACTGTTTGTTATTATCCAATACAATCGTTTTCTCTTCTCTGAAAAAATTGTTTTTGAACATGTTACCTCGGAAACCAAACTGTTACCTAGGAAACCAACATTGTTACCTAGGAAAACATCAATTGTAAAATAATTGTACGGCTTCAATTACTTTGATTGTGGTTTCCTATAATAAAGTAGGTAGGTTAACGTTATACCAACAAAACTATAAAAATGCCTTACACTTCACGCGAATATGCAGAAATGCATTTTCTTTATGGTTTTTGCAATGGGAATGCTCGACGTGCTGCAAGAGAATACCGTGATCGATACCCCAATCGAGAACATCATCCCGACTATCGAGTTTTCATGCGGGTTCACAATGCATATGTTGAAGGCCAAGTGCCTGGTGGTCCAAACCGAGAGGGCGGGCGTTTGCTCCTTCCTGAAGAAGAAGTTCTTGCTGGAGTTGAAGCTAATCCCGGAATTAGTGTACGTAACCTTTCAGTCAAACTGGCATTTCAAGATCCTCAGTACATCGAATTCTAAAAAGACAATTGCTGCACCCCTTTCTCATTCAACGGGTGCAAGCACTTTTGCCAGGTGATTATTTGAAAAGAGTGCAGTTTTGCAGAGAAATATTGCGACAATCCAGGGAAAATCCTTTATTTTTTAATTCGATTTTATGGACAGACGAGGCCATCAATTTTAGACGTACTGGGATATTTAATATTCACAATATGCACTACTGGGCTGTAGAAAATCCACGAATCATTAGAGATCATACAGATTTCAACACCAATTTGGATTAAATATTTGGGCTGGAATAGTAAACGGCCTATTAATTGGTCCTTTTGAGTTACCAGCTAGGCTACGTGGCGAAGACTATTTACAATTTTTACAAAATGAATTGAATGCGTTGTTGGAAAATGTTCCATTAGCTGTTCGTACACGAATGTGGTTGCAACACGATGGAGCTCCTCCGCATATGGCTCGTCCTGTTCAGGAGTTTCTTGAAGAAACCTACCATGAGAGATGGATAGGGCGGGGAGGGACCATACAGTGGCCATCCCGTTCCCCTGATCTTAACCCCTTGGATTTTTTTCTGTGGGGATGTTTCAAAGAACTGGTTTACTCGAGAGTACACCACAATGTGCAAGATCTTCGAGAAACGATCGACATTATGGCTAATCAAATTCGAAATAATGAGCGCGCCTTCAGACGACTGAAACAAAATTTTTTGCGACGGTGCCGAATGTGTATTAGAATGGAAGGAAGACATTTTGAGAATAGGTTAAACCACGTTTAATAAAATAAAAACTTATTGACATGTCATCGCCGTATACTTACTATGCTTAGTTATTGCAAATAAACATAATTTAAACCCATTTGGTGTGCATTATTGTTCATATTACCATAGGACGATAATTTTCAAAATTGAACATTTTAGACTAATTTTGGAAAATTTTCATTTTGAGTGGGAATAATGTAATAAACGTGACATTAGGCAATAAGGGCATTAAACGTAGAAGTTTTTCTGAATAATGTTCACGTTTTCTGTGCGTTAGTTTTTTTTTATGGTCACTCAATTATCACGATGATTTTTTTAAATCTCTAAAATCGAAGAAAAATGGTCCCTAACTTTTATAATATGCAAAGAACAATTCCAAAATAACAACTGTAAGAATGAGACGTTATTCTAAAACATTTATAGCGTAGAAGTTCGTTTAAAAAAAAGAAGTTAATTTTTTTTTTAATTTTTTTCTTATCGAATGTAGCAATTTAAAAAAAATCATAAAATGGTGAATAACTCGAGAACCGTAAACATTCGGACCACCCTTTATTGGATTTTTTTTGTTCCAAATTACCCCCCCTACCACTGGGTTTCGTTTGATCCATGCCCTCTGGGACACCCTGTATTTAAAAATGTGTGCCTTATAAATATGAACATGATGAAAGTAATTCGAAGCGTCCGATCACCAACGTGCGCATTGCATAAATGAATAAACTATAAGTAAATAATTTACGGGTAATTAATTTTCCATATCTAGCTGTGATTGTTAACTCGAGCAGCTTACAATAATTATTAATAAACTACTTACAATAAATTGCATACGAATAAATAAACGAACGCTTTACATCTGTCATTGGTTATCTTTATGGTATGTTGTAACGAGTTTCACATTGCAGAGCAATTTGTTTCAGCAGAATGGTGAAATTGGGCTTACCTTCCTTAATAAAATTGCAGTATTATTAAACATCCTTGTAGGTACATAGATAAATTTCCTTTGTGTTTGTTTAGTAATAGATTTTGTAATCCCTAAAATGTGAACTTTATTGTTGTTATAGTCAATTATTAATTATGTACCTACAATAAAATAGTTTGTAGGAAAGTGGTTCTTGATTAACAATTAATTGGTTATTTCTCCTATTACAGTAATAAATAACAGGATACCTGTTTGATATTTCATAAAAATCCTCTACAACTCTACAACATGCGTAATAAGATAATCTAAGATAACATCTTCTAAATTTCAAGACAAGATTCTCTTAATGAGTATTTTGTTCTCTAGCGCTAGCCTATAGCTAGTAATCCATACATTATTTCCTGCATTTATTCTCTTGGCTTTTTAATTTTTATGAAAGATTCTTAGAAAGAAGCATAATTTTATTTTCTTATAAAAATTAGCCAATAATCAGTTTTAGTGGCGCATAAAATAGTTTAATTTAAATTGAAAAGGGAATTCAACGAGAAGGACATTTTGCTTTCTAAATTTGACATACTCTTATGATCAACTTTGCCCGCAAGAGTGAATAATTTTGAGTTCCCTATCGAAGCGACCTTTTAATTAATAAAAAGAGAAATTTTACTGAGCATTAATCAAAGTGAATGCACTGCCACGCGTTTCTTTCTTTTTGCTTTCTTTCAGTTATAGCTGATCTCGACTCTAACAGGAAATTCAAGTCCCCAAGAAAAATATTCTTGATATTGGAATTTGTAATAGGAAAATATTCGCGACTTGTTTACAGGAAGTGCCAAGCGTGAGAAACGCATAATTTCCATAAATTTATTTACTACTATTATGTACTTTGTAGTAATAGTAGCCTTGAGAGTACAAGAAATAAAGTTACCGGTCTAAACAAGAAACAAGAATCATATTATGTATAGGTCAATGTTACCTGGTAGTGTTTATCAAGTTCGCTGACAAAATTGCAGTGATTACGTGAGGATGTAACATGCATGTTCTTTATGAAGTGTCGATATTGATTCTTCAGGGATACTTACTTACTACACAACTCTTACTCTTATAAAACATCGTTCAAGACATCCCTTCGAGTCCCTCCATTTGCAGTCAACTCAGCAGCTGGTTCAAGAAAAGCGAAACTGTACTTACGACTAAGATGCTAAACATTCCATTCCATTCATGATCTATAATAGGAGGTGATAGCGAAAGGAGAAATTCTAGAAAATCTAGGAGATTGATCATTTTTAAGACTGGTTTTCTGCAGCGTAAATGGGTAATGATTAAGAATTAATCGATTTTTACTAGTTCTGATAAGTAACACCTAGGTAGAAGTAGAAATATTGAGCAGCAATGATCGTCAAGTCCCAAGAACTTTTGGAGTTGTTAAGGCTGCGGCTAAGGAGCGTATTCTTGTAACCAGGAAGTACTTTTTTACAAAACACACTATCCTCGCAGGACGTTGTTCCGCACATAATCGTGTCCTTCCGAGAGGACGACGTAAGTACTTCTCGCAGTACGAACAAAATGAACAAAATGTGCGTGACGCGAGAACTACAAAAATTTGCGCTGACGCCCAAACGCATTGTCCTTTATGGAACATTTTGATGACTAATTTTAACTTGTCGTATTTTTTTATTAATAAAGATAGATAAATAGATTCATCGTGAGTGGGCCATTGTGACACCTCCACTGCGACCGTAGGTCTATTGTGGCTCACATCTAGTCGTGCTACATTAACCCCATCAGGTCAGCCTCTTTAAGGAAGCTGACTATCTTGACTGTTGCTAATGTATCCAGGTCCTCCGGTGTGAGAAAGTCTCTCCCGAAGGCTTGTAATCTGGTTATTCGTCTTCCTTTTTCTCAGGGGAGATTTGTTTCTCCTCCTAGTCCAGCGGAATCGAGCTGTTTCTTGGAGTCGGATTAGAACCTATATCCACAGTTTCTTCAGTTGCCGCCTGCAGATCGAGGTTTTGGCTCTCCTCGTCCGAGCATATTTGTTTTACACACTCCATGGATGGCCCAAGAGTGACTGGGAAAGGTTGATCCACTCCCCTCAGAACCGGCATGCGAAGAGTAAGGCGGGGTGCGCCGGGTGCCCCGAGGTTATGTTTGCCGCTAAGACTGAGCTACCCACCGTCATGCATCTCTTCGGCGCTCTTGAGTTGCCAGCCTGGAGTTTTAAAGTCGACGAGCTCTATCACCGATGCTAACCTTACTCTACTGTCGCTCATTGTAAGGCCTTCCCCTATACGCCACTTGGGTCGCGCCCGAGAGAGGGTTCTGACTAGTTCTGACTTGCATTTTCGGGCCTATTTATTTCCCGTACCTATTAAATAGACGAATAGATGTAAATACTTCCTTGCATAGACGAACGAGCCTTCATATGTATAATTTTGGTATAGAAGGTTTTTTTCCCTATAAACCAAAAATAACGTCGTCTGACCGAATATTGCTGAGATTTCGAGAGCGCTCTTCCCGAAAATCGCGTTTTTGTTTTCATAAATTGGAAAATATTGTCCAAAAATGGATCGGTTTCGGCACTCTAAAAGGGAACAGAAAACTACTTTTTTGACCACCTTTGATTTCCTTTGATCTAGCTTAGTTTTGATAGGAATGAAGACTAAGAACGCCAATTTTTGAGCTACTTTCGAGTTGCTTGACTCGCCCTTATTCACTCGCGCCTGTGCAAAAACATTGATAGACTATTTTTTCGAAAAAAGAGCATGTAATGCCACTTATGTAATATTTTCGTTAGTATACATAATACCGGCCAAATATTGGATCTAAATTTTAATCTGGAAGATAATGAAAATATTAAAAATCGTCTTTTTGATTACTTAATGTGTTACCCTTAAACGGTTGTGGTCGGGCTAAATTCTTAATACTTTTCTGGTCTCTTTAAACATAATTTCATCTTTAAATTATTAGTATCGGCAACAGGAATCTATTTTCGAAGTTTCTAATAATAGCAGAAATAAGATTTTCGGGATTCAAGGTGCACTTTTTTGATAACATTGAAACCTGTTATAACTAAAGAAATACTAATGAATAGGGGATGTATCGAGGTGAATAGGAGACGATTAAATAAACATTGAAACAATCTTTCACGCAGTGCTGTTTTGATGTATATAGTTTAGAGCCGTGACGTGAAAATGAAGAAAATTTTCCATTTTAGGGGATCTTGGGGGTTGAAACTCGACCATTTTTTCTTCATTATCATATACGTGGATTTATAACGAGTAAGTAACTTTTTTAACATTTCCATGCATTTTTCACGAAATTGTGGCATTTTTGGTGATAGACAGAGTATCCATGCACGATTTTTAGATACCGCAAACCATACCTATTCCAGAATTTGGAATTTTGAGATATTTCCCAAAAACCCATTTTGGCCCATAGTTCCCGATTTTTGAGCTACTTGGCAGCACTTGCGAGGGACAAAAATCAGATTTTTGGAAAGAGTGACTTCAATATATTCCGTCTTTTTTGTTTTTCTGCATTTTTTTTATCTGAATCATTCCACACGACTATCAAGAATCTCTTCGTAGTCTAAATTCATGCTGAATTTGATATATTGACTATAATATCAGTACAGAGATATTACCTATGTCCATAATTACAAAATTAAGAAAACAATTTCAGAGAAGCGGTAAGGAGAAAAAGTTTCTCAAATCTTTTTTCCAGCTCTTCTTATTTTGAATATTGATCCGTTATGAATCTCCTCATGACCTTCCCCAATACAGATCGAGGCCTCGACTCTATCTGAATCCCTACCTCCATGGTCTAATTCAAGCGCCCCATTTTTCCAGCTCAAAGGGGAGTATTAACCCCCTGGAATTAATTGAACGGTTTTGAATGAAGTGTTTTCAGTATAAATGGTTAAATTTTAATGCAATAATAATGCAAATTGTCTTATAAAACTTTTTAACATAGACTAATTTATTGGGCTAGTCGGAAATATGTAATGGTATAGATGTCATGAATAGATTTTAGATGTTAATCAGATCAGGAATATTATTATTTTTAATAAGATTAGAAATTCGTAATTAATTTCAATTTTTAAATTACATCATCTCATTAAGATGTAATGTAGACGTGATAGTGTAGGTATATAACACCCTGTATATTAATTTATTTTCTATTAATAATTAAACATTAAAAATTAGAATTAGAATTTATTTACTGTCTACATTTAGTAGGTTGCAATATATACACAGTATACAAATCAGTCTTAGAAGATAATAATAATAAAATCAATAAATACAAATATTATAAAATCAACCATAAATATGGTGATGAATGATGTGCAGAGAATCAATTAGTATAATAATTAGTTGATTAGGTAGCGATTTTGTAGGTACACTGATTAAATTAATGAACATTATTTAACTTTGAATGCTATAGAAATCTACAATAATTAGGAAAGTGATTTTTACATTCAAGGCATGTTTTGGTGCTCATTCCGTGCTTACTTATACAAGCCATAAAATTTGCACTCGCTTTGTAACCTGAAAAACAGGAAAAATCTAAAATTATGGGTGTAAAAAGCGTGAACTAGCCTAGAACGTTTGATTCTTCCTCATCGGCCTTACATACTTATTATACACCACTTATTAATTATTGTTTATGAATGAGTGTTAACTTGAATCATTAACAATTCTCTATTATTATACCTACCTACTGTAAGTACAAGTAGAGTACCTGGCGTTAAATTTAATGATACCCGGCAATTAAATTTAGAAAGTAGATACTTATGCATTTTTTCGATAATTGTTTTACTACTCTTCCTACACTAACTCTGGAGGAAACGTTCAAATGATTATAAATTATAACATTGTAATGTTAAGTAGATCACTTTCAATCCATGCAGGCTTTTGTACAATTATTGCCCCCACCTTCTTATTATTAAATAATACATTCATTCCCATTATATTATACTATAGAATCATTATTCTTGTTGAGTTATGTAATATGTAACCAACCTTCTTGACGCACACAACTTAAGAAAACAGACTTCAACTCACCCTATGTTTAGACATTTTATAGCTGTCGATATCTCGCTAATTAACGCCGTTACAGCGCATACTTACCTAATCAAGTAAAATTTGACCTGAAAGTGGAATTAGCGAGTTACTGAGAAGTCCTGAAATCTTGACTAGCACCTGCTGGGAACCCTTTTGAGACTCCAAACTGCTATTGTTATTTAGAATTCTCCAGTAATGTTAGGACCCACCTGGCAAAATATAATGCAAATGATTGCCCCAAATGAGCTTTAGCATATTAATTTTATTCGATATGCTATAAAAATTAAATCGTTAGTGCGGAATCGATAAGTGAGCTCCTATTAGCAGGTTAGCACCTGCTACAAAATTTAGGCTATTATATCGTACTTTGTTGATAGATTTTGTAGATGGTATCTTCAGCTAAATTAAACTAATTGAAGTAATTTGAGTATTATTATTCATATCCCTACCTGGTTGTAATTGCTAAAATTGGGTACGTTTCCGAATATGTCAAAAATTTTTCTTTCTCTTTGATTGGCACTTTTTAGCTGCACGAGCGGGTAACTAAACCTTGTAACTAAACTAAGGATTTAAATAATATTTAGAAGTAAAAAAGAAAGAAATTTTGCATCCTTAAATGTAAATTGAGCAAGTACGTGTTATACACCTGTCAAATAAACTGGCATTCTGTTCAAGAAGAAACGCTGCCCCGGCCGCAAATCTGTCCATCAAAAATCTCTTCAGGTGCTTTTGTAGGTACATGTAATTAACAAAGCCGCGTCGGAAGAAACACTAGTCCAGTTGCTGCGAAATGACTGAAAACAAAAATTGATACATAAAGATAACAATAATTAAATGTGAGACAAGATGAACTGTACCTACCTTTAAATACGTTCATAAAAAAAGTTCGGTTTCTTTCAGAAACTGTCAGATTAATTGTCTAAACAATTTAAAATTTTTGGTGCTTTCAGACACTTTACTTGAGAATACAAAATTATAATAATAATGGTCCAGTTTTTTGTGCATTAAATTCAGGGAACGACAAAGAATAAAAAAATAATATGAGTTTGCACTAAGAACTATAATCGGGAAATTCTTCGTTAAAAAATACGGGTGTTCTAAGAAAAAATCGTATTTTTTAAATATAAAAAAATTTGCTGAGATTAGAATAATTTGAAATTTAGCGCAGTAATTGTGCTAATTGAAATAGGTACATGATCTGATACTCCCGAGAAATTATTTAATCCAGTGGCGGATATCTTGATATATCGTTACCTTTTTTTTTAATAATTTCTACGTCCCTAACGTTAATGCAAATTACTTTTTTGGTAGTTACTTCGTGTTGTTTAGTGGCAATAAGTCATCTTACGTTTTTGTTGTGGGACCCACTGTTTTAAAAATATTCCACAATATATGAACCCATACGCAAGTTTTTTGTATTGTGAAAAAAAATTTATTAATTTCTGAAAATGTTGATCAGCATTGTTTTTGATGATATGTTACCTTGTATGGGTTCCTAAGTTGTGGAATATCTTGTAGACATTGCGTCCTACGATAAAAACGTAGAATTACTTTTCTCCTTTAAACAACATGTGGTATCGACCACATATGTCATATTTTCATTGTCAATGGCGTAGAAATTATTAAAGAAAAATGTGAGGCGGGTGCCACAAAGGAAAGAGCATATCCAGATTTCCGGCGTCACTGAATTAGATAATCTTTCATTGACAGTATCATATCATGTACTTCAATTTCCGCAACTACTGTACAAAATTTCAAATTATTGCAATCAACCAATTTTTAAATACTTCAAAAATATGATTTTTTCTAAAAACTTAAACACCCTGTATTTTCTTAACGAAGCATTTCCAGAATATAGTTCATAGAGCAAAGTCTTCTAAATTTCTAAATTTCATTACCTGAATTTAGTGCATAAAAAACTGGACCACCCTGTGTAAGAAAAAATTATGAACTGTCAAAAAAATCACATCCCGGACTGTTTTCAAGTCGGCACATGTTTTTGGAAAGAGATTCCAAAGTAAGTGATTTTGGTTTATGTAAGTGTTTATGTAAATATAAGTGTTTATGTAAACGTAAGTTTTTAGGTACATAATATAGCCTCAAAAGATATATCTATAGTCTCAATCAAAGTGACCAAGGAGATAATCACTAGGTCTGTCAAGGAAATCAGGCAGTCTGGAAAATATTGTCCCAAAAAGTCTTTTTGGTGAGACCAAATTGTGTTGGCAGGAAATAATAATAATCGTGCAGCATGGCAAGAGTGCGATATGTCTTTACAGTCACTGTTCGTGCGTTTTTACAAAAAAAAAAAAAAATTGGGCCAAGTAATGCAGGTTCGAGATACACCACACAAAACCGTTTTTTCTCACTGTAGAGATGTTTTTGATGCAGTTGTCGCCGGTTTTTGCGTGAAGTTCCGCCGAAAGCACTTGCACAGCTTGCTGCAATCTTCTAACGTGTTCTGGAGTACCTACCTATACACAGTAGATACGGTAGATACAGTTCGAGAATATTTCCGGAGCAAATTCTCCGGTCTCAAAGATCCTGAACTCTGAACGTCATTTATCTAATATGTGCATAATATCCAGTTTTGGCAGGCGACCATTTTGGCTAGCAGAGAAGCCTAATGGACCTTCATGGTCTTGAATGGAACACTCTCGTTATCTGAGATGCGAAAAACTTGACAAAAAAGGATCTAACATGCCGCTCAATTTTGGATAACTTTTCGCCTAAACGTATATGTTTTTATGAAAGCCCTCCAAGAGCAAGCAAGTTAAGCCGGCCACTCACTATACTGCAGCGCAGTACGACAGGATCGTACTACGAAATTGTACAACTTCGCAGACAATTGTATACGGCCACTCACTATCCAGCCGTGCAGTATTGGACAGTTCTCATCGAGTAGAGACGTCGGACAATGAGAAAAATTTGTAATTAGCAGCAGCTGTATATAATTTGTGTTTGTAAATCAAAAAATGAAAGAAAAGATAATATACTAATCGAAAATGTTGCTGCAAGGAATGGTTGCTAAAAATAAATCAATTGTGATTGAATCAAAATGTTTATATATTACAAAAAACTCCTTTAAAAAAAAATTATTATATTTACTAGACATATCTATTTATTAAAAACCCCAAATTTATTGAAATAAACAGCTAATAAGCACGTAAGCACGTACTTTGTTGTATGATTTTGCCGGCCATCGCCACACACGCTCCAATTCATATCCAATTGCATGCGATCCGACAAAATTGTACTGCTGCAGTTAAAAAGTTTTAACTGCAAGACGAGCCGATCCAACTCGGTCCGACTTCGTCGGTCGTAGACACACACTATCAGGTCGTAGACACACACTATCAAATATCGTACGATCTTGTCGAATCCAACCAAATTGTACTGCGCCGCAGTACCGTGAGTGGCCGGCTTTATGGAAATCAAGGCGTACTTAATAAAAAAATTAATAATTACTTACAAGTCTCCAGCTGGTTGATGAATAGAATATAATACAAGCAAAAAGTACCACACCACCCAAATCCACCTAAAGCTGAGCGCCAATCTGAAACTACAGAAGGAAGCTTACAAGAAGCTCAAGACGCACCCTTTACTATTGCTTAGCAACAATAATAATAGGTGATGTGGCATTGTCCAAAAGCCACAACCTACATACCACAAAAAACAAGGAAAAACTTAAATAACGAGACTTCAGTGAATGAAAGAAAGTGTGGAGGCTGGAGAAGGTTGTGTTCATACGTATAGAACTATCTGGAATAGGTGTCATCCCAAGAGATGGAGGTCTCGTAGGAGGTCTCTGCAGACTTCCATTAAATAATGAAAATCCTGTAGATTCTACATGTAAAAAGAACACGATGGTACCTTCTCAAGAGGTAAATTTACCAGAACCTGAGCGCCAGCCAGGAAGTATAAAAGAAAAAATAGCTTACATGGATGTATCTGCCTAAGCATATTTGAATCCTCAACCCACATCCGTTACTATGTTACTGTGTTACTATGACAGGCCTGTCCTGTACTGACAGACAAGACACTTAGCAAAAAAAATAGGTGGTGTAATAGTGTCGGAAATCATAATCTTCTGGGCACAATAATCGAGAAAAAACGCAAATACCAAAACCTGCATCAGTAATGAAGAAAATGTGGAGGCCCGCGGAGAAGATTGTATATAGATCATACTGAACTATATGAGACGGGTGCCACCCCAAAAGATGCTGGAGCTCTTTGCTGCGGTCTCTCCACCAAAGCATGAAGATCCTTCGGATATAATAAAAGTCACATATAATCACCTCCTATAATAATAATACTTCATAATAATAATAAACCTCCATCTTTGGATGAGAATACTTCCTCCCAATCCGTATCTTCTCGAAAAACATATGGAAGCCGAGATAATGATCAGAATAATAATAATTTGCTCTTCAGTAACCTTATCTCTCACAGCAATTATTGTGTAAAGGTGGTATGTGCTAGCTCCTCTGGATTTACTATTACACTTGGTTAATAGAGAATGATTAAAAAACATTTAGCTTAGAAAACACAAAAAAATACAAAATACTGTAAGATTATTCTAACATTTAACTTGAGCACTCTTTGTAGACAAATAATTAAATCTTCAGATTTCTTGGGGTTTTAGGCCTATACAGTAAAAATAAGGAAATGTTTAAGGTTGGTATGGGATGAGCTCCATAACAAGCAATTCAACCCGAAGACACGGACGGCCGTTTCGCCCTCTAGGGCTCATCAGCGTGCCATTTCGGAAGTCGTTGAAACCGTCTGCTGCTAATGAATTAAAGCAATCATAATAATTATTATTGTTTCAATTCATTGACATATAACACTCAGATAGCTTTATAAGGCTGCCAAGTCACTATACGAACCATTCAATTTTTCAATGAAAAGGGGAAGGGCGATCCTTGTCTTCGTGTCGAATGATTCTGCCTGCTTGATTATTATGGAGCTCTGATAAATGAGCTCATCCTACCAACTCTAAACATTTCTTTATTATTATTGTAGCAACCAAAGAATTTCCATTATAATTGTTGAAAACGTTCATTAAAAAGCGTTTCTATTGTATACAGGGTGTTCCTTATTTCAGAGCTCACTATATGGGTATCTCATAAATGCTAAGAGAGACAGGGTCGGTTAAGTTACAGAAAAGATGCCCTACTTTGTGGACCATTTTCAGAGACTTTTTGAGAGACCTACAAAAAATTATTTATTAATTTCCAATAATATAAAAAGAAAGAAATGTCGTTTTTTTCAGATATTTCAGGAACAGTCACAGATATCTCTTATGTCTCGAGGGATTCGAGATGACCACAAAAAAGGCATTTTTTCTCTAATTTAACCATTTAACTGTATTTATGAGATGCCCATAGTGAGCTCTGAAATATGGGACAGCCTCTACGTAGGTAGTTTTTGTCAGATTCTCATTTATTGTAAAGCAAACATACAGAATCAGTCGCTTAAAAATAAGGGCATTAGTTATGATTTATGTACACTTGTAAGTAGTGTATACTATAAGTAAGTAGGGTACACCTATTTTTAATTATTATTCCTGGGAATAACTAGAAAAAAAAAACTTATTATTGATTTATTGTTGCTAATTATACAGGGTGTCCCGTATCGTTATGTTCAAATCTTTTGAGCATATAGTAGGCTTATTCCTAAGCCTAAAAAACCCAAAAGTGGCAGGTCTATCTGCACTGCATTCGTTACGAAGTTAGAGGCAGTGCAAAAAAAGCAGTGGCCTGCTAGAGTGGATGTAAAGTACTTGGGTATGAGCCACAATAGACCGCTTGGTCGCAGTGGAGGTGTCACTAATCGACCCACTCATTATATAACTAAACTAAACTAAACTAACTAGAGGTCTAAGAAAATAATGTCTAGTAAATAGCAAATTTAACTTTGAAAACCACATAAAACTTATTTTATTGACCACATCTTTAGTTTATCATGTGTTAAAAATGTCCTATTCCTTGCTGAATACAAACTTGTGCTCGGAGGCCTATTGCAGAAGTAACGTCTTTTTTCGCGACCGATTTCTTGACCAGCATGCTGAATACGATCCAATAATAATTGCATTTTGGAATTTAGTTACAAACGCCAATTCCGAAATATGCTGGTGTCCCATTTATTGAATCCAAATGCCATTTTGTATGAGCAGGAGAACCTCTTCTAATGTTTATTTTGGTGACATTTACTCATGTCGTTACCATAACAATAAATTATTAGCCTAAACCACAATACATGTGGTTGTGTGGTTTTCAAACTTAAATCTTTGTTATTTACTAGTCATAATTTTCTTAGGCCTGTAACTTCGTAACGAGTAAAGATAAACCTGCCACTTTGGGTTTTTTGGGCTCAAAATTAAGCCTACTATATGCTCAAAAAATTTGAACATAACGATACGGGACACCCTGTATAGATTTTCTTCTTTTGTGTGCTGAATAAAAATTACTACTTAATTAAGTTTTCAAATAATACCTTCTTAATGTAGGTACATCACATTTAATTGTTGTTTTCTGGAAATTGAAACGACTGATCTAGAAAATAAAGTGACTTTGATATAATGTATGTGAAGGAAAGTGAAACTGTTTAATACAGGTGAGGTGAACGTAAACTATTTCACTATAGGAATATGTAACGAAAGCTTATATTCTTCACTCGAATGATCGGATAGGGAAAATATCTGCATATTTAAATAATTGAGCAAGTTTACAAATAAACTGCACATTATAAATATTTGTTAAATTATTTATTGCCAGCCAAAGGAATCAGGTCATGCCGAGAACGATGAACGCGAAGAAGCAGGAAGATTACTACTTACACCAATATGTTATAGATGATCCCAATTCGCAACACTTAAGTAGGCGCTAGTGATAAACTAATTAATAAATCAACGCACCATGCCGGTTCTTTAACAAACATTATTATACTTTTATAACTTCTATTATATCACCACCAAATGTAAATTTAATTGCATCATTTATACAAATTTTGGATGTAAGTATATTACGTATCAAGCAAATTTGGAAAATAAGCGCGTATCTAAAAATAACTAAGGTTGTTAGAAAACATTATTACTAATTTCGTCATTTTAATGCATCATTTTAGACTAGAGCATCTTCTCTATAGGGAAAGTTTTATAAAATGATATAAACGATATGAAATTATACCATTAGTTATTTATACAGGTAATACATGTATATCAAAAATTAAGGAGGCACAGTACACTCTGATGCGAAGTTATTATACAAAATCTTCATAAGATATGTGGTGAAAAGATGTATTAATCAGAAGTAATTACAATTAATAGTATATTATTATATGAGCGATTATGATAGTCATTATTCACTTTAGCGACTGGAATTGTCATCATTATCAAGTGAATCATGACCATTAATCGTGAAAATAATAGTATGCTTTTCATATATTCGAGTAGGTACTCTTACCTGTATAAAAAAAAACTACAAATACTCCAAAAAAATGTTTTGGTCTTTTTACTGCTTGCTGCAATTATTACTGTAAAATCCGTACAATTTGTATGAGATTGGTATGGTGTTTGGAAATACAAGTGAACCGAGAAAGCTGATTTTTGGATATTGTTTGAGGAGGGCTTAGAAAAGCTTAACTTCAAATTGTCGACCAAGATTTCCTATGTGCATTCTCTGCCATCTGGAAAGAAGTATTAATTTTTTTTGCAATAAACTCGGCTCTCCGTCGAGATACGAAAAAGGCGATGGGATCAACACTTTTTTGTTGATTTTTTCACGTTCTACAAATTACTTCATACATATTTTGCACCTATCGTTCATTGTTTTTGTAGTACAGGATTCCACGAATCCTTATGGGAATCTCCCTGTCAAGTTTGGTCTAATTTTGAGGATCGGTAGTATTCGATGAGTAGATCAGAAGTCTACATGGGTATAACCCCCATTTTTCTCAAGATATTTACCTCTGAAGATGGATTTTTTTCTATCGTGACAGTCAGGCATATATTTTTAAAAATAGGCCGCCCTACTTGTTTTAGAGAGAAATGTTGGATAGTTCATTTGTTAAGATTAAAAATCTGTTTCTGTTGCTGCAGAAAAAATCAGGATAATATTTTTAATTTGTGATGTTTTTTTTTGTAATTACCTTGGCTGTGACTATAAAAGTGGATATTTTTTAATTTTTTACGTTTTTGTTTGCTGTAACTTTTATTGTTAAACTCAATGCAACTACGAAAATGATACTACAAAATGGAACTTTTTCCTGGTTTTCTCTAAAATGGCTAGCAGACCTAAAATGTAATTAATGTAACAGAAGCAGCTAAGATTTAAAAATAAATGCGTGACTGTGATGAGAGAGAGAAAAAACATCAAAATATTTTTAGATATCTCAACAACGAATGAACGGTAAGTGAAAAATTATATAAACTAAATTGAAGCGCGTAAAAAAAAACAAAAAAGTATCCCATCCCAATTTTCGTATCTAGACGGAGAGCCGAGTTATTGCAAAAATAATTGTCGATATTTTGAAGTTAAGCTTTTCCAAGCTCCCCTCGCACAATATCCAAAAATCAGCTTTCTCGGTTCACTTGCATTTCTATAATCCATTTTTTCGACATAATGACTGGACTAGTGCGTTTTTAAGAAACCCGTCGATTTATCTTGCTGACTATAAATTTCATCCCTACAAAGCCTACAAAGTCAACTCCCATCGAGTGACAGTTATACGACTCCTAAATCTTTAAATATGAAGTAGGGGCTTGTGGTGATAAGTCATGTGAAAGGCCTCTTCATTCACTATTTAAAAATGGCGCTGTTTTATAATTTTTTGCAAAAATTAGCATTAAAAATGAATTAAAATGTTCTGATATAGGGAATTCACCACAACACACTACAAATATTTTATCTTAGTATGGAGGAGATGATCAAAAAGCTCGCTTTCGCTTTGAATGTTCGTCTTAAATAGAAAATACTTCTAACGTAATTTTTTTTTCAATAGGTAAATAAATACGTTTCAATACTTCAATAGGTTGTATAAAGACTGAGAGACTTTGGAGAAACCTGGACCCCACCACCCCCACCCTCTAGGGTGGGAGGGAGCAACTTGCAAATCTTGAATGAGAGCCCATGCACTTTGTTATTGAACATTCGAATTTTACGGCTAAAAATACGTAGAAAGTTCTCCACCCTTTCATCTGGATGTAAGGGTGGCGAGAGATGCATTTGAAATTTTAGTTTGAAATCCCTATTTTTATACACATTGCAGATTCGGATTTTACGATCAAAAATACATTTTTTTTCGGTTCATGACAGATTACTAATTTTTTTTTCGGTTTACTTACCTATCTAATTACTGAAATTAAACGAAAAAGATACATAATGAATGGAGATAAATTTTTAAGAGAAATTCTACGTATTTTTAGTTGTAAAATATGAATCTGCAATCACAATAGTAAGAGTTGCTATAACTAACATTTCAAATTTACCCTACCCCCCCCCCTCTACCCTTAACACCCCTAAAATCCACATCTCCAATAAAAAGTATGAATTCTCATTTAAGATTTCTAAGTTGCCGCTCTCACCCCTAGAGAGTAGGAGTGAGTGTAGAGTTTGGTATTAATGGATGTCCCTCAAGACAAACAACTTCCTTAAGACGAACAACTCTTATCCGATAAGTTGTTTTTTATTTATTTCAATGTATTCAGACAAAATGAGCACCCTGTATAGTGTCCTGTTAAATCTATTTGGCAATTTTAGAAATGCAAGAACATCTGCAAAAATGTGACCAAAAGTGTTGGTATACCAACTGGTTGTACTTACAGTGAAATGGTTATTGTCATAATGTCATAGTATATCTGCAAAGGAAACGGTAATGTTTATTGAGTGTCGACTTATAAATAGCACTAAACCCTACTCCTAGTTATTTATACCTAATTAGGAATAAAAATTACATTATTTAAAGAAATCTATATGAGAATATGGTTGAAATTTGAATCATTTATAATATGCGAAATCATAAGGTATTAAATATGTCAATTAATATGGGAGTTTACACCAAATAGGCGATAATTTATCTTATTTGTTTACTCTGTGCTAAGTTATGTTGATAAAAAATTTGTCACATAGGTCCGTATTCATCAATAAATATAACCCCTGGGGTTATATTTTGGAGCATGTCATTGGTTTAGAATTCGTAGCGTTCGTAGGGTTTGACCATTAGACCAATCAGCTGTCAGAAAATTCAAAATATAACCCCAGAGTTATATTTTGAAGTTTGATGAATACGGACATTAATAAAGAATATGGAAAACAGAATAGTATCCTTACCAAAATTTTCAAAATTAGTGGATGATATTCTTTTTATGTACATTTTTATATCTTTTTGTTTGTCTTTTTGTCAAGCAAACATTGATCATTTATACCTAATAGTACGGTTATGGCCAGGGAATTTTAACAAAAATCCTTCCTAATATCTATCATTTTCAATTTTGTGCTTCCTATGTCAATGGAATAGAATGGCAAGAAGTTTCAAATTTCCGCGACCGCATTTGTTATTAATGCTTCTCAGTAGAGCAAGTTACCGAGCATTAAAATTACCGATTACAACATCGCCAGTGTCAGTAGATACCTACCTACGTGAAGAGAAATGCACTGCTTGAATTCAGTTCCTTATTTCAATTGTTTACTTTGTATGTCTATTTACTTAAGCATTTTTAAGACATCATGCATGTATTATACTTGCGTAGGATTTCAATTAACTATTATCTATTAATTAAATTTCAATTAATTGATTTAAAAAAAAATCGTTCAATATGTGGTATAGATATCTATGTTTAATTAAAATAATTATTATTTTCAAGTTCTTAAAATTTTAATAACGCTTTCTAATGTTGTAACTATCAATGAAAATTCTTCTTCAGTTCGCATGTTGTGAAGTCCGTGGTAGCTGCAGCCTGATGCTTTATCGGTTCAAATCCTATAATCCCATTATTACCATGAATCTTTGCGTGCGTCAAATTAAAGTTTTTCTATTTGAAAAATTGTAATAATAAAGTGGTTTAATTGACTGGTTCTTGAAGCCAATAGTTACTAGAGTGGAACAACTATTTCTTATCTATATACATGATGGTTAAGAAAACGGTCCCTACTTTTCTAGCAGTTCTTATTTTTATTTACACCCTTAACAAGTCTGTATAAGTCAATTTAATTTTTTTCTTTTGCCCATTTTCAGTCTCAATGTGAATTTTTGCCCCTACCGCTTTTTCACTCACCATTTTGGGCATATTTTTTTAATGGCGACTTACCATTTTCGGGCTGGAAAGTGATTTCCATTTCTGAGTATGAGGAGACCTGGGAAATGAGGTAAAAGTTGAAAAGTTTTTAAAATACGCAGGATGATCAATTGTAAATTGGAACTAAGGTACTCTTTTATGGAATAAAATTCATTGGCGCATTTATATCGGTTGTTGCAGTTACAGTAAATTTTATTTGGTGCCGTTTTCTTATGGTGACCTTCTTGCTGCTTTAAATTAGCGTTGCTTGTTTATTCAAACAAAATAAATAAATAAAAAGCTACTTCAAAATTCATAACAGAATAACAGAATTTTATCGAATTGCAGAAGTTTGTTGTTAACCTTTTTAATGAAAAATACTCAGACTTACCACCTATTTCTCAAAGCACTGTGTTCAAAATACCTACCTGTATAATTTCGTGAGCATGGACACGTAAAACTGTCATCTAAATAGAACACCTACTTTTATGTGAATGAATATGGTAAACTTAATATTTTAGTAACTTTTTACTAACTTTTCAAGAAGATCCAACAACTTCTACGCGTCAAGTCCACCGCGTATGTGAAGTAAGCCCAAGGACCATTTCTAAATTTTCTTAAAAAGAAAATGCATTCCTGTGAATTTAACACGCGCAAGAATTGGTTGAATAAAGCGACTCTGGTCGAAGAGTAGAATTGACCCCACCAATATTGGATTTGTTGGGTAGAAATGTATTATGCTGATATCCTTTTTCCTGATGAAGCAACATTTCTCTTGAATGGCGAGGTGAACATACCAAAATACAGGTATCAGGTATTGTGGGCAGACGAAAACCCTCACTGGATGCGACAAACTCAGAAACTCAAGAAATAGTACTCAGCGTCCTCAGGTTAACATCTGGGCGGGTTTAGTTAGCGATCATGTTGTTGGACCTATTCTCATTGGCAACAATAATGGGGAAACTTATTTGGAAATGCAAAGCGAACAAGTTATCGCGTCTTTAGCTGTCTTGATTCCGAATCCAGTGGAACCTAATTTTCCAAGTGAGAGCAGGATATGGCTGTAAGAGAAGTTTCATAGAATGGCCAACCATGCAGATCTCCAGATTTGACGCCGTTGGATTTTTTGTGAGGACATCTAAAGAACAAGATATTTAAAACTAATACGCCAGAAAATGTAGTGGACTTACAAAACAGAATAAGAATAGAAATGACAAATATTGCCCCAGTAGTTTTACACAGAGTGAGAGAAGAATTTTATTACTTTACTTTAAACAGATTATACTTCACTGCCGTCAAGTGAATGAAGACCATTTTTAACATTTGCGAAATTAAGAAATCTTTACTTTCCCTATAGCTTTTTTTCTCCTTTAGATAGTAGAGTAATATTAATCACTCTGTATAATTAAAACTTATCAGCTTTCTCCACACTTCCGAGGTGACCTCTCATACTTCTCGATTCCCAATTTTCAATTTCCAGCCCTAAAACGATAGGTTGCTATTAAAAAAAAGTTCCCAAAATAGCGGGAGGAATATCGGCAAGGGTAAAGGTAAAATTCAAATTGAGGCTGAAAAGTGCCAAATAAAAATTAAAACTTTTTTCAAAAATATTTTTTCTCTGAATGATGATTTTTATTCTACAGGGTGCTTAATGAATAGGTGTAACAAACCTAAAAGGCCTGTAGGATATGCAAAAATAGTCGAAAATTTTCATGTACTCATATTAGATATGGGTTAATGAAGCCTTAGTTTTCGAGATACAAGGTGGTAATAAAGTTCTCCGAAAAATGTAATAATTTTTCAATATCTAAAAATTGACTGATCAGAAATACTCGAACTTTTGAAAGTTGTTGTACTGATTGAAGTATATACATCATTTGATACTCTCGATGAAAAATTATTAAATTCACAGGCGGAGATCTGGGTGTGTTCTTACCTTTATTGTAAAATAATGTTATGCAAGCGTGTTGCGTTCCATAAAAAAGCTTGCATGAGTTCCTACATTGAGGAAATCCTTGAAAACAGTCCTACACTACAACAGTTAGTATACGTCCTACAACAAAAACGTAAGATGACTTTTCAAATATCAAAATTTTATAAGAGGTCTGGCGTAGAAAAGTGGCGTAAAAATATTTAATGAAAAAATGTAATAACACACCCAGAACTCTGCCACCGGATTAAAGAATTTTTCAATGGGAGGATCAAATCAAATCATGTACCTATACTACATCAATTACTACAACTGTCAAAAATTTCGAGTTATTCTGATAGGCCAGTTTGATAGATATTAAGATATTAAGATATTAAAAAAAAAATTAAATTTTTCGAAGAAATTAACCATCACCTTGTATCTCGATAACAAAAGCTCCAACGACCCATGTCTATACAAGAAATTTTTCGCCTACTTTTGCATGTACATACCACTAACTGTACTACAGGAGTTTTAAGTTTGTATTTTCAGGAAAAACAACCCGATTAAAAAACATCATAATATCATACCAGACATTAAAGAATCCTTGTGTTCTACCACAAACAAAAACTACAGCAGCCCGACTATTCATCAAATCAAAATTGTTGTTCAAGAGATCAGGACTAAGCTTTTAATGTTTTATTTAATATATTTTTCAGGTTTACAAAGAAACTCGTAATTTATGTTAGCTTTATTTGCTTGTAGGTAATCCCCTATCAATATTAGAAAGTAAAAAAATCAGGTATACCTATGCGCTCTATTGTTGAGGGATTACCTATAAACATAATAATAATATGATCAAATAAGTGATAAGCGAATAATGCGATTATAATTCAGTGGTTTATTAATGCTTTTAAAAATACTTTACTAAAACTTTCACTTCCCTGAGAAGGGCTATTGCATAATATAATTAACCAGTGGCTTCCTAGGCTAATTTATTAGAGATTTTAAATGAAAGCACCCGGCATACTTGAGGGGTGCGTTCCGATATAATTGAATCATTTGTCGTTTAAACGGTGGCGCAACCGATTTAAGGCAATAATCAAAATGGGTGAAAACATAATATATCTTCATACCGATTCCATGAGAGAGTAGCAAAATATTAGAGAGAGAAAGATAGAGGAAAAAAGAGCTTAATAGGAGAATGCTATAAAAAAGGTCCATAAATATAGTATTTGGTGAAGATAAGGCATCGTTTAACAAAGAATTATTGAGTTTTTCCAAGAATGAGGTGAACAAGCAGGCGGTGCTTACATTTACATCAGAAAATTTATCAGCCTACTTCATAGTTTAACGCTCTTCACAGTATTTAATTCACTTCGCACTAGTGCACCTATTTATTCAGCTAAAGCGAAAATTATTTAATAGGATACACATTATATGAACACTAGGTATATAAAGCAATCTTTGGTATGTTAATGATGAACAAATCACGGATCTCCATCTCCTATTAAGTAGGTATAAACTTGTTTACATTATACTTAAATCAGCTCTTATTGGAATAATTATTAAAGGCATAATTAAATGCCAAATGAACCAATTTTTTATTTTCGTTAGACAATAATATGATTGTTCTATTGTTATTTTTATTTATTTTTTGATTGTATCAAAAAAAAATTACCAAATGAAAAATTGTAATTTTCTCATGTATAGTTTTTTTTTTTAAATTAAGGTAGGTATATTCAAATAAATATCATGGGTGAAATGTTTACCTCGATTTTTTATCTTGCAGATTTTTTAATAGCTCCATAAATAAAATCGGGGGAATGTCAAAATTTTATTTATTCAAATATCGATTAGGATTGTGGTTTTGCGCCTGGACGGAGCAACATCACTGTGCTACCTACGAGTAAATTGGTGAATTTTACCGTGTGATCTGTGAAAATAATTTTCGTTGAATCATCCACTCAATAAAGTTAGGACAGTGTTTGATCCGGCGAGGGTGTTACTCCACAGGATACAGTAGATAAGTACCATAGTTTTAATATTTATTGTTTATTAAATTAATTTATACTAGCTGGTGCTCTCTTCCTTATCTCGTTTCGTTTATCGGTGAACACACCGTTGCCAATCTCAAACAACTCACTGTGTTTTCAACGAAATGCTCTCGTACATAAATCATATAAATAACACTTAACCATTTTACACTAGAAAATTCCTGACTGCAGGGTTTTCACAAACTAATATCAAAATGAATCAACCACAGAGTACCCCTCCACAAAATCAGAGCCAACAACAACCTAAACAAAATGGGAACAGCTATGCTAACGCAGCAAAATCACAACTATACCCAAAAAAAGATCAAGCTATAGTCCTAGACGTCGTCGATCAGTTGAAAATCAGCGACTACGTGATCGCGGTCGGAAAAATTCTAGGACCAATTAATATTTTATTTGCGTCCCGAATTTCAAAAAATAGAATTTGTATATACCTGTCATCAACCATAATGGCACAAAATTTCGTAAGAGACCATGAGAAAATTACTATAAAAGAACAAGACATCACAGTTCGACGCCTAATTACCCCCGCAACTAGGGTAATTTTATCAAACGTCTGCCCCTCAATACCCAACGAGTTATTAGAGTCAGCACTAACAAATCTTGGTTATAAAATAGTCTCCACTATTTCTTTTCTCCGGGCCGGGATTCAAGGAGAAGAATACGGCCACGTTCTTAGTTTCCGGCGACAAGTTTACGTCCAGCCAAATGACCAGCTTACCGCTCCTGCCTCCATCCTAATAAAACACGAAAACACCGATTATAGGATATTCGTAAGTTCGGGAGAGCTAACTTGCTTCTTATGCAAGCAGCCAGGCCACAGAGCGGATCAGTGCCCTAATCAAATCTTGAGCATGACAAATCCGCCTACCGCAGATAAAGACCCACAGCCCCTAGACCAGATAGCCGCGCCAAATAAGCAACTAGAAACAGAGAATAATCTGTCCCACAATTCAGCACTATTAGACCACCCACCTGAATGTTCATCTAAGAAGAGACCAGCGTCTCAAACCACAGCATCTTCAATAAACCAAACTCCAGACTCTAGTCCAAACCCCGGAAAAGAAAACCAGAATAATTTTGAACCTTTCATTGCTTCAACCAGTTTACCCCCAATTAAAAGAACTCATAAAAAACCAAAGATAACCTCATCATCTGAAAATATCACCCCACTCGATGTACAACTACTACCCCTCAAACCCCGCCTAGAACAATCTTCCCCCTCCCATATACTCTCCTATGAGGAATTTGTAGACTTCCTAGAAAACGTCGCCGGTAACCCAGATCCCTTGAGTGTAGCCAAACAATACACAACAGAGGTCGAAAAGCTATTAATAATGTTAAAGGAAGCATACCCATTCCTCACACAACGCGGTCTAAAAACAAAATTTTCAAAGCTACAAAAGAAAATTCTCAGGCAATTAACCGAAAACCCAAACGACACTCTGGAAGACTCCTCAGACCTTGACACAGACCACTCACAACAAAGTTCCTTTTAAAATCTCGCTTTCTTGACTTTCATCCTTCAATGGAATACCAATGGGTATTCCATTGGAAAATTCGCCCATTCAAAATTCGCCCATCTGGAAAAACTTAACCTCTTGATCGGAAAAGACAAACCAGTCATTATTTGTTTACAGGAAACCAACCTTAAAAAAGACACAACTATTAGAGGCTATACCTGCTATTCAAAGAATAGAACAGATTATAGAAAAGCAAGCGGCGGAGTTGCCTCCTTCGTGAGTGTAGCATACCCTTCTAACAAGATTGCGCTGGTGACAGAACTCGAAGCTGTGGCTTTCTCCATGCAAGTCATAAATACCAAAATACATATATGTAATGTATACATACCCCCCGGCGCGGAACTCGATCGGTGTCAGCTCAGAGACCTCTTTAAACAAATTCCTTCCCCACGCATTATTTTAGGAGATTTCAATGCACATAATGTGGTCTTTGGCTGCCAGGATACAAACTTTAGAGGTAGGCTTCTAGAACAACCAACTAAACAACTAAAACTTCGATCAAGCAAATCTCACTCTCCTAAACACAGGAGCCCCCACTAGATTCAATGCCTTCATTGGAAGCTTTAGTGCCATCGACTTAGCCGTTTGTTCTACAACTCTGACTCCCCGATTAAACTGGAAGACACATAACCATCTGTACGGTAGCGACCATTTTCCCATAAGGATAGGCGGAAACCTAATCGAGCAACCTACCCCCAATATACAATTCTCTAAATGGAATATCAAACACGCACATTGGACATCATTTTCCGAGGAAATTGATAATAATCTGCATCTTGTAAAACACCTAGAAAACAATATAAACGTCTCAGTCACAAACTTTACTGAAATTGTCAAAAATTCTGCACAAAATCATATCGGAAAATCCACCTTCCCAATAAATCGTAATCCCGTCCCCTGGTGGAATGAAGAATGTGCCACAGCAGTAAGAGACAGTAAACGCGCATTCAACAGATTTAAAAGACACAACACCCTAGAAAACCTACTAGCGTTTAAAAAACTTAGAGCCCGCGCCCGTTTCACGTTGAAAACAAATAAGAAAACTTCTTGGAGGGAGTATGTGTCATCCATCAGCCCCTCTACAACCACCTCCGAAGTGTGGAATAAAATTAGGAAGATGCGAGCTGTGAAGGCCGCTACCCCTTTCAGTTTAGTAAAAGAACAATCCCAACTAGTTAGTTCAGAAATAGAGGTCGCGGAGACTCTCGCCGATCAGTTCCACGCGAATTCAAGCAACGCAAACTTCGATGATGGTTTTCTGATGCGAAAAGTTACCGAGGAACTAAACAAAGCCTATAATCTCGATAATAATCGTGAGCACCCTATAAATATTGCGTTGACCTTTGGGGAACTTGAGGAGGCTCTCATATCCACAGGAGACTCCTGTGCCGGACCAGATGATATCCCTTATTGCTTCCTAAGGCACCTATCTCAAAAAGCTAAAGAAATCCTTTTAAGTATTTATAACCAAATATGGTTGAAACACGAATTTCCCCCAACCTGGTCTGAATCGCACGTCATCCCGTTTCTGAAGCCTGGCAAACCTAACCACCAAAAATCTTCCTTCCGACCCATTTCTCTTACATGCACGATGTGTAAACTGCTAGAGAAAATCATCAATAATCGCCTTACCTGGCATCTTGAGGAGCTCAACCTGCTGCATACTGCTCAAAACGGTTTCAGAAAGCACCGATCGACAACCGACAGCATAGTGCAATTAGAGTCGGAGATCCACGAAGCCATGGCCAACAAACAAAAACTCGTAGCAGTCTTTTTCGACTTAGAAAAGGCCTACGATATGACCTGGACTCACCCTATTCTAGTACAGCTCGAGAACTGGGGACTGTCTGGAAATATACTTGCCTTTATAAAAAATTTCCTGGACAACAGAACATTTAAAGTGAAAATAAACAACACTTTATCCAAAAGTAGGAAACTAGAAAATGGCGTCCCCCAAGGGTCTATAATAAGTCCCACCCTGTTCCTCGTAGCTATTAATAACTCGGTTAATAAACTGAAACAGGCGGTTCGGAGTAGTATGTACGCGGATGATATTCTCATTTACCTTAAAGGAAAAAACACTAAATATATGCAAAAAACTCTCCAAACTGTCTTGTTCGGTATGCAACAATGGAGCAACCAAACAGGGTTCAAATTCTCAGCTCTCAAGACACATTGTGTATGTTTCAGCAAGGGAAAAGTCGTAGAATCTCCTCTTCTTCGACTTAATGGTAGAAGCCTCGCGTTTTTAGATCAAATAAAATACCTCGGCGTTGTGTTTGACAGCAGATTAAACTGGAAGCGGCATGTTGATCAGATCAAGGTGGGGTGCAGCGGTGGCTTGAACCTGATGAGAGTCCTCTCTAGTCACTCCTGGGGGGCCGACAGCACCACTCTGCTTTTAATATACAAGAGTTTGATCAGATCTAGGATCGACTACGGAATTGCCTCCTATGCATCCGCCAGAAAATCATATCGAAAAGTGATTGAAACCATACAAACCACAGCTTTGAGAATTGCCACCGGGGCTTTCTGTACAACTCCAACTCAAAGTTTGTTCGCACTTACGGGCGAAATGCCTCTGGTTTATCGAGGCAAACTTGCAACTCTAAATTATGCGGCGAATGCATCCCAATACCCCAAGAGTCGAAGCTACCCCCAATTACTCACTAGCAACTTCAAATCCCTCTTTGACTCAAACTCTAATATTACTCCTCCTATTTACGAAAGAATACGCCGCATGGAAATAGAATTGCATATCCGCATCCCAAGATCAAAAACACCTCCTCCCCACTCTCCACCCCCTTGGACGTTGAATAAACCACAAATAAACCTCTCGCTCACAAGATTCAATAAAGTCACAACTGGCCATCAATCGCTTACTGCACACTTCAAAAAACTTATCTCCCAATACCCTAGATATATAGAAATATACACAGATGGATCTAAATCTGATGGAAAAGTGTCCTGTGCTGTAATTACTCCTACAGAGGAATGGGGATATCGACTACCAAGCTCATGCAGTAGTTTCACAGCTGAGCTGTATGCTATCCTTAAAGCCATAGAAATCATAAATGCCTCTCTCTCCCGTACATCGTTACGTCATCTGCTCAGATTCATTGAGTTCACTCACGGCCTTAAAGCAGCTCTACCCCAAAAATCCACTGGTAAAACTCATAAAAGCTAGACTAGCAGAGAGCTCAAACAGAACTCTCTTTATTTTTTCTCCTTCACACGTTGGCATCGAGGGAAATGAGAGGGCAGACAGGCTAGCAAAGATAACAGCCGCGTCAGAACACCAACAAATTACCAATGTCCACTTTCCCAATGACCACAGATCACTCATCAAAACGGAAATCCAGGGACTGTGGCAAGACGAATGGAACAGAAGCCAATCTCACCTGAGGACAATCAAACCCTCTGTCACAAGTAAGTTACCCCTACCTGAACTCAGGTACAACCAGGTAAAACTGAGCAGAATAAGACTGGGTCACACAAGACTCACTCACGCCTTCTTACTATCCAGACAGAACCCTCCTACCTGTACCACATGCAACGTTTCACTGACCATGCACCATATCATGTTCGCGTGTCCAGATCTGCAACCACTGAGAGACAGACACAGAATCGGGACTTCCAGCGAAATCCTAAACGACCCAGAACGTATCAGCGAGCTTATAGACTTCCTAAAGGCAGCTAATGTCTACAACCTGATATAGAGAACGGATCCAGCTGCTAATAACCCACAGAGGTTGATGCAGCATAATTTAAGGAAAAAAAAAAATATCGATTATTCCGGTATTAACCTCAATGGAATTTAACAAGACTAGTATCGTTATAAAGAGTTTGCCTTCGTCATCTGACGAATGAATTTTTCGAATTTTTCATTTTGCTATACCCACCGTAACCACTATAGGGCGTTATCTATTTGACATGTAAGGAAATATCACCCTTTTAGTGTATTTTTTAACAAAAAAATACACTATTGAGGACGACATCACTTTTCGAAAATCACCCAAACTCATCAAATGTCCACCGATCATGACCCCCAGATCACGAAAAAGTGGTTTTCCAAAATTCACCTGCCCACGATATATATATATATATATATATATATATATATATTTCTCCAAAATCACGATTTTTCGATTTTAAAAACGCTCCTGTAGCTTTATCTTTCAAGATTAGTGAACGAAATTTTGGATTCTTGTAAAGCTTAGGAATGACTTTAGATTTTCGTTGAAAAAAATTCCAAAAGTCACGTTACTTCTACAGGGTGTCCTTTCAAATTTCCCCAAATCCGGACTTTGAGGCACGGTTTCTGGCCGCAGTTTTCAATCTAGGGGGCTGAAATTTTTGTGAGAGTAAGATGTCCACAAGGAGTGGTCTGGTATTGCACTTGAGCAAAATCGGCCGAGCCGTTTCAAAATGGTGACCATTTGAATTTTCGGAAAATTTACTATTTTTTGAATCCCTGTATGAGCAAGATGGCAAAAAAACTTTCACATCAAGTTAACAGGATTGAAAGAAAATTAATTGAAATTTGAGTTAATGTAAAAAAATTTCAATTTTTTCCATTAATAAGCCAGTGGCGTGGGTAGGAAAAGAGTGAAAATGGCTTAATTTCTATAACAGTTTTTGAGCACATTTTTGAAGGAATTGAACTAAAATTTTTACAGTAGACAACTATACTAATACTCTTCAATCTTAAAAAATTTCAAGGATCAAATAAAAAAAATGGCGGAGATATTTAAATTTATTTTACATGATGTAAATTTCTCTAAAATTTTAAAAACGCTCTAGTAGCTTCATCTTTCAAGATTAGTGGAAGAAATTTTTTACTCTTGTGAACCTTTAGGATGACGTTAAATTTTCGTTGAAAAATTTTTCAAAAGTCGCGTTACTTCTACAGGGTGTCCTTTAAAATTTCGAAACATCCGGTCCTGTGGCACGGTTTTCTGGTAGCAGTTTTCAATCTAGGAGGCTGAAATTTTTATGGGAGGAAGATATTATCCACAAGTAGTGGTCTGGTATTGCATTTTTTGAGCAAAATCGATCGAGCCGTTTCAAAATGGCGGCTTTTTGAATTTTAGGGAAAAGGGCTATTTTTTAGTCCCTGTATAAGCAATATAGAAAGAAAACTTTTCACAACAAAATAATGAGGATGACAATTAAAGGCTTGTTTAATAACTTAACGATTGAATGTAATATTTAGACCCGGGACTGCTTGATTTAAAACCAGCACCAGCACCAGACCAGCGCACCGTTTTCATCGCGCTCGGCTCGGGCGGGACCACCCATGCAGATATGACTGCTCCTGCCAACCCCAATTGCAGAAAATAAAAACTCCTACAAACCTGTATTAACAAGATTGGACTAAAATGATTTGAAATTTGAATTAATGCAATAAAATTTTTATTATTTTCATTAGTAAGCTAGTGGCGTGGGTAAGAAAATGGTAAAAATGGCTAAATTTCTTTAATTGATTATGAGCACATTTTTGAGGGAATTTACCTGAAATTTTTGGAGTAGACAACTACACTAATAGCTTGTAACTCTCCAAAATTTAAAGAAGGAAATAAGAGAAATGGCGGAGTTATTCGAAATTTTTTACATGATGTTTATTTCTCTAAAATTTCAAATGTTCGGTTTTCAGAACTCGCCTGTAACTTTTTAAAGTTAGTCAGTGGCGGGTATATAGGACAAGAGACGAAATTGTTAAATTTTGCCAATTTTTTTTTGGTTTATTATAATATGTAAAAATCTATTTTATGGCACGCTTTCAAACGAAATGAAATGAAATTTTCACAGTAAACCACTACGCAAATTCGACCTGACTATTGAAAAATTCAGAAAGCCAATTTAAAAGGCGGCAAAAATTTTCATAGTTGAATCGCATAAAAATACACTGTTTCTGCGATTGATGCGCAAGAAGGTTTTTTATAATTAAATACAATGCTATTTAAAAAATATATTGTATATTTTTTAATTTCAAAATGCCAATTTTTCCAATGCCGTAAAAGTTAGGCGGGTGGAACATTTACGCATTCCTAAAATCTCCACCACTGGCATATCTTAAAACATTAGTTTGGAGCCTTAAAAGTAAAATCTGTTAAAGCTGGAGCCTTTAACAGATATTTCAAAAAAATAAGAAAAAACAATTTTTTGAACACCCTGTAACTCGAAAACGGTGCGTTTGCGGACCCCATGGTAATAGGAACTTTATTTCGTAAAATAATAAGTCGTAGAATCACCTCCTTTATTTTGTACTAGTTGGTAGCCTGTGTAATGAATGCTACAACGTTCTGGAGATACTGGTAGAAACACACGAAGGCCATGTTATGGGAGAAAACGCGCAACAACAGCTTAAGACGATAGATTCCTTATACTCAATTCTCTGCGAAATCGTCATTTAACCTTAGTGAAGACAAAAAAACGACTTCGGGAAGTTCGTGGTACAAATTAATGTAATTAGGTGGTCAGTTCGTCGAAGATTACGAGAAGTTGGACTGAACGCTTGCACGGAAGAAACTGGACAAAAACGATTTTCTTGACTAACTTTGGGGAATGATTTGCAGACTGTACTTTCAGCCCTAGGCTTGGTCATAACGGAGTTTCCGTAATGGTGAGGGCAGGAATATCAATGGAGGTCTTTACGGAATTTGTCTCCATTAAAAATAAATAAATATTGTATGGCTGTGGCAAAGCCCAAGTGTCAGAAGTTTTCAAGTAGCCTCAAGGGCCTCTGACATAACTTAACGACTGCTGTGAAGCAGATGGGGATTATAAGCAGATAATCTCCATTGATGGGGCCTTATACTGACTGCAGAACGGTTGAAATGTTTTTGGTCCTGACTTTGTCCTGATGCAGGATAACGCCAGACCACATTATGCAGCAAGATGCATCAGGAATACATATTACTTACATGGCAGAAGTTGGTGTTCGAAAACTTCAGTGGCCGACATGTTCTCCGGACGCAGCTCCTATAGAACTCGTGCCATAGCTCCAACCACAATAAACGATCTTCGTGACGCACTTCAAGAAGAATATAGGAGAATATTCCGCAGAACACCATTCGTGAGCTTATTAGTGGAATGTCACGCCGCATAGGTCTAGAGGAGGCAACATGAAATATTGAATTTTATTTTTAAATGTTAAATTTCGTTTTCTGTACCTCCAAAGTTAAACTTTTCATTATTTATGTAGGTGTCTATTAAAACAAGAATAAATGTCATATTGTTTTTTGAATTGTCTAGGAGGAGAGTCAAAATATTTTAAAAAGTAAGACTCGTTTTTCAACAAAAAAAAAATCATTTTTTTGCTCCTGAGTGTAAATCTTCATGTATATGAATGAAATGAATTGCTCTAAAATTTCACTTCTAATAATTAATTTATATCTACATATACTATTGAGTACAAAGGAGAAGAATCTATGTTTTAGAAAAAGGAAAACATAATTAATAAAAAAATAATATTAAATATCTTATTCTTTTACTAACATGTTTTACTGCGTGCACCACATTTTTTATAAGAAATAATTTTATATAAAAGCAAAATGACTGCGAACTGAAAGCGAGAATAGTAAGTAAATGGTCATCTTATAATAAGTACCGTGCATACATTCTCGTAAGAATATTACGTAAGTTAATGCGTCTACTGCCTAATCATTAACAGGAAAAGGTAGGTAACAGTGATTTGTAAAAGATAATAAGTGAACTATTTTATTCGGCCTTATTGCATGTAAACATGTAAACTCAAACGATAATTAAGCGAATACCTTCTAAAAAATCTTCGTGAATGTTATGCTCCACATGAAATAACCACACATAATAATATGTAAAAGTAAAAAATTAAAAAATTGCTGAATTAAAATTGAGAACTTTCTAAGCGATATTTATTCGCGCCCTATTTTTAAGTCAGACGTTATAATCGAAAATTGTCAAAATAGCTGGTTTATGATACAAGGACGAAAAGTTAAGTACCTACTTATGCGTTACACATCGATGCACAAAGTGCTGCTTGTTACTGTCCCACTGATTTGGTTAGTAAAAGTAAATGCACAAATTGCAGAAAAAGAACAAAATCTATGGGAATAGGAGATATTTGATCCCATTGCTTCTTGTTCTGCAATAAGTATGACTCAATCTTATTAGTATATACATGTGTCATTACAAGTCATACATTCGATTTGTTCTACTTAAGTATATTAGATCAAAATTTTACAATAATTATACTTTAAAGTGATAAATTGTTATGCAAGAGCTTTATTTCTGAATCGTATTAATTAAACAAGTAAGATAAAGATGTCCTCACTCGCAAGTATAGGTACTTTACCTGTTATGCATAATTGGCATGTTTTCGTTTTCAATAAATTATATACTTATGCATTCAAACTACCTGAATGCATACCAGTCTAAAGTAAAGATATAAGAAAACCTATTTTAGTCTTATTTTTAGTTTATTAATACTTTCTACCTACACGAATCTACTAAAATATGAAACATTATGCTTTAATAAACACGATCATGTAATCAATGCTTAAATTTTAAAGATAAATCTACACTGTTAAAGCTTTTAAATAATTTAAGAATGGATTTATTTTGATGATATAGTAAGATTGTGCCACCTATAAATCCTATGATAGGTTGAACCAAATCGCCGCCTATGCTTTATTTTTTACAAAACTTAAAATAGGTACCTAATAGTATAAAGGTAATAATACAGGGTGTACAAAGATTTATTTATCAAGGAATATCCCCGTTGTTTAAAATAAAAAAGAAATTTCAAATATACCCCCAAAGCTTTGCAATCCAACTTTACAATACCCTCAATACAACTTCACGCTTTTCAACCCCCCAAGCCGCAAGTAATCATTCTCACAGCTTGTTTTTATTTTCAAATTGCACCCATAGTTTTTTTTTTGCTTAGCCGGATTACTGACTCTGTTCAGAATACAACTATTTTAGAAAATCCATAAGCACTATTATTAGCTTATCAAAAACAATATATTATATCCTCAAAAACTTGCATTAACAAGGAGTAAAAAAGAACACACCTTGAGGTCTTTTCAAAATCAAAATGAAATTATGCTCTCGCCATTCTTTCATTTCCATCGTTACACTTGACGACAATAAAACGTAACTATGGTAGCGACTAATAAAAACAACTCGAGACAGTATTTTGTCAAAATTAATCTAACTTAGTCCTTAGATTTTCAAAAATTGCTTGTGATTGTATCAAAACGAAGGCAGTAATCCTGCGGAGCAAAAAAACACTAGGGATGTAATATGAAAAAGGGGATGGCTACTTGATGGTTGAAAGGTGTAAATATTTATTGAGGGTACAGTCGTAAAGCCTTAGGGGTATATTTCTAAACCAAAATAGAGCAAAATTTCATTTTAAAAAGACTTCAAGATGTAGTCTTTTTTACTCCTTGGACACGCTGTTTTTTTTTTAAGAAAGTTTATTGTTTTTGGCAAGCTAAGAATGCTTAGATCTTCAAAAATTGCATGTCATTGTATTAACAACAAGGTCAATAATCCTGTCGAGTATAAAAAACTATATGTTATGTACAAAAAACAAGTAGGAGACGATAACTTTTTGGGGGGTTGAAAGCAAAGTTTGATTTAGGGTGTGCAAAGTCGCAAAGTCATAGGTCACAAGACATAAGTCACATAATAGTTGAATTCTTAAAAATTTCATTTTTTTTTCCTCTTTGAAATAACGTTGATATCCCTTGATAGAGAAATCTTGGGAGACCCTGTATACTCACAGGTAATAAAATAAGCAGGTGTGGCTCGAGAATTTTTGTCAAGGGAATTCACAATTGGGAGGCTGGTCCTGAAAAAGGTTGGCTTGTTAGATGTTTGATGAAACTTGCAGGATAATTGGAGATTTCAAGAGCTGTCCGGGAGGGAGAGGGGTAGGATTCTCAGTAGAGTTTGTTACTCTTATTAGACTCGTCAATTTTTTTTTTTTAATTTCCGGAAAAAGGTTTTAGACCAGTGTTTATCCAGTCTGAAGGGGGACATCGTTTGAAGCCAAAAACCACCCCCAACTTTAACCCCCTGCCTATGGTTGGGGGTGACTTCTTAAGTAGGAACCTGCATTTAAGAAGCTTTTGTCTGAACTGTTTTTTCATGCGATGCAACCCTCATCCCCTAAAATGCAATCCAAAAATCGATTTTTCGACAGCCTTCTACCTACTTAATTTTCTTGTAAATAAACAACGGCCTCCAGGGGTAAATTGCAAGAAGCAAAAGTTGTTTGATTTGGGAAGGGTAGGTAATCGGTTATGGACATATAAATACTACCCCCCACCCCCGATACAAATTTCAAAGTAACCCCTAAAGATTGGGTGTGGGGTGAATTGGGGGGTAGTTTTTATGTCCAATCGATGGTCCTTTCCAAACCTAACAACTTTTGCCTCTTGAAATTTTTGCTTAGAGGCCGTTGTTTAGTCACAAGAAAGTAAATGTGTATGTCGAAAAATCGGTTTTTAGATTGCATTTTAGGGGACGACATCGCATGAAAAAATGCTTCAGACAAAAGTTTATAATTTTTTCTAGAAAAATTACAAAGCGCCATAAGAAATGGATGGTTTCTATTTAAAAAGTCGAAGTTACTCCCGCCCATACGCAGGGGGTTAATAAGGATAAAACGGAAATGATACCCCTACCCAAAAATTTCAAAAAATATTAAAACGCAGAACAAAATGCCGGTCTCTCTGCTATGTCTTTCCCACGTAAACTGAAAACGACTTAGCTACTAAAATAATTAGTAGCCAAATTTCGAAAAAAATCAGACTTTCCATAAAAGTTCTATAAATTGTGACAAAATGAAGCTAGTGAAATGAGCACGGATACACACCAGGCAGCCATAATACAGACCAAAAAATGATTGCAGTGCCCCCCCCCTGATGTGAATATAAGTAGATAAAGCCCTGCTGACCATTGTTAGACAAAAGATGAATGACATGTTTTAAAACAACATTCATTGATGTTGTGCCGTGAGCAGAGGCGGAAATTGTAGACACGTGTTTCGTCCTGTTTGGGACTCATCAGTACAACGTATCAGCAGTTTTGATCACAATATCCCGTGAATAGATCAATCTAGGTGAAATTGTAATAAAATAATGAACACGGTGGGTTCGGCTTGCGTCATAGGATACACCCCAAGCAGCCATAATGCAAAATGAAGCTATACTTGGGGAAAATTTCTATACAAGATCTTTTTTGTAGACCATTTTATAAATTCTCTATACAAAAGTGCGCGAGCCACATACGAAAAGTTTGTGGTTTTTTAGAAAAATTCTACAAAATAAATTTCAAACTATAAAAATATATGTATACAGGATGATTGATTGAAACGCCACATTAGAAAAAAATCGACTTCCGAATGATCTAGGAATCTGAAATTTGGAACTTAGGCACTATACCTAATAACGAGTCAAAATGAAATATTACCAAGATGGCAGCACATTTAAAAATGGCGAAAGCAATGGCCATCTTTGTTTTTTTAAATGGGACACCCCATACATTATTGCATTTTCAGATTGTCTGAGAAAATGTAATAACAATGGTGCTTATAGTTGTATTTTAAATTGAGTAGGCCATGAGTTATAAACAAGTGAAAATCGTGATTTTCCAACTTTAAAGACATTTACCACGAAAACGGCTCATGATATCAGAAAACGGCTTACATGTCCCTATCTTAACTTTTCATCTGGTATCCTACTGTATAGTTTAAATGTTTATACAGGGTGATGAAAAATCTGATAATTTTCACCACCTTGTATAAACATTTCAACTGCATAATTGGATGCCTTATAAAAAGTTAAGATAGGAACATGTAAGCCGTTTTTTGATATTATGGGCCGTTTTCGTGGTAAGTGGGTTTAAAGTTGGAAAATTGCGATTTTCACTTGTTTATAACTCATAGCCGACTAAATTTAAACTGCAACTATAAGCACCATTGTTATTACATTTTCTCAGACAATCTTAAAATGCAATAATATATGGTATGTCCCATTTAAAAAAACAAAGATGGCCATTGCTTTCGCCATTTTTAAATGTGCCGCCATCTTGGTAATATTTCATTTTGACTCGTTATTAGGTATGTTGCCCAAGTTCCAAATTTCAGATTCCTAGATCATTTGGAAGTCGAATTTTTTCTAATGTGGCGTTTCAATCAATCACCCTGTATATTTTTTTTATTGAAAATTTAGATTGATTTGAAAACTATAAAAAATCTCGTATAACTATCAAAAGCTGATCTTGAGGTGGAACGCAGTGAAAAATGCAGAAAATGTAGGAGTCCATAAGATAGAACACCATTTCCGGATGCTCAGCAAAAAAAAAATTACCATTAACGCATGTCCGCAAAATCACCGTTTTTGAGTGGCGGAGATTTTAGAGTTGCTTGAGGTTTTTTGCTCTTTTTGCCCTTAATATCTACAAAACTGAGCAAATTGACAGTACAATACTCTAATCCTAAGATCTCCGCAGATGGCACATGCAAAAACTGAATTGGCATTAAAAAAGGAGATTCTATTAATGATATGACATGTTACAAAAACTGAGTTCTGTATCTCAAACGGTTCTGTAGATTTAAAACAAAAAAACAGGAAAAAATAATCTTTTTTTGACACCCTGTATCTCAAAAACGGTGAGTTTCCGGACACACGTTAATAGAAAATTTTTTGCTTATTTTTGACCAAATAGGTAATTAAATTTTTTTGCAATATTAAAGATACACCATAGGGTGCTCATATTTTATCTGAAGACATTAAAATATATCAAAAATTACGCCGAGGATCAAAAAAAGTGCATAG
Organism: Malachius bipustulatus; assembly: GCA_910589415.1. Classification (NCBI taxonomy): domain Eukaryota; kingdom Metazoa; phylum Arthropoda; class Insecta; order Coleoptera; family Melyridae; genus Malachius; species Malachius bipustulatus. Next base: position 44,833,872 of record OU342632.1, on the reverse strand, counting down.
GTGATAGAAGTTTTTCGTCTGGAACACGTAGGAAATTGCTCCCCCTTCCTCCTCCATACAGGTATGGTGTGGGGGGTAGTAATTTTGAACTCTAGGTTAGTAATCCTTACTTTTTATTGCAGATTGGGGTTTTACGACCAACAATACGAAGTATTTGTCTGGAATTTTTTTTTCTATTCATGATAGATGGCGCTGTAATCGACAAAAATACCTATTTTTTTTCAATTTGTCTTCATACTGAAATTGAATTGAATTGAAAAGATACGAGAAAAACTTTTCAGACCAATTCTAAATATTTTTAGTCATAAAATCCGAATGTGCAATAAAAAATAACAGTTCTTAACGAAAATGTCACATTTAATCCCCCGCCCCCCTGAAAGGGGTAGTAATTTTCTATACATGTTGCATGTCACCCGTAAAATCCGAATCTGTAATAAAAAACGTGGGTTCTCATTTAAGGTTGCAAATTCGCACCCCCAACCAATAATGCGTGGGGGTAGGTTCGTCGAGTTTGCATGGTATCATTATTGTCCCCTTTCCTTCAAGACATATAACATTTATTAACCACCTTTGATCCGATGCATAGTTTTCGATACATTTTATAATGTCTTCAGATACAATGAGCACCCTGTAGTATAGGAAACCCTTTATGCAGAGACATGGTCGATGTCTACCACAGCCAATTTTCCCAACAACTAAACAAAAGCTATCGATTTAAAAGTTTGCCACAGTCAGAAAACTTGCTTGCTCACAGCTATTTCCAGTTAATCTCAAAATTATTACGGTTTTTTTTTGTCGTTTGTTGGGATTGGCAATTGGAGGTCAAATTATATTTCTTGTGGAATGATATCTAAAGAAGACTTAAATATAAATTTTCAAAAATCATTTCACTATTCTTTTTTAATGTCGCATGGGTCCTCCTCTCATCCCTCCTCTCTCTCTCTCTCGGAACATTCTGACCAAAAAATCTATGGTGTTGACTAAAGATTACAGAAAAATTTTATCGATTTCTGGAAAATTTGTAGTTTACGAGAAAGTAAAAAAGGGGGTTGCGATGATATCATGATGCATGTACCTTAATCTTCAAACACTTTGCAATTTATTTTGTATTTTACAACATTTTTGAGGTATCAGAAAAAAAAAATTAAATCGATTCCCTCCTCCTTCATATTCGAACATCTTGGACAAAAGAAATTTAATATTATTAAAATTTTTAGGAAAATGAGAGTGCATAGGTAGTACCTCTCGACGAGAAACTGTATTTTCTTCTTAGTTTTTTTTTATGTTGCATAGTTTTAGATTTTTAACAAAAATGTTCTTAACACCTTGATGTTGATTATCCTGACTGATAAATTTGAATAATTTCTTGATTATAGAGAGTCGGTTACGATTTACAAGAAAATTATACACGAGGGTTCAATTTTCGCACGTGTCGATTCTTCAGAGCTGTCAAAAATATTTCAAAGTGTTAAGACCAAGTTTTATTCGGTCTTGGAAATTAGTGAAATATTAGTGTTATTTTTTAAATATTTTATTTCTTTATAGTTCTATCGTACTTTCTAAAGTCGGTGTTTACGAAATTTACGAAGTTTAATGGTATTTTTTCCATAAAAAGTAAAATTTTATAAATTTTTATTTATTTTTTTCAACTGTCAATGTCACAAGAAAATTCAAGTGAAGAAGACACAAATTATTTGCCTTTAAAATACCCCAAAGACAAAATAACAAGATCATTTTTGGTTCGTAATTTTCAAATATCGTCTCAAGATCTGAGAGAAGCTGGAAGTTCTTCGATCACTCATGAAATTAATGAAGCTTCATGTTCGTCATTTACTCAAAATTCATTGAACCTTGACCTAGAAAAAGCTTTTTGTGAAATTTGCCAGCAATCATTTAAAAATCCAAAGGGAGTTCTAATCCATAAAGCCAAAGTTCATAGAAAAGAAGCAAATGCAAGCCTTATAGAGAAAGTCACTAGAAGTAAGAACTCAAATTTAAATTCTCGAAATGATGCAGACTCTTCGTCTATAGAAAAGAAGACTTCATCTGATTTGGATACTGCCTGTAAGACCTGGCATCATAAGTTCAATTTAGTTTTAAATGATATTGCGTCATTTGATTCGAATAACTTTGATCAATTAACAACTGATTTTCTATCATTTTTATACAATGCTAATAAACTTCTACCTGGGCCTGTTCATCCAAGCGTTAAATACTTCAGACTACGTAAAAACCGCCAACTAGCTAATAATTCTGCAAAACAAAGTCAATGTTCAAATCCTCAGCGAAGAGATAAGAAAGCAAGAGAACGAAGACGAGATAAATATAACTATGAACTTGCACAATATTGGTACGCTAATCAGAGGAAAAAAGTTGTTCGTCAAGTTATGAATGGTTCAAAATCTAATCATTGCCAAATAGAAATTTCAAAATTGGAATCACATTTTAAAGAATGCTTTGAATCACAAAATGACTACACACTTGAAGACTATCCAATTCCTTCATTGATTCATGACGATATTTTTGTCACGGCTGAAGACGTAAAAAATGAAATCAAAAATCTCAAATATGACACAGCTACTGGTCCTGACCGTATACTAAGTCGCACTTTGAAAGAAATCCACATTGATGAAACTGTTGCCGTTTATATAAATATTCTGCTTAATACTGGTTATGTGCCTCAACAACTTCGAGAAGGAAGAACCATTTTAATTGACAAAGGTGATAATGTTTCACATCTTAGTAACTGGAGACCAATTACAATTTATTCAATAGTCAGACGAGTTATTGAACGGGTACTTGACAAAAAAATTCGAATTCAAATTGATCTAAATTGTAATCAACGTGGTTTTGTAAATGGCATTTCTGGATGTCATGTTAACACAAAATTGATAGATGCTTGTCTTCGCGATGCGAAAACTAAAAAAAAAAGTTGTGCGGTTGTATTTTTAGATATATCAAAAGCATTTGATAAAATTGGACATACTCATATTCATAAAACATTGAATTCGATGGGAGTATCTGAAAATCTAACTCGACTGGTTTTAGCTTTATTAACAAACAACAACATTAAAATTGAAGCTTCAAAGAAGATTAGTAATGAAATTAAAATCAAGTGCGGTGTACCTCAAGGTGGACCTTTGTCTCCTATATTGTTCAACATTGCTATAAATTTTATTTATAATGAAATTTGTGATTCAAATATTGCCAATGAATACGGTTACCAACTTTTTCCAGATATGGATGCTATCTGTTTATCAGGTTTTGCTGATGATCAGGCCATCACTGCAAAATCTTCAATTGCAGCTTCACGTATCACGAAACTTACTCAAAATTTGTTTGGTTTAATTGGTCTGCAAACAAATCCAAAAAAAAGTTGTGGAATTAACATTGAAAATGGTAAATTAACACCTGGAAAAATCTTTATTTCAGATGACAAATTTATTCAGTGTATAAACGAGACTGATCGTATTCGTTATTTAGGTTGTAACTTTAATTCGGAAATAATATTCGACAGGAACATTATTGAACATTTCAATTGCAATCTAGAAAAACTGACTGTATCAGAATTATTAAAACCATATCAAAAATTGAACATCATGAACCAATATATTTTTCCATTATTAACATTCCCTCTTCAAGCAGCTCCTTTATCTAAAATACCAAATCTTATAACCAACAGTTTAGATATCATCATCCGCCGTTCTGTTAAATCTATCATTGGTCTTCCTGCTTCTACTTGTAATAATATGTTATACTCACCAAGGAAATTCAGGGGCTTAGGTCTTGTTTGTATGAAATGGGAAGTACATTTACAGCATTTTTCAATCGCAAAAAAATTACTTTCTTATAATGACGAGTTATTTCACCGCGCTTTCAATTGCATTGAAAAAATAGATAACTGTTGTAAAACCTTAGCTACAAACGGTACAACTTCAAGACAAATTCGACAGAATCTTAGGGAAACTGAATTTCAAAAATGGTGTAAAAATTTCAAAAATGTAGCTTATCCTGGCAAGGTATTGGTGTTTGTCATTTTAAAACTTATAAGCCGGTCAACAACTTTGTAAGTAGTCAACATTCGCTTTCTTCCTCTGAATGGACAGCAGCGATTAAACTTAATTGTAATTATGCTAACGTGAATGGAGTCCCTGGAAACAATTGCAGCTCCGACCGTTGCCGTAAATGTGGTAACGAGAAAGAGACACCCGCTCATATTATAGGTAGCTGCAAGAGTAACACACTTCTTATCACCTCAAGACATCATAAAGTGAAACACCATATTTCTCGATTACTTCAAGAAAAAAATTTCGATTGCTACGAAGAGGTTTTTGCAATAGATGAAGCAGGAAGGAAGCGTTTCAGTGACATAGTTGCATTTGATAAAAAATCAAATAACGCCTACATAATTGATCCAACTATACGTTTTGAAACTAATAATCCAAATCAAGATTCTGATGTTCAATTGGAGAAACAAAATATTTATGATGGCTGTATCGAATATTATAAAAAAAAATATTTTGAAAATTTTGGTAATCGAAATTGGCATACTTTAGGTTTGTGGTTTGGGGCTAGAGGATCAATTAGTAATAGTGTTTTAAATTTTTTCGAAAAATTCAATTTAAATAAAGATGAATTATTGATAATTTCCAAAAATATACTAATTGATTCTCTGCACATCATTCATCACCATATTTATGGTTGATTTTATAATATTTGTATTTATTGATTTTATTATTATTATCTTCTAAGACTGATTTGTATACTGTGTATATATTGCAACCTACTAAATGTAGACAGTAAATAAATTCTAATTTTGCTTCACTAAAAAATATCTGGCAGGAAAATTTAGATTGCAGAGATATTGTTGGAATTTGTTGCATCAAATTCGTAATTAGTGCATGTTAAATGTGCTCAATTACCGGTATAGTTCCCTTATTTATGTAATTACACATTAATTATGCAAATTAACATGAACAATGATATTACTAATTATTATTCACCTAATATAAAAAATAATTTGAAATATCTTAAGACAGACATACTTTTTTCTACTTGATTAATTTAATTTTTTACTCATCTGTAGAATGAAGAACTTAAATATAATTTAGTGACAGGCTTTCAACACTAACGCACTAAAATAACTGTACGACGAAGGGGGGTTGGTAGTTATAACAAAAAAAAATAAAAATACTGCGGTGTAAGAAAACAGAGATATGTATAGGTAAGAGCAATAATTATTATTACATCTCGGCTGAATTAGAGATAATTTTGAAATTTTTCCTTTTTTCTAAACATTAATAATAATTACTGTCAAAATTATTATTGTACAATAATCCTTATATACACATTAAAAATATGTATTAAATAGTAATTAACGAACTTTACCGCACTTACCTCTAATATGGTAATTATTTTTAATTGTTACATTACTCCTGAGAAACAGTACACTTTGGTACTTGCAGATCATCATCATAACCAACAATAATGCCAAATTCGCACGACAATGCTTGCTGCGATTGCCCCGACCAACGTGAAGACTCTGTATATTTCATAAGATAATCAACGGATGTGGAAGTGAAACCCCCAGTGCTTGGAAAGTATAAACAGGAGTTACCTATAAAAGCCTCCTTTAGCGGCTTCAATCGTCAGAAAGCCTTCCTCCACGTGCCAGTGCAACATGAAGGCTCTGGTAGGTATTTCATATCACGTATTATAGTATAATAAGTAGCAATTAGAAAAAGGTATTCAAATAAAGGTATCTAGATGGTATCTGAATATCTTTGTGGGTTAGGCTGAATATTGTGGATCGGTGTGAAGTGTTAGTATAATAGTGATCAACATCAAGGGTAAAGCAGGTGACTGTCAGGGGCACGCGAGGTTTGTCTTTGCCAGTGGCGGTCTTTGGGCTTTTTTAATTTTCGTTGCGTGTGTTTTTTACGTGGAGTAAAGCTTCTGAGAGATAGGCACTTGTGGTCCAATTACCTGATGTGTGATAAATTATGTTAAATTTTGAAAAATTAATCATAGGGTGAAATTATACGTAATTAGGATTTTTTTGTTTATTAATTATTCATTTGAAATAATTTTTTATTTTAATGCTATTTCTTAAATATTTTATTCGAATTTATATTATTTATCTGTTTTTTTTTCAATTATTTTTTGATTTGGTTGGTTCACCTGAAATTAAAATTTTTATTTTATACATTTAAAATTTACAAAACATAAATATAAAAACGTTTGCCTATGAATTCAGTTATTTGGAAATTTTCTCTTAAGAAAATATATTTTTTTATTTACTAAAACTTTTTTCGCATAATATTTTTGAGTTCGTAAAAACGATTACCTGAGCTGTCATTCTCAGCATTCAAAAATAATATATTACACTATTTGATAGGAAAAACGAGGGAGTTTTCTATTTTTTCTTGCACTTCAGAGGGTATCTTTATAATTTTCTGCACAAATGACACGAGTGTATAAAATTAAAGATAATAAATTATTGCTCTTGGAAATTTATCTTAATTTTCAGAAAAACATTTAATTTTTCAATTAGCTACATTCTAAATTTTTCAACCACACCTCAAGTCAATTTCTATAAAAAATTATGTAAATTTTCAGTGATATTCATGTAAAACAGTCCCACATCTTGCAGAGCACGATATAATTAATTAATAGAGCTAGTTGAGAAAATAATTTTTCTGCATAAAAATATACCTACTCTAGATCTAGACCGTGGTAGCGAAGAAATTTTCATAGAAAAAATGTTTCAGTAGCTACTTATCTTTAAAAGTAGATTTTATTAATAGATGCATGACACCAATCTTCCGCGGTATGAACGAGAAAAGGAGTAAATCCATAATTAAGTTGCTGCTTTCATTCATAATATAATGATGTTACGAATTTCCCTCCAGTCATTTCAAATTACTCAAGTGCAGTTGGTTTGATTACATAACTTAGGTGTAGATTGCCTGAAGACATTGTTTTGTCAAAACGAACACGGATTAACTGTACCGTATCTAAAATTTGCCTTAATTACTAAATTATATATTAATTATTGTTATAAAAGTTACGTAAAATCAGGTTGCATTCTTTAATTAATTCATTATTTCCAGTCCACAGATTCTTGTATGTAGAAAGGATTCACTCCGATTCTGTCATCAAGTTGATTTATGAATTCCTAATTCCAAGTCATTTACATAATAATATCCTATTACATAAAGTTTTACATATTAATATGTTTTTATTTACTTTCTTTCTAATAAAGACATTTACGAATTCCTACTTAATGAGTTGTTTGTTTTTCCACAGGTGATTTTCAGTACCGTTTGCCTGTGTGTGGCGCTAGCTGCCGAGCCTGAAAAAAAACAGGCAGAGCAGGAGGTCAAAAAGCAGGAAAAACGTGGACTGTACGGCCATGAAGGTGGAGATTTCGGCGGTCACTACGGCGGTGGACACTTCGGCGGTGGTGGCGGCGGAGGTGGTGGTGGTCATTTTGGCGGCGGACACTTTGGCGGCGGTGATTTCGGAGGCGGTGGCTTCTCTTTCGGTGGCGGCGACCACGGCCACCATCATGACGAACACGTAAAACACATCGTAGTGGAGAAAAAGATCCCAGTCCCTTACACCGTCGAAAAACACGTGCCTTACACCGTTGAAAAGAAGATCCCTGTAGAAGTAAAAGTACATGTACCACAACCTTACTACGTGGAAAAGAAAGTACCAGTACCTGTCAAAGAGTACGTCAAAGAACCATACATCGTACCCCAGCCTTACACTGTTATTAAGAAGGTACCCTATGAAGTCAAAGTACCAGTACCCAGGCCCTACGAAGTGAAGGTTCACGTTCCTCAACCTTACACTGTAATCAAGAAGGTAGCTGTCCCTGTAAAAGTACCTGTACCACAACCCTACACTGTTGAGAAGAAAGTACCCTACCCAGTTGAAGTTAAGATCCCTGTCCCTCAACCTTACACAGTCGAGAAGAAAGTACCATATGAAGTAAAAGTACCAATTGACAAACCGTACCCCGTCCACGTTCCCAAACCATACCCAGTCACCGTAGAGAAACATGTCCCATACACCGTCTTAAAACACGTTCCTTATGAAGTGAAAGTACCTGTCGATAAGCCCTACCCAGTGGAAGTACCAAAACCATATCCTTACCACGTCAAAGTACCAGTTCCCCAACCTTACACTGTGTACAAGAAAGTACCTTATGAGGTTGAGAAACCCTACCCCGTCCATGTAAAAGTGCCAGTCGATAAGCCGTACCCAGTCATCAAGGAGGTGCATGTACCTGTTGAAAAGGAAGTACCGTATCCTGTGAAGGTCCCGGTCCATATTCCTGTCAAAGTACACCACCATCACGAAGAACTGACTGACCATCACCACCAGCACTACCAGCACCACCACTATTGATTTGTTGTTAATACCTAATTGTTATGTAATTTCTTATTTCTGATGGATACTGCTACTCAAGTTCGCATGATGCGTTGCAAAATTGAATACCTACTGAAACATACCTAATTGAGGCTTATTGCCTTAATTTGTGCATGAGGCATGCAGTATTATTTCTTAGAGAAACTGTGTTAATTATTGTATTTATCTACTTTTATTAAATAAATATTTCTAGAAAAGCAGTTCGTTTATATGCGTGCATGAATGTATATCAGATGGATTTATTGAAAGTTACCTGAAATAATTTGAGTTTATTACCCAACAACGACAATGTGGGCATTCTCGTATCCTAGCCTAATATAATTATAACAAATAATAGAAGATATAAAGATAGAAAGTCAACTTGAGCATTTATGGCAACATATGGTTAATCCGTACGTGCCGCTTCCAGCAGTACCGGTAATTTTGTTTCCTATAAAGAACTGTTTCATGGAGAAAGTGATGGAACTGGTGTATCTGGTCGAGTGTTTACCAGCCATGCATCATTAAAATTTGTAAATTAGAAATCCGTAACTAGTTAGTCGTAGAAGAGATCATTGTAAATTCTATTCTAATCACATCTAAGCCTAATATGTATGTACGCTGTAGATTGTTTTGGGTGAAAACGAAGTCATTTACACTTATATGAGATCCTGGAGTAGAATGGTGCGTTTTCTTAAAAACAAAATAACGAGAGCAGTTTAACTTACAACATAAATTGACTCGCTTAATTATTATTGATTGCTTAATAGTATAAAAATAAATTACCTAATTAGGTAAGATGGAATAAAAAAAAATAATTGCAATAATTCTTATCTTCCAGTAAACTTAATATTCTTACCTATACTGAATCAAGACAAACAATTAGCGAAATAAATAAGGGGATGCATGTATGGTAAAGTAGTCAAAGGAACATAAATTTATTATTAAAACAATGAAAAAGTAAATCGAGGTGGTTTAAGATCGTTTTTAAACAAAAATTTTTGAGCGCGGAATGAAAATATGAACTAAGTATAACTACTGATTAACTGATTTTAATTTTTTTCTACAATAGATTTATTATGATTCTCTAATAATTTACTTGCGATTGCTGTTTGAAAAAACAAACTTTCTCGCGCATCGATCGCTGAATAAATGTATAATAGTATATTGTATACCTAGGCGGTAAAGTGGCACTTTTCAGGCCTCAAGAAGATATGGCCAGGCGAGGCGCAGCCGAGGCTGGCCACTTCTTGAGGCCTGAAAAGACACTTTACCGCCGTGGTTTACACATAATTTTTTATCCTGCACAAATAATAATAATAATTTTATTTTTTTTTTGAAAAAAATTTGTTTGAAAGAAAATTTATTGAATACCTACATTTATGTTTGCTTAATACATTAGTATCAGTAAGCGTAGATTAGTTAAATTACAATCAGTAATTTATTTATTTATTTATTTATTTATTTATTTATTTATTTATGGATAACATTATAGTGAAGATTTTGAATATTACAAGTATTATTGAACGAAATTCCTTGTTTGGATAAATTTGACATCAGTAAGTTTAAATCATCAAATCTTCAATAATTAATTTTTAATTTGCTGGGTCTTGCTGGTCTATTGACATTGACAGATTGACATACAACTATAGCACAGAATTAGACTAATCTATTCTGTGCAGCTAGCTTGCTTGCTATTGGTTCCTTCTGGAAATAGCATTTCAATTGCAATTGGGTGGCCCTGTAGCGTGAAAATATAAAAATAATTTTACCGCCTAGGCAGGAAAAGTGGCACTTTCTCCGGGGGCATGCAGTCGAGAAAGTTCAATTTTCTTATGGGGTAGGATAAAAATGTATTTTTTATTAAGTCACTGACGAAACTATGAATATTTATGCGTTTTTGAAAATGTACTGCCTGAAATATTTAAATAAATTTTAAATTTTTAAATAAAAAATGAAAACTTAAAAAATCCCGGATATACAGGTCAATTTTATAGATTATAAAATGACATCCTGCAGCGTATTTTCATCCCTAAAGTTAACCCCGTTCAAATCATATTTGCGACCCTTAAGTTTTTAACTGTGAAGTAGGGGCTTGTGAAACCTCATTCTCTATACAAAAATAATAGTAAGTATTTTCAAATTTATTACAATAAAAAATTAATTATAAAAAAAAGAATAATCACGTTAGAAGAAAAGGATGTTACCAAGACGTTCAAGGTGAGCATTTTGAAAATTCACAATATACACAGACCTATTATAATAGTATAGTATGTCTATATAGCTCCTAAATTAGTCGATTTTAATTTATTTTTAATGTTAAATTTTTATTTTAATTTTGAAAACAATCCCTTTTTTCTATAGAGAATGAAGATACCTTTCACATGATGTATCACTAGCCCCTACTTCGCATTTAAAAATTTCGAAGTCGCAACTGTTACTTGTGGGGATTAAATTTATATACGTTATTGCAGGATGTCATTTCATAATCTATAGGATTGACCTGCTGTTGCGGTATTTTTTAAGTATATGCACAATTTTACTGAAATAATGAATTTGTTCCATCTCACTGTTCAACAGTGTATAATTCAGGAAACGCAGTCTTCATCATTTTAATTATTCTTTAATTTTTTTAATCTTGCCTCTTTCATAGGTACATACAGGTGCTACATTTTTTTCGAAAAACTCAAATAGCAGCTATTTTGAAACGGCTTGACCGGTATAGCTGAACTGCCAGATCTAACGTCATATCTGTATAAAAATTTCTTTTCGATACTTAAAATTCCTACCTGTAATACCTAGAGCGGGTATTTAGTCATATAAATTATACAGTGCTTCCCAAAAGTAACGGATAAATTCAATAAAATCGTATGAAGACTTTTTTTTTGCTCGGACCCAGCATGTCTTTTCGACCCCTCACCCTTTCCCTCCCAAGGGGTAGCTACCCCAACTCTGTAAAAATTCAAATGGCAAGGTAGCCCTTACGATACCTTGATTGATATGTTTTTTCATCCCGAATAAAACAAGAAAAAATTTTTTCAAATCGATTCATAATTATCGAAAATATTCACCAAAATGTGATCGAATAAGGAAATAAATAGGCGTATTAAAATTAATCAAATTTGGGCAGGCTTATCAATAACTGGAGAAATCTTATCTGACACAAATCAGTTGCAAATTGTCTCTTGTCAAACACAATTAAGTGGTTTTGATGAGCTGTGCTTTAGGCGATTTAAAAACTAAAAGCAAAATGAGACTCTTAAGTCTCTTAATTATAAGATTGGCTTTGGAGATAGAAGTCGGAGGCATGAAGAAGTTCGTATTTTGTTCAATGAAACTCACGCAAATCGTCTTCCTATATCGCAATCAACAGTAGTAAGTCGAAATGAAAGTAAATTTCACGAACTTGGACATGTACGAGATAAACCAAGAGTCGGACGTCCGCCAGCCTTAGATGATAACAAACAATAATTAGACACCCTTTTGACGGTGCAGGAGAATCCACATGCCCTCATGGCGGTTTCTTCACGAGTACATACGTCTAAAAATACAGTTTCAAAGACTTTTTTTGATAAGTTTAATTATCATCCATATAAAATGCAATTTGTACAGGAATTGTCCGATGCTGACTTCGATCATCGGGTACAATTTTGTGAGACAATGATGGAACTCTCCAATGCAAATCCATTATTAATTAGCAATATTGTATTTTCCGATTAGGCAACATTTTGTTTAAATGGCGCCATTAATGAGCAAAGATTTGCCGTTATTGGGCAAATGAGAATCCGCATTAGATGATGGAGGTGAATACACAGTATCCCCAAAAGGTTAATGTATGCATGGGCTGGCATAGTAGGTTCGCAAATTATTGGAGCATACTTCTTCAATGGAACGCTGAATGGTGAGCGGTACCTCAACTTCCTTCGAGATGAACTAATTCCCGATTTAGCGGTATTGTTTCCTAGTAGAGAAGATCCTCGTTTATCCGGATCACAGATTTTCGTATCAACAAGACGGTGCGCCTCCACATTATGCACGTCCGGTTCGGGAATACCTCGATCTATTTTCTCATCGATGGATTGGTAGACGGGGACCAATAGAATGGCCAGCAAGATCTCCAGATTTAACCCCGTTTGATTATTTCCTATGGGGTTATTTAAAATCTAAAGTTTATGTTAACAGACCTGCAAATATTGAGGCGTTACAGGAAATAATTCATTAAGAAATCGGCTCAATCACACCAGAGATGATGAATATTGTCCAACAAGCCTTTAGCGCAAGATTAGGGTGTTGTCTTGCTATTAACGGACAACATTTTGAACATTTAATTTAAATGATTTTCTTTCCTTGTGTAACTTCTCGAAGACCTGTTTAAATTTTACTACGCTCATTTACGAGTATAATTCCTTATTCGATCACATTTTGGTGAATATTTTCGTTAATTATTAACCGATTTGAAAAAAAATTTTCTTGTTTTATTCGGGATGAAAAAACCTATCAATCAAGGTATCGTACAGGATACCTTGCCGTTTGAATTTTTACAGTTGGGGTAGCTACCCCTTGGGAGGGAAAGGGTGGGGGGGTTAAAAAAGACATGCTTGGATGGCAAATGAAAAATAACGACTGACGTGTCCGAGCAAAAAAAAACGTCTTCATACGATTTTATTGAATTCATCCTTTACTTTTGGGAAGCACTGTTATTAATGATAATTTCACGATGAAAACGATATAATCTATAACAAACTTCGTGACTCAATTTAAAAACTTATTAGGGGCTGTTCGAAAGCCTCTTTTTTAAATTTTGTATCAAAAATAACATTAATAGTTGGATTTTAATTAATTCTCTTCAACATAACTTCATATAGGGCATCAAACCACAGTTAAAATTAACTTCATTTTCTAGCATGATAATTCAGTGATTAATACAATGAAAGTCGCTATTCACTAGTATTCCATTCTTGAGTGTGCTCCTCCATAAATTTAAAATAAGACATTTTCAATTAAAAGTTAATGACTCACATTGACTTCAGGAAAACTGGGTGCCTAGCAGCTTCTTTATTTTGAAGTATGGTCAAACAAGAATAAAACTAGCACCATTTCTTAAGATCATTAGATCATTACTTAAAACCATTTCATACAATACTCAATCTTAACAGCCCTTTCCTAAAAGCCATTTCCTAAAAGCCATTTCCTAACAGCCATTTCCTAAAAACCATTTCCAAAAACCGTATTAAAAAAAGAAAATATACCTACTAAGATATCCGGTGAATAATTAATGCAAAACTTTACCTCTGTGTAAGACGGTATCTGCTCACATTGACGCAGAGGGTCACAAATAATTACTTTTTTGGATATCTCTAGTCCCTTCTGCGACTAAATTATACTTCTCTCTCTCTCTCTCTCTCTCTATACTACAGAAGTCACTCACTACACTCACTACAATGATGTCAATTTGATTATGTATTAGCCAACTATTTTCCTAAACTTGCGTCCCTAGCGTATCTGGATTTATTAGCATTATCCCCACGAACTACGGCTTCTTACCAACTGGCAACATCTACAGATGTACGGGCCGGATTAAAAGAAGGATTTAAACTAATATAATTAACGGGGAAACGAACGTTACACCCATGCATTAAACGTATCCGGAAATCGTATTGAAATTTGATTGAAAAATATGCAGTCATTTGTTTTGACGTGTACACTGCTCTCAAAATGAAAAATGGCGATTTTTCTGTAACTGTGAAAGCCGCACTAATCAGAATTTTTTAGGTAATTCGAAAATGCAAAATATATGGGGCATTTCTTTTCAAAAAGCCAAGATGGTGGCCATTTCCGGTAAACCGGAAGCCAGGGATCTAAAAATATATTAGAAAATATGGAGCACGTCAACAAATGCTTGCATATTTTTGGAATCAAATTCCAATACGATTTCGGGATACGTCTAATGGGTACCCTTTCGTGAACGACCCTGTATTTCCAAAGAAAATTTTGAAGACTATTAGATAAATAACACAAATAAGTACCTCCTCAGTAGGTATTAAATAAGTTATACAAAACCATATTCAAACTACTTATAAAAAAGATAAACTAAAACCCCACTAAACTCTCTATCTCCAAATCCCTTACCCCACACCTCAAACGAACAATCACTTCCAGGTCAGCACCGTTAGAGATCACGACATGTCCTAAATGTTATCTCGCGTCCCTCCCTAGCACACATTCGGGAGCTCATCGTCATGTTAACATGCCGCCTGTGATCAGATTGCCGCGCTAATCCCGGAGTCAGAGGATGACAGGAGGCGTGGGATCGACTCCGGTGATCCGGGGCGGACAATGGACAGTCGGCCGGGCCGGGTCTGCTATCGCACCCGTGCAGGACCTCCTCTGGGAATGCCGCAGAGAAGGAGGACCTTCGACGGAAGAAGCTACATGCTTCTATGATGTACGTATTCTAACATGTCCATAGGGACAGATCAGGCTTGGACAACGTTATGTTGTGATGCAGAAAGATTCACAATATTTACATGGACTAAATTGCTGTGATAATTGAGCCGATTCATATAAAGCTGACAGGATAAGGAAATTTTTCTGCATGTTAAGTTTATACTTATGTAAACCAAAAAATAACGCTAGAAAAAATGTTTATTTAGGTTATACGTAGAATAATTTTCTGTACTTTTTTTTTAAGAAAAATCCAATATGGTGTCCATAAGGAAAACAAAAGTTGATGACTATCATCCATGCATACCCTCGAAAACTTGGCGTAAAAACAATCAAGTGACATCTAAAATGCACAATGTCAAATACCTAAACCAAATTTTCAAATTGAAAATTGGAGTTTTTCAGTATCTGGCCAAATATAGCTAGTAAAAGCTAAAGGCCATAAACCCTAAAGAAGAAAGAAGAAGAAGAAGAGTTTTTCAGTCTTTTCAGGATATTTCAGAAACGGTCGCAGATATCCTATGAGTACCATAAGCTCTTTCACATCTGAACTTTCACATCCGGGTAAACTTCTACGCCTAACTATAATTTTGTCATATACCTAATTTTGTCATTTTTTCTGTTTTTAGTTTTTTAATTTTAATTTCTAACTCGCCTTTTCCACTTGGAAAATGTTTTTGTTTATATATAAAAAGACTGTAATATGTACACGCAGGTCATGCACAAATATACGCTTGTTCAATTTTCCACATCTTGCTAGATTTTAACATCTTTGTTTTGTACTTACAGCCTATGTATTACGGAGGCTATCAAGCTGACAACCGTTCTTGAGGATGGGCTAAAACCCGAAATCAGTAGATGAGCATAATACAAATGATGAAATACGAGGATGATAACTATATCAGTATACCTATTGACTATTGACTCTATATTAGTACTGACTATAAGTAGGTATTAGTATTATAATTTTTTGTTTGTTGGTTTGTTTGTTTACTTTGTTTATGTTGTGCGTTGTTTACAATGTTCGTTTATATCGGGTGATCCACAAAATTTTTCATCAACTAGTGCCTTGGAAAAAATGAAGCATGTCTGCCAGTCTGTCAGATAAAATGCAAACTATTGGTAGGTGTGCTCAGGTGCAATGAGCTCAGACATGACTGCAATAGCTATCTCTCTCTTCCAAGGCACTAGTTGATGAAAAATTTTGTGGATCGCACGATACTTTTTAAGCAGGAATGTTCCTTTCTGATTTCACTTTTTTTGCTGTCGAAAGCTACCCAGGAGCTTTCCTACTCCGACTATTCGCTAAAATACATGTCGAAGTTACCCCGCATGTACGGAGTAACTTCGACACCAAAAAGAAAAGGGGGGGGGGGGAAGGGGGTGGAGGACAAAACTAAGTTTTTCGTTATTGAAAGCCGAGACATCAAGTGTTACAATGGAATACGAGTCAAGGTTATCGTTGACACATTTTGGTGAGTGCATGAGGCTAAATGTGTCAAAAACCTGTCGAAGTTCCCCCAGTAGTTTACGCGGTATATCTTCAAGGATTCGAAATGGCCACAAAATAGCGTATCTTTTCTGTAATTTAATTAACTCTGTATCTCTGTGTATGTAATTTGAACCAGGGACGTACAATTAAATGGCTCCAACTTTTCTACCCCCCCCCCCCCCCCCCCCCCATTTTTACGCAACTGCATAAATTTTGGTTTTGATATCTATACTTTTCCAAAAGCTAGGCATTTCTGGTATCCAAAAGCTTAGTGTATAAGGTTTGTTCCTTATATAAAAATCACTCGCGCTGGCGAAGCCATCTCGTGGAAATCATCCCCAATTAAAGATGAGCTCACAACACAAAGAACGTTGCTCGGATTTTTCGTGGTCGGGGGATCCGGGGATGAAAAAAAAGCCCCATCATCAGATCAAACCTGTGCATTTTTCCAAAAAAAAATTGACAAAAGACGCCTATTATAATTTTTTGCCCCTCTTGAATATCTTGTGTGTACAAATCTCAAAAACCGTTGAGAAAAGAAAACTTATGCCCTTTTTGAACCAGAAACGTCCAGCGAAAAAAATGTCAAAATCAAAATTTATCCAGTGGCGTAAAAATTGGGGGATAAAAAATTTGGAGCCCTATTTAGCGTAGTTACGTATTTTACCTGGTTCAAATTACACACATAAAATTATTGCTTTAATATTATAGACAAATTAATAGAAAAACGCAACAAAAATTTCATAAAAAAATGTTGAGCCTTTTTGAAGTTATACAAGAAAATTTAATTTTTTTAAACATGTAATGTTTGAACAATTTTTTAGATTTATGCTCTAATTCAATTTCCATAAGTATAGGTTCTTTACAGAAAGAATTAGAAAACATTCGCACAGTATGTGAGGTGAAACTGAAGACATGGACGGTGCCGTTTCGTCATTATTTGAACTCATCAGCTGTCATATCGGTCAGGAACACACTTACATTCTATGCGAAAGCTTGGAACTAATATTTTAGTCTTAACTGGTGTTCGATAGTTGTCGTGACTTGGAATTATGAAATATTATTATTACTATTATTATGGTCAGTGTTGAAAAAAAAAAGAATTCTTAAATTGTTTCATCGTTTTAAAAAGTCGCAGAAAAAGATCCTTCCCAGATGGAAAATAATTAAACAATTAATTCTCGTCTCCGAGCATTAGAATATAACCGGGAATGAAACAAACCCTTTCGTAATAAGGATAACCCAGCGTATTTTCAGTAGATAATTGGATAAGTTCTAATATAACCTTTTAAGATGGCTTAAGTGTAAAATTGATAACAATCATCCGGCGTCGGCTTTAGCTGGAGCGAGGGTTGACGTCAAGCTTCCGCCACAGAACAGCGTCGCGACGCCTGGCGGAGGCGAGCAGTGCTTATCGGGCCATCGCCGTAAATTGAAATTCATTCAGTTCAAATGAACAGTCGAGCCTCCGGGGTGACCTGGAACCCGAGATCAGGACCGGACGAGAAGAAAATTAATCTTCTGAAAATTACATTCTAGTGACTTTATTATAATAGAGCAGGTACGGAGAAAATATTAAATTTTATTGCGATCGGGAAATATAAAAGTATTTTAAAGAAAAAATATAATTCATATTTTAATTTTAATAGGTATTCTTTATTGATATGGACTATAAAACAAAAATAATTTTACTTACTATACTGATGTAATTTTTCTTTCCAGGTAGGTAATTAAAATACATAATAAACTTCCCTTATAGGAACCTTTCGAAATTGATTCGTGGATGTTGAGAGGCATTTTATCCCGCAGGAGCCGGTTCTGATTTCTGTGAAATGATGCATGGTTTAGGAGGATTTTCCATTTTTAAGCATTAATTGAAAAGCGTCAGCCTGTTATTTTTAACACCGGTGGGAGGACAGATGATACAATCAGCTTCATAGGGAGCTATTATAATCCATCCTATTTTCATTTTGTCAGTTCAATATATTGTCCTGTGTTGATTTCATGATTTCAATATTCAATACTAATATGTAATCTCATGTAGAACACTTGGAAATAGTCCATTGTATTGTTAAATTTATTATTCAATAACGCAATGATTAATGGGATTAAAATTCGGTTTATTTATAATTTCAGATGGTTCTAATTAAAACTAGTGATTGTTTGATTAGAATTAACTCTGAAAATAAAGGTAAAAGCTATTCCAATTTTCTATATGGTTCATAAATACCTACTACATAGTTGAGCGATTGTCGTTTCAGTGAAAATGAAAATAGTAAACAAAATAAAATAAAACACCAATTAATAAACGACTATCCTCTCTCGTCATCGTCGAAGACTCGTCGTCTTCTATGACGGTGATATGCGTGCATATAACTACAGTTAAGCATTCTATATG
Organism: Malachius bipustulatus; assembly: GCA_910589415.1. Taxonomy (NCBI): domain Eukaryota; kingdom Metazoa; phylum Arthropoda; class Insecta; order Coleoptera; family Melyridae; genus Malachius; species Malachius bipustulatus. The sequence continues at coordinate 44,815,120 of OU342632.1, read as the reverse complement.
AAGAAATAATTTAAAAAAACTTTATGCCTGTTCTCACAGAACAAATGAAGCATAATTTAATATTGATCTACTACCTTATATGAAAGTTGTCGGGGGTAATGCCACGAAAGCTCAGATTTAGCCGGATATTTTGATGCAGTTGGTCTCGCGAAAACTTACTTGTATTGGAAATTTAACAATAGTTGTTGAAAAAATTACGAGAGCGTAGAGCGCTCGAGTGATTTTTTCTGCAGATGAACAGAAATTGTTTATGACAGGTGACCGAGGACAAATGGACAAGCTTCTAAAGCTCACCCTCTTGTTCGAAAGGACCCGGGTTCAAGCCCCATTAGGACGAAGAGAAACCATTCTTCTTCCATACAAAATATTTCCAAACAATAAAATAATTGTGACATTTAGCAATAGAGTGCCAAGGAATCGAGCCATTTGCCATAGCAACATATGAACAAGCAGAATTATTACCGTCTTGTAATTTTTTTTATTACAACACTGTCTTATGAACCACAAAGTCAAGAGTAGCGGCTATATGGTAGAACCATTAAGATACTCGATTTGTCAAATAATGCAAAGTTAATCTCATCGCGGAACACGTATAAAATTCCCAAGTCTGTTATTAGGTATTATATTGTCAAAATCAGTGGCACACAATATTTCCTTAATATGTAATTTCCACTTAATATCGTTATAGTTATTAATTTTATCAAAATTTCAAAGAAAAATAGTTAATCTAATAATATCTTTATGAATTAGGAATCGAGTGCGTTCCGATGGCACACCGGTCACCGGTGTCAGCAAATACTATTGGCATATGTTTGACACCCATCGGCGGCTATTTTAGAAACGCATGCACGCATTTTTAGAGATATTGTACAACTCTTATGTAATATTTCCCTATACTGCCTCGTGACTAGCTATTGATAGTCAAGCACGGTGAATTGACTTCAACGATAATCATGCCTCGTGTTTCATTGGTGGATGAGGCATATTATGTTGCCATACAAACTGTTTGGTGGTTACTACAGACGCTATAAAAAACATCAATCTTTCGTTTTCATTAAATGTCAACCAAACATTACAAAATTTCACGTTTTGGGAAAGATTTCTATAATTTTATTATTCGTTTTTTTTTTCGATATTCATGTAGAAAAGGTATACCTACTTACCTATACACACAGAAAACAAAAAAAAATGCTCCTCTCAAGACAAGCGTGATTTATTTAACATGAAAATATGGTAAAAATTTTTATCTAATCAAGCAGGCCTGGAACCCAAATGGTCAAATTTCAACTCGAAATTTTTTTGTCATTAATACCTATAAATTCGTTTATGACTGGGGAGTGGGGACACACTAGTTAAACGAAAGCAAACGAACTAAACGAACACAACAAACCGGAACAGCTGGCTCAAGAAGACGCGGCTTTATAAAAACATTTGTAATTTGTTCAAAAATAACAACAACAATGCAATTCATTTTGGGTCAGACAATGAAAAGCACTCATTTTATAAAACACCTACGAGTATATACTTCTTAGCACTTGACCCCTCTTTCCATTTAAAGATATTGAGACTTTCAAGGTAAAATTCGGTGTCAAAAGGTGTCCCCCGAGAAACAAAAATTGACCCGTCTCGCAGGATTTTCCTCAAAACAAAGCACCAACGGAGTTATTCAGGGTGGATAGTTTTCAAAAAGACATCCTATGTAGTAGTTCCGGCAATAAGTATTCCAGATCATCGCACCAAGCCTTTCTAATTCTGGAAACGACCACATTTCAAACTGTGTTAATTGTAGACGCAAGAACGCGTTGTCTCATTGATTCACTGCATCTTAATACTATTTCGCCTTCCAATAGATTCGCTGCTCTGGAAGCTTCATATTTCTGGTGATATTACAACTCTAAGAATTCTTACTTTTTGTGGTAAACGATGTGGGGGGACTGTGATTTTTATACTTTAGGAAGTACTAAAAATATATTTTAGGAGGAATTATGATGATGTGATTGTAATTTGAGGAAGAATTAGAAAGGCATTGGATTTTTTAATATATACGACATAGTACCTAATTGAATTTTATTGCTTCTTCCTATTACCGCAAAGAATTGAAGAAACTGAGCTGCATGATTGTAGGTACTTTAATAGTTCAACCAGTCTCATAATTTCCATTTCTATGCGAAAAGGCAAATCTCTTATATTTTGCAAGAAACAGAATTCGTAATAATGTGAATATTTACCAGATGTTATCCAGGAACGTTCAATTATGTAATAATTATTATTACAGATGTGCTGTTATATAGACATGGACAAACTAGGCAATGAAGAAAGCAGCTCAGACTATTTTAATCACATACAAATTGTTAAATAGGAAATAATTAACAAACATCTAAACAAAGCGGTAGAAATCTCGTTCTTACTTTACCTACCTGAATGATAAATAAAATGAAATCTTCAATCCGTAAAACTACTTGCATTCATGGAAAATTATAATAATTTAAAATTTCCTTGATATTAATAACAGTATACGTTCCTGACATGCTCCTCTACCCTTATACCTATACAGTTTAGTTTCCCATAACAATTCACCTGCCGCAGACAGCGATACCCCGCCTTATTCCCTGGAAGTGGGTGGAGAGTCCCCGTACGGAGCGGCGTTCTTTAATGAGTGATTAAGCAGCACAAAGCCGCTCCCTCGGGACCTCTATATCGGGCGCGACCAGGCGTCCCGGAGATGCGGCTCCCGTTCCACGTCGAGAGTCACGCCGCTACTCGACGCCGACGCTTAATCACGAAGAGGAGCTCATCTTTTCAGTAGAATACTTTTTTATTTCCAATCACACTCTTTGGTATTTACAGGGTAGGTAGATAAAAAATTGATTCATGTTGTTGTTAGACGTATCTTGTACCTATCTTGTCGAATTAGTTATGAGAAATATAATTTTTTTCTGATGAAAATTTTTAATATTATTTTAATACCTATAATACATTGTTACTTCCAGATTCATTCTAAGCGTCATACAATACAGCCTCATAGGTAACAATAATTGTTATTTGAGGAAAGTGGCCTTTTAAAAATCAATAATAAAGGAAAAGTCTTATTCTCGCTAAATTTGAGACTTTATTTTCTTTCTACTTGGTTACATGTTTCGGCACTTCGGCCATCATCAGACCATAAAAATAAAAAGTCGTCTCTACGTCATAACAGACAATTTCGGCTCATCAAGTCCGCTGAAGCAAATCATCACATACAGTGTGACCCATTTGTTCTTGAAACACCCTGTAGAATCTTAATTTATGGTGCGATTTAAAAAAAAATTCTTTTGAATCATAGAGCTTGATAAACTATATTTTGGGAGCAAAAAGCGTTTCATTCCTACAAAATCCAGGGCCTACTGGATCAGTGTTTACAATCTCAAAAATTCATATTAGCGATTTTTTTAGAAAAAAACTGGGCACGCCACTGGATTCACCAGTCCTCAAAACGGTACTGTACTAAATTTTATTGAAAATGTCAGAATAAAAAGGATCTTGTAGTTATTTTAGAAATTCATAATAATGCTCCGAATTTTCATAAATTAATTTGAAAAAGGTCAAAAACTATCATAAGAAAAATTAAAATTAAAAAAAGTAAAAAAAAAGTAAAAAAAAAATAAAAAATAAAATAAAATAAAAATAAAAAAATAAATAAATAAAAAATTATAATTAAAAAATTAAAGTAGGTACCTACATTATCACCAACTAGACGTACAATTTCTATTTTGTCTCTCTTGACCTTTTCGAGTAAATTAATGAAAATTCGGAGTTCTATTATGAATTTCTAAAATAACTGCAAGATCCTTATTACTCTGACATTTCCAATAAAATTTAGTATACAGTACCGTTTTGAGGGCTGGTGAATCCAGTAGCGTGCCCAGTTTTTTTCTAAAAAAATCGCTAATATGAATTTTTGAGATTTTACAAGTAAACACTGATCTAGTAGGCCTTATTGGATTTTGTAGGAATGAGACGCTTTTTGCTCCCAAAATATAGTTTATCAAGCTCTATGATTTAAAAGAAATTCGTTAAAAATCGCACCATAAATTAAGATTCTACAGGGTGTTTCAAGAACAAATGGGTCACACTGTATATACTAGTTCAGGGGTTAAAACAACAAGCAATCGAAACAAGGGGTATTCCGATATAGAGTCATCCTGAATTCGTCTCGGAAGTCGAAGATCAGACACAAAAATATAAAACGTTGATTAAAACAACAAAGTAAACGGAAAAGCATCGAATTCCTTGTTGAAAATTGAAAATTCTTGAAGGCACATGTGCTCTATATAGTCTCCTACAGGAGAACCTACCTTTTCTTTATTAAAGGAGAAGACTTTTTCTTTATTATTGCCATTGGTCCTCGCAATGGGTCTACGTGAATTTTTTACTTTTAAAAATCGTTGGAAAATAGTTGTAAAAGCTTCTAAAATAACCGCTAGGGGCGTAACAGCCATCACAAAAAAAAACGAAATTTTCTAAATTTTTTTCATAATTGGGGTGGGTAGGTATATTCAAAATATCTCGGGTATTATCCTGAAATAACTTTTTTTTATTGTGCCGTTTTTTTTAATAACTTTATAAATAAAGTGGTGGGGGAACGTCAAAAGTTTGTTTATTCAAATGTCGATTATTAAGAGTTTTCCTGGGTGGTCCATCATTTATGTCCACCCCCGAAATAGTAGTTAAATTTAAAGATAAAAAATTGAAACTTTGAGCATTTGGGTAATTAATAAAGGACCACAGAATGACGTAATCAGTTTCATTAATTTTTTTTCGTTCGGGCTCTAACGTTAAAAAAAACTGTAATTTAGTGATATACTTAGTGGCGAAAAAACATCGAGTTTTCTTCCATAAATCTATTAATTAATAATCGCTGAAAAAGTAGGTATATAAGTATATTATAAATTCTTAAGTAAACTGAGTATAATTAAAATCTCCATTGTATCCTATAGGGTTCAACGGCACACCCCCTGTGAATTTGCACTATTATAGGTAGTAGGTACACTACTTTTTAATCAGTTTACTCAAGAACTTATGATCCCTGCCTTTTTCAGATTATATTGATCGCACTTTATAGCACCCCACCATAAATCAATAATTCTACCTGTCATTTCAATATTATCTATAACAGACACAATAAACAATGAAATATAATAAACAAAAGCAGACATATAAAATGTCAAAATCAAGATCAAAATTAATTTATATTTTTTCTAAAATTAAAATTTAAAAAAACACACCATTTGCGACATTTTACTATAATAATTATGATTTTTTAAAGATTTTTAAGTTTTTACATATTTTTTACAATTTATGAGTGAACAAGAGACCAATCGGTCCCGAAACGTTTCATTTTTTTAAAAATATTTTTAGACCAATCGGTCCCGAAACGTTTCATTTTTTTTTAAATATTTTTGAAAAATAATACTTTTTATATCAGGAACCTAAAACCCAAAACGAAGAAGAACATTTAACAACTAAGAAGCAAGGTTAAATAAGTAATCAATAAGCAAATAATCAAATATATCTATAACATGATATTAGGAATTATTTGGGTTTGCAGTCAATTAAATTAAAGAACACTCTTTTTTCTACGTCAAGCTTTCGAATTAATTTTAATTCTTCTTCAGGACTATCTATAATATGATTAACAATATTAAATTTAGTATATTAGGTGTTACAAAGATGAAAATTATATACTTACAGAATTTGAGATTAAAATTTAAAGTTTGTAAAAATTGTTAACCATAGGACTATTCTTGTATACATTTAAAGCAACTAACGCCAACAAAGATAAAATTACATAACTAATGAAGTTCAATTTCCAATTCAGGCCGAAATGATAAAAAAAATTTTTAAAAGTTTTTCTAGTCTAAATGATTGACATATAAATAATAAATTTTTTTAAAAATTGAATAAAGATGATTTGATATCTAAAAATTATTTGTTTTTGACGACTTCAAAATAGATATCAAATCATCTTTATTCAATTTAAAAAAAAAAATTATTATTTATATGTCAATCATTTAGATTAGAAAAAACTTTAAAAAAAAATTTTTATCATTTCGGCCTGAATTGGAAATTGAACTTCATTAGTTATGTAATTTTATCTTTGTTGGTGTTAGTTGCTTTGAATGTATACAAGAATAGTCCTATGGTTAACAATTTTTACAAACTTTAAATTTTAATCTCAAATTCTGTAAGTATATAATTTCCATCTTTGTAACACCTAATATACTAAATTTAATATTGTTAATCATATTATAGATAGTCCTGAAGAAGAATTAAAATTAATTCGAAAGCTTGACGTAGAAAAAAGAGTGTTCTTTAATTTAATTGACTGCAAACCCAAATAATTCCTAATATCATAATATAACTGGACAGTCGAAATAAACTACTAATTTATAATATATCTATAACTATATTTTTATTTAATTAAGGCCTTGTAATAATTAGTTTTTTGATATTTCTTTTCTTTTCAGCGATTTTGATTTTATTAATCGATTTCTACCGATGTATGGAAGAAAACTCGATTTTTTTCTCCACTTTATCAGTAAATTAGAGTTTTTTATCGCTGGTGAAGAAATAAAAATAATAATAATAAAACTGATTATGCCATTCTGTGGTCCTATATCAAGTACACAAATCCTCAGTTTCACTTTTTTGTCTTTAAAATTAACCCCTCTCTGTTTCTTGGGTGGACATAAGTGATGGACCAAAATACTATATTAGGAACTTTTTATTTTGTTACCACCGCAACCGCTAGAGAGCGTTATCTGACATGTAAAAGGAAATATCGGGATTTTTCTAAAAAAAAAATTAATGAAATTACTTTATTTATTTTTACATAGTGAAAAAGAGAATTCAATTCTTAAGGTTTCATTATAAACCACAGCTATATATCTTTTCGCCAACTTATGTAGATAAAGTTGTGTACCTACCTACCTATACATAAAAGTTGACTTACGGCCAATATTATAAACGCTGGTTAAGTTAACCGGCCGAATTCCGTGGTCGTTTCTGGAGAAGATATACACTATAGGTCGAAATTATTGCAATTTAATTACTCTTGGCATAAAAGGGATTACAAAAAATTTAATAAAAGTTTTTCGAAGTCAATATTAGCTTCAAAATCGGGCACAGAAATCTGCCAGTTAACTTAACCAGCGTTTATAATATTGGCCGTTAATGAATTTTCAGAGTTTGAACCCCGCACCGATCAAACGGTAATCATCCCTCGATTAAAATTGCTGAAATTCAAAGATATTTATGGCGATGAAAAGACTCCATGAGCGTGAAGTGAATATGCATGTATACAGGATACATGGGTGATGAAAAATCGGCGCTATTTTAATTTTTTTCTGTTCGCCGTTGGTAGCTTCGTTATTATTGGAACTATGAATTCGGTTCAATTAGTATAAACATGAAGAATTTTATTTGTCGCACGTTACAGTGGTGAAAATAGAAACAATTGAAAGTTCGTGTCATATTTTGTTGTGCCTCTGTAAGGAAGGATCCTCTTAATGTGGGTTTGTTGAACAAAACTTTCGAAAAAGGAGTTTATAGTGTGTACCTATAGGTATTTATCTTGTATACCCATGTATAAAAATTTAAATGTATTGCGATATGTTGCAAGATATTAGTATATTATGCAACGAGCTTATAATGAAGGCTATTAATACGCGAGTATGATGGTTAAGATACGAGCCGTAGGCGAGTGTCTTAACCATCATAAGAGCGTATTAATAGCCATTATCTGCGAGTTCCATACACTATTTTTTCTACGACCCTTTTTTATTTCATAGAAAAGATCGAAAAATTATATATTTTAACAATGACCCGTGTACAATTGCGGATCATTGAGGTTAAGATAGGTTGCTTACGCATATTAGGTACCAAATTCTCTCTTCGTTGCTATGATTATTCTGCTGAGACATGTTTTAGTATCAAGTTTAAAGGGCACTACTCACTACTGCGTAATTTTTATTATGCGAAGTTCGAATTCCGAATTTTACGCTTAGATTTTGAGATTAATTGATAATTTTAATAACTGACAGCCATTAATTACGATATTGTATGACTGCGCAACGCGGGTCGCAGCGTTGCCGCTTTGAATACTATATCACGGAGCGCTACGAATGATATAATACTTTATCTTCCCATCTTTTACACGATATACCTACTTATCAAATTAATTAAGGTAACATAAAATCTTGATAAATTTTCTTTGAATGTTACTTATGTTCTAAATTAAATAAACGTTCAGAATTTTTTTTCAGAAATACAGAACTTATATCACAAGGCAATTTTTGTCGTGAGTATGACAACACTGTGACTTCGGTTGGCTTGCCGACCCGATCGTGAGCGAAAAGGAACCGATTCGATTGCAAATGCTCCTCTGCCATTGGATAGCTTGACCAGTGCTTTAATGAAAATTTGTATCTTAATGAGGCCCATTAAAGCACTGGTGATTCATATTTAATATGCATATTAAAAGTTGGGAGTAGAAAAAATAATTTATAGTGCGTTTGTGATTGTTGTGTGAGTAACAATTAATATGTATAAAGAATTGAGCGTTTCACTCAGCTTTTGTATATTTATATTACAATATGTAAAATGCACTCCGTCAATTCAAGTACCTAATTAATTATTTCTTAATGCACTTTAACAAACACATTAATGAGATTCAGATTCTATCTGTGTAAATATAATGTAAAATGTAAGAATTACATTCTTACCATTAGTATTGTTTTTTCTCTTGAAAAAAACATGCACACATGCATACTTTATACCTATCATTTATAATATTATTTTTGCGATGATATACCTAATCGTAATTTTTCAATCTATACTATACAGGGTGTTCTACAAGCTCTATGACAAACTTTGACAGATGGTAGGTTGCTTGATTTTAAACATATTTTTTTTAATAAACATGGGTCCGATTCGTTTTTGTTTAGAAGTTACAAGCATTTAAAAAATCGTAATTTTTCAAGTTAAAGGCCCTGTAAAAGGAAAACGGTTCAAGATAGAGGAAAACGGCTTACATGTCCCTATTTTAACTTTTTATGGACTATCCTATGGTATAGAAACATTTGTACTTTTTTTGATTTTTTTAAATGTGGAGAAATCTCAGATTTTTTCAATTTTTTTATCACCCTGTATAAATATTTCATCTACATCATTGGATAGTACATGAAAAGTTAAAATAGGGACATGTAAGCCGTTTTTCTCTATCTTGAACCGTTTTCCTTTTACAGGGCCTTGAACTTGAAAAATTACGATTTTATAAATGCTTGTAACTTCTAAACAAAAACGAATCGGACCCATGTTTATTAAAAAAAATATGTTTAAAATCAAGCAACCTACCATCTGTCAAAGTTTGTCATAGAGCTTGTAGAACACCCTGTATACGGGTGATCAGTAACTCGCGCACTCGGAGCATGCTGCGGTAAACTTCATTTTTTAAGAGTGGTAAATTTTCTTACTGCAGTGTTGTAAGTTCTTTTCTTCCAAAAATATGACCATTTTTGTAAAAAAAAAAAATGGTGGCAACACTGCACTGAACATGTGAATAAGTTCGGGTTAGATGCATAGCAACGAAGGCATTTGAATATTTTATATTCTAAGTTGAGTTTAGGCGGTTGCCAAACTTCAAATTTCGTTCAGATTTAGGTATGGTATCAATTTACAATAACATTCTCAATTATTCCTCTGTAAGAGGTTCGGATGAGGGAAACTCTAACTTGAAAACCAACCGTTGGATTCAATTTGTTTTTTGCAGAATATCCTCAATTTTAATGGGCTCTATATACCGTCCTGTATTCGGAGTGCGCGAGTTACTGATCACCCTGTATAATATCAAAATATAATAACTTTCGAGGCAAAAATCTGTAAGAAAAAACTCAACTGGAAGTATTTTAATTTATATTTGAATATCTGAATTAAAATCGATCTGCTTTAAAATGTTGAATTAATACTAGAAGGGGCATTTTGAAGAAAACTTGTTAGAATGAAGTAAACAAACTTTATTTAAAAATCAAAAGCAAGAAATGAACCATTTGATAATAATTAAGTGTGATAAGCTTAAACCAAAATTGATTCTCTTGTAGCTCTAACTTTAACTGCTTCACCTTGGGCTTGATCAAAGTTTTTCACATCCTGTAACAAAACAATCACTAAAATGTTTAAAATTATCTAATCTCTCTCCAATTAGGTATCGTATACTATAGTTTTGAATTTCGAGAATCTCAGAAATGTCATCAAAACATCAGTAGCAGTCTAGCAGTTCGCAGGTCATGAATCCTTCACTGAAAAGCAAAGAAATCGAATGCCCTGGATAAATAATTGAATATTCCCGCTGAAAAACAAATGGTCATGGTTGTGCCCTCTAGTAGGTAAGATGTCAACTAACAGTGGTTATAATACAGCAGAACGCTGTAAGGTCAGGCTGCAAAACATCATTGATCCAGTTTTCAATTATTACAGGTTTACTAATTTACAGCCAAGTCAACAAAACAGTGGTAAAGGCGCTGCCGTTGATAACCGTAAATTGCGCCCACCCTGTTGTCATGTCAACATTATTTCATTAGACTTAGAAACATATTAAGGTAACATCTAATTTCATTAATTGGCATCCAGTATATTATTATATTTCCTTAAATCTTGACATAAAAAGATTGTAGATGAATTTTCTTACTTTAATGTTTTACAGTTTTAATTATAACCGAATGTAAGAGATACGAAATCAGTTAGAGATAAGTTGCATAATCTGAAGAAAAAATTAGGATATTTTTAGCCTTTCTGAAATATCCTGAAAAACTGAAAAATAGTAATTTCTTCTTTCAGCCGTATCCATTTGAGATTACAAAATTTTCCAAAGCCCACTAGATCCCTTTTTTTTCATAGTCAACATTTGTTTCTCTTATTTGGCTGCCATATTATTTTTTTTATGTCGTTCGGTGTACAAAAATCAAAGAAATCAAAAATAATTGACATTAAAAAATCACTAATCTTTTTATATAAAAAAAACATTTTTCACCGAATTACGTCAATATGTTATATTATAAGTTATATTAATTGAACCCTATGCTGCAACAACGTTGTAAGTGCTAAAAGAAAATTTTGCGGGAAATCGAAATAAACATTTTTTGTGAACCAATATAATATATTAGCTTACAAACATTAATATATAAATTACTTATATTCATTAATTAACATTAATGTATTAATGTTTGTAAGCTGATATATTATATTGCTTCACAAAAAAATGTTTATTCCGACTTCCCGCAAAATTTACTTTTAGCACTTACAACGTTGTTGCAGCGTAGGGTTCAATTATTGTCTTATGTCTTTTTTGTCTTTAAAATTAACCCCTCTCTGTTTCTTGGGTGGACATAAGTGATGGACCATCCTGTATACTACATTAGGAATTTTTTATTTTTATTTTGTTACCACCGCAACCGCTAGAGGGCGTTATCTGACATGTAAAAGGAAATATCACGATTTTTCTAAAAAAAAAAATTAATGAAATTACTTTATTTATTTTTACATAGTGAAAAAGAGAATTCAATTATTTAGGTTTCATTATAAACCACAGCTAGGTATCTTTTCGCCAACTGATGTAGATAATATACATAAAAGTTGACTTAATGAATTTTCAGAGTTTGAACCCCGCACCGATCAAACGGTAATCATCCCTCGATTAAAATTGCTGAAATTCAAAGATATTTATGGCGATGAAAAGACTCCATGAGCGTGAAGTGAATATGCATGTATGTATACAGTATACAGGATACATGGGTGATGAAAAATCGGCTATTTTAATTTTTTTCTGTTCGCCGTTGGTAGCTTCGTTATTATTGGAACTATCTGAATTCGGTTCAATTAGTATAAACATGAAGAATTTTATTTGTCGCACGTTACAGTGGTGAAAATAGAAACAGTTGAAAGTTCGTGTCATATTTTGTTGTGCCTCCTGTAAGGAAGGATCCTCTTAATGTGGGTTTGTTGAACAAAACTTTCGAAAAAGGAGTTTAGTGTGTACCTATAGGTATTTATCTTGTACCCATGTATAAAAATTTAAATGTATTGCGATATGTTGCAAGATATAATAATTTAAAGTGCGTTTGTGATTGTTGTGTGAGTAACAAAGAATTGAGCGTTTCACTCAGCTTTTGTATATTTATATTACAATATGTAAAATGCACTCCGTCAATTCAAGTACCTAATTAATTATTTCTTAATGCACTTTAACAAACCATTAATGAGATTCAGACTCTATCTGTGTAAATATATACAGGGTGAATTATAAAAAACGCCCCAAGCGATAACTCCGTTAATTTTGAAGATATGACAAAACTTTTTGGAACAAAGTGGCGTAGTTTATCATCATCTATATGTTGAGATAAACGCTCGATCAACACAACTTCCTGTTTAACCGGAAGTAACATCAACTTCGGGTTTTTAAATAGAACACCCTGTAAAACTTTATATTTTTTAAATTTCTGAAGAAATCTAATACAGGTGGTTTTCACCATTGGAATTTAGATTGAGCGGTTTATGAGTTATAGGTAAACAAGTGAAGATCGAAAATTTTCAACTTCAAAGCAGTGTAGAACTAGAACGGCTGAAGATATCTAAAAACAGTTTACATATCCCTATCCTAACTTTTCATGTTTTATCCCACTATGTGGAGTAAATTTTAATACAGGGTGATGAAAATTATCCGATTTTTCATCACCCTGTATTAAAATTTAAAACACATAGGCCCGTATTCATCAATAAAATATAACCCCTGGGGTTATATTTTGGAACATGTCATTGGTTCAAAATTCGTAGCGTTCGTAGGGATTGAGCATTAGACCAATCAGCTGTCAGAAAATTGAAAATTTAACCCCAGGGTTATATTTTGAAGTTTGATGAATACGGATAATAGTAGGATACTATGTCAAAAGTTAAGATAAGGACATGTAAACCGTTTTTAGATATCTTGAGCCGTTCTAGTTCTACACTGCTTTGAAGTTGAAAATTTTCGATCTTCACTTGTTTATAACTCATAAACCGCTCAATCTAAATTCCAATGGTGAAAACCACCTGTATTGGATTTCTTCAGACATTTAAAAAATATAAAGTTTTACAGGGTGTTCTATTTAAAAACCCGAAGTTGATGTTACTTCCGGTTAAACAGGAAGTTGTGTTGATCGAGCGTTTATCTCAACATATAGATGATGATAAACTACGCCACTTTGTTTCAAAAAGTTTTGTCGTATCTTCAAAATTAACGGAGTTATCGCTTGGGGCGTTTTTTATAATTCACCCTGTATGATCAAAAATAATTGACATTAAAAAATCACTATTCTTTTTGTATAAAAAAAAACATTTTTCACCGAATTACGTCAATATGTTATATTATAAGTTATAATAATTGAACCCTATGCTGCAACAACGTTGTAAGTGCTAAAAGAAAATTTTGCGGGTAATCGAAATAAACATTTTTTGTGAACCAATATAATATATCAGCTTACAAACATTAATATATAAATTACTTATATTCATTAATTAACATTAATATATTAATGTTTTTAAGCTGATATATTATATTGGTTCACAAAAAATATTTATTTCGACTTCCCGCAAAATTTACTTTTAGCACTTACAACGTTGTTGCAGCGTAGGGTTCAATTATTGTCTTATGGTTTTTTAATTTTTATGATGTTCGGTATAAAAAGTTGTCTAAAAAGACTCTAAAAAAGAAGAATTTTTAAATTTTATTAATTTTGGATTTCCACTTTTTACTCTGTGAAACTTATCCCTAATTCAACAGATTTCGTATCTCATCACAGCCCACTGTCACTTAAACTGGATTTGCTGTACAACGTATAGCACAAAGTCACAAACTCAAAACTCATAAACACTTTCCAAAAATCGAAAATTAAGTACTTTCAGGTTAACGCTTTTTTTTAACTTTCGAATAATTCTCTCTGATTAAAATTTTAATTTTCTTAGTCAGGATTGGTACATCAATTCATTATTACCTATATTGATGTAACATGTTTGAGCAAATAACATGGAAATTGCTGTAGGCATATTCTTAAATCGCCTTTTCTTAGGGAAAAATGTGATCTTCTCCTGCTGAGACTATTGACAATTTACTCTTACTAAAATGTACTCTTATGTAATGTTTCACTTCTCTTTTTAAAAATCTTTCAGACAATAAACAAAACAGTGAATCAGCTCATAATAACACTCCTAAACATATAAGGTCGAAGCAGAATTTTGAATGAGTTTCTTATGGCAATCTTTTACTATAATATTCATTTATAGCAGTTATGTACCAAACTCAACTATAAAATGATGAAATAATAATAATAAGTAAATTAAAATAATAAAATAAAACACTTCAATTTTGAAAAACTTCCACTTGCAGCAGGATAAGGATAAAAAGGAAGACGTTGCATGGTAGTAAAAACATACAATGCTTCTTTTTAAATAATATAATTATATATAAAAGACTTAATTAACCAAGTGCCTTAATAAAAGAAGAAACTCATGTGAGTTTGGATATTACCTCTTCCACTTGCTCTTTAGTAAACATATGAAACAACTGGCCGGGAGTCATTGTCATGACCTCCACATTTGAGGAATTAAGTTTCTCCTCCATGACTTGCTTTAGGATAGTCAGAGCAGCTGTTGTTGCCTCACTCAAAGTCATGCTCTTGTGATACATCTCCTGCAAGCTCTGCTGAGCTCCTTCAGATCCAGAACCAATAGCTTTAGCGTCGAATTGAACAAAAGTACCTAGAAAAGTTCTTGGATTGTTATTATGGTTGCAATGAATCTAGAGACGATGCAAATTTACCGGAAGGGTCCATGTGATACAATTGGGGTCCTTTCTCATCAATTCCAGCGAATAAAATAGCAACACCAAAGGGCCTTGACATTGCCGCTCCATCATCGTCTGAGTCCCCGAAACGTATAGCTAGATTAGATACAGCTTGAGCGCAAGATTCAACACTCATGTTTTCGTTATACACAAACCAATGATTGAGACATTCTAGACGAGCCCTTCAGACAAATAATAATAATAAAAAAAAAACAGTTAATGTACGAATGTTGAAATAAACTGTGCCGGATTTTTACCTGTCTATCATTGTCCTGGAGTCGGCCATAAGACCAGAAACGGCACATCCTATATGTTTATCAACTTCAACAATTTTCTCAATGGTTGTGGGTTCCATCAATGGAGAAGTTATACGTTTTTCAACTGCAAGAACTACACCTTCGCTCGTACAAATTCCAATAGCTGTGGAGCCCAGTTTTATTGCTTCGATCGCATATTCTACTTGGAATAGACGACCCTCTGGTGAGAAGGTGTTGACGCCTCGGTCGTACTCGCTTCTTGTGAGGAACATCTTTGGAAAGAAGAGACAAATTTGTCAATACAGGACGGAGTTATAAAGATTACAATACAAAATATTCGGAAAATTCAGCGTTTTAGGTTATAATGGTGACTAGCATAAACCAAGCATAAAACCAAAAAGTATATAATTTAATTATAGATTCTAATATGTAAATGTTACCTTCACAGAATACTTGTCAGTAAATTGAATTTAAAGCTTCTAAGGTAATTAAGGCTTCAAAATGTTTGATTTATAATTATTATAAAAACTAAACTTTCAATTTCATAAATCCGCCGATTCACTGCAGGACCTAAATATTAAAATGATCAATTTTTTAAACTGAAAGTGTCATCATTGACATTTGGTTTGAATCAGTCATCAGTCAAAATAATTACTTGTCATCAAAATCACATTGACATTTTGTAATGAGTAATACTTCAGGGATGCGTTCCTAAATAGAAATAGAAATGTACGTTTTGTGTCTTTTTTAGTTTTAAACACCGTGCATGTCCTATAAATCTTCTCCTCATTTCCATCATGTGACCATCATGTGTTTTATCGTTAAGTGACACCAAGTCACGCTTGGCTGAGCTGCAAAAGTTGTCGCACTATACTGAAGTTTCAGAATAGTAGGCACTAAGTTCTTAGAAATATTACGGACTTAAAGTAAACACATTGTTGCCAGCTTTTAATTCTTGGTGTTTTATCATTTTGTATTTTTATCATTCACATGCAGGTAAATGGTTGTAGGATAAAAAATACTGTGTTTTATTTGTTGAGTAATTTTTCTGCTATAATAATTTCACAACATCGATATTTAATAGCAAAAGATGTAGAATTTCAATGAGGTTCGGTCCTTTAAAATATAATATATGGCAACATTACAGCAGTGTCAACAAGTACAAAGGATAAGCAGATCCAACTTGTAAGGTAAAGTAAGATGGATATATATCGAGCATGCTGCCAGTCCGTCCAAGGCAGCTCCGTATTCAGTGGCGTATCGTTCATGCTATTTTCGTGAGGGGCTGCAATATAACATTTATCGCTCCTTTAAATCCTTAATATTTTATTTTTATGTTTATATTTGCTGAATTATTGAAGCATCACAAAAATTAAAAAACGCATGAAAATGAATGAAAAAGAATTCGCGGCAGTGGAATAACCTGAACAAAAAGAAAAGTTGTTTGTTTTGGGCTGTTATTGGATGTCGATCGGGACTTGTATATTTTTCTCTTTCTGTTTTCTGGTTGTCAGAAAAGAAAAATTAATATTACCGGGGGAAGAAGATTCTCGACTCTCGGGAACAACAAAATTTTGAATATTTCATATTGTTCATAGACAATCTGTGAAGTAATTAAGAAATACAAGCTATAAAAAATCAATATCTTACTAATTTGTTAATAATTAGTTATTAGTTAATTATTTGGTAAAATAATAATACAATAATGATTCCTGTTTTGGGAATGAACTGAGTTCCAGGATACAGAAAAAGTTTAACTATAAGAAATTTACGGAATTACCATCCCGGAAAAACCCATACCCGGTCGACAATAAAGTGCATAATTAGTGGGGATAGCTTGGTTGCTTTAAGGGTCGCTCATCAGATTTCCTGTCTGAATCTTATTTCTCAGTTCTCACTGTGGTGTAAACGGGAAAGAAGCAAGCTTCTTTGAGTGCCGAAGTGAAATACTGTTTAAATTTAAAGTTGTGAGCAATATGGAAGGCGAGAGCAGCCAAAGTAAACGTCGTCGTACGAATTTATCTACAGGAGAAAAAACTATTATATACAACGTGTATTGTGGACTCCGTGAAAGGAATCAAAGTATGTTGGTAAACGATGTAGTTGCTTTGTGTAGTGATTTAACCAAAGTGTCAACTAGGAGTGTACACCGAATCTTGAAAACTTTCAAAGAGTCCAAAGGCGGAACAGAAAAGGTAGCTGAAAATATTGAAACAAGGGGGAGAAAACGCATTGACATTGATGATGACATAAAATACGCCGTTCGGAGAAAATTTCATTCGTTCTTTTTCCGAAATGAAATTCCAACATTAAAAGCAATCGCTGCCGAAATCAATTCGGATGACGCAATGCCGAAAATATCGCGACGTGTCTTATTGCGGACATTAAGACAAATGAACATAAGGCATATGAAAAGGCAGAGAAAAAGTCTTCTTATAGAAAGAGAAGAAATAATTTTGTGGCGGAGAAATTATTTACAAAAAATTCGAGAGTATCGTCGTGAAGGGAAGAAAATATATTTCTTAGACGAAACTTGGCTGAATCAAGGTCATACTGTTTCGAAAATTTGGCAAGATTTGGAAATAACAAGCCGTCGACAAGCTTTTTTTGAAGGTTTTTCCACAGGACTAAAAGCGCCAGCGGGCAAGGGGCGGAGGCTCATAATAACTCACATAGGTAGTGATTCGGGTTTTTTGGAAAACGGATTGCTACTTTTCGAATCGAAGAAAACTAGTGACTACCATGAGGAAATGGATGCGGAAAAATTCGAAAGCTGGTTTTTAAAAATTTTACCAAGCCTTGAGCCAAATTCGGTCGTGGTAATGGACAATGCTTCCTACCATAGTCGACGATTGGAGCCATCGCCAACAACTGCATGGCGAAAAGGTGACATCATTAACTGGCTGGCTCAAAGAAATATACCATTTGATGACAACATGTTAAAAGTGCAACTATTAAACATCGCAAGGGCACAAATACCTCATTTTAAGAGATATGCTGTCGACGAATTGGCTCGCGAGTGCAACATCATTGTACACCGCCTCCCTCCTTACCACTGTGAACTGAATCCTATAGAACTTATTTGGGCTCAAATAAAAAACCAAGTGGCGAAACAAAACGTGACCTTCAAGATGGATGAAGTGAAACGCCTGCTAGCTACTGCAATAGGAGATGTGACGGCTGAAACATGGAGAAACTGCATCCGACATACTACAAAAGAAGAAGACAGAATGTGGGATCTAGACACAATAGTTGATGTTTCGGTTGAGCCATTAATTATCAACTTGAACGATAACGGTGATCGGGATAGTTGTCCATCATCCGACGATTTTTCTTCTGACGATGACTAAGGTACTATTTTTTTCCTATTTTCTTTGCTATTTTTATTTTTGCTATATGCTATATTATTTACTATATGCTATATTATTTGGAAGTTTACAATTATATTTCTCAATAAATTCATTATTGTCTGAACCTATTTTGATATTTTGCGTCCGCCACTGAATGCTCCAACTGAGCGCTTATACGTCACGACCACTTCCGAGAACTTAGTGCCTACTATTCTGAAACTTCAGTATAGGGTACCTGCATTACCGATACTAACGCTTACAGCTTATTAGTAAGCGTCGGTAATACAGGTTCCCTATGTTGCACATCGACACAATGCATTAGGTATAGAAGTATAAAAAAAATACTCGGTATTAATATTTTTTTCAGCTACTTATTAGTTAGCCAACGCCAACAACCCCAAACTAACTGTTAACAACATGATGGCTGGAAATATCGAGGGAACCTGCATTACCGACACTAACGCTTACTAGGGTAGCGCATTCACTCGTTGACGTTTACGTAACACGGTTATGTTTGAACAGCTGGATGTCATATTTTGTTTCACAACTTTGAAAAATGAAACAAATTATTAACACGAAGAGAAACCGGGGAATCCTCTTTCAGTGGGTATTAAAAACATATTACGGGCTTATAGGATCTACGAAACTGTAGACATTAGTATATTGGGTATAATTTTTATAACTCGATATCTATGAGGTAGTTACTGAGAAAAAGCTTCTTGGTAGACCCACGAATGGCAGTGTGATCTTAGGACTCCTATTATAAGACCCACTCCTCTCATACTGATCCTTAAAAATGAGATTCATCAAAATGTAATAAAACCTACCTGACAAACTTCCAGGAATACGGAAATGCTGAGCTCTATATATTTTCTGCAATACTGTCTGCTGATGGGGCTGGGTGCATTTTTTGTCAAGATCCAGCAACAGAGGTAAGTATTGATAGAGGACTATTATAATAAGTTTAAAATATTAAGAAAGTTACTATAAGGCAACGCGAACAAGTAGAAAGCCCTCTATTATTGTTAAAACATCCTCTAACACAGCAAAAGTTTAAATTTTTTTTAAATACGCGGACATAATAACTATGTGAATTTTTAGACAGTTTATGGAAAATCAGACGTTTTTGAAGTTCAATTTGACATTCCCAACTTTTTCTGAGAATGAGAATGCGCTACTCGAGTAAGCTTCAGTGTCGGTAATACAGGTTCCCAGAAATATCTCCTACGGCGACATGGAACCTCTGACGTAGATGTATGATAAAGGTTTTATATTTCTTTAGGAACGCTGCCATTCCACGATTTAAACTTTAATAATATTCAAACAAATCCAATATATTATTAAAGTTTGTTAGTGAAACGTGGGATGAGATTATGTCCTTCAATTAAGAATTTTGTAAATTCAGTTTTTATGATATTTTTTAAATGATAGCGATATCAAATCTAGATAGTTTCCTGATAGATTAGAGATAGAGAGGAATTAATTAGAGGTCAACAGAATATAAAAAAGAAGAAGAGAAGAGATAAAACATCTGGCTCAAGGCTCTTGCACTTCGCACACGACCTTACTCCATTTTTTCATTGTTGTGTTATGTGTTACATCTACATCTTACATGTGTTTTGTGTTTATTGTTGAGGTAATTGGTAAATAAGTGAAGGGTCTGTTTTGGATTTTGGGGAAAAAATAATCCAAAAGTGGATTAGGATCATAGGATCTGATTAATTATTAATTCATTATTTGAAAACGGTGACTGAGAGGCGAGAGAAAGCAGTATTTTTATTAACAAAATGTCTGGTAAAGTAAAAGTTTCTGTTGATGATGGACAGGTCAAAAAATTGTTTGCTGATGAGGACATGGCTTCTTTAGCGAAATACTTCAAGGATACCTTAACAATTGTTAAAGATGAAGAGGGTGCCCCCTTAAAGTAAGAATAGTCTTATTAGTCTCCTCCCCACCCTCTTATTTTATCTAATTAATCTGTAATTTTCAGGTTTGATATTGATCCTGCAGAGCTGGTTGAGATGTGCCAATGTTTTTCTGAAATTTTTAAATATTACGTGTGCGACCCGGATATTGAAGTAAAATTGATTGATATCCTGACTGCATTTAGAAATTGTGCTCTGACTCCAGAAATTCAAAATGCAATTGCAGAGAATATTAATTTTATGACAGATATCAGGCTTTTGTACGAAACATGTAGAGGTGGCCATAAGTTCAAACAAGACACCGTATTTAAAATGTTGTTGCAATTCCTCGTCAATTTAATCGTGTCCAATGAACTGTCCTCAAATGTTGTTTACAATCTACTCCACATTGATATTCTGAATAAACCGATAGAGCGTGAGGAGTGCTTGTACGAACAGTCTGCTTTACTCTATAATCTCTATTTGAATGTAAAGAATTTTAATATAACCGCAGTTGTTACCGAGAAAGTAGTTCGACTTGTAGAAATCGATGGTAATGAGTTTTCACAGTTTTTACTTGAGAAAATCTTGAAGGAAGATGAACCGTGGGCTTATTATGGAAAGTTAACATTGAAACAACGAATGATAATTCTTGAAACTATTAGAGAACGTCAACTTGAGAACAATTCAATTGATGTGACAGAAAATTGTGTAGTTATTTTAGGTAATCACTTTTACGGTTATTTTGAGGAAATGCTGGTACTGTTAATTCAAGACCCAGCTGATGAGCAAGCCTATGAAGTCGGACTGACTTTGGAAGTTTTGGCTGCCCTCTCTGCCTGCCACAGACATTGCAGACTCTTCAAACATTCAGTTTGGTTATTTGTTAGATGTACGACAGTTCTCTATAATGTTAATTTGGTCGGAAAGCACTCTGAGAATTGTTTTACTGTTATTCAGAAATTAAGTCGATTGAAATGTGATGTGCGAGATTTGAAAGAACATCCAGCTTATGGTTTTAAACTTAATTTGATACGCCTGCTTGGGAATATGAGCTATCAAAATAAAAAAATGCAAGATTTGGTAAGGTTTGGTTGTTATCAAGGATTTTTCTGAATTATTGTAATTATTTATTTTCGCAGGCCAGGGAAGCTGATTTGATACCACTACTTATGGATTGTTGTACACTGGATGCTCGAAATCCTTGTATCCTTTTAAGACATTCTATGGCATAAGTCTACCCTGTTGAAGTAAAAAAAGGAGATCTATTTCAAATCTTACTTTCAGATTCAGATGTTTAATATTTTATAATTCATTTTGGTTCTCTTGGCTGAGCTTTTCAATTATTACTATTAGTAATGAATATACCACTGCACAAAATTAGGGGAGCACTTTTCAGGCTCCCTTGCCAAATAACCAGTCAATTGATTTTCTCAAAATTTTACACCAAGCAAGCAACAATGGTATTCTTGAAGTTCTCCAACTTGTAGGTTTGTGTATGTCTGCATTACAGAGTGCCTTGACTTGTAATGCATCGATGTACCAAAATCGGCTTCGTATGATTTTCAATCGAAATTTTGAGCCTGCCCTATAACCGCCAGAAGTCCAATGATGCATTAAGAGGCTTGAATGATTGAAACTTCCAGCAGATTCTGTACCAAATGTTTACCGATATCGTGATTAGTTGTGAAGAGACAGTTCATTCTTCAAAATCCTGCAAAAACTTCCACAATATCTTCAAAGATGGCTCAAGTTTGACATTGATTTTTGGATTGCATGCTTACCACTTCTTTTTTGACCATTAGATGTTATACTGGCATGTTCGTGTTCATTAAAGTCTCTGGTACCCATTGACGTCATTCATTGAACTTACAACTTAGCCTCGCTGTTAAATTTCCTGTAACCTCTTGTTACTCTCATCTGCAGGAGTTGTAAAGAAAGAGTTTTTTTTTTTTTTTTTTTTAAAAAAGGAGGGAGCATCGGTCTTAACTATGTAGGTAAGACAAAGTCGCTCCACTCCCGTAACACGGGATTTCGAGTATCTTACTCATTCACCCAGCCTCAAGTATGCCTTTTATAAATTTAAACGTTCGGTCGCTTGTTGTATTTTTCACATACATTCGAAAATGCATCCGAAAAATAACACGAGCCGGTGAGTCCCGAACTCGCGACCTTAGGCTCGGTAGGCAGCGGACTTAACCACTAGGCTACGCGAGTCTTAAAGAAAGAGTTGTTTCATGAAAATTGGTTAGCTTACACAATGATTTATTTACTCTGTTGAAGGCCTAACAAATCATTGTCTCGTAACCAAAAGGTCAACTTTTGCAGACTTCTTACAGCACATTTCAGACCTATGGAATTTTAAGAATTTCTACAATTATTTTGTTGTATCAAGTTTGAAGGTAGATCATCTCTTTTACATACCAATAACATCACCAAAATTCACACAGAACGTTCTCAACGCACGGTCCAAACCTTTCTTTGGGTTTGCTCGATGCGTTTTGTCAGGTGTCTTCGGTCAGATGAGACAATGAGACAATTCAATATTGACATTTCATATCCCATATTATGTAATTATTTGTAATGCTCACTTGTTGCTCTGGTTAATAATAACCGTAGACACATGATAAACTGCAATTGTAATTTGGGAACGTTCTGTGTAAATTTTGGTAATTTTATTGGCAAATAAAAGAATTGATCTACCTTCAAACTTGCGACAAAAAAAAAAAAATTGTAAAAATTCTGAAATGGGCTATAAAAATCTGCAAAAATTGACCTTTTCGTTACAAGACGTTAATCATTTTCAACCATGGCAAACATAAGGTAACCTGTTTTCATGCAGAAAGTCTTTCTTTACGATTTTTGCAGTAGGTAAAAAGAGGTTGCAGAAGAAGTAATAATAATAATAAATACATTTATTGAGCAATTCCAGTGATTCACTGAAAAGAAGTTTAGTATGAGAGTTTAGGAGCAGTTTGAATGGCAGAAGCTGCTAAACTAAAATAGCTCTAAAATATGCTTCCAGGGGAGGGCATGAAAGGTACAATTGGATATCATCAGCAAACATCTGAACAGAGCATTACTTCAGAACCTTGAGGGCTAGAGCTCAAAGAATAGGCCATTGTCAACGGGTACCAGATAATTGTCAAAAAAGAAGTGGTAAGAACAATCCCATACCAGATGAAGCAGTTACAAAGATCTTGGAAATGCTTTGAACAATCCACAATTCGAGAAAAAAATCGATTTCCTTCAAACTTGAACCATCTTGAGTCCTGTGAACGTTTTTGTAGGATTTCGAAGAATGAACTATCTCTTCACAATGAATGACGATATTGGCAAACATTTTCTACAGAGAGTCTGCAGGGTTTTTGCAGAGAATCATTCACCCATTCAAATCTCTTTAAGTGACATTGAACTTTTGGTGGTTCTAGGGCAGGCTCAAAATTGTGCGAAGTTCCTTTTGGTACATCAGTGCATTCCGAGTTAAGTCACGTCTTAATGCAGACATACAGAAACCTGGAAGTTGGAGAACTTCGAGAAGACCCCTGTTGCCTGCTTTATGTAAAATTTTGAAAAAATCTATTGACTGGTTTGTCGGCAAGAGAACCCCAAAAAGTGTTCCGTTATTTAGTGCAGTAGTATAATACTTCTTTTGCCATAAAACCTTTTGTCACCTTTTAGAACCTGCCAGCAACCAGTGAAATTTCTTGACAGATAGTTTCCCCTTTGACTCATATGTCAACAAATGAGTAACATGTACAACTAGCTCATTATTGCCTTGATCCATCTGGGACTTAAAACTTTGAAAATTATCTTAAAATTCAAGGATGAATATACAAAGTATATAATTTTTTGCTTCAGTAGGGTAGAATTTGAGCAATTATTTTGGATCAGAGTATTATATTTTTCTTAATTTTTAGTTAGATATCATACAATGGGTTGTACTGGCAATAAGAAATCTATGCGAAAATAATTTAGAAAACCAGCAATTCATTGCGGAGATGCGTCAACAAGGTGAAATCAGCTCTGAAACTTTGGAAACATTAGGATTCACTTTAGACAGCGATGGTGAAAAGAAAATCAAAATTATTCCATTAGATTCCTTGAAAAAATGAATATTCCTAATTATTTTACATTTTAATAATATTTTGGTAAAAACGGGTTAAAAAATATTACTTTATATTAGGTACATTATTACATTATACTTTTTTAAGCTAATACTAATTTTTTGAAATCATTTACCAATTTTCTATTCCACTCAGTAAGTAATTAATATGCAACGTTGCTTTCATTTTTACTTTACAAATAAGTGGTAAGTAAATTTTCGATATGTCAACACCATAGGAAATAGGTGAGCAAAAAAAATCACTGGTCTAATCATTTCCCCACACTGAATATCAACACAGTACCTATGAAGTAACAGTATGTTTTTCTTTAGGTGGTGTTTTAGGTTTTCTTACAACTTCAAGTAAGCTACAAGAATTAATATGTCACCAATCTCGAAGTATTTTCTTACTTAAGTCTATACATTGATCTCAGTATTATACAAGTTATGTCTGTGTAGGTATAGATATTTGATTTTCTGAATGATACAGCTGACAGGTCTGTTTGTGTCAATTTTTGTACGGAGTTTCTTGAAAAGTTTTCAAATGACAAACGCATAGCTCATGTATTATATGGTGTATGTAAACATACAAAAAATTATTTATTTGCAACAATAAAAAAGATACGGCTAAAATAACAAATGAAAGGGAAAATTTGCTGTCTTTTCTATCAAAGAAAAGATAGTGGAGTATTGCATTTAGTATCTTTCTCACTAGATGTCCCCATGAGTTGCATGTCACTGTATTCCGTGTAATACATGTGACTTACGCTCTTTTAGTATTTTGTAGGTTATGCAGAACAGTTTCCGTTGTGACATACTGACGAGCTCATGAGTAGCATGACATCATCGTCTATGTCTATGGATCTTGTTTTGCAAAAGACTAGATTCTCTATGATGAGCCCTAGAACCAGCAAATTATTTTTGAAATAAGAAATCTCAATTTTTAAGTTTTCCAGCATATTTGAGTAATGTTTCTAAAAATGTTTCTATGTAAAATTATTAAACTATACAGTGTGTGTCACAGGCATGGTACACCCCCTTTTTTTTCTTTTTTTTTTGAGATAATTTTTTGAAATTTGGTACGTCTCATATTCTTGATAGAGCGCACTTTTTAGCAGAAAATTGAATTTTTTCCCACATCCGGTTTTTTCGGTAATGTTACCAACTTTTTATTTTTAAATAGGACACCTATACAGGGTGTCCCAAGATTTCTTTATCAAGGGATATCCGCGTTATTTCAAAAAATAAACAAATGAAAATCAGGAAATTTCAACCATACCCCTAAGGCTTTGCAGTTGCACCCTCAATGCCCCTTTACGCCTTTCTACCCCTAAGTAATCATCCCCTACTTTTTTTTTCAAATGACACCCCCATATTTTTTTTGCTCCGCAGGATTGTTGACTTCTTTCTGAATACGAATTTCATACGATTTTTTAAATCGAGACATATCTAGCACGCCGAAAATAACATAATATAACAAACGAGGGTTGTCAAGGAATAACAATTAACATTTAATATGACATTAAAATCACAGAAGCAATTATTATTAATAACGCCTATATCGAGTAACACCGGTATTACTAGTTAAGGTGGTTGGAGGAAACATTAACACAAAAAACAAGCAATTACAACTCCTTGACAACCCTCGCTTGTTTTGATATTATATTGTTTTCGGCGTGCTAGATATGTCTCGATTTGAAAAAATCGTATGCCAATGTATTCAGAAAGAAGTCAACAATCCTGCCGAGCAAAAAAAATATGGGGGTGTCATTTGAAAAAAAAAAGTAGGGGATGATTACTTAGAGGTGGAAAGGCGTAAAGAGGCATTGAGGGTGCAGCTGCAAAGCCTTAGGGGTATGGTTGAAATTTCCTGATTTTCATTTGTTTATTTTTTGAAATAATAACGCGGATATCCCTTGATAAAGAAATCTTGGGACACCCTGTATATTATTATATTTTTGGATTCTATACATTTGTACGAATCCAACAATACCACATAAGTACCATTTTAAATTTCAAATTTGTTTTAATTTATATACCGGGTGTCCCATTAGTGCGGGATTCTTCTCTGGCAGCTTCACTTTTGAAGCTATAAAAAAAGATGAGGGAGAAAAATTGTATGGTTTGAAGAGACCTTCAACCTAAAATAATTTTCAGCTACACAGGATGGCCCAATATCGCTGTACCCCTTACAACTTTGTTATTTTAAATAGGACACCCTATATATTATTACATTTTCAGATTATCTGAAAAAAATCAGTAAGAATGGTTTTCACAGTTTCAGTATAATGTGAATAGTTTTTGAGTTATAAACAAGTGAAAATTGCCATTTTCAAAACAGCTTACAATGAAAACGGCTCAAGACAGCAGAAAAAGGTTTACATGTCTCTATCTTAACTTTTTACAAGGTATCCTATGATGTGGATGAAATTGTTATACAGGGTGATGAAAAATCTGAAAATTTTCATGTGAAAATGAATGTGAAAATGAAAATTTTCAGATTTTTCATCACCCTGTATAACAAATTCATCCACATCATAGGATACCTTGTAAAAAGTTAAGATAGAGACATGTAAACCTTTTTCTGCTGTCTTGAGCCGTGGTTCCTTCATCAGTGGTTGTTACCTGTATGTACCGGGTGGGCATCTAAGAATGAACAGCGGCCATATCTTGGGAAATATTGATCCTACAGTTTCAAAATGAAAATTTTCCAGACATAAGTGACTATGCGAAATGCAATGAAAATATTTTCAAGATGGTCGCACTTCCGGAAATACCGGAAGTTGACACCTACTTCGTTATTTTAAAGGGGACACCCTTTATATTATTGTATTTTTAAACTGCCTGGCAAAATCGAATACAGGTGGTTTTCACAATTATTGGAATTTAGGTTGAGTAGTTTATGAGTTATAAACAAGTGAAAATCGCAATTTTCAATTTTCAAAGCATCTCACATTGAAAACGGCTCAAGATATTGAAAAACGGCTTACATGTCCCTATCTTAACTTTTTTCAAGGTATCCTACCATGTGGTTTAAATTTTTATACAGGGTGATGAAAATTAAAAGATTTTTCATCACCCTGTAGAAAAATCTAAACTATAATAGGATACCTTGTAAAAAGTTAAGATAGGGACATGTAAGCCGTTTTTAAATATCTTGAGCCGTTTTCAATGTGAGATGCTTTGAAAATTGAAAATTGCGATTTTCACTTGTTTATAACTCATAAACTACTCAACCTAAATTCCAATTGTGAAAACCACCTGTATTCGATTTTGCCAGGCAATTTAAAAATACAATAATATATAGGGTGTCCCCTTTAAAATAACGAAGTAGGTGTCAATTTCCGGTATTTCCGGAAGTGCGACCATCTTGAAAATATTTTCATTGCATTTCGCATAGTCACTTATGTCTGGAAAATTTTCATTTTGAAACTGTAGGATCAATATTTCCCAAGATATGGCCGCTGTTCATTCTTAGATACCCACCCGGTACACATGTTTTGCTTCTATAGTAAGTGCCATAGTTATAATGCAGCAGTGCTCTTATGGCGCTCATAGTTGCCGCTTTTGTCGTACTTCTGGGAAGCAGGCGTCCACGAGCGTACGCTCTTCATTTTGAAAAAGATTTAATTCGTTGCACTTCTGTAACATTTTGTACCTCCGCAGACTGCTCTTTTAACATTGATCTCGTTCATAAGTGAGGATTGCACAAAATGGAACAGCACAGTAGAGTTTATAACTTCATACATTATAATATTACAATATTCAGATATTCATTATTATATTCTTTTGAATCCGTCAAAGTTTATTATATTCTTCTTTTTCAAATTAATATCCATTTTATGAACAAAATTGTTTCGATTATTTAGTAAGTCAGAACATATTCGTAGGTGTAGGTATAATACATACTTATATTGATAATAATAATTTAGTATAAGTATGACTTATATTATTATTTATACTAAATGAATGTAAATGCTATGACGCGGTATTTGTCATTCCTTCTACAATTTCTTGCCAGAACACATTTCCTAAAAATCTACATTTACGCTTACTCCACAGAATAATTAGGTAGATGCGGAATTTGAATTTTCAACTGACAGATACTCTGTTTAGTGGCAATAATTGACGTTGCGTTGGTAACCAAACATTGATAATTAAGTAAATAATAAAACTGTCACGTTAATTACAGAGGTCATAAAATAATTCACGAAGTTATATTTATTTTTGTATTATTTCTTGAATACTTGAATAACGGACAGCGATTTTGAGTCTCAATATTATTTTTCTGCACTTAAGCTAAAAACCAATACACACTATTCCTTCTTTCTCGGAGACAGTGCGTATGTTGTTTTGTTTTTTTAAACAAAACGAAATATTCTTGGACCGCAACAACAAGTTCTCAGTTCAACAGCAAATACCTAGGCTCCAAGCTAATACGAGTGTTGATGTATATTTAATTTAATATTTTGAAATATTTAATTTGAATCAGTTTGAATCAAATTGAATTAAGACTGAAAAAGCACATGTTAACAGACTCATTGGTAACATCCCACTGAGAAGAAGAATAAAGTAAGTACTTGACCTAAGTCCCCTGATGAAAAGAAGTAACTTGCAAGTGATAGGCACTACGTGAAGATAGAAGATGATTATATGATTACATTGCCGTATACGGCCAAAGGAGAATCTTATACATAACTGGCAAAAATACTGAGACATCTACTCGAAGTTGTTTTTTCTAAAAGTATTAATGAATACATAAAATGCAAAGGCAGTATACCTGCCCTATCTATCAAATAATCGTCACTTCCCAAATAGGGAAGCCTTGATAAATAAAGTCATCAATAAAGTAGCAAGAAATAAAATTTTATCAACAAGCACTACGATTTTCATTTTACCTACCTCTGTAAATAAGGAATGTGTTCAAATAATATTTTTATAATGTAAAAGCAATAGCCACAAGCATTGCAATATGCAGTCTATACGTTATACAAATTTTAATATTTTTATATGAACCTGTGGCACTGCTTGCATTGAACTGACAACGCTGTCAGTTTTTTGCCCATTTAAAATGCATTGCCCTATGCTACCCACACTGCATATTATCTATGGCCATTACTATACCAGTTCAAAAGTACGCGCGCGGTTATAAAACTGGTAAACAACCGATAGGTTCGCTGATTCATTTCTTTATTCAGTGGGTGAGTTGGAACATTGGCAAAACCTAGTTGGGATTTAAATAAACTCGCTACGGGTATCAGAACGGGGAAGAGTAGGCAACTGTAAATACGTTAATCTGAATAAACAGTTGCATAAGCAACTTTATAAATAAATAATGTTTCTAAAATAGCTGGCCAAACTTAAAGGACGTGTAGATGAACTAAAATATTAAGAAAATGTATATACATTTTTTTCCGAAAATGTTTTTTTAACCGCGATACAGGATGTTTCAGTGTCAATTATAAAAAATAGGTTTTTATTTTACCTACCTATCTTTCTACAGATAGGACCCATAATTCTGAATTTTTATATACAGGCTTCCTATTTAATAACCCGTGTTTGTAAAAATTCTCTTTATTATAATATTGTCTAAAGGTATAACAGAAGCATCCAGTGGCGTAGAATACGGGATCACAAGACACCTTTTTTCTCGTAAAAATTTTTGAAATGTGCTTTAAATTTTCTTATCGTCTTTTCGGAATGCCAGATTAAAGTGCTATAAAAAAGATTTCCTTGAAAAATTTCGATGGGATGCACCGTTTTCGAGAAAAATTTAAATGTTGCTTAACATTTTTTAAATTTTTATTATCTTTATTCAATAGTCTAAAGATGGTACCATAACGATACCATAAATTGAAGGCTTTGTAGATAAAGCTAAAAAATAGGAAAGTTCATATGAATATTTTTTCGGAAATGTTTTTAAACCGAGATACGCCAGGGTGTTGATGTTTGTAGAGGACATTTTAACACCCTGTATCTCGGTTAAAAACATTTTAGAAAAATAATTTCTTTGAACTTTCGTCATATTTTAGCTTTATCTACAAGCCCCTCAATTTATGGTACTTATCTGAGACTATTGAATAAAAATAGTAAAAATAAAAAAATGTTAAAAACGCTACATTTGAATTTTTATCGAAAACGGTGTGTCCTATCGAAATTTTATAAGTATTGCTTTTTTATAGCACTATAATCTGGCATTCCGAAAAAAAAACAATAAAAAAATTAAAAAAACAGCTCAACATTTTTTACGAGAAAAAAGGTGTCTTGATACCCCGGATTCCACGCCACTGGGAGCTTCGGTTATCCCTAGAATTTTTTCAAATTCCTACGGATTATTAAATAGCAAACCTGTATTCAAAAATTCAGAATTATTGGCCCGCCTGGAAAAATATACAATAAAAACCAGGTTTGTAAATGGAAACTTAAACACCCTGTATCTCGGTTAAAAAACATTTTCGGAAAAAAATGTATTACATTTTCTTAATATTTTAGATTCATCTACACGTCTTCAAAGTTTGGCCAGCTATTTTAGAAACACCTTTTTATTAGATATGCATGCGATGATAATGAATCATACGTAATACAAATTGTAGGAAATGTAACTGCAGTTTTTGAGATACAGTAGGGTGTTAAAGTCAATCGAAAAAAGCGTATTTTTCAGTAGTTGTTCTAATAATTGAAACACACATAACGTGATAACGTTACTCCCAATAAAAATTATTCAATACAGTGGCGGAGATCAGGGTATGGGGTATGTAGATTACTATCTTTTTTTTTAATAATTTTTATTCCACTGTATTTAATGCAAATGTATTTTTGGTGGATAACCTCCATGGGCATAACCTCCCAAAAATTCTGTTCTCGAGATATTTACCTCTGAAGGTGGATTTTTTCTCTCATGGCAATCACGCATTTATTTAAAAATTAAGGCGCTCCTACCCTACTTACCTGTTTTAGAGATTAATAATAATTTTAGATAGATTATTTATTTTGTTAAGACTGAAGAGCTGTTGCAGTATTGTAGGTCTGCTGAGCCATAACTTTAGATTTTTAACTTTTAACTTTAATTTTAAATTTCGACTTTAACAATACCAGCAAACAAAAACGTCAAAAATAAAAAAATATCCAATTTTAAAGTCACAGCCGGTTTTTCTCTAAAATGGCTCAACAGACTTGAAATGTAACTATAGCAACAGAAGCAGCTTTTCAATCTTAATAAATGAGCAACCTAAGATTTTTCTCTAAAACAAGTAGGGCGGCTAATATTTAAAAATATATGCGTGACTGTCATGAGATTAAAAAATCCATCTTCAGAGGTAAATATCTCGAAACAGGAGTTTTGGGGGGAGACTTTCTGATCTATTCATCGAATACTAGCGATCCCAAAAATTTGAAGAAATTTAACTGGGAGCCAATTTCCATTAAGGATTCTGCGGGGACCTCTATTATAATTGATTGACGTAACAAGAGTTAAGAGAATTAATCATAAAGAATCAACTCAACAATGAGGAAAGCAATTTTTATTTTTTGAAGTTTTATTTTTTTGACTAAAAAAATAGACTGTTCATCTTTGCTGACAACATATTGGAAACCATGGAAACATTTTTCAATTTATAAACCTCACATTCACACTGGAAAACTAAAACTGTCCCAGATTTATCTGAACAGAACTGACATCATAAAACCACAAAATATGGACAAAATTAAAATTCAATTAAGCCTTCTACTCGGAAGTTCTCAGAAACAGCACGGATTTTGGTGTTTCTGGTTTAAAATTTTTTTTGTCTTTTTATATTATTTAAAATCAGAAACCTCTTGGAGCGGGGACGACATTATATACAGGGTGCAGATCACCATCAACTAACTCACCACTGGTATCTTCTTAACCATTATTGGAGATACAGAGTCGGTTAAATTAGAGAAGAAGTTTCACAATTTTATGCTTAATAATAATCTGATAATAGACAACTTCAGGCATTGCGGAAATATGCTGAAAAAACTGAAAAATCGAGAAATTCTTACTTTTGGCATATCTTTTTTATTATTGAAAACAACTTAAGATTTTTTTGTAGGTTTACATAAGTCATCAAAAGCTATTATCATTTGACGTTAAAAATATTTTCTAAGCCGAGTAGATCCTAGAATTTTCGTAATTAAAAATTAACTTTTGTTTTTCTAATGGACGCCATATTGTTTTTCATGTTATTGATTTGATTTTCATAAATTTTCTTATGGCGGCCATTCTTCTTCTTTATGTGCCGTGCTCCGGTCTCCCGAACGTTAGCGATTACTCTGGAGATGGCTTCTCGCTCTTCAGCCATTCTAAAAAGTTTTGCCGCCTCGCTGATCCCTGTTCATTCCCTAATGTTCCTGAGGCGGCTGATAAGTCATTTTGAATAATAATAAAATATGCCAAAAATAAGACATCTCGAAGTTTCAGTTTTTTCGGCATATTTCAGCAACATCTGAAGTTATCATAAATTTTGTTTCAGATCTTATTAAGCATAAAATTGTGCAACTTTTCTTTAATTTAACCGACCCTGTATGTATCTCCTATGGTTTGGAAGTTCCCAATGATGAGCAGTTGAAAGTGATCACCTTGTATACTTATTATGTCGTCCCCGCTTCAAGAGGCTTCTGATTTTAAATAATATAAAAATACATTTTTTTTTAAATCAACAAAAACCGTTGCAGTTTCTGAGGACTTCCAACTACATATTGTCTGTTTTACGTATTGCATTCACGCGACTATTAACTTGTTGGCATAAAATAATCTTTTTGTTGTCAATTATTCTGTTAATTTATTATAATTTTTTATTGAATAATATTATAATTATTATTATTAACGAGAAAAGCTCCATTATTAGACGGATTTACAATTTAAATTTAAATACCAGTTTTGTTATAGCTATAAATCCTAAATTTTCTCACCACCTTGTATATGTCTGTAACATATTCTCATGGAGTTACAAAAGATAGTCCAATTATCATCTATCTGTGATATAAAGTTACTGTAGGTAGATAGGTGGACGCACGTATACAGGCTAATAGTAATATGAAAGTCGAGATCATTATACTCTCATAGAATAACAGTTCCTGTTCCCCAAGCAACAGTTCGTCTCAGATTTCCTATAGGGGTTCCTGCAGGATTGTATGACTGATGCATGATAATGCAATGAGTCCTTCCTGATTGTAATAATTCCGGTAAAATACCCCCATTACCATTCTTGCTGAGCGAAATATGATCTGACATTGTATTACAAAACATAGGTATACAGATGGTGATGATAAACATTTAAACGGTCACTATTTCACTGTTGGAAATAATCTTTTTCTACGACTATTGAATAAAACGTTCATTATCCTGCTGATTTTAGTTTAATAATGATGTGCATTTCTGATGCCGTAAGATAATAATAGACGCACATGTACAAATAGGAGTCAATTATTAGAGATCAGCATGTGAAATAATGAACGAAAAATCACAAGTAAAGTCGTATGAAAAATAGCGGCATCTTATCGCGGAGACTGGCTATTGTTTATACTTGTTCGTTACAAAACTCGCTTTCCCAAAAATAAACTTAACTTTAATGTATTATGTCAAAATATAACCCCATTTTTATTAATTCAATAGTCTGTGAGGTGACTGCAGTATCAACATTTTTTAACGCCCTGAAAATTTTGTAAATAATTTGAAATTTCTGTTTTTGGTTAATTACAAAAAAAGTAGTTTTATTTCTTATTGTATAGGTTTGATTAAACAGAATCAAACTTACAACCTTTCATTTTTTCAATATTTATATTATAACACACATTGGAAAGTAAATTAAATAATTACATCTCAGAAGATGTAATTAGAGTCTTTGTCAAAAAAATGTGATATACCTAAATAAATAGGTATGTACCTACTGAATATAATATAATAAATAAACTTGATGGACTCCTATAATATTACATAAACATTTTGAGTGTTATTGACATGCTGTAGTAGTCTACATTCGTCACCCCCTTTAGAGTGTACTCTTGCATAATAATTAAAGAGAATACCCCTCATCTGGACCCTTTACTGTGGTTTTGTTTCTTCTCTCTTTACATTACAAACTGACCCGATCTAAATCTCTCTTTACGTAGTATTCCGCCATAGTAAAAACTTCAACTCAGGAAAACTCACGAAAGCTTTTAAATTTAAACATCTTTTTGTACCATTCTACTTCTTGTTTCATTTAATTGAATCTTAATGGGAAATTATTACGAGGTTAAAATAATCAACGATATAGGTAAGTTATGTAAGTAGATTAATCCTGGTGGAATATCTGTTAATAGAAGGGTTCAAGTAAGTGTTGTGTAATCGCTGTTTTATCAGCGTTTTTTCTCTGGTGTCAAAGTGTGGAACGGTAGCAGAGAACAGTAGCCGGAAACAAGACGTTCAAGTACCTATACCTGACGCGATTAATATGAATCTGAAACATTGTAAATCCTGTTTGTAGAGTAATCCTGGTAGTTTGTTCTAGTGTGTGTGACATTTAATGGACATAATTATGGAGAAGCAGTTAATATTTTTTGGGTGAGTTATTACCACTTCATTCTTTAAGAAGCAAAAAAAAATTAATAAAACAAATTTAAGTATAAGAAAGTGTTTATCGAAATTTAGAGGAAAAATGGTAATTAATTAAAATTAAATGTGAAATATTAATATTATTAAATATGTACTTACCATAAAAGTACCTACTACCTTATCATATTATTTCCGTATTCACGAAGCGTTATTATGGTCCTGTAATATCTCGAAAATAATTAAATTAATGGGATGGAGATATACAATTTATCTTTGCATTAGAATCAGATGGAGGTAGTTATTTAGGAAATTATCGTTTGGAAAATTGGCGATAATGTTTGTAATATAAAATAAAATTATTACTATAATTTTTATTTAATTTGAAAGTCATAATAATTATTAGTTAATAAGTAACAGAAGTACAGTTATTAATGAAAAAGAATGCAATTACATTTATGTTATTCTATAAAATAGCAAATATAAAAAATTCCAGGAATGCATAATTAATTCTAATTCTATAATTTGCTGCTTCTGAGTTACCTTACCTATACCATTTTAGGTCAATTCAAAGATTATGTCTAGACAAAGATCTCTACAAAGTATTATTAGAAGTTGAGTTTATAATATTTATAAATTAATTAATTTTTTTTATAACAACCGAACAAAAATTTTGACCTAATTAATTCTAAAAATATCAGTTAGTTTTAACAACATATACCTACGTAAATTCCTGCTGCTTATCAAGGAGATTATAATAGTTTATGGTGGGCTCTTTAACTGTTCATTCTCTTACGGAATAAAATAGGTACATAACATGTTTACGAATATAAGCTTGAAGAATTATTTAACTAAAATAAATATTAACATATGCATTTAAACATTGACAGTGCTTAAACAATATCGCTTCAAGTTCAAGAGCCTACGAAAGGTAACTGAAAGAAAACATCGTATGGCGTCTAAAAATCATTATTATTATTTTTCATAATATTTAATAGGTAATAACCTGATCTATTCTGAATAATTAATTACTTTAATAGGTAATAATAATCATCATATAACTGCTAATTCAATATTCAATTTAATCAGATCACAAACCACGATACAAGATACAGTAGATAATAAGGTATAGTACAAATTTTACAGGAAATCGAAAATATAGGCGTGAACTACGCACCTTGCAAGTTTTAACTGTTGCGGCCCATATAATACTAAATATTTTAAATGATAAGTAAGTAACTCTTATCAGTCTTATCTGTTTTTTTTTAATGTTGACACCGATTAACATTGCTGATATTGGACGTTAAATGATTATGCACTGAGAAGGCGGTAACTATTATTAGTAACCAACCTTTCTGCGCATGCAATATAAATTCATTCGCCTTCCTATCAAAATTGGACTGTACTTGATCAACACATCTCCATCAGTCAATATCAGCTGATCTAAATTAACATGAATTTCAGTGGCAATGTAGGTGAACATAAAATTTGTATTTCACATTTTTTTGCAATTTTGAATACTTATACATAGGTACTTATAATAATGAGTAGAAATGGCAGTGGTAATTATGAGCCAACAAAGAGAATATGGGAGAAGAGGATGAAAGATGAAGAAATTAGAATATTACAGTCTTTTTCTCTTGATTTTCCTCTTTGGTCAATTGTGTTTTCCAATAATTATTTATCAAATGGTTTTCCCAATTTTTAACAAACGTCAATGTTGTTTTTCAAATCAAATTCCTATTTTGTAAAATCAGATTATACGAAATGCGCTTTTCCAATATTTATGATACTGTATGCACGTTAGTAGGAAAATTAATTGATATAAAGTGAAACTAATTTGAAATACAAGAAAATTGAATAGATCAATGTCGAAGGTAACTTAAAAAATAAGAAAATAATTTGACATACTGTGAAATACAATTGACAAAAGAGGAAAAGCACAAGAGAAACACTAAGTTGGAACTGCGAATACTGCGATATAACAATCAGAAATGAAGAGATAAGAGGGACTACCAAAGTTATAGAAATTACTGAAATTTTGCAAGAAAAACTGCAATTCTACTAGTAAGTACCGTGTGGTATTTACTGGTAAGAGCACCTGATGAGAAGAGAGAACGGCCATGCATTGGGAAAAAGTACCTACTGATAGGAGAAAAATTCTTGTAGAGATGATTATACATTACAATCTGAAACATCGACCCCATATTAAAGTAAGAAAAGACGGCGAAAAAGAAAAAGAAGAAAGTGGTAATTCCATAAAAAAAAACACTTAACGTGTCTTCTATTTTTCAATTGAAATTATCTGTGTACCTATTATTATTCTAGATCATTAGTATTTCTTCTTTGATAGTTCTAAAGCTTTCAGGTAATTCAGGACATCGAACACTTTCGCAAATTTTTTTTTTGCAGAATTCTTTTAGTATATGCTAAGTTGAAATCACAGGCAGTGGTAGTCAGAGTGGCACGTATTATTTCATTACTGCTATCAGATTAATGTCAACAATAATAGAAACTAATAAATAGGTTATTTCTATTCACCTGTATAATGAGAGGTTATTCCTTTCGATCTCGTCAATCCACAGCCTGTAGTTCCGCTGTTTTGTGCCGGTAGGAAGTGCAACTCCGGGTTTTGGTCATCATCGTCCTCTCGCTATATTTACCATTGTTTGCTTAATTTCCATGTATATAATCCAAATAACCGCATATGGTTATCAAATCAATCCATTATAATATATACCTACCATATAACTAACTCATAATAATAAAACTAAAAGATTGAAATATTAGCTATGAGGATAGTCAGGGTAAAATTTCAAAGGAGACTGCAATGATAGCATAGACGAGAAAATATTTTTTAGTTCCCCTAATTTAATTTAAACAAAACGATACTACATATATCGTCAGTATGGATATAAGATGAGTTTAGTGTTTAATGATTTCCAAATAATCGTAAAACTATTTAAGAAAATGGTGAGATGTTTTATTCATGAAATATTTCTTCAACATAAATTGAAATGGTGCAAACAGTTTGAATTCACTCAGCTAATTGGCCTGTGCAATTATAGTTACTAAGATATATGTTATTTATGTATCTTTTACATGATATAGGTAAATATATGCGATTGCTAGTTGAATGTAGTATGTAGGTACTGACAGGACAAACCATTACAATTTATGATCATTTAGTCGATTATTATCTAAACTAGTTAATTGCTATGCTTATGTTTACTTACCAATGGATATGTGCCTACCTATATTTTGCTATAGACATAAAAAATTGTAAATTTTATAATTATATGTATATACTTACAAGATTAACTCGTAAAAGCTTAGTTTGTAATAAAACAAAGTAGTTTGATATTCTGCATATCTTTAAAATACCATGCAGCAAAAATGTAAGTTTACAGTTTTAATCCTATTATCAGTGTGGAACGTACCTACTTATTGAATAAAATTCACTATTCAGAGAAAAAACATTTTTAAAAAAAGCTCACATCCTCTACTTCGAATTTTTATTTGACATTTTTTAAGCCTCAATATATTGAATTGTGGTGAATTTTTTTTTAAATAGGACAACCTGTATATTTTTGTATTTTCATAATTCCTGAGAAAATCCTGTAAGAATGGTTTTTACAGTTGCAGTTTTAAATTGAGTACCTATAGTTTATGACAAATAAATGAAAATTGCAATTTTTAATTTTGAAAGCAGTGTATTGCGGAAACAGCTCCAAATATCGGAAAACGGCTTATGTCCCTATCTTAACTTTTCACATGGTATCCTACTACCTATGTGATTTAAATTTAAATACAGGATGATATAAATTATTAGATTTTTAATCACCCAGTATAAAAATTTCAAGTACGCTGTAAAGTAAGACATGAAAAGTCGAGATAGGGACATGTAAGCCGTTTTCCGATATTTGTTTATAACGCATAACCTACTCATTGTAAACTGCAACTGTAATAAACCATTCTTAGTGGATTTACTCAGGAATTATGAAAATACAAAAAATTTATAGGGTGTCCTATTTAAAAAAAAAATGACCACAATGGTGGGAGTGAGAGCGTTGGGGTAAAAATTCAAATTGAGACCTAAAAGATGCCAAATAAAAATTTGAAGTTGAGGTGTGCGAGCTTTTTTCCAAAACTATTATAGCATACCGGGTGTCCCAGATAATAGTAACTACATGGGAATTTCGGAAACGGCAAGAGATACAGGGTCAGTTAAATTAGAGAAAAGTTGCACAATTTGATGCTTAATAAAAATTTGATTTTTTTAAAAATATTTTCAGTAGTTGCTGAAATATCCTGAAAAAAACTGAAAAATCAAAATTTCTTATTTTACCCATATATTTTTGATTATTGGAAATTAATTAATTATTTTTTGTAGGCTTACATAAGCCGTTAAGAGCTATCCGTTTGACATTACAAAAATTTTCAAAGCCGACTAGATCCCAAAGTTTTCATAGCCAACTTTTGTTTTTTTTTTATGGCCGCCATATTGTTTTTCTATGTCATTCGGTGTGAAAAAAATAATGGAAACCAAAAACTAATAACCTTAAATAAATAAATTTCAAAAAATTTCATTCAAAATTGTAATTTTGAAGTGACACCTGTAACGCGACTTTTGGAAACGTTTTTAACGAAAATCCAACGTCATCCCAAAGTTCTACAAGAGTCCAAAATTTTGTTCACCAAATAAAGCTACAAGTTTTTCGTGCTCGGGGGGGGGGGGGGGGGTCAGGATCGGTGGACATTTGATGAATTTGGGTGATTTTCGTAACGTGATGTCGTCCTCAATAATGTATTTTTTATTAAAAAAATACACTGAAATAGTAGTAAGTAGAAATTGAGGATTGGGATTACCACAACAGTAGATGTAGCTATGAGCATGTACATATAATTTGAAGTGGTAGACCCGAGCGATGATGTCGAATTATTTCGAATGGAACTAATAACAGTCAAATTATCACTTTCAACAAAATTTATGAATGTCATTCACAGGGAAATTTTTCGTCTTATTAAAAAAATGTCAACTATATTAGTAATTTGACACTTATCATTCTTGAAATATTAATTAGTAGTTGTATTTTGATAGGCATTTTATTACCTGACCGAACCTTTCAAGTCAGTAATTCAATCATCCTGTCTTGAAATCTTTCAGTTTTGTTATCAATGACGCTCTGGTCACAGTTTAGCCGAAACGACTCATACCTCAAAAGAGCTCAGTGCCCAGAGCCACGAGAGCAGGATAATTTTTGTAATCAATGTTTTTTCAGAATTATTATTATTACACTAAAACACTATAAAGCACAAAAATACACCTGGAGTGATTATTTTTTTTTATAGATAGCACTCTTCTTATTAATTATTCTGGAAAATTAAATCCCCAGTTCGAGGAGTTGGGGATTTTAGATTTTGATAGCGACGTCAACATGATGGTGCCTGTCTTCATTATTCACGCGAAGTATAAAGTACACATTACGTACCTTCTACGGCAAATTTTTATTGAGTGATCAGGTAAGGTGAATAATTTTGGAGGAATTCAATGTATGGTTATTACCTTATCTGTGATAATAAAATGGCAGTAATTACTTCTAAACTTTATTAAACGCACATAACAAGGTAACTGTGGAGAATTTGATCACGTTTATAGCCTGTTTCATATTTATTCTAAGAAACAAGCTCTCTGAGTACCTATGTGCATTATTATCTACTTCATGCAGCACACTTTATTACAAAAATATTCGCAATAGGTAGGTATGTTATTTCGTCATAGCTTTTTCAATTCAGTACCAAGAGTATTTTACAGCGGCGCCATAGGTTATAGTCTATTTCTTGGTGCCCTCGTGGTAGGTAAATCGTAAACAAAAACTTATGAATAATAATCAATAGTTAGGTTGAGTTTAAAAATTATGATTTTAATAATTCATTAATAAATTTTAATTTTATGCAAAAATGTGAATATAATATTATGTATCAACATAATAGGTATGCTAGTGAGATTCTAAAATGTTATTTCAGTATACTGAGTTATACTTTGTAATAATTGCATTTATCGCTTAATGAGAGAAGTGCAAAATTAAATTACTACTGGTAGTCACAGCTATTAATTGATCTAATATTTATTTATTTATTTATTTATTTATTTAGGAAGTAAGTACTCTACAGAAAATTAATTCCAATTGGTACATTTACATTTATATACATCACAACTTGATGAGTACTAAACTAAACTTAAATTTAACTAAAATTAGGTATACACCGGTCAATACAAGAAAGTATTATAGAACAAATGTCAGAAGTAACTTGTGATTAGGTTTCTTTTAAATGTGGGAAATGGAGATTTAAATGGATCGAATTGCTGGTATGAATCGTCATACAATATGCACATTCTACTAATTATGTCATTAGCTCCATAATTAGTACGGTGATGAGCTATCTCAAAAAACCTGGTCGATCTCGTACGTTTAGCCGGTATACGTATGGTAAGACTGTTCAACAACTCCTCACAGTCCACAAGATTGTTCAAAATTTTATGCAGGAAGAAAATCATGGAATGATTTCTTCGTAACTGTAGTGTAGAGATACCAACAAGTTGCACCCGGACTTTGTGAGATATCTCCTCATACGGAAATTTATATTTCCACAGATAATACCTGACATATTTATTCTGTACGCGTTCTAGTTTATCTATATGACATTGATAATGTGGTGACCAAATTACACTATTGTACTCTAAGATACTACGTACGTAAGAATTGTAAAGCATGGCAATAGCTTTGCAGTCGTTCACATGTGTTGTATGACGCCTCACAAAGCCCAGCATCCGGAAACCCTTCAAAACAATGCTATCAATGTGTGGAATGAATGACAGAGACTGATCAAAAGTGATACCTAAATCGTTAAATTGACTAACTACTTCAAGAGTTGCACCATTGAGATTGTACATAAAGTTTATAGGATTCGATCCTCTTGAGAAGCGCAACACCTTACATTTATCAATATTGAGTTTTAGCAAATTACGCTGACACCACATTGAGAGACTTTCTAAATCTTCCTGAATATTCAGACAGTCCTGAATAGAGGATACATTGCAAAATAACTTAAGGTCGTCAGCATAC
The DNA here is from genome assembly GCA_910589415.1 of Malachius bipustulatus. Taxonomy (NCBI): domain Eukaryota; kingdom Metazoa; phylum Arthropoda; class Insecta; order Coleoptera; family Melyridae; genus Malachius; species Malachius bipustulatus. The sequence goes on along the minus strand of OU342632.1, from coordinate 44,772,917 downwards.
AACAAACACTTACAATATTTAAGACACTTTACTACATCATTAATAAATAGAGTAAAAATAATCGGGCCAATATGTGAGCCCTGCGGTACTCCGCTCGTGACTTTTATTAGCCGAGAGACACAGGAACCGATCTTTACGCACTGCACCCGATCAGACAGGTATGACACAATCCACCTCAAATAAACACCGTGCACACCCAGAGCCTCAAGCTTCGCGGCAACTAACTCACGGGGAATACTGTCAAATGCCTTCGAAATGTCGGTGTAGACAGTGTCAACTTGACATCCACGCTCCAAGGCAGCCGTTAAGTGATGTTGAAAAACTGCCAAATTTGTTGCCGTTGAACGACCCCGAAAAAAGCCATGTTGTTCAGGAGCAATAACGTGCTTAAACTTGAAAAAAAGCTCATCGGTGATGATGGATTCGAACACTTTGGGCAAGCTTGAAAGATTGGATATCCCTCGGTAGTTCTTGATGTTGACTTTATCACCGGATTTATAGATTGGTTTCAAAGAGGAAAGTTTCCAAGTATCTGGGAATATCCCACTATCAAAGGAGATCTGAAATAGTTGTTGAATTGGATATGCCAATGCTGAGCTACATCTTTTTAATACAAGGGGAGGTATTCCGTCGGGACCAGCTCCCTTCTTCACGTCCAGAGAAGAAAGCTTCTGTTCAACTTCTTCAGTGGTAAAGTGGTGGGTAGTGATAGTATGATTTGATGAATCGCTGAAATCAGACACGGAGGTGGCATCTACGCTGACATGCGTGGAGTAACATGACTCAAAGTGATCTGCGAAAGCATTTGCTATATCTGTTTCACTATCTACAGCCATGTCGTTAAATATCATAGTTTTAGGCAAACCAGAATCGCATTTCAAATTTCTTATGTATGACCAGAAATGTTTTGCGTTGGAAGATATAAGAGATTCCGACTTACTAATAAATAGTAGATAGCAAAGATCAATCAGATGCTTCGATTCTCTTCTGAAGCCTGAGTATAGCTCGTAATCGGATTGTGAGCCGGATGACTGGAACTTTCTGTACCATTTATTCTTTAAGTTGATGATTTTTTTGCACTCCTTGCTGTACCAAGAGGGATACTTATCGGAGAAGACACACCTGCTCACCGGAGTGAATTTCTCGATTCCACGCCATAAAATATCATAGAACGCACGCAGGACCTCATCGATCTCATTCGAGCTAAGAGCTTCATCCCAATCCTGAGAGTTGAGGAATCCCACCAAGCCTTGATAATCGGTCTTCGAGAAGTTATAAGATGCACTTTTTGTAGCGGCGTCAAACATTTGAGTCCTAGTTGTATTCAACGTTAACATCAACGGAGGATGGTAAGGGTCGACGTTTCCAAGAGGGTAATCTGATATATTTAATTCTGTGTTGAGATGATCAGTGAATACCAGGTCTAACAAACTCTCACGGTGGTTGTAGTATTTATTTATTTGGTTAAATTCCATGTAACACATGTTTTCTAAAATAGTTTCAGATGCTTCATCCGGCAGATTTTCTGGAATAAGGCACATGTCTTCAGCAGTCCACCTAACATGGGGGAGGTTAAAATCACCCATCAATATAAATTCTGAGCTAGTATATCTTCTCTTGTAGCCCTCAAGGGTCGCTATGAATGACTCATATGCATATTTGGAACTTTGTGGAGGAAAGTAAACAGAACATAATATCAGGTCAGTTTTGTCCACCTTAGCACGAACCCAAACATCCTCAAATGCAGGATTATCCGAATGAGGAAGTTCGGCACTGTGAAATTCGGTGAGTGAAGCAATAAGAGCACCACCCCCCCTGGAGCAATCCAGCATTTGGTAGTTACGGTCATGACGGAACACATGGTATCCGTTACCAAAGAGTTCTGTATTGTAAAAAGTTTCATTCAGCCATGTTTCGGTTAGTAGTACAAAGTCATAGTTTGTGGCTAGAAGTTGCCTTGAAAACTCGGAAACCTTGGTACGTAATCCTCTAACGTTCTGATAAAAAAAAGAGGTACGGTGGGGTAAACTAGGTTGCAATGATGCATCAGATCTAGGGCAGTTTCTCACTACGTTGGCGAAAAGTTCCCATATTAGGTCTCCTTCTTGGAACAAACTCTTTTACTGCGATATTTGGGGGCCACTTTCCGGGGACAAGAAGTGATTTCAAAATGTCCTCTTTAACGCCCAATTTGAAGGAACAAACGTCCTCTCTATCTGATAGCTGTTCACATTTGACGTCCTCAATGCCTAATCTATCGCGAACATATGTTAGTACGTCGTCGGGAGTAGAACCTGGAGCTGCCCTTCCAATGTATAACCACTGGCGGCGTGGTGCGGCTTTAAAATTCATGACGCTATTTTTAGTACTAGCAGAAATTTCTTCCCCGGTACCGATAATAATTGGATTTCGAGACTGATTATTGATCCTAGGTATGGTCATTGATTTAGCTACAGCAGAACGATCAGTTGTAGTGACGCTAGTGTGGTAGGAAGCGAGGGTGGGGTCCTGCGTAGCGTTAACTGTAGCCGGTGAGTGGGAGTGGGCAGCCCGGCGCGTCTGAAGAGGAGCACCAGGTCCGCGCGCGGGCCACTGCCAAGCAGGAGCGGCTGTATTCACCGCAGGCAAAGTACCAGCCGGTGCGCTGTTCGGTGTATTGGCTGTGACGGAGGGTATCTTCAATGCATGGGAAGCACTCTGTTGACGAGGCTCGATCGCCTCCACCTTGCTGACTAAGTGATTCAGTAATTCGGTATGTTTGTTTAAAATGCTCATTATACCACCAATTTGAAAACTACTTGTTTTCAAACAGTTTTCACATGTATAAGATACCGAATTTAAATCTATTATTGCCTTGACTGTGGTTTTGTTCAAATTGGCACATTTTATACCATGAAAAATGCTGTTGCAAATCAAACAGCTAATTTCTTCGCTTGCGTCTACTTGGACGTTGCATATAGTGCATGAAGACATCTTCGACAACCGCAGTAACTTATCAACCAGAATATCAGAGAGCGATAAGGGAATTCGCCACAAACGGACAATCCAGCTAAATTATTATTAGCAACAATTAGGTATTACAGATCAAAGGCATTAGGAATGACAGAGAAATTAAAAAAAAAATTATGTATGTGACAGTCTGAATTCTTACAAACAGAATGATGCACAGAAACACAAAAACTTTCACGTATGTTCACTATTAAAAGCCTTTAAACACGGAGCAAAATAATATGCTGCTTAATTTAATAAAAATCTCGAATGAATGTTAAAATGAATAATAAAAATATTATGAATTATTCAGTAATAATTATAAAAATTTATCATTTTTTAAATTATTACAATTTTCCACAAAAACGCAGTTATTCGTATATTGATGGCATTAGAAACATATAAAAGTTCCGAAAACTTTCAATCCCGTAATTTTTATTTAAGATTATTATATGGATGTACGGGTTGACTGAGAAAGTTAGGTGAGTTGCATTTAACTACAACTAAAACAAAGATGAAGCGAATCGATAATGTTACAATAGTGATAGAAATGGATGAGTGAACTGTAAGATTATCCCCGAATAATTACCATAACAATGTAAACAACATTAGCTTAAACGAGGACACCACAATGGATCCTAGGGACGAGGAGATTCGGGAGCTGCGAAAAGCGTTGCAGGAACAAGGCGCCCAAATAGCTATCTTGCTTCAGCGACAGCAGGGCACTTTACCGGAGGTTCCAGAAGTACCAGTAGAGCGACGAGAGACCAGTACCTCAACGGCATCCTTGATGTTCCCTGAGACAAGCCATGTCTCACCGTCAACACCACCACCCAGACATTTGTCATCGCGTGTGAATAGTCAACCTGGGGCTATGAACATCGGATCGGAGACAGGTGATTCCGACTGGAAGCGCGTGGCCTTGGCGCTGGCCGCAAGAACCAAACCAATGACCACGTTGGTGAATAAGCCTGTGTTCCAGTCGCTCGAAAAACACCACCCGGTGTTTTTCATAAAACAAGTGGAGAAGTATGCCAAGTCGATTGGGGCTTCACCGATGGAGACGCTGGAAATCGCACAAAATTGCTTATTAGGCCCTGCGGCTGATTGGAGAAATTTATACGCTGTCACGTGTGATGGGTTTGACCATTTCAGGCGAGTATTTTTGAAGTTCTATTGGTCCAGTGAACGACAATTCGCCGAACGTGTCAGGTTGGGCAATATGAGATTTACATCCGAAAAGTCCTTCTCCATGACGGAATATTTCCTCAGGCAGGTCAACTGTTATAAAAATTTTTCACCCCCCATTCTCGAAAATCAGATTGTAGCAGAAATAATGGCACAGTTTCCCATCGACATCCAATCTTTGTGGACCACCGTTTCAGATCGTTCCATATCCAGTGCCGTAGAATTTTTAGAACGACAGGTTACCATTACGAAAAGACCAGTGTCGTCTAACCAAACTATTCGCCAGGGACACCCTTATGCATCAGATTAATTTTCACTCGCCCTAGTTCATTTTTTTTTCTCCCTTTCTGTCAAAGCCATTGTTTCAATTTCTTTTTCTCTACTATCTTTCTTGTCATTAAAGTCCAATTTCAGAAAAACATTTTAGTATCTTTGTGCGACAATTCTGTTTCTAACGCAGTTCTTGAAGTAATTCATAAATTTTGTTTTCTACATTCTGGCTCTTATAATTGATCTACAACCCATCATGCATATACGATTTGTTAATGAAGAAACAAACACAGAGGTAACAACATGTTAACGAGCCCGGCGCTGTTTTCACCAGTTATGCAGACCACGCACCAAGTTCGTTTTCAGATCAGTGAAGTGTTGTGCATTTGTGAAGTGTATCAGTTCATTGTTAAGAATTTTGTGAAACATTGTAAACGACATGTGTCGTACTAGATTTTAAAGGAATAGGAAATGTCACTGCATGCACAGTTGTCATTTGTCAAATTTTAGAGTGAAATTTGTCTCTTTCAAATTCTTTTCACGATCCAAATTCCAAGGGGCGTCTGAAAGGACCCAAACCATATGACAACTGCGCATGTTAAAAATTGTAAACTTAAGAGTCGATCCTATTCAGTTATATTCTATGAATTCAAATGTCACTTGTCACTTTTCAAGCTTTCAAAGCTTAAACGTCATTTTTGTCAGTCACTCGATGTATCCAAAAACGTGGTACGCATTTGTCATTAGTCAACCCTGAGTGTTCAGACTTCACTTTATTACTGACATCGAGAGAGTGAACACGGGCCGTCAAGCTCAGCTGTTTTTTGTTATATTTCCCCCAGCATTTGTTATTTGTTTATTTGTGCCTACACACGTAAGCTATTTTATTTATTTATTTGTTATTGCAATATTACAAGAGACTAGCTCTTACCTTTTACTGTCTATTTATTGTTTGAAACATGATTTGTTTAAAAGACAATGGTAAGGGGGCGCACGTGGCTTTTGTTTAATTTGTTATCGGGCCCATGCCCATAGTGTTTTTAATAATTATTTCTGTGTGTAAAGAGGTTCACAATTGCTATCTATTTTAATTGGTAAATTAACACGTGCTGCTCGACTTTTAATTTTATCTCTCTCAAAATCATACAATTGGTGCAGGTAGTTTATAGTCAGGGAGGGCCCCATTTTTAAACACCAATTGTATAACACCACGTTTTACAGAAAGCATGATTCTTTTTAACACCACGTTTTTCATTCAATATCTTTGTTTATTTGAATTATTTAAATTATTTATTGAAATAATGAACCAGCACATGCCTTTTTGTTTATTATTATTATTATTATTATGATCAAGCACATTTCTCTAAAAACAATTTATTCTACCATGGTCACATTTTCTTTGTATTTTAAACTATTTTCATGAAACTATTTAAACAATCACACTGTATAATTTTATTATGTCTTTGATTGTTTTTGATTTATCTGTTTTGTGCTAAATTAATTTCACTTGTGACTTGTTTGATCACTAATCATTTTATTTAAATTGAAATTTTATTGTTTTGGAATGCGAGCGACACGCATGGATGAATTTGATTTCTTTTCTAAATTGTTATCGAGGAATGTCTTTTTACGGATCGATAACGCCTCTGCTATATAATATGTTTGGCCTCATTTTGTATTTCATATTTCCTGGACTCTAAACTATACCGTGTGTCCCCGGATAGGTGAAACGACTCTTATAAAAGACAAAAAATTTTTGATTTTAATTTTCATTTTTTGGGGTTCAGCTCTGCTTGGTTAAAGAGTAACTTATAACAAAATTTTAGTTTTGAAAAATCAAGCATGTCTTGGAAATTAAAAAAAAAAAACATTTTTTCTGTGGAGTAAAGTGCCTTTTATGTGGCAAATACGAAAAAATGTTATTTAAAAAAGTTGTTAAGAATCAAGATTTAAGTCCGTATACCAAATTTCAAAATCATAGGCCAACTTTGATCTTTTACATTTACTTTTATGTTTATTTCACAAATCAAAGAATTTCATTTGTAACAAAGACTGATATTGACAGATTGCTATTCTATGGATACAATTTGGTTTTTGAATGGCAGTCTTTGTTACAAAATGAAATTCTTTGATTTGTGAAATAAAACATAAAAATAAATGAAAAAATAAAAGTTCACCTATGATTTTGAAATTAGGTATAGAGACCTGAATGTTGATTCTGAACAACTTTTTCAAATAACATTTTGTCGTATTTGCCCCATAAAAGGCACTTTACTCACCAGAAAAACCGGTTTCTTGGAAATTTCCAAGGCATGCTTGATTTTTTAAAACTAATATTTTGTTAGAAATTACTCTTAAGCCATGCAGGGCTGAACCCCAAAAAATTAAAATTAAAATCAAAAAATTTTTGTCTTTTATAAGAGTCGTTTCACCTATCCGGGGACACACGGTATATTTATTTTGATGATTGCTACTGATTTACTTGCTCTGACCTATTTATTTATTGCTACTGATTTTACATGCTCTGACCTATATTTATTTACCTGCTGCCATTTATTTACTCGCCTGATTTATTTATTTGTTTTTATGCATTTTTGTGTGTCTTGTTTCCTTTTCAGGAGGTATGAGTCCTTGAAATAGAAAGATAAAATGTAGTCTTCCTGAGTATAACAGATTTGTTTATCAATGTCAATTTAGCACCAAAACGGTGACGATGTTATGTTTGTGTCTCTTGTATTTTATGTTTTTGTCATGGTGTATTTTTATGTAAAATCCTAAATGAAACGGCGATATGATTTTGTATGTTTGACTCACGAATCGCAACGTTAGACAACGACGCTTCAATCTGTTGTATAGGTTATGTCTCATTTTAACGTTGGATGTCCTTTGGAATCGATTTTATTTATTTGGTATTAGTCCACGGAGGTGTTGAGAAAGTCGATTAGGCTTCCGCATCAACAAGGTCTAATTTATGTGTGTTTTATTACGTCTTTTCTATTAGTCCGCAGAGGTGTTGAGAAAGTCGATTAGGCTTCCGCATCAACAAGTTCTAATTTATCTGTGTTTTGTTATGTCTTTTCTTTACAGGTACTAAACGGTTCGCAAAGACTAACGTTAAAATGACAGGTTACCATAATACAAGAGATTTTCTCACCCCTCAACGCCCAAGCAAATGCTTGATTCTAACATGTCGTCGTTTCATTGTATGTGTTTCGTTGTGTGTTTTTCTTTGTATGTTTTTGTTTTCTTTTTATTTTTGGCACTTCGCAAGTCAGAGGTTTTTTTGTTTTCACGGGGTTCTTTTTTTACTCTGACTATAATTTTGTGTAGGCGGAACTCTTTGCGGGTGGGATCAGTCGAGTGGGTTGGCGGGGAGAGATTCAAATCAATTCAAATCAATTCAAACATTCAAATCAATTCAAAAGTCAATAAATCAATTCATTTCAAAGGGGAAACTCTGTCTTTTAAATTAAATCTCCTATCTCTCAACAAAAGACTCTCTCAAAGTATTTTCGTAGCGTTTGCTACGAACGAACCAAAATAAGGTTACTACACACACAACAACAAGGTCCAAACAAAGTGAAAACTAGACAGATCACGAGCCAAAACTACAAACACAGGTAAATCACGAGCCAAGGTAAAAATAACGATTACAAACGGTAAGTAAGTGATGTGGTCATTTATTTGAAATCAGGGAGGGAGAACTTTAAATTTATTCAAATCAAACATTCAGGGCGGGAAAATCCAAACAGTCATTCATGACAGACAAGTTCACATTTCAATCGTCAAAGGGGTTCTTCTTTTTCAAAACCATTCAGTCTGGGGGCCACATTACTGAAGTTACTGCGCAAGACGTAAAAGGCGACCCATGTTACATTACAGATTTACTGCGCATGACGCAGGATCTCAATTTTTTAAAGGTAGTTTACATTACAGATTTGGTTCCAGTGACCAGGATTTTTAGGGTGTTTACACTACAGATTTTGTGCCGTGACCAGGATTTTTAGGGTGTTTACACTACAGATTAAGGGCGTTCTAAATGTTTTCGCAAAAGTCTCATAAAATCTCGTGTCTGCGTCATAAGATATATTCAAGGTCAAAGGTTTCAAAAATAGGTTTTTCGCGATTATCTAGGTTTCTATAGCTCCAATTATGTTACCATTTAATACAAAAATTGTAGAGATTAGCGCGCAGCACTGCACATACTCGTACAATACTGCAAGGTTAAGTGTGAATCTCGGTGAATAATAGGTACCTTGTATAAAATTATTAAATCATTGAAATGCTATGAACAATAAATAATTTGGAATAAAATTCCAAATTTGAAAACAATTCCATAAAATAATTTTTTTGTTCTCTAACTGTCTGATTCTATTAATAATCGTAAAAATGATGTCCAATGCGTTGTAAATTAAATTAAGAGTATACCTATGCCCGTATTCACAAACGATAATATCCTAAATAATTACGTAATCAATTATACCCATCTCATTCTATTGCAAAAAAACTGCATATCTCCATCTCACTCATTTAAATAATTACGTAATTATTTAGGAAATTATCGTTTGTGAATACGGGCACTAATGCCTGATGCAATAACGTCGATGTGTGAGGAGCAACGTAAAGGAAGGGGAGTTATAGTTTTGGTTTGGCAAAATGTAGTTTTGGCAGTCTAACCATGTTCCACATTTTAATAGTACTCAACCGGGAAGGCCCTTCAGGTCGAGGTGGTTAAAGTAGCGGTAAGGATCGTTTCTGATAAGACGAAATTAAATTCGGTAACATAGTACCTATAGCTTCTGGTGCGAACCCTTCCCACAGTATCCACACCAGATCATGTCACGAAAAAATACTACATATCTACGAGGATTGAAAATCTTTATGATTTTATCAATAATTAAAATTACGATAGTAATTGACTGCAGTAACAAAATGACACAAATAAAAAATATAAATCGATGTTTCTCTCATTTATTAACACTGATGATATTAGTGTTTTTGAATAAAAAATACACTATTTTAATAATTTTCCTTTAATCTCACGAAGTGGCAGATTCTGGAGAGGTTAACCTTAGGGCTTCTCTTTCTCCGGCTTCAATGGCACCGTGCACTGTGGAGTAATAATGCTTACTTGTAGCCTCTCCAGCGAATAGAACCACAGGTGTCCCATTTCTATGTAAGGGGTTAGACAAATCTACATTGCAACTACCAGAAAAGGGTGATGGTCTTCTTGTTTCATATGAATGTGTTCCCAGAAAATGTGGATTTGTGTTCCAGTTGGACCTGATAAATATACAAGTCAATAAATATTATAATTATAACAGTTTAACTAAAAGTATATTCTAAATATAAACATTTAAAAAGAATCGAATGTCAGTACAGTCTGTTCTTTTTTCATTTCCATTTTTGCCAATTCCCTATATTAATGTGGAAACGTACTCTACCTCGCTGCATTTTTGCATTGCACCAAAGTCTACAATTTTTCCGTTACGGGGGTAGCGGGAGGAGACCTGAAAGGTATAAAATTTGTTTTCTATAATTTTCTCAGCTTGTATGTATATTATACCTACGACTATAGTTATTACTGCCGTGAGTTAATACCCTCTCATTGTTTATACTTTTGTTGTACTTATAATTCAAGCCAAGAAAATTGGAAAACAAATTTTGCACCTTGTAGTTAGTCACCCCCTGCTCCCCTCGTAATGCAAGAATTGTAGACTTTTGTGCATTTGGGACCCTGAGAGAGGCCTAAAAGTGTATGCAAAAATATAGCGAGGTAGAGTAGGTACCTATGTTTCCAGCTCAAACTCCCTACTGCCTGTACTATGATAGTTTCTATGATAGGTAAGTTGTTTCAATGTGATACTAGATTACTATACGATTAAAGTTAGTATCATAAATATGTGAAAAATATGCTGTATGAAGTGTAAAAAATTATTTGATAAAATAGAAAAATAGGTTGACAAATTGTGAAAAAAAATCAAAAGAGGAAAAGCAAAAATGGAAATAAATATTAGGTTGTTATATTCTACTATTCCTATATGTACCGAATTCGATTTTTTACAAATAACTTATGGAATCACCTTAAAATGCTGTCTGGATTACCAATTCGATCGCGAATGCTGCGATAAAAAGTTTTGAAAACAATCATAATTCCATTTATAAGAACCTCATCTGGAATCTGCTCTATTGCCTTGGATGTTTCACCTGTAAACCAGGCCTCTATTACGGCGGGGTTATTTGGAGATGGCAAAAGTTGAGTCAATGCGTATATCCACGACGGAACTCTGTCACCCAAGCTGGCTATCTAAAAAGGAAGAAACTATTGAAATATTAACATATTTAGGAATTTTAAAATATTTTACCGTATTGAGAGTTCCTTTACGTACTAGTTGAGTTCTATTTCTGTATAAATTTAATTCTAGAGCCATTTTTTCCTCGGCCCTCCAGACTAAAAGGGTAGGTGTAAATTCCTCATGTCCCCACCACGGATTAGAATATTTCAAAAAAACTTTCACTGTTCCTTCGAATCCTAAACAGTTTATTGCGTCAATTTTACGCTGTGGTAAACCAGGCTCAAAAAGTGTAGAATGTTTGTTTTTCAAGACTCCGAGCGATGGAGTGAAAATGACACGTTTGGCAGTATAATCCCCCGTGGTGCTTTTCACTGTAACGTCAGAAGTTTTTTCCTGTCCCCAAATTATCTTACGAACTTCAGAGTTGTATGTGATTTTATCACGAATTGTGCGCTCTGCTCTTGGCTTGGGGAAATCGTCCATCATAATTTTTAGGAATACATGAAAACCTAAACCATTGAAATCTTGCAGCTGACCTTTAAATTTTCGATAATTATGTTTGGCTGGTATGTTATCCCAAGAATAGAAGCTTTCATGTGTTAACGCCATCGATGACATTACCTTCAGAGTTTCCATACAAAACTTCACATAGTTTCGATTGTGAACAAATTTTGAGATGAATTCCTTATCATAGCTAAAAAAAAGAAATGAGTAAGCAAAATTTCAAGAAACATGAAGTCTAACGAAACAAGAAGGTTCATAAAGAAAACTAATTCGTTTCAAACAAATAAAATATTCCTCAAACAAAACCGGCACAACAAAATTTGTCACATGAGATGCACTGGAGATACCAACTGTTTATAAGAAACACTTTTTTTACAATTCACCAAGCACGACACGTGCGGACCGTCCTGGCTACGATGAGGTCTGAGCGTAGCACCAACGTGTAAATTCTACAAAGGCGCCTAAACACAGAATCAAAATTCAGTTTCTCTAGACTTCTAAAAGTACCTAACATTCTTTCACTATCTCTCATAAAATTATCATACTGAGATCTACTGCACAAACATCGGAGTTTGCAACCCTGTACTCAATAAGTAGTACATAATTAGTACTGTTATATTGCACCGATGTATTAAACTACAGGTACATACTTACTGTTTAAAAAATGCATCACTTAAAGTTGCGTTCTCGTTTGCTATGTGTATGGATTGGAACGTATCACTAAAAGATCTCCTACACTGAAGCAATTGGTTTTCAGTTTGCGTAATATACCAAACATTATCGGATGAAATAAATGTGTACTTTTCGTTAACTGGTGTTAATAGATTATAATCCTTTGCAATAGTATGGACCTTATTATTCTCCTGACCAAGACACCATTCAGCGCCCAAATCTACCCAGTTTTCTCCAAATTGTACGCTGTGTATCCGACCGCCAATTCGATCTTCCGCTTCAAGTATAATGAAATCATCGGTCCCGTTATGTAGCAAAGACATTCCAGCTGCTATTCCAGAAGCTCCTGCACCGATGATTATTGCATCGTAGCAATTGCAGAAAACAGTCAGTGACGCAAGAATTATTGTTACGAAAAAGTAGCAACGTGTACTCATTTTGACCGTATTTCTTTTTTTTTGTGCAACGAAAGAACACTGCCAAACTTTGTTTGCAAATCAAAGCTTTATTAGATGTCATTTTATACCTGCATTTAAATTGTGATTAAAATTTTAACTGCATTTTTTAATGGCTCCTAAAACTCTCAACTAATACATTATGTTGAAATAGTCTGCCCAAAATACAAAGAGCTTTCACAATTTTCCAATTAAAACAGTCAGTGACCATATTTTATGGGAGATACACCAATATTTTTACAAAAACTATAATAATACTTATTACTTAATACTTTTTGAAACCATGCTAATAACAATAAGTTATCATAGTTTTTTTACAACCTCATTAATACTTGAGACATTTTATATCCATATTTGAGATTAAAATCTGAAATTTCACAAGAATGTTAAACATTAAATAAATAATGTACGGATATATTAAAACTAAAGTATCATTTGAAACTTATACAGTTATTAAGCTTTATAATTATGAATATACAGGATGTAAGTGAATAAGTCCAAAAAAATTTAGGTAGATGGTGATCTCTAAAGGGGGTAAGAACACAAGATTTACAAAAAATACTTAGTTTATTGAGAAAATTATACAGTTAAAATAATTTGGAAAAATAGATAACAATAATTGATAGTCATACATTAATAACTATAGGGGGTACTAAAATGTTTACAATGGGCTACGGTCCTTATTACTAGAGTCGAGTCCTTTACAGTCGCCACTAGTTTCCAGGGGAGTCCTCTGGTACTATTAGATATTCAAAATAAAATAAAAACCCCGAAGGGGGCCTACCTTGAGGAGGCTAAGAGTCACCCTGGAGGTCTCTAGCGATTACTGAGGACCTTTTATACAGGGTGTCTCTGAAAGGTGCGGAAAAAAAGCTACCACAAATTCCTGAGGCCTAAATAAGCCGATCTAACCCAATTTATCTCCGTCCAAAAGTGGATGATTTCGGAGATACAGGGTGTCAAAAGTTCAATTTGGTTTCCGTTTTTCTTAAATAACTTTTTTAATAATTGGTATATTTTCACAATATTCGGCTGAAGGGGCTTTTGTGGGGTGAAAAATTAAAAACTGCAATCATTTTTATTGTAAAATTTAGAGGGCGCCACCTGCGGTATCTTGAACACATTCAAAACGAACTATCTTTTTTGGGCCACTCTGTGTTTAACTTTTAAATAAAAATTCTTATTCTCCAACGTCTTTTACCAAAAAAAGGCATACGTGGTAAGAGTTGATTTGAGCAGCCGTTTCTGAGATATCTGGATTTAAGAAAATCACTACGTGCATGGCCAGGCCTAAGTAAGTAATTGTATTAATTGAACACAAGTTGAAGCAAAGGCGTTGAATTAAAATAACTGTCACTGAAAACTACAAAAAAACGACTAGGTACATAAATGTGGATTTAACTTTAAAGGTACTTTAGTTAAAACAGTCAATAAGAGATTTATCAACAACAAAAATTTAGTTTAATTTAATAAAAAAAAATGCTTTTATCAAATGTTCAAAATGATTTCCATTTTCGTGTATACAAAGATTTATACGTTTTAAAAAATTAAATTGAACTCTTTGGAGCATTTCGTGATTATTTTTCAAAACGTCCATTCCGGTTTCAATACGTCTCCTTAATTAACCTTCTGTATTTACTATGGCCTAGAAGACACAAGGGTTTTCAAAGTTCCCCATAAAAAGTAATCAATCGGTGTCATAGCAGGCGATCGAGCTGGCCAACATGTGGGTGCATCATTGGCTCTACCTATCCATCTATTTGGATACTGTTCGCTCAAATAATTACGTACATTTACCGAAAAATGTGGAGGAGCACCGTCATGCATAAAGCACATTCATCTTTGAAGTTCCAAGGGCAGGGGATCAAACAAGTGTGGTAATTTGTTTTGCAGATGTTCCAAATAATTTTCGCCTTTAATTCGAGGTGGTAAAATGACAGGACCAATTATGAAAGTGTCTATGATTCCTGCCCACACATTGATCTTAAACTCATGCTGATAATGGCTTACTTTTGATAAGTAATGGCTTACTTTAATCGCATGAGGATTTTCTCCAGCATAGACATGTACATTGTGCAAATTAGTTATGCCACTCCGCGTGAAACAGGCTTCATCTGTGAATAAAATTCCTTGTGTAAAGTTCCTATCCTGATTCTTCTTGGAAATGAACCGGCAGAAAGCTAGACGTGGTTCATAATCATGGGGTAAAAGGTCTTATACCCGTTCAACATGAAATGGGTGCAGTAATTGTTCTCTGGTCACCCTGTTAACAGTATCTTTGCATACACCTAGCTCTAAGCGCAATCGTCTGGTGCTGAGTTTAGGATTTTCTTGAATCCTATTTAAAATATCTTCCTCAACCTCTGGAGCTCTTATCGTACGTGCACGACCTTAATTAATACAAACAGGCGTAAACCTACCTGTTTCACGAAGACGTCTTTCATTAAACGTTTTATGGTTTGGTAAACGACGATTCGGAAATCGTTCACTGATAATTTGCAAGATTCTAAACCATTTCCTTGGCAATATCCAAAAACCAATAACATATCGTTCATTTCTTCATTAGTATACTGTACGGCCATTACTAAAGTAAATTTGAAAATTGTTTGACAATTATTCCAGTGTATGCTTGAATTGTTTTTTTAGATTCGATTTGACACCAATTACTTACTTGGTTTATAGTGACAGTGATCTCGTTGATGTAAATTCGTTAAGTGGGTCCCGTGGTGTAGTGGATAGAGCGTTCGTCCACCAGCCGGTAAACCTTGGTTCGAAACTCACCAGCAGCCGAAAAGTATTTGTTGTGCTACTCGAGCCAAAATCGGGATGCACCTTGTGGAAGGCAATGGAAAAGCACCGCATAGTACTCTGCCTCGTAATACTTCTCAAATAGTGCCTTTCGGACTCTTCAGATAAAAAGGGTGGCCCCAAAAGAGTGAACTTCAACAGTACGCGCACCACAGGCATATGTGAGAGGTAACTCACACCTGAAACCTGGTATGGCACTTTAAGTAAAATAATTTTAATTTAATGCCTTCGCTTCAAATTGTGTTCAATTATTACAATGACTAATAACTACTTACTTAGGCCTGGCCATGCACGTAGTGATTTTCTTAAATCCAGATATCTCAGAAACGGCTGCTCAAATCAACTCTTACCACGTATGCCTTTTTTTGGTAAAATACGTTGGAGAATAAGAATTTTTATTTAAAAGTTAAATACAGAGTGGCCCAAAAAAGATAGTTCGTTTTGAATGTGTTCAAGGTACCGCAGGTGGCGCCCTCTAAATTTTACAATAAAAATGATTGCAGTTTTTAATTTTTCGCCCCACAAAAGCCCCTTCAGTCGAATATTGTGAAAATATACCAATTATTAAAAAAGTTATTTAAGAAAAACGGAAACCAAATTGAACTTTTGACACCCTGTATCTCCGAAATCATCCACTTTTGGACGGAGATAAATTGGGTTAGATCGGCTTATTTAGGCCTCAGGAATTTGTGGTAGCTTTTTTTCCGCACCTTTCAGAGACACCCTGTATATTACATATACAGGTGTCCCAAAACTCAACGTCATCCCTTGAAGTGCTGGTAGGCCAAGTCATGACTGACCAGAATATCATAAGATGATCTCAGTAAAAAATTGTTTATTTTCGAGATAATGGGACTTTTATGAATTTTGTAAAAATCGATACCTTAGATTTGTTTTTCGAGTGTCACAGTTGCAAAATTTCATATTCTTACATTCTTAATTTTGTTACGCAATGCTGAATAGCCCCATTAATGATTAAGTGCCGAAGAAATATTCTAGTGCCCTACCTTTTAGAAAAATTATTAATTTTTTTGCCCGGTAGAAAATTTTTGTTTTTTCATGTCACAACTTTGTCACTTCATACATGAAAAAAAATTACCCCGTGAACCTGGCAAGTTATTCTTAAAAATTACCCATTTGATCTAGTTTCTGCAATGGTGCAATATTTTGTATGCTTTACTTTAGAAAAAAACATATTGCTGTTTGACTGCAAAAGGAGCGCATTGTGAAATCATATCAATAAATGATCTGAGAGGCGTACACAATAAAAGTACAGGGAGTTTTGTAATTGAATGTCAATATTTAAGGGGGTGATTTTTGGGTCCATTTTAAGAAGAAAACTTCATAAGAACGTATGTCCTAAAAGTCTTAACTTTTGGGATACAGGGTGGTAAAATTTTATTAAAATAAATAATTTTTTCGTCATTTCTGTAAATACCGCTCTGGATATTTTAATGAAATTTCGTATTGAGGTATTACGCATCAATGGGCATTTTTTCATGTTACCACGTTTCCCATCTTATGATATTCTGGTCAGTCATGACTTGGCCTACCAGCCCTTCAAGGGATGACGTTGAGTTTTGGGACACCTGTATGATTTGACTTTAGTGTGGTCAAGAACGCTCATTAAATACATGCACTAAATTTATGATAGTAGAAATGTACTTACATTATGCATCGTCCTAGTGCTTATTTGTACAACCAAACAAAGTACAAAAATAATGGAGGTTTCAAAACTGCGAACAGCTTTTTTTCCGGAAAGTCAGCCCTCAACCTTAGGCGGGTTTCTTAACCAGCACTTCTACAATAACGGTACTACACGCTCCCTCCAAGAGTTGGAGTCACACTTCCCCAGAGTGGAAGCCCCTTTGTCCGAATCTGGGTCGCACTCTCCTTTTTATTACCTCTGCTAGATTAGGTCAGCAAAGTCGATAAATTATTTTCAATTTCCACATCATACTACTAGCAAGTTTGTATTTCCCAATAATTTTTGAAATGGTTATTCAAATAATGATTTTGCTGACTTGAATTATTGCTTGCTAGCAGTGATGTTTAATAGCTAGGAAATCTTATTACTTCAATGATCTGGTTTTTATGCCTACTTGACATTTGCCCCCTCTCCGGAAAAGCTGGCCCCCAGCTTTCGAAATCCTTTTTACTTTAATAACCTGTTACAATGAATACCTACTTAACACTAATAAAATAATAAAAAAGGATCATGAAACATTCCAAGTACTTTTTAAGATTTTAAAGAAAAATTTTACATAGTAAATATTAAGGCAGAAGACCTAATATAAATGAGAATAAGACCTGTGCAAAACAAAACCTTGAAAGCTAGAGTTCGTAAATTCCGGCGTTTCTCAATTGGGCGAAATTACCTGAGTGACCCTTCGACACGACGGGGGTGCTTATAATCCTACAGCTCAATTGGGCGAAGACATTTTTAAATACCGTTGAGTTATTTGCGATCTTGTATGGCTACGTTGCCAGATTTTACAGAAATTCCGATTTTCTACATTAAATAAAATTGAAAAAAATAAATAAACAATATTAATACTTGATGTATTATTTTTTTTAAGTTCTATCAAATACATCAAGCCCTTAGTGCATTTACAATTATTTTATACTATACCTATACAGCAGAAACATGAAACATTAATAGAAAAGTAAACGTCGCTGCTGTACCTACTCAAATACATAATTCATAAAAAGCAGTCAATTACTATGAATTGTTTTATCACAAATTTATCATAATTTTCAATTGACCAAGTTTATTGCCTTTGAGAAAATCATTATAAATTTTCACGATGTTTTCAATTTCATGTTGCAATAATTATTACTTTAGAAAAGTATTTGTTTGCAGAAGTCATTCAGTTTGTTTCAAATTTCTTATTTTTTGTTTACACATTTGAAAGTGCTGTGAGAAAATACCATTGCAATGAAATATCTATAGTACCTATAGGTACTACTCCACCGGAAGGATAGAAATAATAGAAAGTTGTGTTAGAACTCCCTAATATTATTTTAGTCAAAAATGTTTCCTAATTTTCACGAAAACGATCGATTGAACGATTCGATTGCATACTTAATAATTAATATAACAGAAAAGACTTTTGTTTTAATTCTTGAAAAATTATTCATTTAATACTTCTCTGTCAAATAATTAGGGGATTCAATATATAAAATTAATCATTTCAACATATGAAAATTCCTTTATCCTATAGGTATGCGATAATAGAATTAACACATTTTTTGTATGGGAGAGGATGATTAACATACCTACTTATATGCGCTTTTAGTTTTGAAAATAAATGTGTATTATTAAAGATAAGTTTAATTTTTAAATTTTATTGATTAGAAGTAGTAAATTCCAGAGATATTTTGCATTGGAATTGCTTAGATTTAAAAACATGGTGAGTTTTTAGTAGAAAATATGGAAAACACGAAAAACACAAAATCATGATTTTGTTACTAAACAATAAATCATAATTCGTTAATACTATTCAACAATCCCTTGAATATAGTAAATGATAAAAAACTTTTTTCATTGGCTACCCTTTAGTGTCGAACAAGTAGCAGTTATTGAAAATAAATCTGGCAACACTGCTATATATATGGGCAAGGCCGCACATGTATTTCTTGTCTGTCGCACTTATCTCTTATAATCCCTTAGTTTCTCGTTTCTCGCCCAATTGACCCCTGGGATTAGTGGATAACAAAATTCTTCGCCCAATTCGGTATCGCCCGTAAATTCACTTCTTGACCTGAAGCACTTCTGAGTTCCTTTCTGCAATGAACTGTCTTTGTGGCCTTGACCTAGTGGTTGCTGGTGTTGTATGTCACCTACTACATTTTTCAAAAATGGGATGCTGATCGGACTGTCGTCGTTGCTTTAGGTCGTCTGCTTATGTATAATTACTATGTCTTGGGCTTGAGAGCACATTCATATGAGGGTGGTCAGCTCCCATGTGCCGTATTGAGAGCACTACTATACAGGGTGTTCTACAAGCTCTATGACAAACTTTGACAGATGGTAGGTTGCTTGATTTTAAACATATTTTTTTTAATAAACATGGGTCCGATTCGTTTTTGTTTAGAAGTTACAAGCATTTAAAAAATCGTAATTTTTCAAGTTCAAGGCCCTGTAAAAGGAAAACGGTTCAAGATAGAGAAAAACGGCTTACATGTCCCTATTTTAACTTTTTATGGACTATCCTATGGTATAGAAACATTTGTACTTTCTTTGATTTTTTTAAATGTGGAGAAATCTCAGATTTTTTCAAATTTTTTATCACCCTGTATAAACATTTCATCTACATCATTGGATAGTACATGAAATGTTAAAATAGGGACATGTAAGCCGTTTTTCTCTATCTTGAACCGTTTTCCTTTTACAGGGCCTTGAACTTGAAAAATTACGATTTTTTAAATGCTTGTAACTTTAAAACAAAAACGAATCGGACCCATGTTTATTAAAAAAAATATGTTTAAAATCAAGCAACCTACCATCTGTCAAAGTTTGTCATAGAGCTTGTAGAACACCCTGTATAATAATAATAATAATAATAATAATAATAATAATAAAGAGCCTTTATTTGTTTGTGTACTGTACCTACATTTTACAATACAAAATTAAACTGGGAGGCGAAGTCTAGCCTGAGCTACTCTACTTAACCTCCAGCCAATGAAATTAACAACATATTTACTTAAACCAATAAAACAATCACTTCACAACCGCTGCTGAATTTCCAATAAATAAACTTTATAATGTTTTTTCAAAAAATTTAGGGTACGTGTTCTCATAAAACTAGGTATAGCATTAAATATTTTAACCGCATTGTACGTGAAACATCTCTGAGACCCAGCAAGACGGAATTTGGGTAGCATTAATGTATCTGTATATCTAATAAGGCGATGATGCATGTCACCTCTTAGCAACAATTTCTCTTTGAGGTATGGAGGTGTCGATGTATATAAGATTTTGTACACTAACGAGCTCATATGATATTTGAAAAGGTTTTCCATTCTCAACCATTCCAGCTCATTTATTTTAGCTGATACTCTGTCATATTTTCGGAGACCAAATACAAATCTGCAACACGCATTTTGCACTTTTTGAAGGCGATATTTAGTTGATTGGTACAGACATGGAAAATAAAGAACCAGACCATAATTTAGAATAGAAAGCACCAGACTCTCGCATAATACCTTTCTCAACCGAAAGCCAAGCAAGTGTCTGTTTCTGTACAACTGCCTCAATACTAAGTAAGACTTCTTAAGCAGAATGGAGACCTGCTCATTGAACCGCAGTCTACAATCAAAAATTATACCGAGATTTTTTTGACACCTTACACTCCTCAATGGCTGGTTCCCAACAATCAGCTGTAAGTCCTCCACATCCGGGCTCGAACCAAATGTCATAACGCTACATTTTTCGGGATTTAGCCTGAGCCCGTGGGCATCAGAAAAGGCTACCAAAGATGCAATATCACTATTCATGCGATTTGAAGCAAACTCCACCATCTGGGGGCCATACGAGAAATAGAGCTGGGTGTCATCCGCAAATGACTGGATACTAACATGTTGTATTGTTCTTGGACTATCTGCTACATAGATCAGGTAAAGGACCGGTCCCAAGACAGAGCCTTGGGGAACTCCAGATGTAACCGGAGCAAAATCAGAGGAAGAAGTATCATCGAAAATAACCTTCTGGAAGCGATCTTCCAGATAATGACTAAAAAAACCACATGAGATGTCATCGAAGCCAAAGTACCGTAGTTTTGCACATAAAAGTCTATGGTCAAGGGTATCAAAGGCCTTTGAATAGTCCAACTGAACCACTGATGTGGCAAGCCCGAGGTCCAGCGACCTAATGATGTGATCTGTCAGGTTCAACATCGAGGTTGTTGTGCTGTAGCCCTTACGGAATCCCGACTGACTAGTTGGAATTAATTCGGAGTCGACCACGAATTGATAAATTTGTTTAGACACTACCTTTTCAAGTACTTTAGACAACGAAGGAAGAATACTAACTGGGCGCAGGTCGGAAAAACTCTCAGGATTAGAGACTTTGGGCAGGGGTTTAATCAGGGAATATTTCCACTGTTGCGGGAAATATCCGGATTCCAAGCAGCAGTTGATGATATGAGTCAGATAGGGAGCGATCACATGTAAGGATAGCTTTAACATTCTGGAGGAGATATCATCAGATCCGATTGCATTTGATCTAAGACCTGTCACTATGTCTTTTATTTCTTCAATTGTCGATAAGCGAATCGAGAAACTCTGGTCTGTGTTATATCTATTTGTTAAGTAATAGGCTGTTGTATCAGGACAGTTATTTTTCGGTGTGAATACCGATAAGAAATACTCATTCAATTCACAAGGCCTTTTCAGATTAGCAGGAAGCTCCACTGATCGCTTACCCTTTATATTTAATGACTTCAATGCATTCCAAAGTTGTCTGCTATCATCACCCTTAGAACGACTCGAGAGATAAGCAACCTTTTCTCGCCTTATTGCACTAACAACTGTATTCCTTAATTGTTGAAAATATTTGTAATCTAGAATATTTTTAGTTCGCTTGTATCTAGATAAGGCATTGTCTCGGGACCTCATGATGCAACGAATATTGTAAGTCAACCACGGCGCGAAAGGCTTGGTCACCCTAGACGTGATCAATGGAGCATGTACGTCGAATAACCTCAAAAGTTGATCTGTCAAATACTTAACTTTGTGATCAATATTTTCGAAATATAGTAAACGATCCCACTGGATCTCTGACAAGTCTTTATTAAATATGTCAACGTCGAATGCACGAAAATCTCTGTAGGTAATAAGTTTAGGTTTAGGACGAGAATGCTTCAGATTAAGAGTACAAAAAATCGCCCGATGATCAGAGATCTGATGAACCAATACACCTGCCTCAAGGACCAAATCACTTTTGTTCGTAAAAATCACATCCAGGAGTGTCTGAGAGTTTCCCCGTATACGAGTAGGTTCATCAATTAGCTGTGTAAAATCATAAGAGGCCACGCATTGCATAATGGACCGATCAGTAAACTGATCTTGATTGATATCACCCATAATGACGATGTTATCATATTGTGGAACAATAAACGAAAGTAAGTTATCCAGGTATTCGATAAAATTAATTAAATTACATGCAGCAGTACGGTAAATAACTCCAACCAATAGTACAACCCCACCAACCTCCATCGAGATCCACAATTGTTCCACCCCCGGAATACAAACGAAATCCTCCAACACGACAGAGTACTCAAAGCTTTCACGTATGTATACCGCTACACCACCACCTCGACCTCCGCGATCCCTCCGAGCAATGCGAAAGCCCTCCACAAATAATGAATCATCACTTACCCCATCATCAAGCCAGGTCTCAGTTATACCCACGACATCGAATTGATTTACATATATCGAGGATGTGAATAAGTCAAGTTTAGGGAACAGAGAACACGTATTGTAATGCCCAAGTTTCAGAATTTTAGTTATATTGAATTTTATTTTTGTGGGCTTGGATTTTCTCCAAATAATACCAGCACTTGACACTACTTGCAGCATGATCGGTGTTGACGTTCTGCCTAGTGGTTCTTTTGTTTAGAGCAGTACAATTTACACAACATAATTTATCCTGACTGCAGTCTTTCCTCTCATGACCCCCAGCACAGTTTGGACACACTGTAACTCCACTCCGGCAATCCTTCTTGAGGTGACCAATTTTACAACATTTGAAACATCTTACTACGTTGAAATGTTCCCCAACACCACATCTTGCCCATCCCACATATAAGTAGCCCTTTGCCATAATCTCCTTGAAAACACTGGGCTCTGTCTCTAGTACAACATTATAACAGTTTTTAAACCTAATTTTGGTAATAAATTTAATATCTTCAACCTTTACATTAAGATGATTAGATGTAATAAGGTTTTCAACAAAATCCCGATCATCCAAGGTGCCAGGTTCCACGTTATAAATGATTATACGAGGATTGAACTTCTTTGGCACAGATATTGCGTAAGCACTACCAAACTTGTGGTCAAGAGCCTGTTTGAGGCCATCTCTAGAATTAGCATCCTTGCAGTTTATAAGTATGCCGTCTTTGATGAGCTTAGTTCCTGTAACAGTTCCGCCGAGAGCTGAAGGGTTGAATTTGGACTTGATATCATCGGCTAATTCTACATTTGTGATGTTTTGATTTGTTTTTTTAACCAACAGAACAGCTGTTTCTTTATTTACATTAACAACTGACGAATAAGTTCTAATCGGAGTGTTATCTACAGGTGATAAGTCGCCATCCTGTTTGCGAGGAATCGCATTAATGAACTTATTATTCTTTAACAAACCATTTGAAAATTCCAGCTCATTTACATACTTCATTAGAATCTCTTTTTCTCGCTTCAAGCATTCAACTTCTTTCAATAATATTTCCATCGTTACTGTGACACCATCACCACTCGTACACGACTTGCTATCTTCCTGACAACCACGACATTTGAATAAATTTTTATCCACCTTGATGACCCGTGACACAGCATCCCAGCACTTCACATGTACCGCAGAATCACATTGAGGATTGCAACACTTCAAATCACTTCCTGACGTGAATTTGCTACAAAATTTGCACTTCCTATCAATATACTTCCCGGTCTCATCGGAGACCGAACCACCAGCCATGCTGCCTCGACAGCGAATCCGCTTTCGGAAGAAACCTATATAATGGAAATAAGAAACCTATATGATGGTCCCATATTTTGAACGAGTTGTTGTTCCATATGGTTGTTGAGTTCGTTGTCATTTTCATTTATGAAGAGCAGCCTTGTTGAGTTAATGATGTCAGCCGTCGCCTGACACCTATTCCTAATGAAGGCTTGTACACCCGTATGCATATGGTCCGAGGGGTACCTACTTTCTGAGGACCCGTTTTCTGAGTCAGCACCCAATAGTTTGTTGTAGCTGTTTGCTGTAATAGTGCGACATTATTAGGAATGTATGACCTATTATGAATTTATTATTAGTTAATAGAAATGAAATTAATTTGGTTAAACAGTAGAAAAGGCCAACCCTAGAGTTTGTTTCGAGCGTAACTTTTTTTTTTTATAGCTGTACCGCAATTTTAAAATGCGTTTTGGATAGGCTATTCATTATGTATAAAAAATGTTTAATCATTTTTTGATTAATTTAATGATCTTTCAGAAAAAATTACAATAAATTACATAGAATGATGTGTATTTGGTAGAAAATTTAAGGAAATATAATTAATGAAGGAAGCGGCTGCTAGGTTGACATTTACAACAGCTATTTCCTTATGATATCTCATGATACTTTAGCTGTCAGAAGAGCAATGCGGTTTAGATATGCCTGATGGAACCCCCTATCCATGTTAGTTTAACAGCACATTAATATAAGTTACTTTGTCGTTCCGTCCAAAATTTTCTGAAAAAAATTGGTTAAAAAATAGTAATTTTTAGATTTTTGGGCGAAGCTCGCGCACCTGATACCTTTATACGAAAACCATATTTGTATTAAGTTCATACATCTATGATTATGCTTCTCTTGAAAAACGATGTCAACAGAATCTCGCCACGCGTCGTACGTTACAGCTACAGCTAAAAATTCTAGAAGGTGGAACAAAATACCCCCCTGACCTGGGCTCGTTTAAAATTCCTCGATCCGGCTCTTTTTTAGTAACTCATATTAGCTCAGTCACTGTCACTATGTACTTTTAACCTACTTAGAAAATTACGTTGTCGATTTTTTTTGTTTTGTCCGTTTACGCGAATCACTTGTACTGGTAGTCTTAATTCGAAATGGCGACCAGATCGGAGGTTCGTATCAGTCCGTCATTTTCAATTTTATGAAAATATGTATTTTTAATAACTTGACCATTTTCAATATTTGGAGTAAAAACTACAGGAACTAGGAAGGTGTAGGAAATTAATTTCCCACAACTTTTGTTTTTCAGAGTTTTCCTCTACGATCGATATTTTTATTATTTAAACCAAACCTGAAAAAGCGAGGAAGTCATTTGAAAAGTACCGAGTGTCCCGTTAAGGTTGGCCACCGGCCTAGTCTTAGAATTATTAATCCCAGAGCCTCAAAAAAATAAGACATTAAATGACCATGAGAAAAACAATGAAAATATTTTCAAGAAGGCCGCACTTCCGTAAACACCGGAAGTTGAAACCTAGTTCGTTATTTTATTGGGGACAATTTTCAAGTCAAATTATCAAATTTCAAAGCAGGGTACAACGATAACAGCTTAAGCTTTCGAGAAAAAAAAAAGAAATAGAAACCGTTCTTCAAAAAATAACGCAGCAGAAAATTTTTTATTCAAATTAAATGTTAAAATTGTTGTCTGACTGCGTTTTGTTTTTGACAAAACTTTTGCACTGTTCATTTCACGAAATTAAATTTGTAAATTTTATTGCTTAATGTTCTTTAAGCTTTCTCAGTTTCTAATTCTTACACCTTTTGATAATTATCTTCGTCTTTTGTCATTCGATTTAAACAATTTTGCTTTTGTTGTGTTCTGTATAAACAAAATCTATCGATAAAGGTGTCGCAGGGGGTATTTTTCCATTTGACTTTTCGAAGATGGAGTTGCTACTTGCTACCCCTTAGGGGTGACAAGGGGGGAGGGGTGTTGACAACTACTTTCCCATTTAACTTTATCAGTTTAAAAATAACAGTTGACATGTTTTTGCATTTTTTCGATTTTTTTTTACAAAGTTAGAGAATTTATTCTTTACTTTTATCGCGCACTGTATGTGCGGAAAAGCTTAGAAAAAAAGATACAGAGTAGGTAATGAAAAAAATTCTTTTTGCAGTTTTCGTCGCAAAACTTGGGCATTTCTCAATGTTTTATTTTTATACCAAAAGGTTATCACATGATTATGACGTGACAGATCGAAAGTTGACAGATGGGAGCTAGAAACATGGAGCATTACACGGTAGAAGGTAGAACAACGCGTCCTGATTGTCAAAAATTATTATCAAAATGGTGAAAGTTGAAAGTTTAATTGCGACTCGTAATTTAACAAGATTCGCATTAACAAAGAGTTTTCCTTCTTCTGCCGATCTTACGAATTTTTTATTTTATACCACCGCAACCTCTAGAGGGCGTTATCTGACATGTATGCAAATATCGCGATTTAAAAAAAAAAACTTAAAAGAAAACTTTAAAAGCCACTTTCATCATTTTGATAATAATTTTTGACAATCAGGACGCGTTGTTCTACCGTGTAATGCTCCATCTTTACTAACTTCCATCTTTCGATCTGTGACGTCATAATAATGTGACATTATGACTGTCAAACATAGCACGCAATTAAAATCTTGCGCTCTTATTGAAACACCTTTTTTAAAGATGCCTTTTTTGTAACAAAACTCCAGGGAAACTAACCCTGTTAAGCAAGGGCGTATAAGTGGTTGAGCGAAAAAGCAGGGGTCATATAACCATTTTGTATGTTCCAAATTATAATAAATAACCCTTTGGTATAAAATTAAAATATTGAGAAATGTCCAAGTTATGCGGCTGAAACAAATTTTTTTTTCAACACTAACTTTTTTTATAATCTTTAGCGGACATATTATGTTTATGTGAACTTTTGTTCCTTAGAACAGGTCTTCTATAAACTGGTGAAGTCCTGCTACAAAAAACTAACTCACCCTGTATATGTATAATACATATCAATCTAATAATCTAAAAATAACAGGCTTGAAGTTACAAGCATCTAGAGGGAGTTCATTTGAAAAAGAGTCAACCGCGATAAATTATTATTAAAAAGTGTAAATTAAGAAGGATAGAACACGTCAATTTTTGTCGACATTTTTTCACTAATTCAACATTTTTTGTTACCGTGAAAGCCTCCTGACTGCCAGTGCTATCTACCGTAAAATTTTAAATGGCACAACTTTCTTTGCGATAAGATTTTAAAGGGAATTTCAGAAGAATACGACAAGACTTCATGTTTGGAAATCGAATAATTTTTACGAAAGTTATAAAGAAATCGCCATTTTAATTTTCAAAGTATAGTAAAAAAACTTGAAACCGGCTCGAGATAAAGAAAAACAGCTCACATACCTATTCCTACCCTAACTTTTTATGTTGTATTCTATTAAGTTGAAATGTTCATATTTAGGGTTACGAAAAAATAGAGAATTTTTTTTTAAATATATTTTTATGCCATAAACTTGCAGACAAAAATTTAAGATAGTACATGTGAGCCGTTTTTCTATATCGTGAGCCGTTTTCATGGTAAGTTGCTTTGAAAATTACAATTACGATTTTATATCTACTGAAATTTTTATTATTAAAAATGACTTATCACAAAGTAGGTATGATGTAGTGTCAGTTAACTTTTTGTTGTAGAAGGCGCTGGAAGTCGTTAGGTATAGAATTGAAATTGACGTGTGTACCCGATTTTTTTAACTACACAATTTGTTATTGAGTTATTAAGGGTGGTTCCTTTTCAAATGAACATCTTGAGTATCTCGAAAACTATGCTATAAATACAGGTAACATATAAAACAGAAGAAGTCATTATTATAGTCACGTAGAAGTAATTTTAGTAGGTAGTCTCTTGCCTATATATTCACTTGGGTTTCTGTCCTGCAATTTCCCGAAAATTATAAAATAAAAGGGATGGAGATATGCAGTTAATATGCTTTAGACTGAGATGGAGATATACCTATGATCACGTAATTATTTAGAAAATTTTCGTTTGTGTATACGGGCGTTAGATTCTCTAAAAGAGTTCTACAGAAATAACAGTGACAGTCTAGGCAGGCCGTAACAGATTTTATTTCTAAAATCCACATGTAACTATTTAGTTGTATGAACAAATTTTCTGATTAATCAACCAGTGGAAAAAAAACTCAAGGTATATTTATTAAGTAGTAAGTAATCAGAAAAAATCAGAATCAATAAATGAATCTACAGGGGGTTTATGAATAGGTGTTACAAACTTGAGGGGCCTGTAATAAAATGCAAAAAAATGCGAAAAATTTCCTGTAGACATGGGTCATTGGAGCTTTAGTTATACATAGAGGTTCAGGGTATTTTTTTGAATATCTAAAAATTGGTTAATCAGAATAACTCGAAATTTTTGATAATTCTGTTCTAATAATTGAAGTACATGATTTGATACTCCGGATGAAAAATCCTTCAACTCAGTGGTAGAGATCTGGATGTGTTTTTAAATTTTTTATTAAAGAATTTCTACGGCATTGACGCCACTTCAATGCCAATTTGTTATTTTTACTAGATGCCTTTTGTCTCTTGTTGTTTATAGAGAAGAAAAGTCGTCATACGTTTTTGTTGTAGGACGCAATGTTTCCGTGATAATTCAATAACATCCAATAAAAAGTAACCAAATTGATGTGCGAAGTCCTCGTAATATTAATTTAGCGTTGGATTAAATTAAAAAAAAAAAAATAGGAAAAACATTATTGATTTTTTTGCGGTAAGATAGGGAGGTTATAAGGAATAAAAGTGCAAAAATAAAAAAATAAAAATCAGTAGTTATGATTTAAAACTGAGTCGTATTTCATAATGATAAAAATTGGAATTAATCGATAGGTATAACCGTTATATGGCAGTGATGATTACCAATATAACAATTGCCCTCATAACTCTTCGTGTAAAACTGGCAGACTTAAAATTTGGTACTTACCGCTTTGAAGATAGCTCACATCTAATGTCAATGTCAAAAAATCTGTGTACTAAAATTTTGTGTAACAATAGTCATGTTTTCTTTTTTTTATGACCACTATAAAAATCTACAACATGTTTATGTTTAATTCAATAAACCATAAGTAGCGCCTAATAAAATTAACGTTATCTATTAAAGAAGAGTAGAACCTTGATCGCTGCATATTATTTATACAGACTGGAAACTTGTAAGTAGGTCATAGAAATTAAACATGCAAATTCAGTTTTGTGCAAAAATAATATCTCCAGGTTTAGAGTCAGAGAAAAATTTTAGAGTGAATAATTTTTGATAAGCTGCATTCTCGGCAGCTTACGTCTACATTGAACTGTCTTTTTTTATTTAGGTGTTCTTTTAGGACAATATGTCCCGTTAGTAATCCCACTATTATGATAGGCAACTGATTCCTACTAAGTGCATGATAATAGTCTTCATAGGTCCCTTGATGAACGCTTTCCCATGCTGATGTTTGGTCCTTTTATTCCAATACTGTTTGTGTTTTTTCCGAACCCATATATTAACTTGGCATACCGAACCTTATAGGCATACAACCATATTACACCCTTATACTTTTCCTCACTTATTTGTTCTTGAACTGCACGAAGTAATCAATTTTAATCACTTAATCAATTTCAAGAACGAAAGAAGTACAGCAACTATTATAGTTTCTACCCTGTATAGTCACCATAAAGAAAATTAAATCAGAAGACCACTTAAGGTATCCGTAAAAAGCTCAGCTTTTGGAGAATTTACACGAGTCTGTGACTTTGCAAATATAATAAAGATACATGCACCAATTTATAGAAGCTTATATGTATAACGCCCTGTATATGATTGAATTGTAGGAATCTCAACTTTCCTTTCTTGTTTCAAAAACCATCTTCAGAACTTCAAAAATTATTTTTTTCCGAACACATTCTCCTCAAAAACTTGATTTGATATAAAAATTAATTTCTTAATATATATTTTCATAGCTTCCCCCTCTATTTTATATAGCCTTAAAACCACATTCTATCATACCAAAAAAATTGGTCTTTTATTATTTGAACCCAGATACGGCCGGTATTACACTTACGAGACAAATCAAGAAATTAAAAAAAAGCTTCAGAAACTCGTATATTTGTGGCTTGCAGTACGTGAGTTTCAATTGAATTCTTGATTACCAGTGGAACATTTTTAGTCAACTGTGTAATTACATCCTTTTAAGAGTCATTAAAAATCAAAAGTAGATAGATGTCTTAGTATAGAAGTATCCTCTCAAACATTCTTACAAATTATATTAAATTTTCAGTAGGTGTATGTTAGATACTTGAATCAAGTTTCTGGTTACCTGGTTGTTGTACCTGGACACATATGCGCTATCGTTATAATATAACTATTAAATTGGCATATGTTTAGGTACCTACATAAAACTATTGTATATGAGATAATTAAAACTGCATGTCAAATACGTTTTTACGATTCAAGCGACATAAAAGCGAGATTCAGTTGAATTGATAATGGCATAATTGATTGAGTCACAAATATAAATTACACTTACTTAATTTATAAATTATGAAAAATGAACAGCCCTATAAAAATTTGTTTTCTTCTACAAAAATCCCTAAATTAATTAGCACATTCGACAAATCCCTCGACAAGAGAATTAAACGAACCTCCTCAATATGAGACCCGTCATGATTGACTGCAGTTAATAAAGCGTGTAAAAGTAATAATTATCACTTCTGAATTGTCTGAGTATATTGTAGAGTGGGGCGAGATAAACGCCCATTGGTGGGACTCCCAGGTACCAGCAGGTGAGACATGGACAGATACAGATACCGCCGATGCTCCGGTGACTCCGCTGACCGGCTTCATCCTTGTTGGTCCTTCGAGCCGGATCGGCATCGCGATGACAATGACGAACGCGACAATCGGAATTGGAGCAATCACCACTCAGCCGATTGGTACAACCGGGTATTATAAAGTGCTGTGAGGGTCCTCGGGAACTACTGTGACTTGTGATGGTTTGTGATTAGTTGGGTCGTGTAGTGATGGATAGTCCAATGAGTCCGTCGTGGGTCCAGCATGCGTTTGTTTGATTCCTCCGGGAAGATCATCGCACTTCTCGTGCTGCTTTTGATTTTATTACAAAGCGACAGGTACCTACTTTTTGAAAAATTTAACAAGTTGAATTTGAAATAATCACAAGACTCTTAAATTATTTAGATTTAATAACTGAAATTGATGTCTGAGTAAAATTTTTGAAAGTATAAATTAGATTTTTTAAATTACGACTCAATTAATTTTTTTTTATGAAATAAAAACTTGATATTCGAATTAAAATCAGTATTTTAACTATTTAGTTAAAATGTAAGTATTTTTATTCGTTTCAAGATAAAAAAAAATGAAATCAAGTTAATCGTTGTTGAAATGACACACATTTTTATTTCATGCCAGGTTAATAACATTAAAGCCTATCACCTCAATTTAATAACAACCTACCAGAGAAGATTTCAAACAAGCCTGTGTCTGTCCTAGTCTCTCCTGTTTATTGTTAAAAAATTCCAAAGGACAATAGCTCCTTTTAAATATTCGTGATTATCAAGGCAAATTTATCTATCTGATTATTTTTGCTTGTTAAAATAATGATGCCGCAATTATAATATTATTAACAGATAGGCATTTTATAATATTATATGTTTTTTACTTCTTGATGTAATTAGTAGACTTTAACAATGGGATTTGATAAGTGTCCTATTACCGATAGAGATAAATATGACAACTTTCTATATAATAACGTAAATGAAACCAATAAATGAAATGCGATAGGGTAGATATATCATGATAAACTTACTGAGTTACACATTTCTATTTCTCATGGATCAATTTAATTAAAAATATTACATACGACCTATGAATAATAAAACATATGAAGGAATATTGCATTTTCCCATCACAGCATTATTATACAATTGGCATTTCCAAGAATTTTTAGCACATCTAATATCTTTATTATTTTGAATGAAATAGACGGATTAATAATTCTCAATCATTACTTTAATAATTAATTATTGGTACTATACCTACCTATAATAATAGTTTAGGTCAGCGTTTAGGCTCACGTTATAATACTTATAGGTACTCCATATCTTACTTAAATTAATTGCTTTTTATAGTGACGCATATATCAAAAATGCTGATCTTATATCTTTCTATATCATCATAAAAATAGGTAGTTGATTTATAACTATTAAACGTCGGAATAGTATATTATTATTATTCTGAAGGAAGTGTACAAAATAGCGTGTTTCTCATGAACGATTTTCTGATTTTGTGCACGTGTTATACACTACACTTTTCCTAAGGGCATCAATTTTTTTATTCAATGTACCTTTATTTTAAATAATGTTAATTTACGGCGACTTTCGAATAGAAACGTCAATATCAGTAATTCAAATATCGTAAAGCTGCACGGAAACGATTTTTTCTCACGTCTTATAACACTTTTGAGAATGAGAGCTTTTCTGTCGAGGCAAGAGCCGAGACAAAAATTCATTCGAAACCACCATAAATTCGTTCTCAAGATGCATACAACATTTTTTAGATTAGCTCAATAATTGAAATAATCGAAAAAATCGATACAATAATCATTGATGAAGGAAATTTTTACTTTAGTGCAGCTGCTTGTGTTTTTGTTGCGAGAGAAACTATTTAAGATTCTTATTATCGTGCACGAATTATAGTTTTCGCTCTAGTATGTGAAATATTTCGCGCACACTGTCAAGTCGATCAAATTGGTATTATATCGCAAAGTGGGAGTGTTTTAAGCATGGACGAAAATTGTCCAACGATGACGAGTTTGACAATTGTTGTCAAAATGCTTAATATCTTATCTTATACAGGGTGTTAGTTAAGTACGGGGCCAAACTCCAAGGGGTGCTTCCTTGAGTGATTTTAAGAAGAAAAGTTCAAATAAACATGGGTCCGAAAATGCATATTTTTCAAGATACAGGGTGTCAAACTTTTATTTTTTTTTTCTCTAAAACAAAGCAAGATATGAAAAAAACTCAGGATATAAAATAGTTGTATTTCTAGTTGCTTAATTCGAAAAAAATACAAAATTAAAAAAAAAGTCAGTGGCGCCCAATTTTTTAATCAAAAATATTAGTTAGACTGTCTTCCGGGACGCCACTGGAATTAATAATTTTAATCTAATTGGGGCTAAATTACCCTCTTGTTATTACAAACAGAACTGACAAATTTCAACAAAATTGATTGAAAGAGTTTAGAGATATTCACGAACATTCGAATTTTTTTTTAAGTTTGACACCCTGTATCTGGAAAAATATGCATTTTCGGACCTATGTTTATTTGAACTTTTGTTCTTAAAATCACTCAAGGAAGCACCCCTTGGAGTTTGGCCCCGTACTTAACTAACACCCTGTATATGAATATGAATTCTAAAATTCCTTGGGAAATATAAATTTGTGAACTAGAGATTGGTATTTTATCTTGTCAAAGTGAAAGTATTATAAAGCCATCAAAATTCTGTTTTTATTGTCATTTATGTCACTTTACGCATTCGAGTGCCCAAAAGAATATCATTTTGAAATTGAAATGACAATCAAAAAGTCAATTTTATGAAACGATTGAACAAAATAGCTATTTGTGATATAAGTTGCCAGTCGTCTAATCATTAACACTTTTTTCGCAACGTGTGTCATTTTTTTTGTTAAGTCGCCAACAAACAACAATTTATGAATTCTTGAACTCTTGAATTTTTGAAAGTTATCAAGAAATGTAAATTTATGAATTTACAGATTGGTATCTCATATTGTCAAAGTGACATTACCTATCATGAATATTATTTATTCATGAAAACTTGCTTTTAATTGTCATTATGTCACTTTTAAGTGCAAGTGCGTAGGAGAGCATGTCACTTATTATAGGCATTTGTGCCTAAAAGAATGTCAATTAGAAACTACAATGACAATAAAAATGGCAACTTTAGGAAACGATTTAACAAAAAAGTAATTATTGTTGATTTAACGGTCATAATTTTATCTCATTTTATGACCATTTCGTCGATTTTAAAGTTGTTATACAAGGAATGAACTCATGATCAAATTTCTTATTTTCCTTATTAGTAATTTAGACTAATGTTTATGATAATAAGATTTGACTCCATTATTTCCCTAAAATCAATGATACGAGTTCCGTTAACTTGAAGAAAAGTCGCACTATTTTATGCTCTTCCAGAATCTGGTTTTGTATCTAAAATATCTACAGGTGTTTCCAAAATATCAAGTAAAAACTAAAAATAGTCCATTTTGAAAAGCCAAATATTTTCTAGATCGTGTAACCAAATTGAACGAAGGTTGGTGATTTTGCATGGGACTACAGCTAAAAGAACGAACATAAATTTTGGTATCGTTGAATTAAGAACTTTTGGCTTTATTTAATGATTTAAAAATCAATATATCATTAAATTTAATCTGAAGATCATAAAAAATAACAAAGCTATGGTTGCTCGAAATCTAAAAGGCTTATAACATTTTTGTTAATATTTATTTATTTATTTATTATTTATTGATTTATTGATTGACAAAAGTCGTTAAAATAAAATCACTTATTACAGTCAGTATTATAAAGGCTCATTAGGCTAACGGACAGATTTCTGTGCACTATTTTGAAGCTAATATCGACGTCAAATGACTTTTATTGACATTTTTGTAATTACTTTCATGTCAACAATAGATAAATTTAAAAAAAATTCACTTAGACTCGATACCTTCTTCAGAAATGGCCACAGAAATCTCCCCGTTAACTTAATGAGCCTTTATAATACCTACTCGCTGTAAGTTTCATTTATCCAGCTTGCACGATGTAAAAATATTACATACGATGTTTCAAAAAGAACCATTTTCAGTTTTTGCCCTCTATTTTAGAAACATTTGTAGATATTTTTGATTTTAAGCCAGATTCTGAAAGATCATAAAATTTGCAACTTTTCTCCAACTTAACAGAACTCGTATCTTTGATAGTTTAGGGTATTCCTATGGCGTTAATTAGTTCTATTAGTTAATTAGTTAATTATTGGATCTGTGAATTATTTCTAGCCCTGTACAATTTGATTTTATCTGGCATAATACCTAAGAGTCGGGATGCTAGCGACAAAAAAGTGCAAGAGTTTTGGAAAGGTTGATACTTTCAAATCAGACCGTGTTTTGGCCATAAAAAGCCACTGCACAGTCAGCACGCCAGGTGTTGGGACATAAGGCAGGGGCACGTTTTTAAATTTTTCGAAAAAAATATCCGTAAACTCTCTTCAAATTCATTGTTTATGAGAAACACTATCAATGCAATAATTCACAATTTTTGACAGGTGATTACAATGCTATTGACGGAACTTGGTCAAAACTCACATAAAAGTCAATTTATCTCAAAAACCGCTATGTAATTTTTATCGAAATAAGTTAGGAGTACCTTTTTTAAAGATGAATGTAAGATGTAGCTAGAAAATAAGTTTTCAGCTCTTCAAAATGACACCTGTCAAAACTTTGACCTAACGAGAGTGTGGTGGTGAGTCCGCTTCCTGACTTCCCTGACCCTGATATGACTTAATGACTTTTTATGGCCTCTATAAAATATTAAAATATTATAGAATTATTTCGGTTCAAAAGTTAGAGTCAAAAAAATATATCGTTGAGTGCTCTTTTGGGGCTCTGTATCTCCGTTTAGAGACACTTTAGAAAAAAATTTTTTATGACAGACTAGGTTTATTTATACCTCCCCTTTATGCTCTCGAGAAATTGGGAGGTACTTACCGGACACCCTGTATATTTCATGAAGCTTAAAATATTTCATGAAATTTACAAAATAAGAAATATTATTTCAAAACTAAAATAATTTGGAAAAGAAAGTTGCTTACATTATTTAAAGTTACAAAACCAGCATTTTTAGAAAATTTTTGGTTCGATACACAAAATGTATTTTCGTGTCGAGGTTCGAATCCTGGTTTGGATGAACTTTAGTGGGACAATTTTTAATATCTTATGGTCCAACCTTGTTTTGACGATCTATCTGCCACTTCATAACTTAATTAAACCCTGGTCAAAAAATTGAAATGAGAAGTAAGAGATGTCATATGAGGCACAATAATGAGAGTTTTTCAAGAGAGTCAATTCAAACCTAACGTTCTCGTTTTGAGTTTCTTCAATAATTTTGAAGTTTGAAGACTTTTAATGTTTCTTCGAAATTATAATATTTTATTTATTTTTCAAATCGCTGTTGTAGCTTTGGTGGTGGTGGTGATGATGAGATGACATGGGGGCTTTAGTTAGATCAGATCCCATTAGGCACAGATTTTTTTAATGAAAAGCAACAATGTCGCAGAGATTTTAGTTAATATCAATCAAAATACCTATAAAGCACACACAAGGAAATTCAATTCTTACCTTAAAACTTAATAATTCGACTTTCTTTCACTGATCTTTAATTATTTATTTGTCTATTAGTGTATTTTTTAACAAAAAATACACTATTGAGGACGACATCACTTTTCGAAAATCACCCAAACTCATCAAATGTCCACCGATCATGACCCCCAGATCACGAAAAAGTGGTTTTCCAAAATTCACCTGCCCACGATATATATATATATATATATATTTCTCCAAAATCGCGAAATTTCGATTTTCAAAACGCTCCTGTAGCTTTATCTTTCAAGATTAGTGAACGAAATTTTGGATTCTTGTAAATCATTCGAATGACGTTAGATTTTCGTTGAAAAAATTTCCAAAAGTCCCATCACTTCTACAGGGTGTCCCTTCAAAATTCCAGCAATCCGGTTTTTGTCATCTCATTTCAGGTCGCAGTTTTGAATCTAGGAGGCTGAAATTTTTGTGAGAGTAAGATATCCACAAGGAGTGGTCTGGTATTGCACTTAAGCAAAATCGGCCGAGCCGTTTCAAAATGGCAGTCATTTGAATTTTTGGAAAATTTGCTATTTTTGAATCCCCGTATGAGCAAGATGGTAAAAAAACCTTGAAATCAAATTACCTTTTGAAAAAAATATTGGAAATTTGAGTTAATGCAATAAAATTAGCATATTTTCCATTAATAAGCCAGTGTCGTGGGTAGGAAAAAGGGTGAAAATGTGTCAATTCTATAACCGTTTATGAGTCCATTTTTGAAGAAGTTGAACCGAAATTTTCCATTTTTTTTTTCTTTAACATATAATTTGATGTCTTAGCTTCAATTCGCCTCGATTAATGTAGCACTTTAAACGAAAACTAAAAAAGTTTTTCGCTTGTGCAAAATTAGCTTGCACTTATTAAGTCGATGAAATGGTTCGCAATTTCTTTTTTATTTTTTTTTTCACATTTAATTATGAATGGTTCTGAAAATTAGAAGAGCAAACGCAACAACAATTAAATCACCTACATGCAGGTGAAAAAAGTATTCAAATTGGTTTTTTAATAACAAAGATACGACCAGTTTAAAAAATAAAATGTGTAGGTGTAAGTTTTTGACGTACTACATATACCTACCCGATCATCGCTACAAATAGGATAGGCACCTTGGCTGAGTTAGTTAGGCAAGGGTGTACCCTTGCCTAAATAGTAAACTGTTGATGTGGGTTCGAAACCACGAGAGGGTTATTCTTTTTTTTTTGGTAGGTAGGTGGTTTTCCGCTTTTCCCCCCAAAAAAATCGGATTATTTTTTCATTATATTCATTATACAGGGTGTCCCATAATATGTGGGCAATCTCCCGGATTTGGGTAAATTTCGTAAAAATAAATTAAAAAATAGCTGTAAAATTATTTCCTCAGAGACACCCCTACAAAAATATTAGCTGTTGAAGTTGAGGGTTGAATATCAATTTTTTGCAATAACTTTTTTAATTCTTGACCGATTTTGATAATTTTTGGTTTTATTTTGTATTATTTTGGACTGTTTAGAATAGTGTTTCATAATCTTTGATAGCACATACATAGACCTCGGGATGGCATAACCCCCTCATTCACTTGAAAGAAAACAAGAAAATAATAATTTTACAGTTTTTTCAAGTTAATTTTCTTTTTATTTGATATCTTTTACATAAAAAATGTATCCTTATTTATTTCGATAGAGCGAACCGTTATCGAAATAAACGCCATTCTAATAGGTGATGCGTCGCAGGAACTTTCTAAATTTCAAGTAAATTTTAACAAGATGGCTGCCCTTTGACAGTAAATTGAGCAGGAAACAAAACAATAACTTAATTAAATACACGTCAAATAGTTTCAAAGATTTCATTTCATGCAGATTCAATTCTAACTGATTTTAAAATGAGTTACGCACAAACGCTGAATATGCAGAAAATCAGTTAGAATTAAATCTGCATTAAATGAAATATTTGACACTGACGTGTATTTTATTAAGTTATTGTTTTGTTTCCTGCTCAATTTACTGTCAAAGGTCAGCCATCTTGTTAAAATTTACTTGAAATTTAGAAAGTTCCTGCGACGCATCACCTATTAGAATGGCGTTTATTTCGATAACGGTGTAGCTCTATCGAAATAAATAAGGATACATTTTTTATGTAAAAAATATCAAATAAAAAGAAAATTAACCTTAAAAAACTGTAAAATTATTATTTTTATTGTTTTCTTTCAAGTGAATGAGGGGGTCATGCCATCCCGAGGTCTATGTATGTGCTACCAAAGATTATGAAACACTATTCTAAACAGTCCAAAATAGTACAAAATAAAACCAAAAATTATCAAAATCGGTCAAGAAATAAAAAAGTTATTGCAAAAAATTGATTTTCAACCCTCAACTTCAACAGCTAATATCTTTGTAGGGGTGTCTCTGAGGAAATAATTTTACAGCTATTTTTTAATTTATTTTTACGAAATTTACCCAAATCCGGGAGATTGCCCACATATTATGGGACACCCTGTATAAAAAAAAAAAAATAGGAAGAAAATATTTATTATTGAATCGCATAAAAATACACTATTTCTGCGATTGATGCGCAAGAAGGTTTTTTGGTAGGTAGTTTTTTCCCCCCCAAAAAATCGGATTATTTTTTCATTATATTCATTATAAAAAAAAAAAAATAGGAAGAAAATATTTATTATTGAATCGCATAAAAATACACTATTTCTGCGATTGATGCGCAAGAAGGTTTTTTTATTTTCATATCTTGACAATTTATTTAGTAGTTTTACATTTTCTTTCTTTTATTACAATCGATTTTTTTTCATCATTTATTTGTTTAATTTATTTTATTTTTATTTTATTATTAAAATTTCAGAGCTATTTTTTACGATAGTTAGATTTGCGGGAGGAGTGATATGGTGTTGCACTTTAGCTTCATCGGTCTATTCCAAAATTTATTTCAGGACGTGTAGGCATTTACCTATTTTAATTTTATAAAAAAGAAACAAAGTTCTGTAAAAACTGTACATGTATTAACTCTTTTTTTAATTTGATTTATTTATTTATTTCATTTTGATTTATTCACCGTTGTAGCGCAGTTAAGAGTGTAGGTATGCAAAATTTCATATCTTTCAAGCTATAATTTTGTAAGCTTATATGAACAATTTATGAGCTCTACAATTTTTTTTCACTTATTTTTAAATTTTTTAACTTTTTTTAAGTAGCAATCGTGCATTATGCTATTTTGAAGAAACTGGATGTTCCAATGTAGATAAAATCTAGCCATTGCAAGAAATGCTGCCATATAGTGAAAGTGATTCGTTATTCACTAAAACGGCTGAACATTTTCAAAAGTTCATTTTCAAATGTAACGCAAGAACGTTTCTGCTAAGACAGAATCGTGTTAAAATGTCATCAAGTAATTAAATTTTCATGTACTACATGCAGATTTGAGCTTAGTGATATAAACTGTACTTTATCTATTTATAATAACAATCAATTAAACAACAGTCAAACAAGGGCCATGACCTGTATCCCGCTATAGGTCCTGGTGGTAGGTGGTATTATATTCCTAAACGCAACGTCATAAAAATCTCGCCATTACTACTGTAATTCTTATTCATTTCACTACTTGACAGCCGTTTTATGTGATGGTCAACTTTATACATTAAGCGACCAATTTCACTAAAAGGCTGCTACATATACACAAATAATAATTATCATCAAAGAATAAAAAATGTATACAAAGCAAAAAATTACCAGTCGTTGAAAATAACAGAGAAAAAAACTAATTGAATAATAATTATTATTGTTTTGCTACTAATTATAGTTGCTAATTGTCACGTTCATGACAGGGAAGCTATGCATAAGTTCATAAACAGCGTCAATGCAGCTTAAAGCGTGAATTCCTACATATTTGTTTATAACGTGTTACAAAATTTTTCTAAATGGTGAATCTAAAGAGTTATAGCTGTAATAGATAAATATGTTTCCCGGAGATCCTCAACCAATACTACGGTGAAAATAAATGATAAAAATAAATCAAATTAAGTAGCTGGTAACGTCAAAACATAACGACTAGTATTATTAATAACCGTTAAATATACTACACCCATATACGAGTAACTCTGCCATAAGTCACCTAATGTTCTATCATAAATTATTTCCATATTAAAAATAATATATTTTGTTAGTTTAATTAATGAGGATTATTAGATTAATAAATTAATTTGATCGGAACATATCCATATCCTGATAATGGCTGTCAGTGTGAAGTAACATAATGATCATATGCGATACATTTTACAAGTTCTATCGAATGAAAAAACTGGTCAGTAATAGGAAAAAGTTTGTCAGCCACATTCTGTGCATGTTAATTAATTTTATTTTTTGCATATTTCTCGTCTGTATACATACTTACCTACTACAAATAAATATCTCTACCTAGATCTGACCATGCAAGGAATAGAAAATAATTTAATCATAAATTTTTAAGGGTTATTTTTATCCCCGAAGAGCAACAACCTGATGATGCCGATAATTTCACGCGGTGATTAAAAAAAAACAAACAAAAACAAATAATGGAGCTGAGAAGAATTTTGTTCATAAATAGGTATAAGAGTGAGGCAGAAATTCCAGATTCAGGATTCTCGCGTGCTGAAGATAAATCTTCGATTTCGACCTTATGAAAGCTGTAATTTTTTAGAGTCAACGGTCTGACTCGATTATTATGAAACTCTTTTTGCATTTTTGGTGGCTAACAAATTGCCAAAAAGAACTTTCCCAGTTTCATTAAGCGAAACACATTCCCAGGTCATTCGTCATGCTGAATTTGCTTGAAAAGGACTTCTAATGCTTTAAGAAGTAGTAAAACCAGACGGATTTGCTATAAATTACGACAAACTCAAGTTCATTTAACGAGTTTATGTTTTTAGAATTTTATTGCATTTGTTTTTCATTGAAAATTAGAATTGAAGTCCATTTGAATCGTCGCATAAAACACTTTAATTGGTCAAGTTCATTATATGTTTTAAATCAGATAGCGTTGTTAGGTGGATATATCATTTTATAGTCAATTTTATTACCAGACACTTTTTAGAAGAAAATATAACTTTTCTTTTAATTAGGTATGTGCTTGCATATTCTTAACCAATTTATCACTTTACTTAAACGCCTATACATTTTTTATTGATAGCTTAAATAATAATAAGAATTGACAAAATACTTTTGGTAAATTATGGTGAACGAAGATTGTTCATGGAGCATAAATTTGAACGGATGGGATTATTAATGAATTAATCGACGGGAAGAAAATAACAATGGAAGATGGTTGACCTACCTTTTTAACGACGTTAGGTGATGAGTCTAAATACCATAACCAGTTGATTGATTAAATTCAATAATAATCTTGTTGTTCGATGTGGTAGACAGCTTCGCACGGGCCCGGCATGTATTTTCCTGCTTCTGAAGGGGCGAAGACAGGACACGACGAACAGTGAAGAAGTTCACAATACGAATATATTTTCACTCCGACCACGGTGACGACTCGTTTTCTACTTACTACCGCCCGGTCTCGTGACGGCGACGACACCTGTGCCCTTGCGCATAGACGTTATAGGTCGAACCAAAAGGGACGGGGTAAAAGGAAGGCGGCAAGGATTTTAAAATGAACATGAAACATACCGCCCACCAAAATTACTATAAAATAAAGTAATTTTCTGATGAGAAGAGAAGAGAAAAAAAAAAGAAACGAATGAAGTTAGAATTCTAACTATTTACATGTGTTGTGTCTTGCTTATTGTGACGGTAAAGGACACAACTTAACGAGGGGTCTCTTAAGGAGCCCGGTTTTCGTTTGAAGTGTAGCGACTCGAGCAATTTTGTCTGACCCAA
Organism: Malachius bipustulatus; assembly: GCA_910589415.1. Classification (NCBI taxonomy): domain Eukaryota; kingdom Metazoa; phylum Arthropoda; class Insecta; order Coleoptera; family Melyridae; genus Malachius; species Malachius bipustulatus. The sequence continues at coordinate 44,730,702 of OU342632.1, read as the reverse complement.
AATGAAGGTGAACAATTCTGCCAAGCCTCCACTGAAGGGGAGGGGCAAGTTCATCCTTGATCAGTACCAATGTCCCGACATCTGCAACATCAAATGTCTTGGTCTTACTCCATTTACCACGTTGATAGAACGTATGAAGATATTCGTTCTTCCACCGTTTCCAAAAATCATAGTGCAAACGTTGCACTAATTGCCAACGAGACAGACGAGAAAGTTTCAAATGGGATAGATCTGGATCAGGTGGTGCTGTTAGGGTTTCAAGAGTAAGAAAATGACCGGGTGTGAGAACGGTTAGGTCATTAGGATCAGCGCTGACACCACACAACGGACGCGAATTCAACACCGCTTCGACTTGAACAAGAAGAGTGTTGAGTTCCTCATATGTTAAGATTTGTTGACCAATGACCCTGGCCAGATGAGTTTTCACGGACTTAATTCCACTTTCGAATAACCCTCCGAAGTGAGGCGAGGAAGGCGGGTTAAAGCGCCATTCGATGGACTCTGCTTCCACAGCGGATTTCATGTATTCGACGAGCAAACGATGGGCACCGACAAAGTTCGTGCCACAGTCACTGAAAAGAAACGAGCAACGTCCTCGTCTAGCGATAAATCGACGAAGGGCAGCGAGGAACGTTTCGCTTGATAAGTCTGAAGCGACTTCGACGTGAATGGCCCTTGTTGCAGCGCAAACAAACAAGCACAAATAAGCCTTTTGGGTACGAGCGCCTCGATGACGTGACATCAAAATGGGAAAAGGACCTCCGTAATCCACACCTACACAACTAAAAGCTTTAACCTGACTTACACGAAACGAGGGCAAATTGCCCATGGGGGGTGTAAGAGAACGTGGATGAACCCGAAAGCAACGGTTGCACGTTTTCAAATAATGACGGATTGTTTGACGAAAGGCGAGAATCCAAAAATTCTGTTGTATCAGATACATAGTTGTTTGAATCCCTGGATGCAGATGACGATTGTGAACTTGCAAAATTATTAGTTCAGTCAAACGATGACGACTTGGAAGTAAAGCAGGGTGTTTGGTACCAAATGGCAATGACGAATTTGCCAGACGACCACCGACGCGAAGAATACCCGCATTATCTATAAAGGGAGACAATTTTTGCAGATATTTACTACAAGGCTGTCCACTTTGCAGTTTGTCAAGTTCTGGCTGAAAGATAGCTGCCTGAACCGCCTTGACGATTAACAACAAAGACTGATGTAATTTTGCATCTGTCAACGGACCAACAATTTTGGGCTTATGACGAGCGTTGTGAAGAAAACGCAGGCAGTAAGCCACAATGCCCTGTATTTTGCGTAGAGAGGAAAATCGAGTTAGCAAAATCTCAATATCTGACGTGACGACATGAGAGTGTAACACGACAACCCTAGCTTCTTCATTTATATCCACACCAGTGGACGACGATGAATTTAAAGGCCAATTTTCCGGAGATTCCGTAAGCCAATGCGGCCCCGACCACCATAGAGAACTTATTAAAAGTTCGCGGGGAAAAAAACCACGTGATGCTGGATCAGCTGGATTTTCAGCCGACCGAACATGATGCCAACGATCGGGAGGAACTCTTTCTTGAACATATGTGACTCGATTAGCCACAAACGTTTTCCACTTATGTGGAGACGAACGGATCCATGAAAGAGTGACTGTCGAATCACTCCATGCAAATATTTGCTCGATGACGACGCTTTCAGAACAATTCTGAATGATATGAGCAATTAATTTGGCTAGCAAAACCGCTGCGCATAGTTCAAGGCGCGGAATAGAGATTCGCTTCAACGGGGCGACCTTGGACTTGGCCATGACAAAAGACACATGAACCATCCCTTCTGGATCAACACACCGAAAATAAACAACAGCTGCCATGCCAGACTCAGACGCGTCACAAAATCCGTGAAGCTGGCATGTCGATGAAACAAGCTTCAAACGGCGAGGAATGCTCAGTTCAGATATGACAGGAAGTGACGATTTGTAATGCTTCCATTGTTCGCAGACGTCAGACGGGGGTTCAGAATCCCAGTCTAATCCCAAAGACCACAAGTGCTGAATGAGACGTTTCGCAAAAAAAGTGATAGGACACAAGAATCCTAAAGGATCATATATGCGAGCAATTTCAGATAAAATAGATCGCTTTGTACATGGTGACTCAATCTGCTTAACGCTGAATGAGAAAGAATCACTAGACGATTGCCACAGCAAGCCAAGAATCTTAAGCATTGTGTCAGAATCCGAATCAAACGACGATGCATGAATTTGACAATGCTCAGCAGGTAGTCCAAGTAAAAGGTCAGGATGATTCGAAGCCCATTTTCGAAGTTCGAATTGACCCCCTTTCAATAAACCAATGAGTTGCCTCTTCAACTCTGAGGCAGTCTGAAGATCGTCTGCCCCGGTTGCAAAGTCATCAACGTACAATGCATTACGAATCGCATGCGCGGCAAGTGGGAAATCTTGTTCGCCCTCTTGCGCTAGTTGCAAAAGACAACGAATAGCGAGAAAAGGAGAGCTGGACACTCCATAAGTGACAGTGTTCAAACGATATGTGTCAATGGGGTCTTCGGGCGACGAACGCCACCGAATTAATTGAAACGATTGATGGGCTTCTGTCACCAAAATTTGACGGTACATCTGTCGTATATCACAGGTGAACACATATTCATGAAGACGAAAACGAAGTAAAATGACAGAAATGTCATTTTGAAGTTTAGGCCCGACAAACAATGCATCGTTAAGTGAAACATTATTTGACGCTTTAGCCGACGCATCAAACACCACTCGAATCTTTGAAGAGATTCCCTCACCCTTGAAGACGCAGTGATGGGGAATGAAATAGCAATTCGAATCTGACGGGGTTGACGTTAAAAGAGACATGTGCCCAGATGCGATGTATTCCGACAGAAATTCATTATATTTGTCACGAAGCGCCGAATCCTTGGATAAGCGACGTTCAAGAGTACGGAGACGATTGTCCGCGATTTTCTCAGAATCAAGGAATGAAGGCAACGAATTTGGTTCCTTGAATGGCAAGGATACACAAAACCGACCTGATTGGTTACGATAATGATCATTAACAAAAGACGATTCACAACTCTGATCCTCTGGAGATTTGCTAACGACGTTGGGAACTTCTTCAACGTTCCAAAAGGCCTTTAAGGTATCATCAAGCGAAGGATTTGTCATGACGAAGAAGGACCTCGTTGGAGATGGACTGGTACAAGAAATATTTCCAAATAATGCCCAGCCAAAGATAGTATTCATGGCTGCTGGATGATCAGTATCACCAGCGATAAAACCACCACGAACAATATGAGCAAATATATCAGCTCCCAAAAGCATGTCCACCGACGATGGGACATTCCAATGAGGATCAGCTAACGGTAAATTTTCAAACGACCTTGTGTGTGGTAGAGGCACGGCCGGAAGATTAGAACAAATCGTTGGAAGCACAATTGCAGAAACCTTACAAACCTGCTCTGGCGAACCGATCGGACGAATTTGACAGTTAGTACGCCCGTGAGAGGAAGTAATGGCTGTTTGACCTAAACCAGCAAGAGGTATCGATGAGCGATCGATAGCCAAACCAAGGTGTTTGCGACATCGTGCGGTTATAAAAGTAGACTGGCTACCGGAATCACAAAGGGCTCTAACCTGCTTGTAATTACCAAAACGATCTTGAATCTCCAATGCTACCGTGGACAACAAAACCAAAGTCGTATCGGATGAAGATGTCAAATTTACTGTGGACGATAATGTGACTGGTGAATCTGATAAAACACCATTAGGCAACGTATTAGATGTTGCGCTTGACGACGGATTATCCTTGCTACCGGCAAAGTGAAGTAATGAATGATGTGGTTGTGAACAATGTTGACACCTAGACGAAGACGTACATGATTTCATCGTATGTGACGGTTTCAAACAATTGTTGCAATGTTTTGCAGCCTTGATCAACAAATGACGATTGTATGGCGAAAGGTCTAAAAATGAAGGGCAATTCACAATTTGATGTGATGCACCCTTGCAATGGAAGCAGTTAGATCTCACTGAAGATGCATTTGACGCTGATGCATCCGCAGAAGAAGCCAATAACGCCTGAGATCTATGACGATAAGACGAAGATGCGTTTCTAGACCCATTAGTAACTGGCTTACGTTCAACAGTACCCAATTTTGGCGTGGAACTAGGCTGATTAGTAAATGAACTAGCTTCTAAAGCGCGGCATTGATCGTTAACAAACTGTTTCAAATCGTCGAAGGTAGGAAATTCAGTCTGAGCAAATGCCATTTCAAATCGTTTGCGTGTCCCACTATCCAACTTCTGAACAAACACATTGAAGACTGTGAAGTCCCATAAATCTAAATTAGGGATCCTTTCTAATGCTGTGATGTTTTCAACAAACGTGTTCAATAAAGTCCGAAGAGCATGACTAGACTCTGATGAGACCTTCGAAGCCTCAAAGACCGATCTCCAATATAAGGTGGCCAGAACCCTGTCATTTTGATAACGATCCACCAAGGACTGGTAAGCGATAACATAATTGTCAGACGTAAGAGGTAGATGTTTAACCAAAGCCAACGGCTCTTTTGAGAGAGTCGAAATTAAATACTGAAATTTTTCAATATTCGATAATGAACTATTCTCATGTATCAACGCACAAAATAAATTGTAATAAGATGACCAAGATTCCAACGATCCGTCATAAATGGGTAGACTAATACGAGGAAGTTTGACATTCAATGACCTATTCAAAGCGTCGGAAGAACCTGCCTGAGACTCCGGAAGAGATCGAGTTGGAGTCAATGATTCTGACGAATTAGCTTTGATAATGGGCGAAGGTTTCGACGATAATTCTGTGCCAAACCGTGAATGAGCAATCCTGATCCTCCTGAACAACGCATCAATCTCGACAATCTGCCCGCAAACGGTTTCAAAATTCTCGCATGAATCATCATATAAAGTTCCCTTAACGACTAACTGAAACTCGTGGTATAATGATGAAGCTTCATCAAATGACTGGCTCAATTCAGAACAAACATCTCTGTCATCCTTAGCTTTATCAGCCAAGACTGCCAAAGGAGCTAACCTTCCAATAGTAATTTTAGCCAAAATGATGGCTTTTTCCATAGTATAATTACTATCTGTCATGGCGTAACAATTAATCTACCAATTAAATAATAAAGGCCTTAATTAGTCAATGTAGTAACGAGATACAAAAAACAATAATTCAAAAACAAAGGCAATCGGTAATAATAATAATTATTTACTGACGGGCGCAAATAAAATCATTAAAAAAAAACCACCGAGACAACAAAGTACATAAAAGTACCTACCTATGTTCTGACCAATCTATTATGAATAAATTTCGATGAGAAGGAATAAATTCGTTACGTAAAAATTCACCCAACCGAGTGAATAAATATTTCTTCTTGAAAGTCAACTAACAAGAAAGAAAATGTTGACGAACAAAAGGTGATGCTCGCGAGGATAATAATTTCAGCGAGAAATTGCTTGAAACCAGACGAGACCACCGTGATAGGGCGAACTCGAGCTCGAGCTACACCACCACTATCACCACTACCCGATGATGCCCTACGGCAAATACAAAACACTACTGCGTGCGTAAATAAAGGTACCTACGAAAACGAAAAAACAGAAGCGCAATGCTGCAGATGTTGAGAAATTGTTTTTCCAAAACTTTCCCTAATTGTTTCTGAAATCAATAGGTATGATTTCAAATGCGATCTTAAAATAAATTACCCATGCAAATCACAAGACAAAACACAGATAATTTCTTCTTTTTTTTTGACGGTATTAATTTACAAATAATGAGCTGTATGTTAATAGAGCTTTTCAAATCCGGCTCGAAGGACCATAAAATGAACGAAGATTGTTCATGGAGCATAAATTTGAACGGATGGGATTATTAATGAATTAATCGACGGGAAGAAAATAACAATGGAAGATGGTTGACCTACCTTTTTAACGACGTTAGGTGATGAGTCTAAATACCATAACCAGTTGATTGATTAAATTCAATAATAATCTTGTTGTTCGATGTGGTAGACAGCTTCGCACGGGCCCGGCATGTATTTTCCTGCTTCTGAAGGGGCGAAGACAGGACACGACGAACAGTGAAGAAGTTCACAATACGAATATATTTTCACTCCGACCACGGTGACGACTCGTTTTCTACTTACTACCGCCCGGTCTCGTGACGGCGACGACACCTGTGCCCTTGCGCATAGACGTTATAGGTCGAACCAAAAGGGACGGGGTAAAAGGAAGGCGGCAAGGATTTTAAAATGAACATGAAACATATGGATTCTATTATTTACTCATTTCAAATTATAATTATGAAATTTTAATAATTTATTAATTCCGTAAAAGAAGTTTATTTAATAATGATTAGGAATACAATAAATTTTAATTATATTGAAAGGTTCATCATAATTTTTGAAATATATGCGCATTAAGTTGACAAAAATTTATTAATTTACAGCAATCAAAATATCATATTTCATATAATATTAACAATAAATTTGACATAATGGGCTGCGTATTTAAATTAAAATAACTTGTAAAATTTTACGTTAAACAGCCGTTGCTTCCGTCATTTCTTTCATAAAATACAAAACAATCCAAACACTGGAAATAGAGTTCTGTCACTGAAGTTTTGATAGACTTTTATGATAATAAATACCCTTGCAATAATTTTGAATATTATTAAAAAAATTGGTCATTATTTGGTACAATCTATTTGCGAAAGAGTCAAAGATCCTTGGACAATATCAAACACTTATTTAATAAACAGAAAATATACCATCTGGAGATGTGAGTTGTGATATCGAGGAAGGCTTTGCCTAACGTTTTATATAGAAAATTTATAGGGGGATTAAATAATTAAAAATTATTCTTAAATAAATATTTCCATAAAATAAATATCAAAATGGTAAATGCAAATAATTAGAAGAAGCGTTGAAATTTTTAACTCTTATCGTTATTTGTCGAGTAGGTACAACGTTTAAGAGCGTTTCCACACGATGCGATTTTTCGTCTGATATGTCGGACGCGGTAATTCCGAAGTAATCCGAGCAATACTACGCAAATTGAATTATGGGTGAAGTTATCCACAAGACCAATAATGCTGCACAGAAATGGGATCTCTTTGGAAGACCGATAGGAGAATGGTATTACACCCTTTGTTAATTAACTGAAGAGTTGTTTGGTTCATTGATATCGTGCAGTCAAGAAGTAAGTAAGAAACAAGCTAAGAATACAAAATTAAGTTAAAAAAGAATAATAAATTAAAATTCAGGAAAATCCAAAACATCAAAACTAAATATAGTATTTAAAACAAAAATTCCAGAAGCAGGTAATTCCAAAGAAAGAAAATAATTAATAATCAAAAGCTGTGAGAACAATAATAATAATTAATGAAAGATGTTATCCAAATTAAACAAAAAGGCTGCTTAATAAATGTTGCGTGTAATTAAGAAAATGCGGTAGTGAGAATATGGGTCTGATGACCAAATGCATGAATAATTTGATAAATTAGGAAATGCGGAGTAATAAAGGAAAGCGTGCGACTTACGTTTTCGAAGAAGTTGCGGTTGCTTGTCGAATTTCTTGAACTTCTTGATAGCTCAGTGGATGCGGTGATGCACGTATTAATTATTAATTGTCTTTGCGTTTAACTGCGAATATTGCGGATATTAGAATACGTAGGTATATACCTATGAACAATTGCGGAGACGTGGAAAAGCCACGTAAAAATGTAGACACTCCCGGTATGATCCGGACGGAGTCAAAACTTGATGCGTATCCTAACGAAGGACAAATTGAGAATATATTTTGCGTTGACCTGTCTTTCTTCCTGCTAAAGACGAAAGGTCCTGCAACTGTCCTTCTTGTGGGTTGTTCAATCCAAATTTGCAGTGGGTATATTACCAGTAAAACACCTGATCCATTGCAAAGTACACGCACAAGGCAGGACACGGAAAATGACAGGATTAAAAATGAAAGTGAAAAATGAGAAGCGGGACGCAACAATAAAGAACATAATATTTACGTGAGTATGTACCTTACCTACATTTTGTCCAATAAGTGATCTTGGATTTTCAGTATTTTTATAGAAAAATAAGAAGGATACGGTTTAATCCTTAATCTATCTACCTATACTTATCAAAAATAGCAATTATTATTTTTAGGATTTTGAATTCTGAAATGAAATAATATAGGTATCTCAATAATTAATCGACATTAACCTAGTGACTTTTCTAGTAACAACGATCACCATTATGGCACGTCTTATATATTTTTTCTCGTAGACTTCGCACTCTTGTACTAAACCGTGTCTTCCATAGTGGAGAGCGTAGACGTGTTGCTAGATTGGCGTGTATAACTTGTCTCACAATTCAGTTACCCTATTGCTTTGGATTACTTCGGAATACCGCATGCGACATGCCGCGTGAAATATCGTCCCGTGTGAGAAATCTCTCCAGCATAATACATGGTTTAAATGACACGCCTCTCAGATTTCAAAATAAAATGTTTTCTAAACATTTGAAAAATAATTTCCGAAAACCTTTATTTGCAGCTTCCGCTACTAACTCTCAAAGCTAAGATGCTACGTATTGTGTCATTTTGACCTCGGAACAGAACCATTTTATGCCAGCTGCTGTCCCCGAAACTATCCTTTTTTCCTTCTTATTTGCGTCTAGACTCTCTTTTATCTTCAGGTGAAACTTCAAGCAAAGTCAAATTTGACCAGCTTTGACTCGGACCAAATAGTGACAATTTTTTTGACCCAGATCTGACGTTGAACTTAATCTACCAACAAGTGTAGCGTTTTGACTTGATTTTGACATCAAGCTAGAGCCTAAATTTGAAAGCGTTAAAAGTGTTCATCAAAGTGCAAAATCTACAATTAACTGCAGATTTCAAATTCGAATCGTTTTCATTTCCTGTTTATCGATAAGGGATCGTTACAGTATCGAGAAGTCTTCTTTTTATACAGCATACCGGTCTTAATAAGGCTGTAATTCCGTCTTTCCATTAAGAGAAAGGCTCAGTTGAAATCTGAGGAAACATCTGGTTCATCTGGTCAACTGGTATAAATTTTTGAGTTGCCGCTCTTGTGAACGGTGAAAATAAATGGGAGAATTAAGTGAAGAATGAAAAAAAAACACCGCAGTTGAAGCATTTCATTATCAACTCACCTTTAGTTTGAGTTATGAGTTTATAATTTGTCCAACTATCTGCTCCTGTCAGTTATCTCGTAAGAAGGGCCTTTAGTTTTACTGGCCTGTATCTTTATGAGTGTTTCTTTAATCATTTTCTAAATCATCAAATGAAGTACTCTCTGTACACTGAGAGTTGTCCGTTGTCATGCCGCACTGATTCTGACTAAACAATTTCATTTAATTCGATTTGAATCGTACACTTATTTCTAAGTCGAACCAGATGTGGTATCGCAGTTCGTGTCAGTGGCGTGTGTTGAGGAATAATGAATATCCTATAAATATATTATCTCGACAAGTTATTATTGACGAAGTAGTGCCTTGCAACTTTTTGATAACAAATATTACATAATGCAAGTAAATAAGAATGATAATAATTATTATTGTTATCATCATGATAGAAATATCATGTCACCTACCTGCTGGTTGCCGTTTAAAAGAAAGAATAACACCTCCGTTTTCTTATTTGCAAGTAAAATATTCCAGCAATTTTACCACAAGACCACGTACTAGGGAGTTCAATCGTTTCCCAGGCAAAACAAGGAAATAGATTTTTAGGCATTCGCGAAATTAAGTTACTCATAGTTTATCACACCGTACAATATAACACAGGTAATTCTGCTAATTTCGTATTAAAAACGTTTCAAATCACAACAAAAACCTTATTTAGTATATTTACCGCTGACACTGACACTTGAGAGTAGCGACGATCGTAATATCGTATCAATCTAAGCGTATCAAGACGCGAGTCGATACTTCCGTCTCACTCTCGCTCATCTTTTTAGAATTGCTGACGATTCAAACGTATTTCTGACAATACGTCCCATTTTAACTCGATTGGGTATGCAATGCAATAGAAGGAGTAAGGAATATAACGAGATGATGTATCCTTAGTTCTCACAACAGACAACTCTCAGTGTACAGACTTTAAGTACTTGCCATGCTGGCTATCACGAACTTTGTCGTTGAACATAACATTTTGAGCCGCTTCAATCTTGATGTCTCCCACCAACACTATATCCCATTTCAGACGTTTTTGAATTCAGAGTTGGCTATGGAAAATTCGAATTATGTTGGTACCTTTCCAAAAGCTGAGTTTTGAACTACCTTTGACAAGCTAAATTTTTTAAGGTTATGGATGTTTCTAATCAAATTTGACTTTGTTTTAAATTTCACCTACCAAAACAGGAATATATTATCTAAAGTAGGTACTTATTCTAATATTCGGGGAAATATTTATTTTTGTGTAAAATCAGACAAGGAGGATTTATTTCTTGATCGATTTTTTTCAACTATATGTGAAATTATTAACGATTCCTTTAAATATGTTTTCTGTATTTCGAAACTTTAATTTTTATCCAAAAAAATACGAAATATAAAAATTATCATAATTTATTGTTTGTTTTAAGTTTAGTAATAGAAGATAAAAATACAAGTTATGTTCATTGTCATTAAAATTTCTTGTTTAACGGTTAAAATTTGGTTACTCCACCTTTATATTTTCTGGATTTCAATTTGTTATAAAACAGTATATGCATGGATGCAATAGTGTGACGTAGTAGACAAAATTTTCGTCTTTTCGTAGCACACGGCGTGGTCATCCTGAAGCAAAGTATTCATGCATGATGTAGAACTCATCTTCTTCGAGGTAGGACTGAGTCTCACAAATTCGGGAAGCACGATTCACCGGGGTTTGTATTACAGAGTCCGTTTTTGGGCTGGGTATTGATTGGAGTTCTTGTGTAAATAACGATCTCTTTGTTTTGTTTTTCGGTAGACACTGTGCCACACATTTCAATTACTTTTGGCATTATAATATAATAATGTAGTATTCAAAGGAGATTTAAGTTCTTTTCAATTTTAAAAGGATTGAAATAAGATGCTGAAAATCTGACAGAACTTTTTGAATGAAGTTACTGAACGTCTAATAATTAAATATTTCTTACTAAAAAATAACAACAATCGTATATTATTGAATTATTGTTTTCATACGTCAAACATATTTTTATTAGGTAAGAAATTAATCCTAATGGCATATGAGTAAAGTGGGAAGTCATTTGAACTTTTTTAGCTCAAATCGACTGTCCAGGGTATCCAACTTGAAGAAAAAATATCACAGCCAACTTGAATCCAAAAACGTCTGAAATGGGATATAGTTGTTTTTTTTTTCAGTTGTGACTCTCTTGATCTCAAAAAAGAGTCTAGGAACAGTCGTCTTCTTGTTCTTCTTACGGTGCCTATTCGTTCTGAATGTTGGCGATCAGCATAGCTATTTTCACTTTGTTGGCGTTTATGCAGAACAGTCCAGTTGTGGTCATATTTAACCATTTTCTCAGGTTCTGAAGCCCGGAAATTCTTCCATACACCTTCCCCTGCAATATCTCCTCTAACATCTCATGCAAGCGTCTACTTTCTTCCGTTCTACTTCGATTATTAAGTTTTCTTGAGCATCAGTGAGTCGTCCACTTTGTTTAGGCTTATGTAAGCCTGCCGTCTTCTTGACATTTTTGTGGAGGTGTAACGGGTCATGTTTTTGTTATAAATTGCAATTCTGCGCTTCTTTCCTTTAACCATTAATTTTTTTCATTTCTAATAGTTTTTTTTTAATTTCTCTGTTTAGCTTCTAATTATTTTGTATGTTGTTACATCAATATTCTTATTGTTATATCAATATATTAAAGTTTTAACAGCCACTGTGTGATATCTCCTGATGGTAACCATGGACTTACCTACGTTTTGATTCTCTGCAGTCTGCAGCTTTACATTGCATTGATGTGATCGTCAACATATCGAGTTATCTGCGTTTAAACTTCACTTTTTAATTTGATATTCGAATGATATCTAGACAGCATCTATTTGTCATTTTGGTATTCTAAGCCTCAACCTTTTGACTGCAGTGTCGAAACTTCCATAACCTTTTTGGTGCACCGGTCCAGCCGCAAATACATTTGAATGCCTTGTGCATAGCTTGTTGATAGTCTCGCTGGCGTTCATTTTTCACTACTTCTTAGCCTACTCTTCTTTTGAATCGTTCTTGTTCGTCACGCTGATATTATTGCTGCTTGTCATGCCTGAGGTGCTCGTTACTATCATGGTTTTCACCCTTTGCTGCAATATGTTGTTTTACAGCCACCATTTGTTTTTTGTACATCTTATAATTCCCGAATGTTCTTTAAGCTATAAATCCCACTTCTGATACGAAATTCAACGGATTTGTCTTTGCTATAAAGTGAAGATCCTAATGTAATTGAAAGATTTAGCAAAACTATTGGAATTTAAAAAATGGGAACGCAATTAGTACACTTTCACACCGAAAAAAGATAAATATGCATCTTTTATAGATTTCAATATATCGCCAGCATGTACTGTCAGACGATGTTCCCAAAGCCGCGTAAAAGTTTTGTGTAAATTTATTTTGTGTAAAATAAAAAAAATGTTCAAATTTTTCAACATAATAATAAAATTTTCCGATACATTTTGGAAACATCCAAAGCGAGTTTTTCATCGTAAATGGCCGTTTTTCTCTAAAACGGCTCACGTTAGCATAATTATGACCAGAAGTACCTTTTTTGCGCTTTTAAAATGTCAATTGGCCCAGTATCGTAGATATTAGGAGCAAAAAACTCCACGTAGCTCTAAAATATGTCCGCCACTGGCATATGAAAAATTGTCTGGCATTAAAAAAAGAGCTAATATCAATGATAAGATCTGTACAAAATTTGAGTTTGTATCTTATACTGTTCCGGAGATATCTTAAATAAACTGGAAAAATAATCTTTTTTTTTTTACAAAAAATTATAAGTATCTCAAAAAGCGGACATACGTTAAAGGAAAATTTTTTGTTTTTTTTTGACCAAAGAATCTGCCTTAAATTTTTTTGCAATATTAAAGATACACACCCTGTACCTATACAAAATGGGGCAGAACACCTCGGGCTTTTCATACTCATAATTATTTCTGAAATCAGTATACCATCATATCAAACATGAAAAATTTAGGGGACCTCAGCATTACTCTTAAAACATTTTTTAAATATCGGCAGAAGAAGATAGGTAGCTTGAAAGAAAACTCAGTCGCCAAGCAGTAGGAAATGCAAAAATAGTAATTATTATATTTTAATAAAAAGTAAGATCGAGAGCAACTAAAAATCGTATTCATTGCAGAAATCCTATTTCCTGGAAATTCTTGCAGAGACAAGGTTAGATAGTTGAATTCTCAATTTCTAGAACAGCTTCCTATACTTACCTAAACCTGGTATCGGTTTCAACATTGAACACGGTGCATAAATTCAAATTCTATCAAGAATATTATATTACTACCGCATGTAGATAGTTTTTTGATCAATATGTCATTTCTAATCTAATAAGTCTTAGAAATGGATATAGTTGTCTCTCTCTCTGTTCCAAGCCAAGATAAGTAAATCAAGCATACTACTTTGTATAGTATAAGGTATTTAAATTAAGTACTTAAATTTTATATTTCTAATGTTAGAGCATAATTATTATTAAATCTCAGTTGCAATATTATTTATTATTAATGTGGAAACATTTAAACAAAAGGTCAAATCGTGATGATTGGTCAGGTATTGCTATAGATGATTATATTTATTATTTATGCGGAGATTTGCGTATTATTATAGAAAAATTTTATACACGGACACTCAATAAAACTAGTTTTACAATTCAATAAAGAAAACTACATTAAGTAAAGTAGTACTTAATAACTGCCTGAAAATTTTATTACTCAAATATATTCAGTCCAGTTGACATCACACCATTTATTTTATAGCAGGAATATGACTATTGATAGCAATTAATTACATTTTACTTTATATTGGAAAACTTGTTGCACAATAATTGTTAATACTTAATACCTAATAAAATCCAGTTTAAATATTTATATTCTAAACAGAGTCTACGATACGATTAAGTCACACTAAAAAATGCCTAATTGAGAAAACATTTTTTGTTTATACCGCAAACATAAAATACAGAATGCAGGAACATTTTCAGACAGTTGCTGAAACGTTCTAGGTAAAGAAGCACTAAATATTCAGCTGTCAGTAAAATTAACAACCGCGAAGGTAAGGCGCAAGACGATATGAATGTAACAAATTACTAAAGCTTGACTATTATTGCTAAACTACTGCAGAGTTGTTCATTGTATGCCAATTTTCAGCCCGTTTTATCGTACTGGGAAAGACAATTACTAGTCACATCAGTTATCGTAAATATATTTAACTCGTTGAAATTTGTCATGTACTAGACATTCATGGGTTTCAAGAGAAATACTGCTACTTCCATAACTTCCATAATGCAGGAACGCAGCGAAAAACTGCATTTTTCACTCCAATAATACCTGAACGGTAATCTGAAATTGTGAAGGATGAACGCCCACATTGAGGACCTGCCGAAATGATGAGAGGATGATTTAGATTTCGTCGGTTGAACTGAAAGTAAATAGGCATAAATCTTGTTTTATGAAACCGAAAACAGTTGTTAAAATTATAATAGGCTGTTCGAAAGGAGCACATATCAATTCCCGCTGAGCCATTGACAGCTCTTTTCGTTGCTAGACCTAGAGATCCGTCTCTGGGTCACCTTTCAGACGAATTCTTTCAAGCAACTACTGTAAAAAATAATAAAGAAACCGCAAAACTATAACTACGATTCTGGGTTCACCGCAGTCGATTTCTGCTTAATACTCGTATTCTGTAGCTTCGGCTACCTGGCTTATTAGAAGTCCTGGAATTTAATTAATTAGGCTTGGCTCGGTTTTCCGTTATGACTCTAAAAAATGACGAAGCAGTAGAAGACGAAAAATGATTCTCATTAATTCTGTCGATCTTTATTATTATAGCCCAGTTAGTTTTTATTGTTAGTCTCAGAAGTTCTAGTCTTAGAAGCTGCTTTCGTAAGTCTTATTAAAAGTCTTTCAAAAGATCTTTCTATTTTTTAAAAATCATATAAGAAGATTTCTTCCATTTTTCTATCTAAGTCTTCTTTCCAAGTATCTATTATACGTCTTTTAAGAGGATAATAAAAAAATTAAAGATTAACAGAAAATAAACATGGTCAATTAGAGAAGAGTGACTTATAACTCACACCGTATAGACCAGGCAAAAGTGAAGAAAACAGTGATCCAGGATGACGAGGAGCATATCGGCTGAAAAATATTAAGAATCGTAAATCACAGCAAAAATAAAGCCTTCAGTGTGTAAAATCTTCCGAGGACTGGTCTAAAATTACGAATTTTATTTTTGAAGTTTTTTTTTAAAGCAGCAGACTGTCATCAACATTACTCTTTCCCATTTCAAATGAAAATTAACTCCAATGATAAATATAAAAAAATAATTCCACACTTTGCTTATAGAAGAAGATAATACATTTCGTTTTTTGAAGAAGAAAAGAAGAAGAGAAGGACTTGGCGAGCCTAGCTTGCGACTCGTCAAGTTACCCGCCATGGGAACAGGAAAGCTCGGTATGAACTCGGTTCTTGGCTTCGAATTCTTGTCAAGCCGATGGCTCGCCAAGTGCAGCGCCATAGGAAGCCACCTTTAGTCATCTACCGTTTTCTGTTACACCGGAGGTCTTCATTGAATTGATGAATTGAATTGGGGGCGGGGTTGGCATCGCAAATTACCATTTGACACAGGTTGTTTTTAATTACATGGAAATACCAGCTGTCCGCAGACAGCTTACCAAGGCATCGAGAAGTTTTTTTTCTTGAGTAGCTAACAATAAATAGCAATATTGGTTGTGAAGGAAATATTGCAATTAATTAGGCTTTTGTAAAGATCAGAAATATACAGAGCATAATGCGAACAGGAAAAGAAAATATGATTCAGGTCAGTCATTTTGACTGGTTGTCACAAAAATCATAATGTCGGTGTCAGTATTCCAATTTCATGGAGGTGATATGGAAAGTTTCCCTGATTCAGTTTAAGTCTGGTTATTGCAACAGTGTATACTCTGTACACTGAGAGTTGTCTGTTGTGATAACTAAGGATACATCATCTCGTTATGTTTCTTACTCCTTCTATTGCATTGCATAGTCAATCGAGTTGAAATGGGACGTATTGTCAGAAATACGTTTGAATCGTCTGCAATTCTAAAAAGATGAGCGAGAGTGAGACGGAAGTATCGACTCGCGTCTTGATACGCTTAGATTGATACGATATTACGATAAGATTGTCGTCGCTACTATCAGTAGTGTCAGTGTCAGCGGTAAATATACTAATAAGGTTTGTCTTGTGATTTGAAACGTTTTTAATACGAAATTAGCAGAATTACCTGTGTCCTGTGTTATTGTCCTGTGATAAACTATGAGTAACTTATTATAATTGCTCGAATGCCTAAAAATCTATGTCCTTGTTTTGCCTGGGAAACGATTGAACTCCCTAGTACGTGGTCTTGTGGTTAAATTGCTGGAATATTTTACTTGCAAATAAGAAAACGGAGGTGTTATTCTTTCTTTTAAACGGCAACCAGCAGGTAGGTGACATGATATTATTTCTATCATGATGATAACAATAATTATTATGATTCTTATTTACTTACATTATATAATATTTGTTATCAAAAAGTTTCAAGGCTCTACTTCGTCAATAACTTGTGGGAAATAATATATTTGTAGGATATTCATTATTCCTCAACACACGCCACTGACACGAACTGCGATACCACATCTGGTTCGACTTAGAAATAAGTGTACGATTCAAATCGAATTAAATGAAATTGTTTAGTCAGAATCAGTGTGGCATGACAACGGACAACTCTCAGTGTACAGATAGTACTGTAATGTCTGCTTACATTTTAGTCTGACAGATGTGCTTCAGTATGTGCTTTGGTGATGTGGGGTGAATTTCCAACAATTTAAATTGAACCTTTTGGAAACTTCTGTTCGACTCACTGCTTCTTTAGCCGACTTATCAGCAACTTCGTTGTCTGGGATACCTGTATGATCCTTAACCTAGAGAAAAATGATTCGTCTTCCCTGCAGTTTCAGTTCATGTAAGAGCCTCTTTATGTTGCATAAGCAAAAGAATGATGCTAGGCTCGTGCTCGATGGCAAAAAGTTGTGCAGAGAAAATAGATCAGAAATCTGTTATTTGCTGTTGAATTATCCTGTGGGAGTAGATTGCCTAGCCAGTCCGAAGAGAATTTTTTGAGCCGTGGGTATAAATCTCAAGGAATCCGGTATGACGGTTTATGATAGAACGCAAAAGAGCCAGCTTGAAGGACGGTATCTCCGAACACGATGTTATAATTGCGGTAGGCAGGTAACTCAAAGAAGGGAAGTCAAGGTAAAAAAAATAGGAATCTTATCTCAACAAAGGAAGTTAAAGCAGGCTTGTGAATTTGGTTTGCACTTTTTCAAGAGGAAGAGTGTTTTTGTTCATCCAATATTTATCAGTAAGATTCTAATGGTTTCTTTAGGATTTTTTTTTTTTTGTAGAGCTTATAATGACGGAAAAATGTTGTATGAAATTTTTTATGGCCATACAGCTGCTCGCGTAATACACTGGGGTGGTCCTGTGATTCAACCAAAAGCGCAGAGATGGGCAAAAATTTAAATGCATGAGTGCATATTCTCAAACCGTTCAACTGAACCTTGTAAATTTTCTTTGAAATGACTATTGAAAGAGCTATTTTTGGGTCTGCTCCCCACTTTGGTGGATGATGACACCCAAATATTTGTAAGATTTTTTAACAGGGATGTCCACGTCGCTGATTCTAATTTTTCAGGAGTCTATGTATTGTGAATTAATAGGGCTACATTGACTATACTTCCGATATAACCGAAAACGGTATGCGGCTTATAATATTTTACACAAGTCAAATACCTAATATTTTAGTCCCTTCTTATTGTGGTTTACCCTGCTTACATTTATCTACATAATGGGCCATCGAAAAGGTCATCAAATAATTTGGAAACTGAAGATGTATGCGATAAACGCCGAAAAAGGTAATTTTTATTATTGAGGGGAATATCTTTGTGTAACAAATTCAACCATCTAAGTTCACTCCCTTGGCGGGGCTGGCTACACCTTCGCTCCTCACCAAGTAAACAGATCTTGAAAAGGTACTTCACAATTATATCTCACTTTTTGGGTTTCGCTTAAACAATAAAGGACGAGTTGATAAAAAAGCTCTACTTACTTCACAATTACTTCATTTTCTTCGGAAATGTGCAGAGATGACAATTTTTTATAAAAAATCCCACTTCACTGGTTGCTATCATGGCTGTTATGGTCACTATTACGGCTGTAGCGGTTACTACGATGAATCGATTGGATTTGAATGCCCCTTTTGTCCTGAATACTAAATGACAAAAAATTCAAATCAATTGATTTGCTTTCGGAAAGATTATTTAATTCTAAGTTATTAACTCTTTCTTCGTTTATATCGTTGGATTATTATTGTTCAATTATTGTCAATTATTGTTCAATCTGCCTTCAGAAAAAAAAGAAAAAGCTGGACAAAAAGGAGAAAACATCAATTTTACTGTCACAAGAAGATTTTTATTAGTTCAACAAATGCTTAAATGATGCGCCACCAACTTACATGCAAGAAAAAAATTCAGCTTGAAACGTTCTCTTACATTTTGGAGGACCTGCGTGGCGTAATTTGGCGGAATTCTTCAGCATTGTGTCGATCCACCTCTTCCAAGGAGCCTGGTTCCGTTGCGTAAATTTTAATTTTGAGATGGCCCCACAAGAAAAAGTCCAGAGAGGACTTAAATCTGGCAAGCGAGCCATTTAATAATAATAATAATAATAATAAATCTCTTTATTGTACCATTAAATTCAACAATCATTGATTAGTACAATAGCGTTGTAAGCGATGATAATAATTCACAAACAAAGAACAAACCGCAGTAGTACACATAAATTCGCCTGCGTAATCAAAAGGTCATACGCAAGCGATTGGCATTATAACACATTGATCACAATCACAAATGCATCAGAGAAAATTGAGAAGAACAAATAAAGGAAAATTTCCAGAATCTAATGCTAGTCATTGTATACACTACATTGTCGTTTACAATAATTATACATATCCTAGTGACAAGGTGCTAGGTTAATGAATCAATAAGGGTGTGGAGGGGGGGGGGGAGGAAGACAGAATATCCATGGTAGAATAGGGTTCCAAGTCTGTGAGATAACTTCGGAGATGTGCCTTGAACTGAGAGAATCCAAAGGTTGCGGGGTCTATCCTGAAGTGATTAAGGAATTTTATGGCCGTGTACGTGAATGTCCTTTCGGTGGAAGTGAGATGGTGAGTTGGTAGTTTGAAAAGATTAAGCCTGGTCTGATAATGGTGTGTGAATCGGAAACGATCAAGTTTGGCTTGATGTTTGTAAATCAGTTTGAGAAGAGAGAAGACATAAACAGCAGGCAACGTGAGGAGACCGAGACGCCTGAAGTGACCCCTACAGGACTGATCTATGGGCAAGCCTGCCAGTATCCTGATAGCTCTCTTCTGCAGAAGAAAAACTCTGCGTAAAGAACTCTGTGATCCGCCCCATACGGCCAGGCCATAGGAGATGTGACTGTAAAAATGTCCGTAGTATGCGGAGAGAAGAACGTCATGAGACACAGTGTGTTGGAGTTGTTTCAGAAGGAAGCAGGAGCTAGCAAGGCGTCGGCACAAGTGGTCAGTGTGAGTCAGCCAGTTCAAGTTTTGATCGATGGAAAAGCCCAAGAATTTCACAACCCGCGTAGGAGAGATCTCAGTACTAACGGTTGGGATGGGCGGTAAAGGAGGAAGGCGAGAACGGCAAGAATGGAAGTCAATCAACTCGGTTTTTGTTAAATTCAGTCTTAGTTTATTTTCACTAAGCCATAAAGATGCTGCTTCTAATGGAAGTTTAGTTGATTTTATTATTTCAGTGAGGTCGTTTGTTTAAGACCACTCATTTAAGAGCACCGCTACCTCCAATTCCCGGAAAAACTCCCAAACAGTTAGCTGATAATGTAGTGGAGCTCCATCTTGTTGGAAAGTCGAATGATCCTCTAAGTAACGATCATCATTTTCAACGACATCAATAATTTCAATCCAAAATATCTTGGTGTGACTTTGGATATATCTTTAACCTATAATCAACACTTAGAAAAAGTGAAACAAAAATTAAAAACAAGGAATAATATTCTATACAAACTTGCTGGAACAACTTGGGGAGCCAATGCAAAAACAATTCGCACATCAGCTCTTGCACTTGTTTATTCAACAGCGGAATATTGTGCACCCGTATGGCTCAACAGTGTACATCAATCAAAAGTGGATATTCAACTGAACCAAACATTACGAATTATTACTGGAACAATTTCCTCAACTCCGATCCCTTGGTTACCTGTTTTGTCAAATATTGCTCCATCTAATCTCCGAAGACAACAAGCAACACATAAAATCATGAATAAATACCGAACATTTCCAGATGATTTTTCAATAACATCGGACCTGAATAATCTTCCAACAACGAGATTAAAATCAAGAAGACCTGTGTGGCTAGAAACATACCTGGATCGACCATTTAAAATTGAAGATGAATGGAGAAATGATTGGCGAAATAAAAGTGTTTCTTTATTCAACAATACTTTAATCGAAGATCCTTCATCATTAGTCAACGGTTTTGAAATAAGAAGGAAAGTCTGGGTACAAGTAAATCGCTTAAGAACAGGACACGGTAGATGTAATTCAATGTTACATAAATGGAATTTAATACCAAGCGCTTCCTGTATTTGCGGACATCCTGAAGAATCCATCAATCACATTGTCAATGAATGTCCTTTAACCAAATTTTCTGGAGGTTTTCAAGCAATTCATGAAATTTCCACCGAAACAATAGACTGGTTACAGAATTTGAAGCTCTTGTAAACAAAATCTACATTAACAGCCAGATAACCTCAGAAGGGCAAAATGATTGGAATACTTCAAACCAATCTCAACAGGATGGTGTGTCTAGGTTTTTTAATGGGGTTTTCCCTAGACTATATCTCTCAAAGCAAATGCTTCACCATGATGTCAACATCGCATCAGAATATCCTACAGATCGTTCTTTTCCCCATGATCGACGAAATCAATCATATGTAATTTAATAAACTAAACAACATGTATCGTAAGACTGCAATTTGTAATTTCAAACGAATATATATATATATATAAGCAATGTGTGAACAAGATCTTCCAGCACTTGGTGTAACCTTCGCCCGTCAGATTCCCTTCAATAAAAATGGGATTAATTCTGCGGTCTCCTAAAATTCTTGGATTCACGTCCGAGCAATATCGATGGTTATGGCGATTTGAAATAGAGTTCAAGAAAAATGTACAGTCTTCAGTTGTCGTCGATTCAAATAATCTTCAGTTCATGTACTAAGTGAATTTCGTACGGATGAAGTTTATGCTGCTTAAGGATACGGCGAATAATCAATTTTCGTCAATTTTGGTGCACTTAGAGCTGGGTCCCCAGCCACTTGTCCCAAAACTCCAATCACAGTAGCCTCGCTTCTCACCTGGAGTTTACGTTGGGGGTCACGTTTTTTAATCGCTACTGAACCTTTTTCTCGAAATTTTGTGTCCATGCTGTCTGAACACGAATTTCCTCTTACGCGTTTATCTGGATAATCTTGATTAAATAAATTTGATGTACGATTGCCATTTACGATTGGAAATTATAGTACGATACTGGCCATTTTTGAAAAACAAAGCGATAATTTGAACTCTCTCCGCAATAGACTAATAGCTGTTTTTGTGATACAAGTTGCAAAATGGGCTAGTTTGGGGATCAACTTGGATGGTTAAATTTTTTACTCAAAGATGTCCCCTCCCCAATAACAAAATCGATCTCTATCGGTGTTTTTCGCATACATCTCCAGTTTCTAAATAATTATTTGGTTTGCTGTTACCTTTTAAATGGCCCAGCCTGTATATTACAATGGACTTTTGGGCTATTGGACTATTGCAGACATTTCTACTATAACAGATGCAGACGTCTGTGTTTATTTACATTTAAGGTGGCGTTTACTTTGAAAAGTTTATAACGCCAATATAAACGCGGTATTAAAAAAAATGTGACCGGATTTATACTTATTATGATTATGATTACTATCTTCAGTCTTCATCATGGGACACCTGTATGTACAAATATTTGTTGCATGTTCCCGTCACGTTTAAAATATGTGCATTAAAGGTTTAATATTTCCAAATTGGCGCTTTTCTCATTAGCATAATTATTATATGATTTGTGCAGAATCCGACTACCTGCTATTTACATGTTCAATTTGATTGCAGCAGGCTATAATTTAGTAATTTTTTCCACGTAAACGCTTTAAATTAATTTTACAGTATGAGTGGTGAAATGTGTGGAATTTTCGTAACAGTTCATTTTACCTACTCTATACGGTTTTAAGGAGTCGATTTGGAGCTTCTTTAGTGCTCTTAAACTCGAATCATCGCTGTAAAACTAAGAGGCTCGTGAAATTTTTGTTATTACCTTTTAGTGTGAAAAATTATAAGGCTGAAGCTGTTAAAATGTTTTATGAACTATTCAAGACAATAATTAATCACTTATTTAGTTTATGTCTTCGAGGAAAATAACAACGTAATATTCTTTGAGACCGTAATTCTTTGTGTGAAATGACTTTCAAAAAGTACTCAAAAATTTTTCAATATATATCTAACAGATATCAATAAAATATACAGGATGTTTGGTAATGGCACAGTCAACAAAATGAAACGTCATGTATGAAATCGTATAAAATAGAATATAGTAGCGTGTGTGAGTCGGAAAAAACCCCGAAAATTGTAAATATTTTGAGCCGGAACAAGATTACTTCCCCCCCCCCCCGTTTTAGAGGATGCTGAACACGATGCCATTGTCAGAATTTCTCTTTGGGGTTGCGCAACCCCTCGAAACGGCCAAAAACCACCCCTAGAGAGATAAACTGCGCTTCAATCCATTTCCCTGCAAAAAAACCTTCCCCCCGTTTTCGAGGATGCTGAGCACAATGGAGGTGCTGGACATCGCATGCGACCCCGACCAACCCCTCCACCGGCCAATACTCGCCCCCGAAATGGGTGATTTTTTTTTATGTATATG
Source organism: Malachius bipustulatus (assembly GCA_910589415.1). NCBI lineage: Eukaryota > Metazoa > Arthropoda > Insecta > Coleoptera > Melyridae > Malachius > Malachius bipustulatus. The sequence continues at coordinate 44,707,347 of OU342632.1, read as the reverse complement.
TAGCCCAAACGATGTAGGTACTTTTTCGAAAAACTTTTTGAAACATTGAACTTAAAAAATGACGATTTTCACTTGTTTATAACTCAAAAACTTCTGAATTTAAACACCAACTGTAAAAGCCAATCTTATTTCCTCTTCTCAGACGATCTAAAAATGCAATAACATAGGAGCATTCCATTTAAAAAAACATAACTTTGAAACTTTGATATGTCACTGTCATGTGGGACACTCTTTATACTCCAAAATAATTTTAAATTATGGCCATTGTGATTCTGTACTTGAATTTTCAAAAAGTTTTTCGAAAAAGTCCATCGTTTGGCCTACATACATATACATAAAAAAAAATCACCCATTTCGGGGGTGAGTATTGGCCGGTGGAGGGGTTGGTCGGGGTCGCACGCGATGTCCAGCACCTCCATTGTGCTCAGCATCCTCGAAAACGGGGGGAAGGTTTTTTTTGCAAGGAAATGGATTGAAGCGCGGTTTATCTCTCTAGGGGGTGGTTTTTGGCCGTTTTGAGGGGTTGCGCAACCCAAAGAGAAATTCTGACAGCGGCATCGTGTTCAGCATCCTCGAAAATGGGGGGGGGGGGAAGTAATCTTGTTTCGGCTCAAAATATTTACATGTTCGTCCGACTCACACACGCCACTAATATAAATAAAATGTTTTTTTTTTCAAGATCAGCCTCGCTTAGGAAAAAAATTCAAAAATGTTAAATAAGGCCTGCTGTAAAAATGTGCTTTTTGCAATTGCAGAGCCAAACTCGAACTTCTTGTATAAGATCATATCACTAAGCATAAAAGAAAGAATGGCTTTTTTAAGATCATGCCTCGTTTAGGAAATATTTCCAAAATTTCGGTTCAGTTACTATGAATAAAACATTTTTATTGCGGCCTTAGTTTTACATTTTTGGAGATATTTCCTTAACGTCTTGAAAAAAGTTATTTCCTCTTTCATGTTTAAAATACGATCTTATACATGCCGTTCGATTTTGACTGTCCAGTTACCAAACACCCTGTAGATCTTTGTAACAATAAAAATTTACTACCGAGTCGTTTAGGAAAGTCTAGACAGATATTTATTAAGCTTTTTAGAGTGACGAAAGATTTGCGCAAAATATTTTGTTTTAAACTAATGGACATTAAACATTATAAGGTAATTTGATGTAAATATAAAGCAGTCAATGAGGATTCTTAGCAATAAATATAAACTAGAAATAAGGTTGCATCATACCTAGATGCATATATACCGACTATAAATTGATAGATAAATAATCGGATTGCAATCACAACTTGTAAAAGAAATATAAAGCTTCTTTAATTCTCTATAAATGTGTTAAAAATAACACGGAAAACCATTAATATTTTCTTACCAGCTATCGTTATAAGTAAGTAGTGACATTTAAAAATCTTCAAGCATCATCAGTGACTGATTATTAAACCTATAGTATCGATATTTTACGTATTATTTTCACCTCATCAGTCTGACGTATCACCAAAAGAGAGACGTTTGTCCAAAAAAGAAAGTCAACTACCTTACATGACTTACATGGCATAGTGTCATTTAGTGGTTGAAAATATTACCTACATACTTTCATGCTATCAACCAAAGATTCCCGTAGAGAAATCTGTAATTTCTCTCAATTCCTGATGACTTTCTGTCGGAAAAGCTATTATTGCTTATTTGCTACTTCAAAAAATCGGTATTGGAGGCGGATTTATTCTCATTAAAACAGATATTGTGAAATCTCTTGTTTGCTTTGTTTGCAGCAATCAATAATCTAGAAACTAAAAGGTCAATCTCCAAGTTTACAACTTAAAAAATTGAGGTTTGATGCATCAGTTCACTTTTCACGGTCCACTGAACTTCTTCTAACATTACTGTTTCTCTCACCACAATTTATCAATCTGATGTGAAGAGCTTTTAATCATAAAACACCAGGAGCATGTTGTTAGTAAGTAAATATTTGAATAATAATTATTCTTTAATACCCCATCAGCTAGGCAGTGAAATAAAGAATCTCGCATGGATGTATCAAAATATTTTCATACATTTTACGACCAATAATGATCTATGCAACATTTTACTTAATTTCTTGCTCGTCCAACGGTACTTATTAGTTTATCTAAATTGTGTCACTTAAATGTTTATAATAATCTATGAAATGTTATTTTAATGTTCCTCTCTGCATACGTGGGAATTGACACTATTATCGAATCTCAGAAGTTAATATTTTAATATCCGATAAGAGATCTAAATTACACTTCATTACTGTTTGGTTAAGTTACACAAACGATTACTATATGGCAAAGTTTAACCACTACGCCAAAATTGGCTGTAAAATTTGCCGTATTTTAGTTCAGTGTCCGCAAACGCGAACGACTAAATAATATAAAACCACCGTAGATAATTACACCTGATCTCCTGATCATGGGTCCCAGAACTTGTTTAATATCATGTAGACGTTTATAAATAAATTAAAACAGATAAAATGAACAATAACTTTCAAATTTATGTAAATATTTTGATAACATCCTTATAATAGCGGACCTCTTATTTACATAAATTTTTAGGTTTACTCGTGGTAGTTCGGCCGTTCAATTTCTCAAACAACTTAATTTCTACTGTTCATAAAATTATCGGCCACGCCTTTTTTTCTTACAAAAAAAAAAAATTAAACACCTCATCACTTTTTAGAGTTCCGTAGAAATAACACTCCTATAAGCTCTTCTGGCCCATCCGTTTGTCTGTAGATTATAGCTTGGTATCTTCACCGTTTTTCATATCGGATGAATTCTCATGAAATCTGAAAAAAATGGTTTAGTTTTTAGTTTTTTTAGTTTATTTATTTTATCTAGCATAATCATTTACTGTAGAGTACATTTAAACATTCCTAAAATTCTAAAACAATACATTCCTAATTACGTGGATTAGGCACTATTCCCAGCATTTCATCCTCTCCAGAAATTTTGCAACAGGTCAAAGACTTATTTCCAATAGAATAATTTTAATTATTTTTTTTTTAATTGGCAGATACAATTGCCTAAAGTGACCAGACAAAGAACTAGACAATCTCATATAACCCATCAAGTCAGACGACCTGTGATAAAGTGACAATCTCATTGGTAATGGTAAGTTTATACCAATGTTGAAATTCGAGTTACTTTCAGTAAAAAACTTCTTTTCATACATATAATTATGTACTTAATTAGTACCTACTTGTACGAACAACGGAACCTTATTAAATTGCGCGCAAAACACGAACTTGGACAAACTTTTTTAATTATTTCAGATTAAAAAAAAGTGGTAATTGTAACAGCAAATCTAGAAGAATTGCGATGTTCCTGCCATCATATTTGATATGATATGTAGGATACTAGAACTGATGAATACTGAAGATGAATAACTTTCTTGATAGTGTAAGGAAAATACCAACAGAAATAGTCTTGCCATACTTTTCAGGATGAGCTCAAACTGGAAGATGGTAATTATTTTATTCTCAGTTATTATGAAGAATATTTTATCATATTTTTCCCAGTACAAACAGCAATTTTGAAGGATTTCGGATTATGAATTTCGTTATAATTGCAGCCAGTTTGAAGAGGAATTATTATAAAATAATCTGCCAAAAGTTTTCTGATGATAGATTGCAGTAAGGTAGTTAAACTTTGCATATTTTCATCAGATTGGCTGCAACATCATAAACTTTAACACCGTTGAGCATAAAATTGAATTTAAAGTTTATCAAGATGTCGTTTTATTTGACGATGAATAATTTAAGATGCCTGTAGCACAAAATCTAAAAAGATGAAACATTTCAACGTAAAGGAATAATAAAAGATTGTAGTTTTCATGAAGATCCATAGTAACTCCATGGAAGTTAATTTCTATGCTTATTAACACGCATCTGTAATATTCTAAATGGATTAAATTAAAAGAATCGATTAAATTGACTAAATACACAAGTTTAGGACCAACTTCAAAGTTCTTGGAATTAGGATGAAAGGGATAAAACTCCGTTTTTTGTGAACAGACTGCTCAGATAATGAGAAAGCCTCCTCGTTTACGATTTTTTGATCCAGGTAACTCAAATCATGTCACCTAATTGTGGATTGTTCAAAACATCTTCAAAGTCTTTGCAGTCTCTTCATCTGGTAGGGAATCATTCTTACCATTTTTTACGACATTTGTCTTCATTGGATTCTCTGGTACCCGATGGCAGCTTTAGCCCCCCTGTTAGATCTCCTGCAACCTCTTTTTACCTCCTCCTGCAAAAATGGTAAACGTTATTGCATGGAAACAGGTGAGCTTACATTTGCGATGATCTAAAATAATCCACACTGTTGAAGGGAAGGCCTACGAAAACATTGTCTTGTAACATAAAGGTAATTCTTTTCAGATTTTAACAGCACAATTCAGACTCATGTAACTTGCAGATTTGTTACAATTTTTTGTTGTTGCAAGTTTGAAGTTGTATCACCTCTTTCACTTACCAATAAAATCACCAAAATTTAAAAGAACGTTCTCAGCTCACGGTCGAGTTTTTTTTGCACCATTGCACTTTTTCAGGTGTCTACGGTTATTATTAACAAAAGTAACATCAATATGTGCTGTTTTATTTGGGTTCATTGCAGGGTTGAATTTTGTTGATAAAGAAACGGATCATTACAAAGATAATGGCCTGTGTGATGTGCGTGAAATGTCAATGTCAAACTCGCATATAGGTGCCTTTATTTAGCCACCAGGGATGCATACCTCTGACCGAAGACCTGAGAAACTGCCGCGCAGCATTTAAAATAAAGGTTTGGACCGTGAGTTGAGGACGTTCTGTATGAATTTGGTAATTTTTTTTGGTAATTAAAGGAAAACCATCAAACTTGCGACAAAAACAAATTTATAAAAATTCTGAAAGTTACTTGGGTCATACTTGGGTAAGTGTGCTAGGAAAATCTGCAAAAATTGACATTTATGTTACAAGGCAATAGTTTTTTAGGTTTTCAACAGTGTAAATGAATCATTTTAGACCATACCAAGTATAAGCTAATCATTATTCATGCAAAAACTCTTTCTTTTCCATTCTTGCAGGAGGAGATAAAAATAGGTTCCAGGAGATCTAATAAGGGGGCCGAAACTCAAAGACTGGAATCAACGTGTACCAGAAACTTCAATGAACCCAACTGAGGTAAAGAAAAAATGTTTTCTAAGAGATAACATCTAGTGGTAAAAAAATGGTAAGAACAATTCCTTGCCAAATGAAGAAACTGTAAAGACTGTAAAGATGCTTTGAACAAACCATAATTGGGTGACCTCGTTTGTGATGAGAAAAAGTGATTTGTCTCAAACTTGAGTCATCTTTGAATTTCTTGTGGACGTTTTGAAGAATTTTGAAGAATGATCTGTCGGCAAACATTGAAGAATGAATAACGGCAAACATTCGCTACAGAGTGTCTGCAGGTAGTTTGAATCAATCATTGAAGCCTGTCAAAGGATTGTTGAACTTCTTGTGGTTATACGGCCTACTCAAAATTTTAAGAGAAAATTGTGCGAATCGGCATATTTCAAGTCACGTCACTCACTGCTTCATGTAAAATTTTGAGAAAATCAAGTGACTGGTAAACGGTGAGGGATCTTCAAAAAGTGTTCCCCTAATTTTGCGTAGTAGTATATAAGCCGGGCATACATCTCAGAAACGTTGCCATTTGTTCGCATTCGTTTACATTCGTTCGCAGTCGTTCGGCAAGTGTAGATGGTCATGTGAGGTAATTTGCAACGAATAAATTTTGGTTCGATATTACTGGGAAGGGAACTGTATGTAAGCACTGCTGTTTTTCACTGCACTACTTGCCCCCAGCATTTGAGTCAAACCTCCAAAGGAAGCATGTTAGGATTTTCTCATATGTTTCCAAGAAAGTCTGTAGATTTAGAGACAGCAATTATTCGACGCTATATCTTTACTTTCACTCCATAGTCCTCCTGGTTACTGCTACTGCTAAAAGTGACTCGAGAAATTTTTGATGCATAGAAGTTTGACTGACTGCATTAATCTTAAATTCTTTGGAAGTGATGAAAACTACTTCTGTACTGGTAGGTATCAAGAAGTTAAGAAACTTGCACCTTTCTATGAAAAATTGGGCAAGATCTTCTTTATTTGAATAGCTTGATCTATTAGTAATTAACTTTATTATTAGATGAAACATTATTTCCATTTTTGAGAGGTTAGAAATGATTCGAACAAAATTTAACCTTTGACTATTTATAGAACTAAATGGAATGAAAAAGACTCTTATATTCTGAGATTCCTTTGGTCAATGCTAATTTTGAACCATTCAAACCAGTTTATCCTAATTTTGAATATCGCTAGTACAACTTAGCATTGAAAAGAAAAAAGATCAATTACATGCAATATTTCTAGCAAAAAGTCTAAATCTTTAGACTTCAATGGTAAAATATGTAAAGGAAAAGATGTTTGAAACCACTGTTTCAATAAATCTTGATCGAATAGTTGAAGTTTACGTCGCTGACCGTTATTACGACATCTCTCTGGAAATGGCCATTTGAAAGATCTTGATAGAGACTTCGCATTCCTCTGATCAAACATTCCCCTAATACCTGACACGTTCTTCATACCACCGTTGATTGAAGGATTCCTTCAATCAACGATACCACCCAGGCAATCTAGGCATAATAACTGACGTAAGGCGACTGTTAAACACTGCGAACTACTGCGAAAGAATGAAAAGAAATCTTGCACATGCAATTTAAAATAATTTTGATAAAGGAGAATTTCCAGAGGACTTTGAGCTCAAAAGTGGTGAAAAAAACAAGTAAATATTTGAGAAGCTTTGCATCTTCTGGTAAATTTGGCTATTTCCACCTGTATCTAGTTGTTAGCAGCAACGCCAATTAACTGAACTGTCTCATGTTATCAGCCTCCAAGAACCAGTGTGAAAGCGGCTTTAACTCGGTCATATTCTGGTCATCGCTTACTAGCGGTTATTTATGATGTTCTGGGGTGTGAACCAAGTAAAGCACTTATAGCGCCACCGCTTTCTTATCGTACCGATAGCAAAGCCGAATAAGGAGACCAGCCTGACGTTTTCGTTCTTGGACTGTTTGGACACCATTATTCTGTTCCTAAACCCCGGCGACATTCCGATGAAAGCTTTTACAGATAACCCAATCTACAATGTAGATGCTTTGTTTAAACGAGACGCGCTTTGCGTGAGTTATCTTTTAGAGGGTGCGGATTGTAATTTATTAAGGGAGAAATAATTTAAATTAAAAACTAATCATTCTTAACATATTATCTAGAATTGGAATTTACTTCCAAGGACTTTCAAACTTTATTGTGTTTTGATGACAGTAACTAAGTTGTTACAGTTGAGATTTTAGTGTTCTTATTGCAATAAAAGAATTTAGTAGCAGTTTTAGTATGGAAATATTGTCATGTAATTGATTATGAGGTTGCAAAATGATTTATGATCAGCCTTGGGGGTTTTTAATTAAACGGCTCCCGTGGTTTCCTTTATTAAACTATTTGAGCTGTTAAAATCACATAACTTAAAACATATTAGGTACGTCTTGTCTTATAAGAAATTTGCGCATAACATGTGACCTAAAATTTACACGAGTTCTTGGTGACGGTAATAAAATTAATCGAAATATTCAGAAATGATTGCTGTAAATTATTATTTTGCATTGAGCTGGAATCCTATACGCTAAAACAGTAAAAGAATGACAGCTCATTTAATGCTGTCACTGCATGGTATCTTGAACTCGATCTCTTTTGCTAATAACAAGAGAGTCCTGGGGTGAGACATGGCCAGGTTGGCTGAGACCACCCGTGACATGACGATCTGTCGACGAGACAATTTATAGATAACAAAATATTTATTAATGCTTGCTGAATCTTTGTTTATGTCCTTTGTAATTCTATGAACAATCTATACTGACTGTTCTTGTAGTCAGCTATCATTTAATCATCAAGCAATAATAAATTGAAGCTATAAAATTTATTCCTCAAATTGATTTCGCTTAACTAATAATAATTAGAAAGTATCGTTTAAATATTTTATCACCTTCAGCTTGAACTGAATATACGGGTAATGCGTCTCTGTAATCTAATGAGATCTTTAACTTCCTTGATTAATTTATCATTCCCATGTTAATTGAAATTTTATATCTCACATCAGCTCATCTTTCGTACTCCTATGACAAACTTTCATTCTAAGTCATAAACGTTCATAAATTCCGATTTAATATCGAGAAATGCAAATTCGCCTTACGACTTATGCTTGATAAAATTGCTAGGAAGTAGGCGATGTAGATGTTTAGACTAGGTATGGTTTCTCTTTGAGATCTTCAAACAGAAAAGTGATGAATATTACATTCATAGAAAGAGAGCAATTATTACATTCTCATACGTCTTGTAGAAGGACCCTATTATGTTACTAGAAACAAATTTTATTATTGTATTATAAGTATACTACATGGTACAATTTAATAGCTTTTAACATTGTTAAAATTAAAATGTGATCAATCATTGTTAAAAAAGATCACGTTTGGCCAACGACAGGATCTCACTCTCGCTCTTGGCTCTAGGTCTGTAGAAAGATGGATGAAACGTTGATTAAACGATTTACAGAGCACTGACGTGAGACGCTTGTAGATTTGTGGAGAATCATCAAAAGTCATTTAAATTTAGATTTGATGACATTTGTCTGTTGTCATAATAATGGCTTGCAACTTAATTTGAGTGATTTGAGGTGTTTTGTACTTGAAAAAACACTTTTAAATACTGAGCTTGCAGAAAAAAACATATTCGAAGTCTGTTCAGAAAAACTACTTGAACTGCTCAGCTCCAGTTGGTTCCAGAGGAATCCGCTTGGTGTCCCTACTTTGGTACAGATCAGTCGAGGAAAACGTCATTTTCCAATTGCAGATATCTTCATTTATTTGCTGAATAGCTAAGCGGTTTTTAACGAAGTGAGATTTTCTCGTTTTTCTAATTTCAGAATATTTTGAGTTGAGCTTTCAGCGACTTAGCTTTCAGTGAATTTCGGCGATTGAAACATTCACTACGCTCAGCATGTTGTTATGGAGCGTACGGCATCTTTCAAGTGACATGAACGTTTTAAGGGTGGTCGACGTCGAAGTAGACGATGAGCGTCCTGGACGTCCTTTCACCTAAACTGATGTCGATGAAATCTACAACTTACTGCGAGAAAATCGACGTCTGACCATCAGGGAGCTTGTTGAGGGCTGTGGGATATCAGTTGGATCTTGTCACGGCATTGTAACCGAAAAAATGGAGATGCACCATGGCCAAATTTGTGCCACACAATTTGGACGGCCAAAAATCAATCGCGTCCAGGTTTGTTAGACTGCTCGATCGTTTAGAAGAAGATGAAAATTTTTGTCAAGGATCGCAGTTGGTGATGAATAATGGGTTCACGGTTATGACATTGAAATGAAGGTCCAATCGTCCCCGTGGGTGGGTAAAACGTCCCGCAGGCCGAAAAAAGCTCGCCAAGTTCAATCCAATGTAAAGTTGATGATGATTTTTTATACTAAGGGTGTTGTTCACCACGAGTAGCTCACCCAACGCTCCACAGTGAACCAGACTTTTTACATTGAAGTTCTGAAACGTTTTTAGGGACGTCAGTCTTGAATGATCTGGGACGTTAACGCTCCAGCTCAATCAGCCTTCCAAAGTCGTGAGTTTTTGAACAAATATTCAATTAACTGCTCTTCCACAGCACCCCTACTCACCTTACCTTGATTCTTGTGACTTTTTATTGTTCCCCAAGTTCAAAAGTCCCTTCAAGGTAAGAAGATTTGTGACGATTAGCAAGATTAAGGGAAATGTGAAGAAGGGGCTGAAGGGTACTACAAAAGAAGCGCACGAGTAGTGTTTAAATGTTTGAATGAATGTGTGCGTTGAGGAGGAGAATACGCAGACATGTGACCTCGTCAGACCTCGAATGTCACTCGGAGTAAAATGCTCCTTTTGTTTTTGTGTTTCACTGAATTTCACGACCTCGACTTCACCTCGGCCGCAGCAGTTGAGCTCAACATAAAATTACCACTCTTCTTCTTCTCCTAATAACATAATACACTGTTAACGTATAAAATTCGGTAAGGTGAGACAAAAATACTTGGCTCTAGTCGTATTCTGTTCAATAAGCTAAACTTACCGTTTAATTGAAAGTAATAATGAGTAATTGTAACAGCAAAAAAATATATCTAATCTACAAATTTGCCTGGGGCAGAGTTTATTTCTGCGGCTAAAGCTCCGCCTACTTTAATCAAGAGTCAAGACCGATTCGAAATATCTTCAGTCCTGGAAACCTGGCAGGTAATTATTGCTCTTATCTATCTAAATTCTAAACTAAACAAAAATCGAAATAGAAATGGTTGTAAATCATTAATATTTCTGATCTTTACATTATTATTTCTCTAGTTGACAGCTTAATTAGCTGGCGCTGCTGCTGATAAGACGTTTAACATAAACTAACCCGAAGCATTGCAGCTTCTGGGTCATATTATAAGTACTTTCTCCCAGTTCAGTAATCTAATGTTTTCACTAATAAGTGTAATTATTTTAACACTGGGCAATGCAAAGTAACCATCCGGAGTAATTATGATTTCTACGTAGTATCTTCTGACCGGCTCATGTTTGGTTCCGTCTTACAGAATGCTATTAAGCAATTTTAATTGCATGGTTCTTTGATTGTGACTCCAAAGGCATACAGCTTATCTAATCACTTACGATTTTTTGAAATATAAGGGGGGGGGGGATGTAAATTATATTTCACTAAAAGGGACCCTTGTAGTGAAAGGCAACCTTGTAATGAAATATAATTTACACTTATTTTTTTTATATAGAGTGTGGGAGTAGCTCGGATTGTAATGCTTGTGCGACACAGCAGGAAGATTGATAATATCTAATGGGGTTTTTCTAATAGTACGATAGCCCACTGATAAAAGTGGTATGGTGCACCGCAGACGCCGTCGCATTGTGGATAAAAATTACGAATGCTTTTTTTGTCAAAAATAGGCACCGTCGGCGCTCGGTGTGTTGATTCGGGCTTGGTGCAGAGCTGGATGATTCCTTTTTGTTGAAATTAGGAAATATTAATTTATAAATTTCATTTGCTTCGTGACGTAAACGGGTGTACTAGTGCGAAGTAGTAAAAGGCGATCCGTGTTTTGGTAACATATCAACATGGTCAAAGAAAATCTGCAAAGACCACATAACTTAACGGCTTAATAAAGTCACTTATGATTTAAGTTGACATCTGAGTCATATATCTCAATTAAAGGTAAAGTCACCAGAATGCATAATAAGAGCCGATTAGACATCAAGATTTATTAGCGGAGCTTAGCAAGGAAAGCACTTTTATTTTGATACGTTATCAATTATTATTCTATGCCGATTTTTTTTAAGAATATTTGGAAAAATATTATAATTATTATGAGCAGTTGAATTAAGTTTCCAGTTAATATAAGTAATCTCTTCATGGTTTTATGGCCTTGTGTTGGATGTAATTGCCAATTACATGGTCGTTTAGATTAAACCTGAGCTATTGGAAAGTAAAATAAGAATTAACTTGATAAGCACATGCTTCAACACTGCTAGATAAAGAGATGGCATTTTCGATATCAATAAATAATATTTTATCGCAGCTCGTGATTGAGTTGAGTTATTGCTGCTTTCATGAGCGAATTGGAAGATAAACAGTAAATAAATCAGACGTTTATACACTTATGAAACGCTTATTCATTACTGATTGTTGTATAATAGATACTTTATCGTTTCTATTCGCATTTCCCGTGTCACCTTTTATTTTTCAACCTTTACCTTTATGTCACGTTTCATAAGATATTTTTATTCTTTTACGTGAATAGCGCATTTAAAAAAATTAAATATAACAAACTGGTCTATGTGTTCATAAATGCTGGAGTAAATAATAAGTAAGCAGATATACTGTTTTTTAACTGTCAATATATTTTATAATAATTATTGTATTATTATAATTACAGAATTCTTGCATGATGTAAAATCAGATCTAGGCGGTTATGATAATGATCTTATCTGTCTATCAAATTTTTTATAACGACTAGGTACGTGTTAGTTGCAGGATCTAAACAGTCTGCGGTACCTACATCTGAATACAAAAAACACTGTAGATATAGAATATAGAGCATTAGCATGCGTATATTATTCTGGTTGGTGTAAAAATTAATTTTGTAGTTTTATTAATTAATGCGGAATATTACTCTTATTGCTAGTGCAGTGAGAAATCTAACAGCATAATTATGACACATAGATAAATTATTATTACCTATTACGTCAAACTAAATGACATCTAACACGATAATAATAATTATAATTTCAGGCAGCTTGATCTTATAAATAAATAGTAAAGTAGTAAATTATAATAATTACAGGCTTGTAACTCAAGTCATATCTTAACGTACATATTTATTTTTTATATTATAAGCGTTCGATAAATCATTTCCATGGTTGAAGTGAGAAAATTCTCTACACTTGACAAGAAGCATAATTGATTAAATTCTTGTCTAATTGTATTTTTATTTTATTTAACACTTGGCCTTCATCCATGCAGAGATTTTCAGGCGCATATTGATTTGTGTAATACAGCGACAAAAATAGGAAATAATTGTAATCTTCTTCTTCATCTTTTTTCCATAGTCATCAAAGGTTTTTGTATTTCATCTCTTCTTTCATTCACTCGTTTTTTTCACTTTTTTTCACTTAGCTCCTCTCCCTTTTATCTTCCACCACGCAGTGCTTCAATCTGCTTCTTTGTTCTACCACCCATAATAGGCTGTTCATCTTTCTTCAAATAGAGTGGTACAAACAGAACATTTTGACACTTTCTAGACCCATTTTAGTGAATATTCTACAGTCGTTAAATGTATAGAGGAGAATGCTTTAATTATTGTACCGAGAGGATATACGTCAAGTCAGGGAATAAATTGCAATTGCAAAAATATTGACAAATCTTCTCTTGGTCCTACTCTTCCAATCATAAAACTTTCTGCCTCGCAGCCTTTTAATAGATGGGATCAATGTTGACATTTCATCCCGCAGTTTGGCCAATACTGACGGAGAAGATTCTTACCAGAACTAGTGGTGTGCCAGATGGTTGTTTTCACTTAGTAGTCCCGGCTGTTCCCGTTTCGAGACAGGAATAGGTTCCACATAACAGTTCCGAAATAATGAGCGATACCAAGAAAATGCAGAGGTTCCATTTTTGCATGGTTCCTGGAAATATTGGTTTGGAATAAATTTTATGCTTAAATACAGCAACTAAAATGACATTCATAATTCATCGCTGGTCACTTTTAGAACAAAAAATTCTAGCTTACTTACTGCCTTATAAAACGAAAACCGGAATTACACGTAACGGGCAGTAACAGGAACAGTTGAAATGTTATTTTTGCCACACCCCTCCTACAACACAGAACATGCACAACTTTCCGACGCGGGCTCTTTCCCTGCATTTGAACCTCTATGTGTTCTGCGGCGACATCGTTAATAACTCCTCAAATCATTTCAAATCTTGCTTCAATTTTTCTCAGACCTCTATGGCTGTAACGGCCTCAACAGGATGTGATAGTTTTTCTTTTCCCAGTCATATTACAGATGAAGATGTTACAAAAGCGGTTAACCCTACACTAACTTCTGGAACCGACGGAATTACTGGCTTTGTTTTCAGAGATTGTATTTCTGTTTTATTAAACCTTTTCTTCATATTTTTAATTTAATTTTTAAGAATTGCAAATTTCCGGAAATTTGGAAGATCTCTCGGATGCTGCCCATTTTCAAAAAGGGTAGTCGAATCAATTTTTCCCATTTACACCCCATGTGGCTTCTGGCCAATTTCTCAAAATTGCTCGAGTGTTGCTTGCATTACCTGATTTCCTCTCTGGTTTTTGGGAGAGAACAATAGTTCCGGAGCAACATGGCTTCATTAAAACTTCATCCACTGTGAACAACTTAGTTACGATCATCCAGTTTCTTTCTGAGTCATTCGACGCTGGTGTACAAGTTGATGTCGTTACCATTTGTGGTGGTGTTCCGCAAGGCTTAATTCTTGGCCAACTCTTATTTCTAGTATTAATGAAGATTTGGCTAATGTTCTCAATCAGGTTGTAAAATGTATGTCTAAAAATGTATCATTAGATACACTCCAGATATGATGCTGATCTTCTTCATGACCTGGACCTGTTCCAGGAATCATGTGGATAGAACAATTTATATATCAATAGCTCCAAGTGCACAGTGGTGACATAATAGCCGTAGGAGGAGCCCGATTCTTTCTCAATACAAGATCATTATGAAGAGCAGATGAACTAGATCGCGCCAGTAGGCTTAAAGACCTCGGAGTCCTGTTTGACTCTGCCCTTTTATTTGATCCGCATATAGAAAAGATTACATATAAGGCTTTTATCTGTCGTAACAGCTCCGACTTCGCTCAAGGTGACACATTAAGATATGCCTGGGTCATATTGAACAAAAATTGATCAGTGTTCGTCTTGTTGGCTCAAACAAAAAACTATATAGTGGAAAATCAAAACTCAAGGACTCAAGGACCGCTGTGCTTATTCAACCGAAAATTATTAAAAAGAGAAAACATACGTTGCCAAGTCGTTCATCCTAGCCTCAATCGTACATACGTTCGTAAATTCGCCTCGAACATTTTTTTTACAGAAATCGAGCACACTGCTACAACTGTTCGAACCTGGAGGACCCTCGTTACCGATTATTAGTTACTTTTAGATCGTTTTCTCACTTCCTGTATTTCCCTTATATTTAAATTTAATTGTGAGAGAGAATCTTTATTTAATTTATCATAGCTTTGATACAGTTAATTGATTAATGGATTGATTTTTATTGAAATCTATACCAAATTGTTCAGATTTTTTTTTCGAATTTGTAGGTATATCTCATAAGATCAGCAATGTAATTTTAAGGAAAAAAATCAACTAAAAACACTACTAAGCTAAAAGTTATCACATCCCACTTTTCCTGGGACTTTTATTACCTCACGTGAGGTCCTCGCTCTTTTTTTTTCATAAAGTCAACTACCAACAAAATGTTCTGAAATTGTACAGTCGTGTATTTTCTTTACAGAATTAAAAAAATACCTCATTAATTCTATCTTTAACGAGTGGCAAACAAGGCATGCTATACTCTTTGCAAACTGTTATTTACTTATCTTGTAATTCTGTATCGCTCATACGAATTGGCACTTTTTTGGGCTGTCGATGAGTCTCTCTTGTAAATAAATAAATAATTAAATCGAGTAAAAAATACGTTGCTATTTAATTGAGTCTGTTGATTGAAGAAACTAGAGACAAATTGTCACTTTGTAACTCTTAAAAAATGTATCTTTCTACTAACATGGAATTGTTTCAATGTGTATCATTCTAATATATTTCACTACCTGACTGACATTCCGCAATTGGTACCTACAATAATAAAATGTGGGTAGTCTTAACTGCAGAAGTACAAAACGTAATCTACCGGTCAATCTTTGTATACCAGTTGGATATATCATGCCAATTAATGCGTGCCTTGTATAGTACAAAGGAAGGTAATACAAGATCCGGAGTACCCTTGTTCTACACAACTTCGTAAGTCTTCAAACAATGACGCTTGTGTTCCATGAAAATCAGGTTGTATCTGCATAAGAATCTCGCTAACGATTATGTTATTGCCGATACCATTTGTTGATTAATCCAAACATAAATTTCTTTACGAGCTTCACTGTTAATACATCTCAACTAAAAACTAAAATACGTACTCGGGGAATTTGCTCCAATGAATGGCTAATTATTATTTTTAATTACAGTGTAATTTGTGGCATGGTGTCCCTGGGGGTGGAAGTCTTTTGTAGTCGTATTCCTGGATTGACAAGCCGGCAGCGAGAGATGTGCAAGTCCTCCCCTGACGCCATGGTGGCCGTTGGTGATGGCATCAGACTCGCCACCGACGAGTGCCTTTATCAGTTCAGACACCACCGCTGGAACTGCACCGGGATCGACACCCCTAACTCCTTTGGTCACGTAGTTGTCATAGGTGAGTGAAGTTATCTTTTCTATTCGGGTCTCATGTTTATACAGTTTTCTTCAGTATTATCATCATAATATTATTGTGATATTCATTTAGAAAATAATATAATCCAAGGTGAAAATATATTCGCTATATTGTCGGAGTGTGAAATATGCTATATTGCAACTAGTCTTACGCTCTTCCTGATTATTCGAACGAGACTCCGATGTTGATACATCTATAAATTCTGTGACAGCACGACAACGTGACAAGGCTACCTCGCAGGAAATTTGGCGCCCCTTTTTGCGAATTTTCATAAAATTCAAACGGCATTCGTTTGTCCACGATTTGTCTCGTTTGTTCAACCAAAATTTTCGTTTGTCCACTCTTAAAAAAGAAATTAGGGGAAAAAAATGGTTGGACAAACGTGGACAAACCGTGAACAAACGAATGCCGTTTGAATTTATTAAAAATTTGCAATTAGGGGTGCCAACTTCACTGAGCTCACAAGGCTGCATCTAAAAAGTTGAGCTTTTGTTTCTTGAAAAGCAATGCTGCTCCATTCTGTATACAACTACTGGTCCTGTAAAAAAAAAATTATCGACCGTCGCGTGAGTATGTAATCATACTGAATATGCTGGATTCTATTCAAATCATGGCTCACTGTCATTATTTATTTAACCAGTGACTTGTCCTTGCACTTGACGTATTCATTGCATCCTTAGAAGATCAGATAATTACCTACCTGCGGCTAATCTGTCATGCCCGTGCATAATACTACAACAGAAAAGTTATGCACCGATTGCAGTCGTCATTTTACTTTATGGTCCAGATAAATATACTCAATTAGGTATACGTATTATCCTATTATCTGTTAAAGCACATCTCAACTTTGGCCATTTTGCAGACTGCAGATTGAAGAAACATAAAAATCTTCGCACTATTATTGGTGTAGAAAAAAATCTCAAACTAAAGATGCAAAGCAGAAAATGAGAGCAATTACGCTAAATGTAACAATACCGGACACTCTCCCTTAAATCAACGGACAAGTTTTATAGATGATGTCATTTATTGCTAATTATTATAATATTGCAAACTTTGTTATTTATAGTTTTACTAATTCGTGATACTAATGTCATCGGTATAATTACGCTTACCAGTTCTGTTTTCAGTGTTGTTATTTAAAACTCCCGCCCTGTTTCATCAAATCAACCTTTTAGTGTCACCTTTTTAGTCTTGGTAGCGCTGCTGCACTTGTCCTAAATCAACACAATGCATTAGGTATAGAAGTGTCCGGTATTGTTTGTTGAGCAAGCGTACTTGATGACACTCTAGACAGCTTTATCGTTGCCCAGTGTTTTTATATCCACAACAGTTAATATATTTTGATAGGATATATCTAGAAAGATTTTTTTCCAGAAAATTTCTTCCATACTATACATATTTTAGAAACTATCTTGCAATCACTACCATTTATTAAATTACCAATAAATTAAAAATTGCCATCTTCTTGATGGTTTTTTGTTACTGCTTGGTTAACTAAACAAAATCGTTTATATTGAGAGAAACGCTGTGAAACAACCATAAAATATTTTTTCTAAAATTAAAAATTGATTTATTTGCATTAGATTCACATAAAATAATCTTTGCCTAGCCAGTAAACCTTTTAATTGCCAGTAATAACATTAATTAAATAAAAATACATTAAGTAGGTACAACGTTTCATGTATTTTTTTGCAAACTTATCATGTTGTTTCAAGATTAACATAGGTAATTAGATTAAAATTATATTGACAATGAAAAAAAAACCTGTTCCCATTATGGTAACATTGACATGTAACGCTTAGAAAAAAATATAGAAGGTGGTAATATGACTTGTCGTGTAACGTATTTCTTTGACTCTATTTTTTATCACAATAATAAAAATTTGAATTTTGTGAGATATTTTTGGAAACACTTCTTTTTGCTAAGGCGCTTTTCACATTTACTGCATTTTATTCAAGACCTAATCTTTTGACATTTTTATTTTCTAACAACATCTTCTTTTTGTTGGCGTCGTGACGTCATTCGTCGCATTACGAGATCCTTGTACTAAACAATGAATAAACTCACCCTGTATTATATGTCTATCCCGACAAGTGACAACAGTGACGTTCTACAGCGTGTTTGGTAACTGGACAGTCAAAATCGAACGTTATGTATAAAATCGCATTTTAAGCATAAAAGAGAAAATAACTTTTTTGTAATTTTTGTCATTTTTAAAAATGTCAAACTAAGACCTCAATAAAAATATATGTTATTCAGTAACTGAAGAACATTTTTGGAAATATTTCCTAAATGTGGCCTCTTCTTCAAAGGAGTTAGTTATTCTCTCTTTTATGCTTAGAATACGATTTCATACATGACGTTTGATTTTGCTTGTCCAGTTACTAAAAAATATACAAGGTACCTAGAAGGTACCACAGATTCCCGAGTACAAAATATGCCAATTTAACCGAAAATACTTGATCCAAAAAGGCACCCTTTTCAAGATCCCCCCCCCCCCCCAAGGCCCTTGGGGTCAAACAAAAACACTATTTCCAGGTTAAGTCAAAAATGGATTAACTGAGAAACTTCAAAATTGCACCGCCTAGCTGCCTACTACTATTCTTAAGAGCAATAGACTGACATAATTTTACAAACACTAACATACAGGTTGTTCCTGTTTTTGATATCATGCCTCACTTTTTATTCCAACTAACTTTTTTATAAAAGTTTAGTATCTTGCATTGTTTCCCCGTAAATAATTCTTTATGTACCTAAACTACTGAAAACGTATTTTTGTGAAAATCTTTTTTTTTTTAGTTTAAATATTAATTTCAACGAAAAACGTTCTCCACAGATTCCTGGCTTAAGAATATGCCGATTTATCTGCAATTATTTATATCTAAAACGGCCCCATTTTTCAAGGTACGGTCCTTTAAAGAGGGTCAACTAAATACACATTTTTTAACTCAAGTAAACCATGAATTAAATGGAAAACTTTAGTTTCACCGCCCACTGCGATTATTTTCAAGGCTAATAAATGTGAATGAAATCGTTTTTGTGAAGTAAAAACTATTATTTTAATTAAAATGAGATTTTCACAAATACAAGTTTTTCACAACAAGATTTTCACAAATACGTTTCCGTCGTGAAAGTACATCATTAAAATTTAATTATGGAAAAACCATACAAGATATAAAACTTTTATAAGAGAGAAAGTAGTTTAGCGTTACCTAAGTTTTGGATAAAAAAATACAGAATCAATCAGTGGCGCGCGAATAAAAAAGTTCTGGGGTAAAAAGTGAGACGTGACATCAAAAACAGGAACACCCTGTGTTTGTTAATGTTTATAAAATTATGTTAGTCTATTGTTCTTAACAATATTTTGACTTATTCTGGAAAAAGTGTTTGTGGTTGAGCGCCTTTTAGGACTTTAAGATATCTTGAAAAGGGTGCTTTTTTGGTTGTAGGTTAATTTGGGTTAAATAGGCATATTTTTTACTCAGTAATCTGTTACAGAGCGTTGGTGGTACCTTTTGGCCACAGCATGCATATTTTTTAGCAGCCTTAGTTTTACATTTTGGGAATATTTCGTAAACGAGACCTGATCTTGAAAAAAGTTATTTTTTATCTTATGCTTAGAATACGATATTTTATATGACGAGCTTTCCGGTTTTTGGCTGTCCGGTTACCACATCAAAGATGGACGATCTCGAAGGGTCACGTTCCTGAGTGTCACAAGTCACCATTTGGCATGTTCTCTACAGCAGGCGCATGCTGGAGCCTCGTCAGTTCACTCTAAAGTTTTTCTGGAATATAACAGACAGATCAACTGAATGTTACTCCAATTGCCTCAATCAGTTGAGAATTTCCATACGACCACATTTAGATTCCAGTAGACCAAAATCTATATAAATAAGAACAAATTCTCGATGTTCCTAACCGTCCTGTTCCAAATAAATCCAGCAATTCCACATCACTGTTATCTCGTAACAATACTGACGATTGAGTCCATTGGAAAACAGATTCCAACAAGCGATAACTGTAAGCTCGCCTATCTAATAAATGCAACCCTCTCATTCCATTCCAATGTTGTATTCTTGTACTACCTATTTGGCATTTTTTTGAGTTTTTTACTCTTCCATTGGCTGCAAATAAGTCAAATAACGATACGTTTCCATTAAAGTTAGTGGCAACAATTGTTCCACTTCACCCATGCAGTCACTTACAGACATTTTACCGTCTGACCTGTAGTAGAAAGTCCCAGATTCTGGTCTAGCAATTCTGAAGAATTTTCGAATTTAAAAGCTAAAGGGTTTCCTAGGATAGTGGTCCCGGGCTAATAAAACACTGATAAAGGAGAAAATAAAAATTGAGTCTTCTTTGGACGACCAATTTATTAATCAAGCTATAAACTTGAGTGCCCATATTCAATTTTTATTTCCTCCTTTATCAAATTATAGCCGACACAGTGACCTACAATTTTCATCAATTTATAATAAAACACTGCCAGTGCATTTTATAATATGTCTGCTTGAGTTTTTTTACAGGCGGCAGGGAGATTTTCCCTATGCTAACTAGAAAAGATACAAAAGATTTTTTTTTGGTGAACATTTTTGTGTTACGGGGGGAACGGAAGGGTGCCTGAAAGGTCTGTAGAACTTGTTTTTTATTAGTAATAGAGGGACCGTTGAGCCCTACAAGTTTGCCACTCATGTCATAACGTTTGTCGTAATTGCAAGGGTTACCGATTGGGGGATGGGGCAAACTTTTTGCAGCAAATTTTTTAATTAAATTAACCTGCCGCGGTGTAATACACTTTCACACAGGGGGATTAAATCGTAAGATAGATACTCTACCTCTGTGCATGGTGATGTAGAAAAGAGCCCACACGAAAAAATGTAGGTAGTTATATTGTATTTTAATGTGTGAGAAATGCTATACGTCAATGTCATGTGTAATAAAATACCACAAATAATGCTAAATAAAATCAATATACCAGTTTGAATTATCACTATTTACATAATGCAGATAATTAACAATTATTCTTGTTTTTGAATTCACAGATTTTATAACCCATGAAGGAATAATAAAAACAGTGGAGAATGCTTAGTAAGAACACATTGTAAAAGGTCAATTTAATTAAAGCAGAATTTTGCTCCAAAAAATTTTACCCCGCCCCAAATTGGTAACCGTTGCAGTTACGACGGAAGTCATGCATGAGGAACAAACTTGTAGTGCTTGGCGGTCCCTGTAATCTGGTATCACTTTTGCCGTAGCTATAATACAAGACGAGAAAATTAGAAAATAAATTCTACACCTTTCAGGCACCCTCCCGCTCCCCCCGTAACGCACAAATTGTAGACTTTTGTGCATTTGCGACCCAGAGAAAGGCCTAAAAGCGTATGCAAAAATACAGCGAGGTAGAGTATGTTTCCAGCTCAAACTCCCTATTATACGTTAGAGAAAAATGTATGAAAGAACAGCGTTGTATTACGGCCACTATAGTACAGAACTACTATCCTATAAAACAGTAGAGTAATTATTGTATCACAAGATCTTATCCTTGTTCCGATAAATCTCTTACGGCTACGGCTTCCTATGTTCGTTCATCTTCAGTTTCACTTTCTTCACTGATATCAGTAAAATAGTGGCTCGAACATGCTACGTCAACCGCATCAGAAAAAATATGTGAGCTAGTTTATTATAGAAGATATAAGTGAAAACACATAAACATAAAGTTGAATACATTTTTTTGTTATAAAATCCTTTCCAGATTTTGTTGGAAACATTTTTTGTCCCGTTTGGGTAACGTGGACCATCAAAAGTTTAGGCCGATCTCTTGCAATGGATCTACACCATGAAATTTAACTCTCTTAGCAATCAATATAAAGATACTTTTCTTTACAAGAACAAAACTTGTTCAAGCCATCGACTCGGTGGTTGATTTATGCAAGACGACTAAAAATAATTGAATGATCCGTAACCAGATATAGATTGAATGCGTTCTTTTCCTCGACACCTACAAGGGATCACGCATCGGTAGTGGAACCACAGCAGGTGTCTAGATCCCGCCTACGCCCCTTATGTTCCAGACAGGAGAACAACGATGTAAACAGTATGTGACATGAGGCATTATCAATGTTGCCAACTAACAGATCCAGTCTTGGTTTTTGCCTGCTCCTTAGTCTTTTGTTGGAGAAATAATTACGAATTCAGTGAGATCTTATCTGCGATAATTTATGCTCCGATATCTATGTTAAAAATTAATTTTGTAGCTATTTAGATATATATTATTGGGAGTGACAGTGTAATTTGAATACGATTGACTAATGAGTTGAAATGATTTATCTCTTTCAGTTCCTGTTTATTAATGTGTCTAACATATTTACGAATTATAATCAACTAATTAGGTCATAATCATTTAATTAGAGGTAAATGTACAGCTCCAGTCATGCTTACTGTTTATAAATCATCGTTAAATATAGATAAACAATTAAAATCATATGTCTAGAATTTTTTTACACCGATAATTACCAGCAGAATCGTTATTGCATTGTTTAAAAGAATATTGCAAATCAAGGATAAATTCAATCCATTATTGTCAATAATTATTTCAAATTATAAATATAAATAATTATTGTAGCTTGCTGTTATGACCGTAATCTCAATTATTTATATGACTCGTTAAATTAATAATTGGTAAATTTATTCAAAGATGGAATGTTTAAATGGTTCCCTCAAGGAAATATAAATGGTTCATATACCTACACAATCCAGCATTTCCTTTAGATATTGCGTGCATGGTTATATTAAATGATTTATACAAGCATCTTCCTATCAAAGCATTAAAGCAATAATAATTGAAATGTCAATTGCATATTATATCAGTTATTTACAGCAAGATTTTAGTGAACGATCATATCACGAACCATTATTTATATCGCTGTAACAAATGATGTACCAATAAACTGTAAATGTAATAATGGTATTAGAAGGCA
Organism: Malachius bipustulatus; assembly: GCA_910589415.1. Classification (NCBI taxonomy): domain Eukaryota; kingdom Metazoa; phylum Arthropoda; class Insecta; order Coleoptera; family Melyridae; genus Malachius; species Malachius bipustulatus. The sequence continues at coordinate 44,684,235 of OU342632.1, read as the reverse complement.
TTAGGCACGAGTATGTCGGTAATTGTGAGTTGTTTCTGGGAATACTCTGTATACACAAACGCATCTTCAAGCAGATGAAGTAAGACTTCTATGAGCATCTTGAAGAACTTGTTTAAAATATGTGCATTTCCAGGAGAAACGAGTAAATGTTTCATTGATCTTAACACTAGGTATTGGCATGCCTGTAAGTAACAGCAGAGCTTTCTCATAATCTAAACGAGTTGGCTTATAATAAGTAAAGCTAGGAAAGAACGTAAAATCTAAAAAAAACTAAAATAAAGAAAATAAACGGCTTATTAGTGATGCATCTTAGGCATAACAGCAAATTCAATAACTAATTATCTGATTGTAAATACATCAAAAATAAAAATCCGTACACACAACAATAATAGGTATAGGTAAATTGCAGAATTAAAACTTAATTACATCAACCATATTATTTGAACTTTAAAATATAAAAAAGGAGTTAATGGAACAAATTGATAGGCATTCTACTTATGCCTTTCAAGGGGAACGGCTTTGGATACCTTCATCTTTAATCGTTGTTGAAATAGCAATTATTTGCTTTTACAATCAACAGTCAGGAATGGAGTGGCAAATTATTGTTTTTTCAAATTCTTGTACTGTCATCTTCCATGCGTCTGTATCCTCAGGCATTGTTATAGACTATGTGAGTATTTTGCCGGTGAGAATTCGATCTGTATATCTGGTTGGTGATATTCCGCGACATCTTTTCCAGTGGACCATGCCTTCCGCTGTCATTCATTCCAGTCCGTTTCTTCTGACAACATGGCCAAAAATCTTGGCGATATTTTCTGCTACTATGGTGTGCAATCTTTTCTTTGCTTGGATTTATTGGAGGATTGCTAAATTAGTGTTCTTCTTCGTCCAGGATACTTTCAGCATTCAGCGCCAATAATAATACATCTCAAGGGCGTTTTCTGTATATGTTTGTTTCACTCTGCAGCATTCAGATCCGTAGAGGATAATATAGAGAATAAACGACTTCTAACTATTCTTATTTTAGTCTTGAGCGTCATCCGGTGAGAGCCTTCTAATCTGTCCACTGCATACCGCATCCGCCTTGGTTTGCCATAGGGATCCTAGATAAATGTACCTGTTGACCATTTCGATATTGTATTTGTTTTGTGATCTGTTTTGATTTTCTCGGTCAATTATCATTATTTTGATTATCTGTTTGTTAATTGGCAAACCGACTGGGATGCTTTTTCTTCTACTCGTTGAGCTTCCTTTTGAAAGAGCTTTTGAAAAAGAGCTGAGGAAGCTCTTTTCGGCGATTAGGGTGGTATTATCAGCGTACCGCAGGTTATTAATTTTTTTACCGTTGATTCCCCTTTAGTGTTATAGGTTCTGATTCCAGATATTCAATTGTGTTAGAGGTTATCTGGACACGCGATGTCCCCCATCAACCTCTCATAGTATATTTTCCAGAGCTCTTTGATTTGTGTTTTGTCCGTTACCAGAGTGCCATCCTCCATCAGTCTTATCGCTGATTATCTTGGAGAGAAGTTGCGTGTGATTAGCATTATTTTCTTGAACAGGTCTCTTGCTTCGTTTTATGTACGTGTGTGTTGTTCAATTTCGCTGTAGACCTTGTTCAGATATTCATTTTGGTCGTTTGTGCATTCTTTCTTCATTTCGTTGCTGGCTCGGAGTATTTTGCGCACGTTTCAGAGGTTTTGAACCCTTGGGCTTTGAGGATTTTGCGGATATCAATCGTATGCCAACTCTCATCAGGGATCCAGCTTTTATTGGATTATCACAATTTTTAAAGAGGTGATTGGCAGTTTCACTATTAAAAGAAATTCTGGAGCGATCCATAGTTCAGTGGATTAGTGGGATGGTGGGTCATGAAGTCGAACTGTCACTGGACGGGTTTGACGCCCAGTCTTGCCATGGATATAGGTGTGCGTCTATTTGAACTTATAAGAGTACAGTAAAGAGAAAAAGGGTTTTTAAAAAAGGTACATTAACTGTATTTAGTTATACCGTTTTAAGGTTTTTTGCAAATAAACTACTGTAAATATTTTTTTACTGATCGGGCAGTAAATAATACATGAAAACAACACGTAGGTATATAGAGTGTAAAATTGACAAAGACAAATTAGTTCATATATTATGCAACATTTTTAACTTATCTTAAGGTATATTTCCACCAAAGGAACATTGAGGAACTTTTATGTTTCTGTTCCTTTTTTCGAAAATGTTCCACAAAGTTTCTGAATGTTCCACTCGGTTTCTGTTCCAATTTCAGATTGTTCCTTCTTGTCGCCGGTTTCCATTTCGAGCGGTAAACTTCGGAAAATCAGTAACGTAGGGAAACAGAAACAAGTTGCTGCTTGTCGCCGTCTCGGTGGAAACGAATAAGGAACATAAATTTTTTTAGTAAACTTTACGACACGTGCTGTGCCTAGTATCTTGATGACTGTCTTGAACTTTAGAAGTGTAAAAAGAATGCCGCCGTCTACTGCGTGGTCAAACTTAGTCAAACTGCTTAGTTGTTGAATTAATCGATAATTACAAGTTGCATGAGTGTTTGTGGAACGCAAAGAACATAAAATATAAATGCAGGAATACAAAACATGATGCGTGGGTCACACTGGCAGAAAAAACAGGAAAAAATGTAGCAGAAGTTAAGAGAAAAATTAAAAATAGTTTTTTTAAATTTTGGACACTACCATTGATTATTCTTCCCGAGCATAAATCGTCTTTCTTGAGGACGCTAAGCAACTGTGCTACACCAAAGTCATCTTTTTCTTACAGACTCGCCTAGCTTCACTTAGCATTTATGTTTTCTTTTCCGCCACTTTTTGGTAGATACCTAATACAATGTATGCCGCCGCCGCTAATGCAATTTCATCTTTTCTCTCCATATTCTACTATAAAATAATTATAAAAACAGTAAACGTTGTATGTATGTTCCTGAAAGTTTCTTGTTTATAGAAACAAGACGAACCTTGTGGCTACATAAAAGTTCCTCAATGTTCCTTTGGTGGAAACATACCTTAATGATGCTCAAAAGTGTGGTCCCTTCAACATCAAACAACACGACAGTCAACAGTCTCAGCGGCTCTGCTCGTGATTTGTTAACATTTTAATCAAGATTCTTAGTATACCTACGTCATGCTTGCTTTGTAATCGCTTTGTAAGGTAAGAATAATGAAAAAAGATCGTCTGTCAACCAAAGCAGGACTGTCAATTTAATTTGCAACATTCATTTTCCCAGGAGACAAAATACTTAAGACTCTTTTTTGCTCTTGGTACGTTGACCATGATAACTGCTGTCGTCTCTAAACTCGTAGGTACTAATGAAAATAAGGGAGATGATTTTAGAATTGAAATCGCTGAAGATTTACGTATATTACGTATAAATAACAAAGTTAAAGAAGAATAACAAATTTGGTATCGATTTCCGGGATAACTGGAAGGGTTACCATTTTGGAAATATTTCATTCAAGTAGTTTACTTATAAGTTATAATTTACAAATAAAAATTTTAAGAGAGAACGAAAACTTCTAATCGACTGCCTATTCTCAAATCACCCTGTATATATAATATTAATATTATCATGGTTGACTGCGCGATTAATTATTTAAAAACGAAATACACATTACAGTTAAAATAAATCATAAAGCAGGTGCGGTTTGAACTTTTGAAACATTGACTTATTTCTTGGAAGTTTACTTCATAGCTGATTATACATGCAATTCTGTTATATCTTCCTTGTAGGTTATATTGTCTTTCTCTAATCTCTGAATCATTCTGTACATAAAACTCTTGCTTGAACTAAAAATCTTCATCTATTCACCATTCACATTCATATCCGTTTGATAATAAACAAAATTGTATAGTCAGCGGAGAAACAATCGTGACGATATCAAAGCACGTTTTATTCAGATGTCTGTTAGATGTCTAGCAAAAGCTAACCAGGATTAAACCCGATATAATAAAAAGTGGTGACATACAACGATAAGATCTCTGGCTAGTAATTGCGTGGTCTACAAATAGGAAACTGTAATAAGGGGGTCGTATTACAAAGGCATTCCTCCAGCTATACCAATTCTCTCGTACGATATGGGAAACGGCTCTGTTCTATTCCAAAGGTGTGGTTTATACACGCCCATAAGGGATAGTTTCCAGGCCTTCAGGACATTGACTTCTAGTTCATAAATAAATAAGAGCAAGATGATAATGATGCATGTAGAGTATTTGAGTTATTCGAACGGAGATATAATTTTAATAGGACCCGCAGATGATCTTGGTAACCAAAAACCCAGGCTGTATTTGCGTGTGTAACTGCCTGATTTAAAATGAGATTAAAATCGTGTCCTGCTTGAACTGCGAGCCATCTGACGTTATTTACAGGAATCTTGGTTTTGGTGTTTATACGTGAGAACAGCGTGGGAGCTCGACAACATCATTTTCAGATCGTCAGATAGCCTCCTGGCTACTGTCAAACACACTCCTCGTTTCTCCCAAACAAGGAGTCATAGCATGAATGGTAACTGCTTTGTTAGTGTTAGTGAATCAACCAGTGTGTAATTATTTTGTCGTGCATGCTGTTCAAGATCAGATGTAACAGCAAGTGGAATTATTGAATGTATAAAATTGCATTGTAGCAATTTTTTAAACCTACCTTCACCTATAATATACTTCACGTCAAAATAGAGACATATAACATTTAAAGACAGCTTGTAGGTAGATATTATGGATATATACGTCCATTGCAGTGAATTTAAATGCTTGCAGATAAGTAATAAATCTTCACCTCGTCGAGTATTGCAGAATTTTGTAACTCTAGAACGTCATTTCCTTCTATCGACACTTCTCTTATGAGACGCCTCCACCTTCTAGAGTTTCAGTAATTCGCTATGATTTATTGTTTTTATAATTTAACCAATTATATGCTTTTTATTAGGGTTTTTTTGTAAGTAATTAATATCTACCAATGCAGCGATATGCAATTATTATAATGATCAATTTGTAATTTAAATTACAATTAATTAAATCCAACTATAATTCCATAAAACAAACAAGGTAAGGTTGAGTGGTAAAATCAAATTATGAGCAAATAACTCTGTATAAATATAATACGTAAAAATGCAGTGCCCTATAATTCTGTTCTTGGCAATCTTCTTGAATGTTTTCTAGATTGTCTTATCGATGTGATATTTTGATGGCACTGGCATATTTTGGAGATTTTTTAAAACAACCATTTAAAGAATTGGTGAAAGTGGTTTGAGTTGTTAAAGTTGTTTGCGTTTCTACTAAAAAATAGAAAGAAGTATGCGGTGTAACGACTAACAAGGGAAGAAAATTAGTTTTCTTATTAGTAGTAAAGCAATAGGCCATTAAATTCACGAGCAAAGGAAGCGAAGGCAGCTATACGAATCGTGCAAATGAAAATGCTTGTCGAATATGAATTTTCAATTTATAACATCCTTGACTTCTAATTCCAAAGTAGAATTTAAAATAAAAAGAATAATTTAATAGTAAAACAAAACAACTCAAACAGCAGAAAAAAATACAATTTTAACCGATAAAGCCCGTTACCTTGGCAGTGGTTTCGTTAGGTCTATACCAAACAATTTCTTGTCTATGCGGGAAGAAAGATAATTGAGGAATGTAACCATACCTCCCGAAAATAGGTAACCAGTATTATACACTAATGATTTGCCAAATGCCCAGATTATCGATTATTTTAGAATTTTGGTTTGTAGTCTATTAGTAGTGTAAGTTCAGCGGCAGGACCGATACTAGGGAGGTCTGTTCCCCTGCATGGGATGGGGTCAACCACAACTTTCTGTCAAACAGAGGTATACGCAATCCTGGAAACACCCAAAATGTAATTACCCAAATATACCCAAATACCCAAAATTAGCTTTTCGTTGATCCAGGAATATGACGAGAAGCTTCACGAGAAGCTTCACAGGCTAGCTGACAAAAAACGGTGCAAATAGTATGGGTTCTTGAACTTTCACTAATACATAACTGGAAACGAGCTGGCAAATCACTATGCGAAGCTAGGGATCAGGCAACCGGAGTCTCTACTTAACTAAAGTGTCTGACCAAAGATCTGTCGAAGCTATTAACGAATAAACCCAAAATGGTCAAGGCAAGCATTGGGGTGTAACGTCAGTCTGTACAAAGGTGTTTCTAGCCGGTTCGAACAGAAACAGACTAGCCTACATGATGGAACCCAACCCGATAAGCTTAGATTACTAGCGGGGGTGCTCCTCTGTCATAAAAGTCTGAACAGGTGTACCTAAAACTAATGAGGGTGAAAGGATATAGCAATAGTCTGCCTCAAATGTGTGATAGACGACGAGGACTCCTACAACTACAAAGGTTTTTGCGAGGTATACTCCTTTCATGGAAAGACCGGAAACGTTTAAGTAGGAGTTCCGCCATGGTACGGGTATGGCTAGAAAGGTTCATGGTGGCCTTGTTGCTTGGGGTGCACAACCCCTTTTTTGGTGGGGAGGGGACACTTCATGAACACTCCTGGTTTGATTCTTTACGCGTGGACTTCTACCGACCAAAACCCCTCGCCTCTTCACAAAACGCCTTATTAGCTCCTCCCGTTTGACACACTGAAAAATTTTATATCTGGCGTATCTCTTGTCTCCACAGTACCAGAATTCATCTGAGTTGCTCTTACCTATACAGTTTAAGGAGGTATGTCCCGAATACATCGGGACCTGTTAGGGCCTGTGTAACACAGAATCCGATTTCACTTTCTCTCTGTCCGCCATCTCACGTCACCCACCTTTCTTGCCATCTCCGGTGGAGTTAAGTCTGGATTTTCCTTTAAATGCTGGTCCATCTGTGTGTGTCTTGGATCGCTCCTGAACTTTGAGCGCAATGGGGGCACAGTTGTATCTATTCTGTGATGGGGGCATACTTGCTACTACGAGGGCGGCGTCTGTCGCTATCGTCTTATACGCTCTAGTCACCTTGATTTCCATAAGTACTTTACCGACGTTTGGCTGGTCACCATGCCCCCCCCCCCTATTTGAATTTGAATTTCAAGGTGTTTCAAATTTCTTCTTCCCTTTAATAATACCATCTTGGTCTTCCTGGCAGCCAACTGAATTTCCATGCTCTCCAATCTGCTGGAGACCCTCATAAATGGATACTCGGCCGTTTCCTTCAGCTCGATTCCCGATTTTCCGGATACAATTTCTGCCAGGTCATCTGCATATGCGACTGGGGTGCACAACCCTTATCCACCATGCACTTAACCTAAACAGTGGCTTTATTGATTTTTGCATCATTAAAAAGCTTGCTCTATTTTTGTTATTTGTTTGTATCAAATTTGTGGGACTATTTTTCCAGTTATCGGGGAGAGCTGTCAGTCAATATGATTTTTTTTCAGTAGGTACCTACCTACCTTTTTGCTCTCATTTCTGTCTCATTTGTTTTGCATATTCCAGCAGCTTTTATTTTTATTTAGACTCTTCTTCTTGTAGAGACTTGATTTTTGCTTATTTAATTTAAACTCTGTCTTAATAAAGTGTTCAACTTTCTCTATTCTCCAATAACAGGAGTAATAAAAATTTGTCCAGTGGATGTTTAAAACCTGAATTATCAGAGAATGACTCTCTTAAAAACTGTAAAAAGCGTACTTAAAATGAAAACATGTTTTTTTTATGAATTAACGACAGCTTCTAACGATAAAAACTTGTTGTAGATCTCTGAAAAAAAATGAACTTTCACAATGATTATTATTTTATACCTAAATAAGCAAATCTCATTATTATGAAAAAAGGTTTACGAATATTTTCAACTATGCTGAGATAACTTATTAGTTTTACATGCATAGGTAAGGTACCCACTGTTAAGTTGCTTTATTTGGAAATTACTCTACCTAAGTAAATAAAAAATCACTTTTTAAATTTCTAAGAAAATGATGTTATTTTTTTGGAAGCTCTAGCTATTCTTACGTTACATTATGGAAGTAGGTATATAAATATTGGAATTATCTTTAATAAGCCTGATTATAGTTTTTGATGCGACACTTACAACGGCTAATATGACAAGATTGGATTTTTATTAAAATGCTGCCAGAGAATAAGGATTTACTTAATAAATTCATGAGTAAACTCGGATTATCCTCGAGAGGAACACTTGTAATGCTTAACCTACACAGTTCTACAATAACTTATGTTTGTGTGAGTTCTTTAAAGCTTTTAAATACTCGATAAGTAAGTAATAATTTACATTTGTTGATACTTTAGAACTAGACTACTGTGCCGTACCAGTACCAGTAATGATGTTTAGTTTTTTTTTTTTTTGAGAACAACCAGCTCTAGGTATTCATACAGACCTAAGGTTATATCTTCATGAGATTCTGTTAATATTTATGAGACAAAATAAATTAGAATGACTGTCACTGCAAAGTAAATAGGAAAAATCGTTTAAAACTCCAACAGACTAATCCGTTGTCTACTTTAACACCAAGACAAATAAGCTGCCATTAAATCCTCGGCTACTAGATGTGTCTTCTTATACCTCCGGGTTAATGATAATGATAGCCTCCTACGATGACATATGACACCAGACACCATGATTATCTTCACATGCGCACGACCAACTTCGGTTGACTAGGTATATAATAGAAATTGGATTATTGGTTGGAAGTGCAGAACAGACCGAGGCGATTTGAGTTGTATCGATTGTCTTGATTTGTGAGGCCGCTGGAACAGTTGACACTCAACATTTAAGGCTTATCTTAATTTGCCGTCTATTTTAAATTTATAAGCTTCCTTTGAAATGCGTAAACTCCAGATGCAGGTGAAATAAATCAAGGTATAAAATCTGTTATATGTCGACAGGTTGCATTGACTGTGGCTCCAATATGCAGTTGTGGGTGTATTGGGGCATTAAAATCAATTTACGACGAGTTTATCAATCATGAAGCTTCCAAATGAGTTTTTAGTCCAAATAAAAAATCAAATAACACACTATATCGCTAAGCATGTCATATACATACATATATCTTCTATGTAGGCAGTTATTTAAAACTGATATCATCTACAAAAGCTTGCCGAAATCATTCAGTATAATTTTCTTCGGTGAAAATCGGTATGAAAATTGACCCTTGACCGTAAACTGCTTCAACCCTGAAATCTACCCTGAACAAGCATTAGAGGCTATTACTTCCCAGCATTGTTTATTTTTTTAAATAGCACACTCTGTATATTATTACATTTTGAAATTGTCTGAGAAAATCCAATAAGAACGATTTTTACAGTTGCAGTTTAAATTGACTAGGTTATGAATTATAAACAAATGAAAATAGCTATTTTCATTTTGAAAGCAGTGTACATCGCAAACGGCTCGAAATATCGAGAAACGGATTAAATATCAAAAACAGCTCAAGTAGGCGATACAAGAAGCCAAGATTGGCAAGCCTGATCGGAATTGTGCAACGACCTAGAGAGGTACATCTAGAGGATGTCACAAAATCGTATGCAAAGAATTGAGGTGTCTAACTTAAATTGGCTTTATCAAGGTAGGACATGGAGATAGAGGTATCATATTATTCCCATATACCGGGAGAAATATGGCGGTACTCTAACGAAAGTTACATGGACTCTTCGATGAGAGAGAGACTAAGGAAGCGGGAAAAGCTTTAAAGAAGAAAAAAGCTCCTGGAACGGATAATTTTCCACAGGAAATTGTGATAACTTTGACACAAGATTTGCGCCCTATATTAGAGACTTGATCAACATCTTTTTAGATAAAAGAAGGTTCCCAAAACAATGAATAAAGTTATAAACTAATTCTAATAGAAAAAACAGCTAAAGGAATTGACACTACAGGCCGATATGTCTCATTAATTCTATAATTATGGGGAAACTGTTGGTTGGAGATGCTGCTGAGGGGAAGACTGCAGTCAGACTCAATCAGGAAGAGTGGTCTAAGCGATAGACAATTAGGGTTTAGAAAGTGACTCTCCGCGGTAAACTCCATAGAAAAAATCACGGAAAAGCTAAGAGAGAACGATGCACACCGCTGATTCTACATACTAGTCACCATAAATGTAAAAGAATGCCTGCAAAACAACCAGTTGGGATGGCATAGTGTTGGAACTCAAAAGAAGAAAGATCCAGACATACCTCATAGACATGATAATGAGCTACCTAGACGAAGGAACCATAATAGCGGAACATCTCGAATAAATTGAAATAAATTGTGGAATTCCACAAGAATCTGCTCTGGGGCTCTGCTCGGGAACATATACGACGATTTCCTAAGGTCGAAGTCCCGGAGGGAGGCACGCTTGTCAGATATGCAGATGATGTAGCGATGGTAGTCGAAGCCAAGTTCGCAGAGCTCCTAGCTTTGAAAACACAGGTGAAAGACCAGGTGGTGTTTACAATCCAAGCAATAAAATACCTGGAAGTACACCTGGAGCATAATATTAAAATGACGGAACACACAAAGGAGCTAGAAAAGAAAGCAGAAAAAATAGTCAGGGCGCTGGAAAGGATCATGCCGAACTCCGGAGGGGTAAGCGAGTCCAGAAGAAGAACCCAGATGGTGATACTCAGTGATACTGTATGCAGAACCTATAAGGGGACATGCCAGCAAGATGAAAGTGTACAAAGAAAAAATGGACAAAATACAGAGAAGAGCAGCGGCAAAGATATGAAGCGCTTATAGAACTGTGTCAACAAAGGCATTACGGGTACTTTCCAGCACACCCCCAATTGAATTTCTAATAGAGGAACGAACGGAAATGCATGAGAAAAGAGCGAGAAAAGATGAGCCGAGGCAGAGGACACTGTCAGGAGTGATGGCAGGTTGAAGTCGGCAAAGCGACATGGACCCGGGAAATAGTGAGGGACGTCACAACCCGGACAGAACGGAAATTGGCGATGTGAACTACTACATTACTCAAACGATGACAGGTCATGGCAGGTTCCGAAGCTACCTTTAGAAAATTGGAAAGTCCGAAATCGATCTCTACTACTGGCATTGCAAAAAAGAGACAGATACCACTCGGCATACCCTCCTGCGCTGTGAACACTGGAGCGATCAAAAACAAAGACTGTCCGCTAAATCGCTTCGTGACATGATGACTAGAGTTAAGAATGACTGGACTGTAGTAACGAGGTTCATGACTTCAATAATGAGCGAGATGGAGACGGATGAGTTCGAGGGAAAATGGAAAACATGAGGAGGTAGAAACTTTTATGCCACAGACTTTCTCCTGTATATTGTGTTAATGAACTCCTGAACTCCTAAAGGGGAGAGATCTCTGAAGAAATTCTGAAGCGGTTCCGGAGAGGGGGCGGTTCGTGGGGGTCAATGATAGGGCGCTCCCTGTATTATTATACCTACCACTACAAACAAAAGACTTGACAAGCCAGCTCGCCATCTCACCAGCTCATGAATTTCGTGGGAATGGCTTTACAGTAAACCGAGTTTGCGTTGCTCCTAAAATCCAACCTACGCAGGAATACCAAGCCAAGAGCCAATGTTTTCCAAAAATTCTCTTCTCTTTATCAGAGCAACTCGGTGAGCAGGACGCAGGTCAAATATTGGCTTAAATAACTACCTACAACGCAAAAAGACCTGCAAAAGTCTCCACTCCATAATATTAATAGCTTTGTCATCGATATACCATACGCCCTCTTTATAAACACTCAACACCCTGTATACATTGTAAATATCCATTCTTAAGACTACCAATAGAAACACACTTCAACCTGTTGTGAAGTATTGACACAGACACACTATACCGAGTGTTACGGATTAGCCTGGTAAATGTTGAGGCGTGTGAGGATGCTGGACACAAAGGAGTCGCCCTGCTCGATAGTCGAGTATCGGCATTCCTGCCGGCGGGGAGCCCGTTTACCGGCCCTAATGCCATGTTTTATTACCTGTCCGGATTATAAAGGATAACATGATAATCTCGACCCTGACGTGCATGATATTTATTTATGGACCGATAAATCAAAGGTATTTAATTCAATCTTCGCCAGGGATGGTCGAAAATTTACCAGTATATAAATATGAATTTTTTGTCATGACTTTTCTAGTCAAGGCTTTTAATCAAGGCTGATTAAAACGTGAGTATATCCTAATATTGATTCTGGAATATGCAAATTGTGCTAAGATTATAAATTATACTTTAATAAGATTTTCACTAGTATCCCCAAACGAATTTTATCAATTTAATTATGATCGTAGTCAAGATCCCCAACAGATACATAAAGTGAGTCATAACTGGTTAACAGAAGAGATTATTTTAATTTGAAAATCATCTGAAGAAAGAAGACTGTCATTATCGAGGAACTACAATACCAGCGAGGTTGAGTTTCATCAATTTTTGGCCCTGAATGGACTGCATTAGAAATTGGTAACAGTTGGTGATAACTGTTACCACGATGAAAACAATCATCGGCATTTCATGACGTTTATCATTGTGTTAGTTTTTTACTTCTTGTAATTTTTAGAAATACAATTTATCACCGCGACAATAATCATCACCAACTGTTTACAATTTCTAATGCAGTCCATTCAGGGCCAAAAAGTGGTGAACTTCAATCTCTTGTCTGGTTTCTCAATGGTGACGGTGACATCCGTTCTTACACCAATTATGACCTTGTATAGGTACCTTCCTAGCTCCATCCTATTTATTTATGTAATAATTGATTTCAAACTACCTATTAGCGAACCGTAAAGCCTATGGAATACTACCATTTATATTTATGTGCAATTTAATATCAAAAGAGAAGTGTTTATCAAAAGCCATGAATGATTTCACATTAATCGAACAAGGAGTTTCTATATAGAAAATTTTAACTCGAGATTTATGTGATCATAAATTAAAGCGTTCGGTTAATTAATTAAATTTAATTTTGCATTGTAAAGATCACGTAGGTGACTATCTCAATGTCGTAATTTATATTGATTTATTATGTTGGCTGCTACTATGCAAGTTTTCATTTATATTAATTTTAAAAACATTATGTATTGTTGTACAATGCGAGATTTATTTCGTAAACGGCTTCTATCAATTTTCTTCAGTACATAATTGAATGCAGCTGTAACAGGATTATGTATAACTAATAAAACGAACGTCATAAAAAATAATAAGAGAAATTGTATGACTAACGACTATTTTTAACAATATACATAATTATCTATAAAGTAACGAGACAAAAATTATCAAAAGCTTCAACGTATTCCCTTTTGACATAATTTGAGGCCAAATTGCGACAGATGAACTTCTCCACACGATTAACATTTTCTGAAAATAGTACTAACTTCTTCGAATCTGTAAGCATTTTGACATGATATGTACCGTCATATTTGCTTGATTTGCCATATTTAGTATATTATAAGTACCTAAGTACTAAGACCGTAAAGGACTGGTTAGGTATCGAAGACAATAATAATTATTGTCTCAAACCAGCACTCATTCTGCGGAAAGTTTGCATTCCTTCGTAATGCTGAACAAATGTTGAACGTTTGGGAGCAAAAACTCGCTACCTAGCTCTCACTCCTATACACATGACGACATTTCTCCGGCAATGCGAGCGTATGCAAACGTTCGTAGTAGTTGGGAAGTTTCTTGCGTGATTGATTAGAAATTAAAATTGCATTTATTATTTTCACTAAACGATATCTATAAAAGTCAATATTTTAATCCTAAAGTGTTCATGTTCATAATTCCTGTTCAGGATCGGCCAGTAGCGTAGCAGGTTATCGTGTATGCGACTAAGTCCGTATGCCTGCCATGGGATTTGTTTTTGTTTTCCATCTTCATCGCTCCGATTTCAATCTGTTAAACTGTTCCACTTCCACGTCAACTTTCACTAGTTATCAATGAAATAACGTCGTCTTCAATGTGTTTATTTCAACGATTTTTTTTATATAAAAGAGGAAACATTGGGCTTAACTATGTAGACAAGACATAGGCGCTCCACTCTTGTAATTTTGGCTTTGAGATCTAACTCATATAATCATACACAAGTTCAAAGTATATAATTTTTTTTCAAAGACGAAGACAATAACCAAGGCGAGACTGGGATTCGAACCCAGGTAGTGGCAGCGTCATATAGGATTAGTAGTCTGCAACGACTCTATTTTATTTGCCACCAGTTTTAATTTCTCTATATTGCTATACATGCTGCACAACTCTCCTTTCATAGTTTTGGCCACTTAGTAATCTGCACCTATGTTTCTCGTTAAACTGTCTCTATGTCCCGAGCCCATGTTTTTTTATTAGGCTTTTAGGCTAAAATTTGTATGACAGCCTGATTTTTGATAATGGTACTCTGTTCTTATCTTCTATGACTGGTAGGCATAACATTTCTTCATAATTCGGCCCAATAAGCACCTACAGAGCTTTATTGTTTGGATGTGATGTCAGACTCCAATTCACCTCCTAACTCATACATGATTTTCAATTTTTAGCTATTTTAGATCAAATCCTTTCAAATAGTATGCGCTTTTCCTGATAAATCCAGCCCAAGCACTCCTAATAATATTAATTTCCTGCAGTAAGGTTGCGTAAACTTTATTGAACGAGCATGAGGCCCTAGTGGACCATCAAACCATAATACGAAGAACCTCCCATACTAAGATCTGGAAAAGAGCCGGCCATAAGAAAAGTGAAGAACGATAGGTCACCGGGTACCGGGTCAGATCCCCAGGTCAGGTAGCAGACGGTCCCAGCAGATGATACCATGACAGAGACGTTAAAAGCTCTATATGAGTCAGGTATTGCAATCATCCATCATATCTACAACAAGAACAGGTCAGTGGTCAAAAGACTGGACCCAATCCATCTACATCCCAATTCACAAGGAAAGCTCTCGTGATATCGATGAGAATTATAATAGAACAATAGCGCTCATATCTCACGTCAGGAAAGTCCTCTTTCACATATAACAAGCAGGGGAGATTAAAACCATCCCTTCAGACGCAAACCGCAGAGGATCATGCCGGATTTATACCGGGACGTGAATGGCACTAGAGATCAGTTACTTAACATACAAGGCTATGAAACTAACAGAAAAATTATATAAATATACCGGTTCTTCTATGTTTTTTTTTTACTACCCCAAAGCATTTTAGACACGGTCCACTGGAATCACCTGTAGGACATTATCAAAGAAATGGCAGTACCAGAACACCTGGTACACCTAATAAGAGATCTCTACATAGCGAAGCAAGGCTATGTGAAGGAAGATCGAGAACGGACTATTGAGCAGCTTCAAAACAAAAAAGGAGTTCGGTAAGTCCGCGTACTCTCGACCATCATTTTCAACATCTATGGTGAATGGATCATGCGCAAAGCCACGGAAGATTGGAGTGTTGTGAATTGAAGATTAAACCTGAGATTGGTAAGGTCACTGGTATTTTCTATAGCTACATAAGGGAAACATGGACTATCAACGTCGCCTGTCGCAGAAGGATGAGATGATTTGCTTTCTTCGCTGCCTTCCTGATGATTTGCTACCAAAAAATGTTCAGAATTGCATACCTCACAGAATGAATATATCCATTCTAAAAGAACTGAACTTCCAAGCCAGCAAAAGACTAAAAGACCAACAACTCAAAGACATATCCCAGTTCTCCAGACATGTAATAAGATGAGAAGGAATGGGACAAGTTAATGATCCAAGGCAAAGTCGAAGGCAATAGGAGACGAAGAAGGTCCCCAAATCTATTAACTGGTCAAAGAAAATCACGGACAGGTCTCAGAATGTCTGAGATCATGACCAGCTCAGAGGAACGTGAACTCTGGCGGACCATTTCTGCACGACCCTCATGAAGATCACGGAGCTTGGACGCGAGGTACGACAAGAAGAACTATAAAAGACAAACTGACCTTTAAATGATATATTTTCCCAGTTCTTGAATCCCATAAATACAACCATAAACTAATGGATGTTCTAAATGGAGAAATATTTTCTTTTACTAATTTTTTTCTGGTTGTTTCTGACTTTCTGGTTTTTTGGTTATGAAATTGAATTCCGTCGACTGAAGAGCTGTCAAACTCTTCCCATGAAATTATTTTGATGATGTATATGGTCAGGTTGACTCTTGTATATTATATTTTCCTAATATTTTGATTCTTATACAAAACTGTAAATAAGTCACATACAGACCTGAGGTCGACTCAGAATCTGCACGTTTATGCAGTATAATTAGCCTCATATTTGTGACTCTTGAGATACGTTAATGTAAAAAGTTTTGTGAAGAGTTGAGGATTGATTCTGCCAGAAGAGAGAATGAAATATTCAAGTTTGCATGTCAAATCGTACCTATATCAGAGCTGGGTAAAGCCCTCGACAAAAGAGCTTGAAGTCACAAGTCCCAAGCCCTATTGAGAAGAACTTAGAAGCCCAAGCTACAATTCCTTTTTAAATCTAAAGAGATTTGAAATTCCCAATTCACTTGAAAACAAATTGCAGCGAAGACCACAAGCCCTTTTGTAAAGGATTTGAAGATCTTTGGGGGCTGTAAGTTCTGAAAAAGAGCTTCAATTCTTCGAAAAGAGCTTCAAGCCCTTGAAAGCCTCTTTGTTAATATAATTTTCCCCTAATTTCTTTTTGATTCTTCGATTCTTTTCAGAATCGATTTAAATCAAATACCTTTCCAAGACCTCCCACCATCTTCCGTTTTCTCAGCCGCAGGATCCGAATTGCGAGGTGCAACTCGCAAGAATATTCACATACTTTTGTTTTCAAGAGCTTCTTCTGTCTTCCTTTATTAAAGGGCTTTGGAATTGTGAATGAAAAAGGGCTTCGATTCCTTTTGAGGGCCTTACAACCCTCAAGAGCTTTGAAAGCCCTCAAAAGGAATTGAATCTCTTTTTTGCATTCACAATTCCAAAGCTCTTTTATAAAGAAATTCAACCCCAAAGCCACAATCCTTCGTTTTAAGGAAAAGCTCCAAGTCATGGAATCAAAATTCCTAACAGGGCTTGAGGCCCTCTTTAAAGTCACAGCCCTCAAGCTCTGCCCAGCTCTGACCTATATCAGGTTTTTTATAATATGTAGGTTTATACTATAATAAGTAGTTTTTCAACTTAAATTTTAATAATTAAAAAAAATATTTTTTTATTTAGTCGCTTTGCTTGATTAATGATATTTTGATGTCTCGCCACATTGCTAATTATTATACTGTCGTTTAATTAACTACCTACTTCTAAAGATCAGTGGATTATTTATCGAATCTCTTCGTTCCTTTTGTGATTTATTTATTACTATTTAGTATTTAAATTAATTTTGTTCTGCATGCAAAGGTGTCACATATTGGAATTTATAGCATTAAATTAAACAATAATTACATTCAGAACTAATATATGGTTCAATTAGTACCAGAACATATCAAGAATACGACATGTAAGGTCGAATAGATTTATGGAGATTCTTATGATTCGCACAAGGACAATTGAAAAGTAGGTGACTATTGTCACCCCATCAGCTATTAAATCAGGATAAAGCATAAGTAGTAACTGAATAAATTGACTTAATTCTTCCCATAGCACATATGCACATACTTATAAGTAAATAAGAATACATAAACAAATCTGTCACTTAAATACTACTATATGATAATTAGAATATGTACCATACTAAATGGAAGGTATAACTCCAGTTCTAGCACTACCATATTATAGTTATTACCTACTACAATAGACAGGAATGTCAGAAGTTACAAATCCTACATTAGACATGTTTATAGTGTTTAATACTATTGCTCTCTACAGGGATTTAGTCAGATGTAGCCGTTATTGGTAGGCAGGAGAGATAGTTTATAGGACCTGGCATTGAGAAAAAGTCACTTCAATGAATGTTCCAGGGCATTACAAAGCGCGTTGAAGATGCATCGTAATCATAAATATTGGCCCAAGAACCGTGGACGCTGATCTGTAAATAATAAATATCATTGGGAGAAGTTATATGTATATCCTGATATCCTGCAGGGAGATTTCAAATAAGAACGTCTTCAACGAATCGAACCATGAAGCTGAGATGTTTCTTATCTTATGGATTTTATTATATCGTTGATTCAAAAACTCGTAAAAGTCACTGTAGAATTTTTGTGGGCTGTTATGTCGAAGAGATCTTCTCATTTTTTTCAATGTTTATGGAAGTGTACCATGAAATTTGTAGAAAATATTTCCGCGTCAATATCGAAAATAAATTTTTATATAAAAATTTTATTTATTAGTCATTTTAAAAAATTAAGTTATCCACTTTGAAAAATTATTTTTTAATACACGTCACAGCAGAATTGACATTCTCAATTGCGCTGGAGCTAGCACCAGCAAATTCTGAGTGACTATGCCGAAGCCCTCGAGAATATTTATACGTCTAAATGGGTATTTCATCGCCATTAATTAGACAGCTCCAAGTGGAAACTGAAATTAATAAAATGTCCCGTTATGATTGATCACAGTCGACACGGGCTTAGCAAATTCTTCAGACATCATTAGTCATGGAATTTTACATTCAGACTTGAAATTAATTCAATTACGAACAGCTACAGGTGACGAAGAAAATGTCATTGATGAGTCTCGCATCTTCAGTGAGGTGCGTTTAACTCGACTTGAATTCCAGAGTAATTATTGTAGCTGACATAGAAGAGGAATTTATTTCAGAACTGAATTAGATAGAGGGAAGACGTACAGAATGTGAATTGATCTATAACTGAAATATTACGAACATGTGTGTGAGATACAACAAGGTAAAGATGTAGTATTAAAGAGTAATGATAAATTACTGATAACGACAATTTTTTCTGTATTATCTAATTAGAATATGAATATTGCAAACGGGCCTGAGATAAAATGTTACAGAAGCCTGCTAAATTAAGTTAAATAAAAACGACCAAAGACCGGAAATGGTAAAATCACGAAGATATGTTACCTAATTGGGTATACAGGGTGTATCTAAATAACACCGAAAAAAAATAAGGGGTGATTCTGTGATGAAAATTAAGGGGTGTATTTGGTATAGAATTTTTCGAAAAAACTCTCCCCGAAAAAGTTACACCCCTCCGAGAATTAAGAAAAAATGGTTTTTATTTTTTATTTTCCCTGTATATTAAGCTAAAGACACGAAAATTGGTAAATATTAATTGTCAATGAAACTACATATTTTGAATTTTTTTCAACCCTGATGTATGCTTAGAAGGGATTGAAATAGTCAACCCCTAAGATATTTTACCATACAAATTTTTTTTTTTTTTATTACAAATTTTCTCTAAAAAACACGACTGAATAGATCAATGAATCTACAAATTTTTTTATCTCCACAAGTTGTTTCGAAAACTTAAGCATTTACGAGGAAAAAACTAAATGAAATGCATTTTCACAAAGATGAGCTAACGCGAGGATATTTTGCCTTAAGGTCTAGTGGTCTGTGCTTAGCAGTGACATTCATAAAAACAATAATACTGATAGCATTATTATTGTATTGTTGACCTTCGACAGTTTCTTTTTTCATTCTTTGCTTACTATTGTTTTAGTTGTAAGAATCTTTGCCTAATTTTTTGGTTGGCTATTATTGTTCAATAAAACACTCTATTTATAACATGAGCTTGCAATACATTTATTTTTTTCTCTTAAGTGCGCAAGTTTCAGAAAAAACTTATGGAGATAAAAAAGTTTGTAGATTAATTGAGCTATTCAGCCGTGTTTTTTTTTTTTTAAAGAAAAATTTTAATCAAAAAAAAAAATGTAAGGTAAAATATCTTAGGGGTTGACTATTTCAATCCCTTCTAAGCATACTTCAGGGTTGAAAAAAATTCAAAATATGTAGTTTCATTGACAATTAATATTTACCAATTTTCGTGTCTTTAGCTTAATATACAGGGAAAATAAAAAATAAAAACCATTTTTTTTTTATTCTTCGGAGGGGTGTAACTTTTTCGGTGAGAGTTTTTTCAAAAAATTCTATATCAAATACCCCCCTTAATTTTCATCACAGAATCACCCCTTAATTTTTTTCGGTGTTATTTAGATACACCCTGTATAACAATAAGTAACTTTTAGAAATCTTTGAAATTTTAGGAATTTTTTTTTTATTACTTTTCGATTGTTCTTTGATGCTATTAATTATTTTCAGCGTTGAAGAGAAAAGCATTGCTTCTCAATTATTGTTACTTTTAACTGGTTTCTTAATCTTCGAAGTCTTAACTTAATCTAACAAAATGCTTTTTAAATCATTAATGTGATTTCTGGATTTCCAGATATTTTTGAAAACTAAATGTAAAAAAAAGTAAATGTTTTCATTATCAATTTGATTGGTTTTAACATTTTTATCAGCTTTAAAGACTCTGCGTTTGTTGGTTCTGGGGGAGCGTTCCAAAGTTTTATCCAGGAATACTGAGTAGAGTTAGAAAATAATGGAGCTCAATTTGAAAACTTTTTTTAGTGAACTTTGTGTTATTGTTGCCGAATTATTAATTTTCTTGTTTATGTTTATGTTATTATTTGTGTATTAATTGGATGATTTTTTTATATGAATTTTAGATTTGTATTACAATAATTGATATCAACGATAACATATTGTAAAGACCCTGCTATGACAAATTCAATAAATTTTGTACAGGTTCTTATAACGCAATTGGTTGGGCTAAGAATCTCGCAACCTGAAGCTGGCCAAGTTCAAAAGGGTGCGTAAGCCATAAAACAATAAAAAGAAGTACGTCGTATCTGGCATTTATACGACTTTTGCTTCAAGCAGTAATGTCATATCTGCATTTAAGCGATTTACACCACCTATGAAATTTGACATAAGCTACAAAAAAAAGTATCTTACTAATAGCGAATTCGAGTTACTGCACTTTTCTGCTCCGGGTGCGCACCGAGACGGAATCTCGTGTTCGATTTGTAGGACTCCGTTCCAGTGCTTTTCGTAATCGTATTCGAGTTAAAGTGAACTCTAGCGGTGCATATCGTAATTGTGTTCGAGTTACACTTGCTCTCTGGCAGTGCACAGGAAAATATGTTCGAGTCGTATGGCGAAACTGTCCCGGAGCAAAATAAACTGCACCGTCAAATTTGACGATGCAACGGTGCACTCCCGTAAATTTAGAGGTTACAAATAGCGGGAAAATTAAATACTGATTCCTTACTGATTCCTAGTAATTCCTTAAACCAAAAATTTGTGGATAAGTACATTTTACGTATTGTATGAATTACAACTTATTACAATAATTAAAATGGATCACGCCTTGTAGTTCCACGACTCTGTTATAATAAGAATAACATCATAACAACAAACAACCGTGATAGGTATAGGATAGGGATAGGTAGAAGGCTATAATGAAAATTGAAAATGCAGACTGGAGGGAAACTGGATTGCACACTGCACTGCACCGGTGCATGGCGCTCTGGCTCTGGCTCTGGTTCTGGCCTGCCCTGACACAGTTCGATTCCATACAGAGTCGAAATGCGAAAGTTCTGCTCCGGACTGGAGCAGAATTCTGGGCAGAACTGATTCAGAGACAGATCGATCTCGCTCCGAGCAAGTGCAGCCAACTCGAATTCGCTATAAAGGTGCCCACAGACTAGCATACATGTGTGTCCTACATGTTTGTCGTAAACGCTTGCGCATTCATGTTTGCCAGTGTGTGGGCAAAAACCCTCAAACATGTATGTCATACAAGTTTTCTGGTTTGACCGGAATTCATGCACGTCAAGCATGAATGATGCATACAGATTGATGGTGTGTGGCCGTGTTCACTCTTCATTTGCACACATTTTTAGTGTCAGTGTCTCGTAATTTTTTTGAATTATTATTTGTTAGAGCTATTATTAATGTTTTAGAAACAAAATTTAGTAGGCAGAACAAATTTTATTGTACATAGAAACGAATTAATTGTTAAGTTGTTGATTGCCAAAAAATAAATTTAGATAATAATTAATTTAATATTTTTAGATAACTGTTATTAATTTCATAACATTATTACTATTTAAGTATTTAGTTTGTTTTCGCCTGCCGGACAATGTCTGCTTTTATAAGAAACATGTCGAAAACCTTTTTGACAGAGTTTATTGAGATTTACAAAAGTTATCCTTGTCTATGGAAAACAAAAAGTAGTGATTACAAAAATCGATACAAGATACAAAATTGTGTTCTGTTTTTCTATTACTGGAGACACTAACGTTAATAGCGTTACGTATAACTATCTTCATCCATCCTCAGGTAATTTCCCCAATCGTCTGGTTCCAATCGTAGTTCTTCTAGAAGATTTATATGCGTATATTGTGAGCGTTTTAAAAGCCAATCATTGACCCATTTTATTCGAATTTTCGGCTTTTGAATTAATTTATTTCTTTTCTTTTTAACTAGAACAGCGTACGCCGCTGGCAGTAAAATATATTCGTCCTCACTGTTCATCGCGTACTTCGATACTGCTTGTGTGACAAGCTAGTGTGTAGATCTGTGGCTGAGAAACGCTCATCGTACATGGACGATGCACATGTATGGCAAACATGTATGACGCACTTGTGTGCTAGTCTGTGGGCACCTTAAGGAAAATACTCTTAGCATACATGTGCCCACAGACTAGCATACATGTGTGTCCTACATGTTTGTCGTAAACGCTTGCGCATTCATGTTTGCCAGTGTGTGGGCAAAAACCCTCAAACATGTATGTCATACAAGTTTTCTGGTTTGACCAGAATTCATGCACGTGCAAGCATGAACCTGCATACAGATTGTCGGTGTGTGGCCGTGATCACTCTTCATTTGCACACATTTTTAGTATCAGTGTCTCGTAATTTTTTGGAATTATTATTTGGGTAATCCTGTTGTTTAGTCTTCCAAAACACCCCTCACATGCCCATTCCACTTTTTCCACTCGCGTCGCTCACAGCAGTCACAGATTGCTGCATTAAATCAGGTCCTTGGTCAGGGTAGGTGTTTTTTTTTATTTTAGGGACATTTAAAGGAAAAAAAAACTTTGACAGCCATTAAATACGCCATGTCGGACAGCGGAGCCAAATTTTTGACGCTACTCCAAATAATTTGGCATTTCCAAGATATCTCTGAACCAAAAATCACATCAAAAATTTCTAAAAAGTATTTTGTTAGACCCTCAATTAAGCAAATTATATTTTCTTTGACCATCTTCGTGTCTCCCATCATTTCTGAGAGTTTAACTCATTAAAATCAATTAAACGTATCTCTTCAGTAATAAAAAAAAAGATTTTCCAAAATATCTCGAAAAAAATTTTCTAAAGGGCAATTGTTTGACCCTCAAGAAGACATTTTTGTCATTTGAGAATCGATTATGAGATCTCCATACACATTAAGATCAATTCAAACCGTCAATGGAGTACGTAGTGCTCTTAATTTTTCTTTAAGGCCAGATAGACACTAATCATGTCAAAAACAATTATATCGATATTAAAAAAAAATCTTTGCCCAATACAAACTGAAAATCAAAAATGGGAGTGTTTTAAGCGCGAGCACGGACGAAAATTCACGATCGTCAAAACACTCATTTTCAACGTGGGTCACACAAGATTTTTTGTTAAATCATCAAGAAACGACAATTCATGAATTCGAAGTCGTCAAGAAATATAAATTTATGAATTCTAGAGATTGGTAGGTACATTTTACATTATCAAAAAAATAAAGCTTAATGAAAGCTTGTTTTTTTAATAATTGTCATTTATGTCACGTTTAAGCACAAAAGTGCGTAAAAGAATGTCATTTTGAAACCATAAAGACAATCAAAATCGCAACTTTATGCAACGATCTTACAAAAAATGCTTTTAGGCACTGAGTGCTTAAAAGTGACATAAATGACAATGAAAAGCAAGTTTACATGAAGCTTTAAGTTCTGTCACTTTGATAATATAAGATACCAATCTCTAAGGCTCAAAAATTTATATTTCTTGACAACTTAGAATTAACAAAAAAATCTTGTGTGACTCACGTTGCAAAAGGAGTGTTTTGACGATTGTTAAACTCGGCTTTCAGTCTCTTTTGACAATTTTCGTGTGTGCTCAAAACACCCCATTTTGCAACTCGTATCACAAAATGTTATTGTAAAACTACGATTTCCGAGGACAGCGGATAGCGGTGCCGTATTATAGCAAATCTAATAAAACGTGATCCTTGTATTTTATCTACGTATGCGGTTCTTTAGATAACGAGTTTCGTTAGCAAAAAAAAACTCATGGATAGTGAGTTTATTACGGCCGCTCAAATACGGCACCGCAATCCTAGGAATCCGTAGCTTCGGTCCCTCAAATAGGCAATAATTTTTTTATTTGACCATCTTTGTGCCTCTGACCGTTTCTGAGACTTCCATACTCATTAAAACCAGGTAAATGGCAATGAGAAAGTTCTCAAATTTTTCCTCTAATAAAATATCTCGAGAACCAAAATTCACACCGTAGATTTATAAAAGATAGTACCTAAATTACGCACCTTGTTTATAATTTAACCATCTTCGTGCTTTCGACCATTTCTGAGATCTCCGTACTCATTAAAATCAGGTAAAAGTAGCAATGGAGAACTGCTCTAATTTTTTCTCTAACAGAATATTTTGAAAGCCAAAAATCAGACCAGAGATGTCTAAAAGACATTTTGTTAGTCCCTTATTAACGCAACTTTTTTATAATTTGACCATCTTCGTACCTCGACTGTTTCTGAGATCTCCCAACTCATTAAAAGCAGATAAAATAAGCGATGGAGCAGTTTTCAAATTTTTTTCACTAACAGAATATCTCGAAAACAGAAATCACACAGAGATATCTAAAGACTTTTTGTTAGTCGCTCAATTACCCAACTTTTGTATAATTTGGCCATCTTCATACCTCTGACCGTTTCTGAGATCTCTCAACCAGGTAACGGTATGGACATCTCTGTCAGAATGAAAGCTAAAACCAGGTAAAAGTATCAAAGAGATCTCCAACTCATTAAAACCAGGTAAAAGTAGCAATGGAGCAGTTCTCAATTTTTTTCACTAACAGAATATCTCTAAAACCAAAAATCATACCGTAGATTTATAAAGCATATTTTCTTAGTCCCTTAATTACGCAACTTTTTTATAATTTGATCATCTTTGTGTTTCTGACTGTTTCTGAGATCCCCATACTGGTCCTCCTTATCTTGTCAGCGGTTAGCAGTAAACCACTAGTGCATGTGTGGTATCGTTGCATTCATGAAGAAAAGGAGAATCGATTTATGACAAAAAAGGGAGGGTAATTATGTGGGGTAAAAAAACGTGGACTTCACAGCTTAGAAAATTTAGTCTGAAAAAATATGTCAACGTCATCGAGGTAGTTCCAAAATAACTATTTGTAATACAAGTTGCATAATGGAGTGTTTTATGCATGTGACGAAAATTGTTAAGACAATCGTCAAGTGCTTGAAACACTTCTTTTGCAGCACTTATTACACAAGATTTTTTGTTAAGTCGTCAAGAAAGTATAATTTTTATGAAGCTTATCTATATAACTTCTCAGCTAAGGGTTCGGCCTTAAAATCGTGGACGACAATGTAGTGGGAGATATGCGACATTCTGTTCACCGCAAAGCGATTAATTATTTAGTTTAAGCGATGTCTCTCTCACGAAAACATCGAATTATTATTCTGCTTTTGGAAGACGATATTTTTCCCAGTTACTTTTCTCAGAGTTAAAAAAGACAATATGGTGTACATCCCGTTAATAGACACAGACAGGAGTATGGAGAGTTCCATCATTTTGTACAGACAGTTGCGAAAATATCCGGAAAGGTTTTTCCAGTACCTACCTTAGGATGTCTGTATAGAAACGTTTGACGCAGAAAATTATTTGTGTCTTGCCATAGAACAGGCCTAATTTGAACTTCTGATATCAATTTTTTTTTTAAACACGAAGCTATGTTGGCGTGTTGACAACACACAGATCAAACAACGTTGAATTCAGAACGACACGCTTAGTCGCTAAGCGATATGTCGCGCATGTTTGGTGTCAGTATGGCCGCCCCAATCTGTTGTTTACGTGTTTGAATTTCTTTTTTGTCGCTCTGTCGTCCACGACTTTCCGGCGTGGCTCACGACAAATCGGTCGCCAGCCTGGCCGAACCCTAATAAGTCGTACAACAAAATATGAATTCTATAACTTGATATTTTATATTGACAAATTAACATACTTCACGAAAACTTGTTTTTAAATGACATTTATGTCACTTTTAAGTGACAAGTGCGTAAAAGAACATACTTTTAAGCATACTTATGAGTAAAAGAATGTCATTTCGAAACTGAAATGACAATTAAAATATGAACTTTATGATGCCATTTAACAAAATAAAGGTTAAACAAAAAAGTCAATAATATTGTGCGTAACTTTTGAACCATCCTGTATATTAAATTGATATATTATGTCTATAAAAATTATTTGCTTATTTATCTTAACCGAAATTACTTAACATATAACTCGTGGCTTTCCAAGGTCCTTCAATTTCTTCAAAGACTCAACCACGATATCTTAAGCATAAATCAACTTTTTTTAAACGTTTTCCAAAATATAAGGAGTATTCAGAACTGAACAAAATTTTGGCAGCTTCAGGCGGCTTGAACTTTTATTTTAGGAAGATAGAAGTTTTAGCAGGAAATAAATAATTATTGTAGAGAGTATAACACAGAAGATTTGATTGATCGTCCCGAGCGCAGTAGCTGAAGAACTATAGAACTATAATCTAGAAATATTATGGAATTCAATTTCTCCCGGTTCGACTCTCTCAGGCGTTAAAATTAAAAAACTATATGATAGATTGAAATGAATGTTGATCGATAAATGATGCTGAATCATGGTAAGTAAATTAGTTATAATTACGACACTAAATACAAAAATTAGTGGATCTCTACAAGTTAGTTGAACACAAATACAAACGCAGTATCCTTCTTGACAAAAAAAAAAAACAATTAAATAGGCAGCAATTAAATAAACCTTTTAAATATTTACACTGAAACAAAATCTGCAAAAGAAAATAATAAACGATCTTCAGTGTTATATACTACTTCGTAATGTCATTTTGAATACCTGTTATATCTTATCTTTGCAATGTAAAAGACGATACTGTCTTGTAAATGTATCTTGTTTCATGCATCTTGCTGTCATAAATATGATTTATGTCATATCATGCATGAGTTAAAGGGAAGGGTATCATCTGATGCTGTGTGAGAAAGGATCTTCTTCTCCATGCGACACGGAACTACCTATAATGTTGACTTTTTGAGAATTCATTGACATGAAACCAGGTAGTGTCAAAAACTATTAAGATAAGAAGGAATCATCATCTAAAGTTTAGTAATTTGTCTTAATTATAAATATTCAAGTTTTTAACATCGGGTGAGCGTCGGATTTTGTCTCTTTCCGATTGAATTGACTTGATGAAGCCGTTATGCAGGTAGATAATAATAATCAGGTTTACTTTTCAGTGTTAATTGTGCAAGAGAGGCCGCTGACGTCCTTATCGTCATTCTAATTCATGCGATATGCTAATCACCCAACTTAAAAGCTACCTGTCGCCAGATCATTTTTCTTCCGCCATGATTTCTGTTGCTTTTATTGAAATTAAATGCAGTTAAATATCTTAAAGTTAAAAGATTTACGAATACTTAACGCAAATCGAATGATGCTTTAGCAGAATAATTTATGTGTATGCAAAGCATTATAACGGCGTTAGGGTTTTCGGTGGTGTTGGTGGTAGTACGTTGATTTGGTACCTAGTTTGTTGATGAGGATATCTTTCTATGAAGATAAATCAGGACGTTGTTTAATGATGTAGCGCCTCCTACGGCTTTTTGCACGTTATTCAAGCGCAAATAAAGCGTCAATTGATGACAGATCGCGTGACTATAATAATAGATGATTCTTTACACTGGCAGAAGTTACAATCTTGACTACTTCGCACGTTCGATCAAAATCAAGATTCGGATGAATTTTTCAACCACTGTGAGAATTTAATTTATTTCAAGATCTTCCTTGATTATAAAATCTGTTGCCAGATTAGTTAATAACACCTTTTATGAAATGATATAAGATTACCCTGTTGATTTCCATAGTCTCTAACGAAATTTAAAAATCAATCGTCGAGTGTATAAATAAGGTTTTGTAAATTACAGAATGATCATTACAGACGCATATTGCATCGAAAAGCCGAACATTAATGGACTTCATTATCGAAAAATTATTCAAACTGTTTTATAAAGAACCTCAAGACGCAAATAGCCACGGAGTTGGAGTCAATTAAAAGATTAATGCGTGGGTAAATATAAACAACTGATGTAGGTGTTCTCATTAGGACGTTTATGTATATTATTACCAGGGAATCATATCAGAACTCCATGAAAATAACGCTTTACGTGGGAAAAAGGCGGGCTCTGTAATTTAAAACGAGAAATTCGAAAGCTCTCATAATTCTTTAATCGATTTCAGAGATGAAGCATTAATAATTCAGCTCTTAATCGAAAATGGTAAGACCAGTACGGTTTTTATACTTTATTTTTGTTTTATATTTGGGAATGAAAATCTTTTTGATGATTTATTTATTATTTATATTTCACCCATTCCTCAAAAATATATTACAAACCTTAGTCATAATAATTATTGTAATCAGTGCAACCTTCAACATTTATTGCAAGTAATGAGTGGAGAGAAGTTGTAGGTACTTTATTGAAAAACAATCTTTAGAACTGGCGACGATGGAAATTGGAGCGAAACAGATCGGCGGCAGACTTCTAAAACCTCATAAAGTTAATGGATGCGTTTAATATTTTAAGAGACCTCTAACTCTTTTGAAGTTCTGTTTAACTCATTTATTCAGATGTTATTATGCATTTAAATTAAACTATTAAAAGCAGTTTCTTTGACTTATACTTATATGCTCCCACTTTTTCAATTAACACTACTCATTTTATGCAAATGCGAAAGAGCAGCATATAATGTTCTATCTCTTTTTATTCTCTTATATACATATCTTATAGAGCCACTTATTAACTGAGGGTCTCAATCCCCAAATATTAAAAAAATAATAAATGAGTTAACTTGGAATCGTACCTATAGATTAAATCTCCAAATATTTTTGATTCCAGAGTCACTGTAGCCCTACTTACAATACTGATAGGATTTCGAAAATACACTGGGTCAAGATAAGAATAAACTTGTTAAATAAGAGATATAAGTACACAGTCGATTAAATAGTAAAAAAGTTGCGATATTTGATTCTGAATTAGAACACAAAATCAGGTTTCAGGTATCTCAATTATTGGTTCTTTAAAAATCTGGAAAAGCTAAAAAATGTTTTAATAAATCTCTCACATTTATGATTGTCTGGTTGAGACGAAATTTTGTATTTTATTATAATTCTGATATCAAAGTGGCATCTTAGGGGAACAACAGCTCATTTATAGGGTTGGATAAGACAGCCGGACCAATCAACATCCCATTCCAATATTCCGCGCCAATAAACCAAGCAACAGAGCTTTAAAATCACCAGACTCTGACAAAAATAGTAACGGAATACCGACAATGTCAACACACGCGGAATAGCCCTCATTTCACAACTGCACAGTTTTCTACTCGAGTTGACCATTTTTATTATTAAAACTTTTATATAAAAGATTTAAAAAATAATATTATAAATGAAAAACTGATGGAGCAATGTAAAAAGTCCCAATTGACGAATTATGGAGAATTAAAAGGTTAAGGAAATCCTATCAGTTCATTATTAAGAGAGACACCCCCCCCCCCCAAAAAAAAAACAGAAATCATAGCTTTTTTTCAGAAACTATACAGTGACGCCATAATTTTTTGAGTTGAAGTGCAGGTTTTTGACGAGATAGTCTATATTGATAGGTACTTCCTGTGTGCAAAATCCAGACGCTCTCGGTTAATAAGTTTTCGCGTATTTGCAATCGGAAGTTCTTCCGTCCCGGTGTTAATATGTTCACAAGTTGTAATGACAACTAAATAAATTTATTTTGCATCTTGACCACTTGATGGCTGATAAGCCATGCGCTTTTTTGTAATATTTGTAAACTTCTCTATTATACTGCCCTGTTAACTCAAAAGGGCATATCTACAAATTTTTTATTTTTCAGGGTTTAACAAAAAATAAAGTACGCAGTTTCCTAAATATTTGTTAGGAGAAAGGGTCGTATTTCACATATATTTCAAACAGGCCAGGTCAGGTCAGCCTGACCCTGCAATGTTAAAAATAAAGGGGGTGAACTATCAACAGTCATTTTTACAAAAAAGCAGTTGTCAAGTTTGTTACATTTACATATGAATGTGAGTTTGTAATTTTTTTATTTGAATTTTATCAAGTTTTTAGAAATCATGTAGGTAATGTGCTTACTGTTCGTGCCCTAAAACATTAAAATAAAATACTAAATATCTCAAAAGTAATAATTTAGTAGATAGGCTCTTTTGCGTTTACAGGGTTTATAAGGGGGTAATCGCTCTTTCAAGACTGCCCAGAGGAAAAATGCTAATAAACCACAAACTGGAAAATCGGTAATCGCTGCTTTCCACTGCGCGCTCCTAAGGAGGATAAAACTAGTACCTACTAAATGGAAGAAGAAGGAATTTTGAACATGACATTATGGCCAACCCCCATCAGAGTTCTTACCATCAGAATTAATTAGAATTCTTAGAAAATTTATAGTTTCAACAATTAGATCACGTCAGCTTCACATCAATTCCGTGACTTTGTCCTGAAGAGGCTGTGATCTAATTGTTAAATTGATAGAAGCTACAAGCACCTTCGTTCATTACACGTTCTCATGTTCATTACAAATGATATAGAGGGCTTCACGTACTGCTTACATGACATTTTTAAACACCAATCGATTTTATTTAATTCAAGAAACCAGTGCATTTTTAAACGTGATTCATTCTTTATTGGTAAAAAAAGTTACGACCAGTTAAGGTTATTCATCAAAATTTTCCATAAGGGACAATGCTTTATGGGATGTCAGAGCAAATTTTTGACTTTCACGCCTCACGCACACTTTGCTCATTTTTTTCGTACTGCGAGAAGTACTTACATATCCTCTCGGAAGGACAGGTTTATGTACGGAACATGCAACGTCCTGCCAGAAGGGCAGTGTGTCTTGTATGTACAAAAGTACTCTCAGAACAGCTTTTAGCAGGACAACTGCTTGTATATACTGTATCATTAAAATTGTAATTTATTTTGTTTAGTGTTTTTTTTTAGAATTTATTGGGGATACTGAACTGGGTTGGTTGGACACAATTTAATTCAGTCCCTCAAAATAATTTTTTCTCTGCTCAAGAAACATCATAAATTTAAGATAAATACAGGTGTCGCAGTTTTTGCTATATCAGCAGTAATTCTAAATGCTAAATCAGTTCATATTGCGGCATAGCTTGTGAAAAATGATTAATTAATTATTCTAAAAACTTTTCGCGAATAGTTACCTACTTGTAATTTGTAAACTTCATCGGCAACTATAAATATGAAATAACAAAATACTTAATAATGATGTAATATAACGTAATTATAACAGTCACGAATTCTAGAAATTTTAGCTTGTCATTATGAAGTAATAGAAGGATGAAGAAGTTCTATCAAACGATAAATCGAGGTTAAAATATCAAGAAATACACAGAGCGGAGATGAGATGCCTCTTCAGAAAAACAATATACGCTACTTGAACGAAAAGAGGTCTTAACTTAACGACTGAAGGTACTCTCAGCCATTTATATAATGAAGAACACATGCACTGTCTCTAGATTGAAACATAAAATAAAATTAATGATTATTTTTTCTCTTCATTCATCCATCATGAGATAGTCATATCTACTTAACTAGAGCTCTTTTTCAGGTGGAACAAATTTATACCTACCTCTACAATGTATAGGTACATATGGTAATAAACATTATGTATAAAAGTGTTACAGAAGATGAGTAACAGCTTCATTTCTGAAATTCGGAAACCGACTTGAGTAAGGAACTAAATCAAGGCGAGTCTGTAATTTACTCCTCTAACGTATCGTTGAAGTCTCTTATAAAATCACGTCCAAATAACTCATTTTAACAAGATCTCGCATTAATGGAATAATTCATTCCATTTAATTCAGAACCTGAAAGGGGGCGTCATCTCGGGCTGCTAATGGGGTTATAATTATACGTTCCCAAACGCCAATGAATGAGGTGGAAAGTTCATTACGCGTGTTCGGAATGATTTACATGTAGACTTTAATTACAATTCCTACATGGTGCATTAAATATATCCTCACAAATCATTTCTGTAATGCAATAAACGATCCGGCTTGTTTTTCGACTTTGACAAGTGGTTTTTATTATCACGACATAAAAGGAATAGTTTAAGTTGATATTTGAGCCTTTAATTGAGCATAGTGTGCGTAAGATATTACTGTACATTTACATACACTATAGCCAATTTACGGGGTATTATCTCAGACACTTTAAATCACTGGTTGTTATAAATAGGTAAACGTTCTCAGCATGGTGTATTTTGTTTCAGCATGCTACACTTTTGTATAGGATACCCATCAAACATTTTTTTTACAAGCAATCATGGCAAGAACCCGGTGAGTCATAAGAATGGTCAGCGAGAATATCCTAAAAACTAAGCGTCGTCCGGCCTCAGGCATATTTTTTTTTAAAGAAAAATGGACCTAAAAAATCGACCTAAAAATTGTTATAAAATAGTTTTGAGCTTCTAAAATAACCGCTAGGGGGCGTAAGAGGCATCACCAAATACAAAATTGTTTTTGTTTCGTCCTTGTCGATCCTTCGTCCTTCGTCTTTCGTCCCACCCCCCTACAGATTTTTCTTATTATTTTTCATATTTAAAATATTTAAAATGCAACTCTCTTAAATAGCTTTGATTTTTTTTATCTTGCAGTTTTTTTAATAACTCCATAAAAATGAGGTGTTATCATTCCGGTTAACCTCGACGGAATTTAACAAGATTAGTCTCGTTGCTAAGTTTTCCCTCTTCTGTTTTTCATTTTGTTGCCACCGCAACCGGTAGAGGGCGTTATCTGACATGTAAGGAATAATCGTGATTAAATTAAATAGAATGGTATATTTATTTTTACCTAGTAAAAAAGATAATTAAGATAGGGTAATTCTTAAGGTGTCATTTGAAACCGCATACTTTCGCCCAACTTAGATATTTGCCAGCAAAGTTGTTTTATAAATGTTCAGAATTTGACCCCGCACGGATCAAATGGAAATCATATCCTTCGGTTAAAATTCAAAAATGTTTATGGCGATCAAAAGTCTCCATGGACATGAAGTCAATATGTATACAGGGTATTGAAAAATCGTATATTTTCTATTTTTTTTCTGTTCACCGTTGGTACTTCGTTATTAATGGAGCTATGAAGTTGGTTCAATTAGCAAACATGACGAATTTTTGTCGCTTATTACAATGTCTCATGGAAATATTTCATGACGTGAACTTTCAATTATTGTTTTTCTGTTTTCACTAATCTAATAAGCGACAAAAATTCTTCTCGTTTGCTAATTGAACCGACTTGATAGCTTTATAATAATTACGAAGTTACCAACGGTGAACAGAATAAATAGAAAGAAAAAAACATATTTTTCATCACCCTGTATACGTATTCACTTCACGCCCATGAAGATTTTTGATCGCTATAAACATATTTGAATTTCAGCAATTTTAATCGATTGATGATCCTGTTTGATCCGTGTTGGGTTCAAATTTTGAAAATTAATAGTTTTTGGCAGATAACTATACTACAGTTGATTAAACTTATTAAATTTCGTTGAGGAATAATCGCCATTTGAATTAACAAAGTTTTGACTTTCTCTCACCACTTTATTTATGAAGTTATTGAAAAAAACCGCAGATAAAAAAAAACGAAGATAACAAACCATTACAATTAGGGTATACCGGGTGTCCCAGACTTAATTGACCAGGCCATATCTCATATACAGGTTGAGATAATCGAGCCGAATAAAAGGCATATTATTATAATTCTTCAAGCTGTATAACATGACAGCATGAAAACAACCCCCACTCCAACATCCCCTAAGTTACAGCGCCCACCCTTAAAAAAATGAATAGCACCCTGTTACTTGGCTATTTTAAATAGGACGCCCTGTACGTAACGACAGAATACGATTCAAAATTTTATTCTCTTTTGATCTGCATTGAGGTATATTTTTGTGTATTCAAAATCAGTATTCGATTGTCTATTCAGATGATTTTTCAGATTCAAAATTGGTTGAGAAATAATAACCAAGAAAAGGTTCATCAAGGCGGTCATGATTTTTTATCTGAACTTTCTCTGAATGACTTTAGCTGTCAAAATTTATCAATATTTAAGTAGTCATAGTTTTTAACAGGCAGGTGATAGTTATTATTATAATTAAAGTCCAAACAATTTATTTAATAATTCTGATTTATTGGGAAATTTAAAAAAATAAAACAAGAGACAAAGCACTTTGAACCTTAATGATGACTGTGACCTACCAATTAAAAACTATGACCAAAATATTGATAAATTTTGACAGCTAAAGTCATTCAGACAAAGTTCAGATAAAAAATCATGACCACCTTGATGAACCTTTTCTTGGTTATTTCTCATCCAATTTTGAATCTGAAAAATCGTCTTAATAGACAATCGAATACTGGTTTTGAATACACAAAAATATATACAGGGTGCTATTAATTTTTTTAAGGGTGGGTTCTGTAACTTAGGGGATGTTGGAGTGGGGGTTGTTTTCATGCTGTGATGTTATACAGCTTGAAAAATTATAACAATATGCCTTTTATTCGGCTCGATTATCTCAACCTGTATATGAGATATGGCCTGGTCAATTAAGTCTGGGACACCCGGTATACCTACCCTAATTTCGAAAAATTATGAGAAAATATTTAAATTTTTTTTCTCATAGCTGTTACGCGCCATAGAGGCCACTTTAGAAGCTCAAAACTATTTTTAGGGTCACTTATTTTATTTAAAAAAAAAATGCCTTAGGCTGTACGGCGCTTAGTTTTCGAGATATTCTTAATGGACTCACCCGGTACAAGTGCCAAGTACATACATCAAGGTAACGCGTACTTAACGCATTCCTGTTATGAAATATTTTCAATTTGCACAAATGATGGATGGAATTCTTGTTTCAGTTTTAAAAAACTCGCTTGAATTAAGCTATAAGTACCTACCAGATGTTTCTTTCAAATTCAAATTATTTCAATTAGAAGTCGACTTCCTCGCATTCATTACCCATGTCTTCGATAATGCATTTCTTGAAAAAGAAAGCTGTAACGATATTATATCCTAATAAAGAAACATATACTGGGCTCGTATCTTAGCCTTCTTCACGGCCTTCAACTTCGGTCGAAAGATATCAGTAGCATGTTACAGATACCGAGATAATATTTTTGTCAAGACTCATTCTTATGAAATATTTACATAACAGTTAATTACATTTGATTTTTAATATCGTATAATTAATTAACCTCTAGAGAATCCAGGTAATAATTTATAAGATTCTTAACTTAACAGTAATTATTATCATATTTATTAATAATTATTATTTATTATTATTAACACTTCCAGTTATCTGTACCTTTAAAAGAAAAAAACAGTGAACACATATACTACTTACTACTGTTTATTGTTCTGTAGGATATATAGATATTGCATAGCTCAAATGGTATTAATCTGTAAACTTTGGATGGACAATAAATATTATTATTATTATTATTATTACTTATAAATATAAATTCTTCCAACAATATCTGAGGATAAACGCTCAAAGCTTCAATTCTGACAAGAACTTTGGATGTGGCGTGGGTCCTGGGAAAGGTAGAATCTGTGACGAATCACGACGGATTGCAGCAAATAACGCAGTTTAATTAGCTCTCAACCGATTTACTTGGAGATTTATAGCCGATGAGCCGATATGCCGCATTGGTGAACAGTGGCTCCAGAACATTGCAGATTTGTGTGTCTCATGCAACCAACCGACATGACTAACGGCGCTGTAGGCGGATCAAAATGCACCAGAACTTGAAATCAGCTCAGTTTGCTCACATCGCGTGTGTCTATGAAAAAATTCTTAATGCCAAAATACAGTAGAAACACGAAAAGTCTCTCGCGAGTGTCACCGCGAAGATAGCGTCCACTAAAAGGCCAATTTTTCACCGATGGTCGATATGGGTATTGATGGCTGGTATCGAAACCGCTTGTAATAAGAGATGCAAAAGTCCTTTTAAAATTAACGGATGCAAGTTCTGAAAAGAGCACCGGTATGTTCAATGAATTATCGAGAGTTTATTAAACAATAGACTCGCAATACAATAGCTGGCAATAAAGTATGTGCATGCTAACCTTAAACAGTAATACCTAATAATTATTTAATATAATGGTAACTCGCATGCATGAAAGGTATTGAATATACACCCCCTTTATTTGAGCTGACAATATACCCAGCGCCGGATTACAGGTTTGCAGCGCCCTAGGCTAATTAAATAACAGCGCCCCTTTTTAGTTGAATTTTAGTAATTGTCGCCTTCTCTCCCCTGTTATGGAAAAATCTCTATTTAAGGAATGGCAAAGAGCAATTTTTTGTATGTAAAATTAGACATTAATAGAAAAAAATGTGTAGGTATTTCATTAGGTAAATTCTACTGCGCTTTTTGTGAGTGAATTATGTCAAAGATATGCTAGCATTATAGAGTCCAACCGGGGGGTCTGGGGGGTACGGAGTATCCCCCAGGAATGAGGGGGGTTCGGGGGTTCCCCCCCGAGAAAATTTTTGAAAAAACAAGTGCGAAAATGTTAATCACACTATAAGGAATAACTGCATTTATACTGTTAGCTATACATTTTCGCATTACGTTCAAGCATTGGAAAGGTCCGCCGGATAATATATAGAGTTGAATGGAAGTTAGGTTAGAGCCACCATCTGGTTTTAATATGGCCAAAAGCCTTCGTTGTTCGATATCGTCAATTCAAGAACCAAGACATGCATATGTATCACGAATTTTTCAAGAAAAGGAAAATAGTATAGAACTCTCGGTACCTAATTTTATTATAGAAGAACATGAATCAGGTTCGGCGTTCCGCGGGTAGTCTGTACAGGCCAGAGCCGTTCTAAGATATTTGGGGCCTATGGGCCACTGAAAGTAATGTGCCCTTTTCTCAGATGAAATGCGTAAAGGATAGCTAACGCTGGGAATAAGCCAATGACGACTGATGGATTACAAATAAGTCAGTGCAGTATGAATTCTAAATAATTTAACACTAGTTATGTATGTCCGGCTCCAAAGAAAATGCGCAGCAAGCGAAATTATTTTCAATGTTAAAAGTTACGCAATTTCCCACTATACTTAGTTAAACATGTAGGTACTGAGATGTGAAAACTATAATAACTAAATGACTAATAAATAATCACAAAAAATATTATACTTCAATAAAAACATCCGCCACCAAAAGGCTTGGGCCCCTTGCCTACAGCCCTAATTAATTCTGTGGTTAGAAAGACCCTGATTATGTAATATTGTGAAAAGTTGCCCAGGATCCTGCACGCGCCCCCCGCCTCCTTGGCTATACTACCCACCCAGTAATTAATTTTATCATGATATTTTGATAATTTTTGTTATTGTTATGAATTAAGATGTTTTTTTCTCCCGCCCGCCGCCCCTATGAACTTGTCGCCTGCGTGCGGGCAGTAGGTAGGTATTATATTATCCTAACTCGGAAATGTATATTTCATTATTTTTAGTACCTAAGTATTTATGCATTTACACATTTACAAGTTTTAAGGGCGCCTCCGGCGCCCCACCAAGCTTTGCGCCCCTAGGCTACAGCCTAGGTAGCCTTGTGGGTAATCCGGCGCTGAATATACCTTATGATCGTGAAATATTCATAAGGAGTTTCCATATTTATAACTTCTTCTTGTAATAATTCTATAGATTCGCTTTATTCTATCTCTATAAATTGTGAGATTGTGACTTTAGTTGTTATTCGTTAGTTCTAATCGTTCTAGGTAAAAGATAAAATTCAACCGGTCCCTAAAAAAAAATCAACTCAGACAAGGTCCTCTAAAGGTAAACAGGTCCTCGAAAATGTAAGGGTCCGTTGCGAACAGAAATTGTTTTCTTGAATGGAAGTTGAGCAAAATTTGAGCAATTTGAGTATTTGTTAAGTAATAAAATTCTCTTGTGTCAATGAATTTTGATGCTTTCTTCTCTTTCTCCATGTTTTCCTTTTTTTTTCTGACGGCAGATGGAACAATAATTGAACTCCTTCCAACGATATAAACGAAGAACATGTTGATAACTTATAGAATTAAATAATCTTCCCGAAAGCAACTCGATGCTTGGTGTGATTTATTTGATCATTTTGTGTTCAGGGCAAAAACGGCTTTCAAATCCAATCGATTCATTCGTAGTAACTCCCAAAAAGTGAGATATCATTGTAAAGAGAATTCAAGTACCTTTCAAATGATGTACCTATATCACTCTATATCTTTTTCAAGGTGAATGAACCCCCGCCAAGGGGATGAACTTGAACAGTTAAATTTTTTACCCAAAGATGCCCTCTCCAATAACAAAATTGACCTGTTTCGGCAATTTACGCATACATCTTCAATTTCCAAATTATTAGCCCTGTTATCTTTTCGATGCCCGCTCTGTATAACTCATTATTATTATAAGTATGACAGATGCTTGGAACATGAATAATAATTATTCAGTGCAATTCACTGTAACTTGTAACTTGTATACCTCCAAAGTGGGAAACCGTTCAAATTATTTACTCTAGCAGAGCTAAATAATTCTAAATGATCTCTGGTCATTCCATTAATGTTAAAGTAGACGCTAACAGATTCTTGATAACATCTCAATGTGGTTGATGTTTACAAGGCATAGTTTAATTCAAGTAATCCTTTACTATTCCTAACAATTAATGTCATCATTATAGTGGATTGTAAATTCGAAACGGCCATTACATGGACAAGCCATCTTCCCGGGACCACTATATCTAATTGCCGGTTGTTATAGGAATATAATGAACTTAACTTGATACTGATCTCTCTAACGAGATGAGATTCTAGTTCACATTAATGTCAGTGCACTTCTCAGGAATGTTCTTAGCCAAAATCCTGAAGGAGAAAGTACCCACTCTTCTTAGAACGTCTCTTTAATTTGAAGCTATTTTGAGCGTCGGCCAACTTTTCCGCGCATACATAAGGGATGTACACTGTACAGTCGTTCATATGATATCTGATCATGTATTTAATAATTTTGACAAGTAAATCGGAGATGTAGGTAGTAATGTAGTGTTATTTATGTCACATAGTACTGCATGGAAGTGTTCAAGATGATTGAAACTCTTGCGAAAGATAAATTAATTGATATCCTTTAATAACAAATCATTCGTGTTATGTATTCAAATATGAAGTAGCATCACCTCCGTGGTAACTGACAAGATAATCATCATCGTGTTCAACGAGCCAAGTATAAGAGGATAGGAATATGTTTACGTCTATCTCTTAATAAAATGAAGTGTTGTTATAACTCGCATCAATGAAATAGGAAATTCTGTCATCCATTAATAAGAGGTTTATAATAATAATTATTAAATATTTGAGTTTTTTGTTCCTTTCTTACAATTTTAACGAACTTACAATTTCTGAAAATATTGTGCTGTAAGGAACAAGAAACTTTAGTCTGAATCTACTAGAGAGAGAGAGAGAGAGAGAGAGAGAGAGAGAGAGAGTTGGAAGGGTTGATGTCGGATGTACTTGGGTACAATCTAAGGGTCAGAGGCATTAAAAGAGGAAGGAGTTGGACTTGTCTCATGAAAAGACCTCCTGGCTTTTGTAGAAAGGTCCGTAAGGTTTGAGTAGGAGTTTCACAATGGAGCGGGATTAGGGAGAAGACCCTTTGATGACCTTGTGACGACCACTCGTTCCCCGCACAGAGAGAGAAACAACCAACGACAAACAACAAATATCATATAGTCGATCTATCCTGGATAATTGTAGGTGACCTGGCCTAGTGTAGTGGTAGCACGTCTGACGCGTAATCAGGAGGGCCAGAGTTCGATTCCCCGCCGGGCTGCCGGCCCAGGCCCACCGTCCCATACCATATCATATCAATACACCGCGACTCGGTCAATGGAAGATATTCTAGTTCTCCAATTAACTGCGACCGAACAGCGATACATTTTGCCAATCCAAACCGGAACGTGAAATTTTTCCTTGCTAGTGAGCGCACTGAGATGAAAAAATAGGGACTCTACCGCGATAATATTTTGTTCCACGAAAATTTATGATGGGGTTTTCCGGCTAGCGACCGGCGCTGCAGTTCCGGTAGGAGATGCAGCCAATGATGAAGATCTGCACATGGAACGTTCGAAGAGTGAAAAAAATTGGGAAACTACATATAGGTACTTGAAGAGGTACTGAAGGAA
Organism: Malachius bipustulatus; assembly: GCA_910589415.1. NCBI lineage: Eukaryota > Metazoa > Arthropoda > Insecta > Coleoptera > Melyridae > Malachius > Malachius bipustulatus. The sequence continues at coordinate 44,643,771 of OU342632.1, read as the reverse complement.
GTAAATATTTCAGGAATCTCCGAAACACACTGAAGAGACAGTGGCCACTAAAACATCAAATGGTAACCTGATAGTACGCTCCAGGAACGCAAATCAATCAGCTAACGGTGTTTAAAGTCACCATGTTGAGCTACGAAGCTATAAACCATAGTCACTGTCAAACTAAAAGCATATCCAACCAACATCAATCTTATACATATAGGTACTTGAAGAGGTACTGAAGGAAGTAAATATTTCAGGAATCTCCGAAACACACTGAAGAGACAGTGGCCACTAAAACATCAAATGGTAACCTGATAGTACGCTCCAGGAACGCAAATCAATCAGCTAACGGTGTTTAAAGTCACCATGTTGAGCTACGAAGCTATAAACCATAGTCACTGTCAAACTAAAAGCATATCCAACCAACATCAATCTTATACAGGCGTACGCACTTGCCTCACAAGATACCATTGAGGCGTCCTATGGAATACTAAACGATACAATAAACAGGATAATCAATCGTGAGCTACTACTGCTGATGGAGACTTTAATACAGAGGTGGGCGATACCAGGGGAAAAAGCAACTATAGAGGCGCTAGGCGCTAAGCCGATATGACCTGGGAACGAAGAACGAACGGGGCGAAACGTTTCTGAAGTTCTAAGGCGATCACAACTTATTCACTGCAAAAACAAATTTTTGAATACCATCCATGACAACTGTATACATGGCTGTTCTCAGACAGTGGAACACGCAAACTGATCGAATGTGTTCTTGTGGGAACTAGGTGGCGGACATCTATCAGGTCGTAACGTAAAAACGTATTCCAGCTTAAACAGCGGGAGCGATCACAATGCATTGGTGGCCAAAATATGCCTAAAGCTACGAAGACCACAAAACACCAAAAAATTCTAAACAGATGGGATCTGAAAAATATTTACCAACGCATTATTACGGTAAAAAAGGACTGCATGACTTAAATTAACGTAGAAGAAATACACCACTCCAGCTCTGTCGAATTATCGAGCGGAGTGCATACGATCCGAAGGAAGACAGCAGAGAGCTGCAAACAGATGAGCGAGAGAGACGAAAACCCCAAATCTCCAAGAATTCATACATACAGCTCATTTGTGAGCTAATTGAACAACATCTCAAAACAACGAACCCCGAGTTTTTTTTTAAGAAAGCTAGAAACAGGATATTTCAGCCACGCTCAATCTCCATAACAGATAAGACAGGTGAAATACTGACAACCAAACTAAGTCATTGAGAAATGGCGTTCATAATCATTGTGAAAACTGTAGATCGTTCGCACTGATCTCACACGCTTACAAAATAATTTTATACGTTTTGCAAAGAACGATTGACATCATATCTCCTTCCTCAAATTGAATTCGAACAAGCAAGTTTGATGCCTGGGTGTGGCACAAGCGAACAGCTCATGAATATAAAGCAGATAACAGAGAAATGCTATACAATGTCCCAGGACTTTTTTGCTTCCTGGACTACACGGAAGCTTTCGACACTGTTAGTTGGAACTACCTCTGGTAAATACTACAAGAAATGGCAGTTTCGGAACATCTCGTATGGCTGCTTAAATACCTATATACGCCAAGTCGACTACTAGACGTCTGGGCAGTTCTCGGTCAGCAAGGGAGTGACGAAAGGGTGTGTTGTCTCCTCAATGTTCCCCAATCGATAATCAGAAACGCATCAGAGGGATGGAGCGGAGGCGTATCCATAGCGTATCCATAGCCGGAACGGAAATAATCTAACTTATGCACTTAATGCACCGGATACAGGTGACCAGCGCCGAAGTAGGCCTAAAACACAACAGCGCTAAATGCTCCCTGCTAATTTTAGACAGGGCAGACCTCTTGCCATGAAACCTAAACCCGATTGGAGAGGTTACGGTTTTCGGTCAAGACATATCTACCTAGGTGCTCGAGTGCAAACAACGGGAACTGCGAGAGGAAAAGACAGAAGAATAGGAATGGCAAAAATATGTGTTACCAAACTGGAGAGATCTGGAAGGATCACCAGATATACAAAGAGGTATACAAAAAGATATACAACATACAAAGAGGAGGCTAGTGCACTCTCTCTGTTTTATTCCCATTCCATTGCAACCTATGGGTTTGTTGAGACCCTAACGTTTAAATCAGATTGTCATAGACGGATCGAAGGATTTGAACCCTACCGTAACTACAGGAACTTGTTACGGATACCATGGACAGCCCATGGAATAAATCAATAAATGCCTCGATCCTAAGAGAAACCATTCAGCGCGGAAGCACATCCTGTGTGAGACATGTCACACATCGACGAAATTGCATGGAGAAGCTGACCATCCAAGAAAAGGAAGCAGACAGGAGAAGAAGAGGTAAGTCGCCGAACAGATTTACCGACCAGGATTAGGTTATCACGAACCTATTGGTGTCAGAAATAACGAGTAATGCCAAAGACAGGAAGCGCTGGCGAGACATCGATGGATTGATACCAGCGTCATCATGAGTGACGAGGTTCGGAGACGAACACCGATAAAGAAGATGTCAGCACGGTAACCCACTAATTCCCCTCGAGACACCAGCCTTTCTTCTAGCTTTTGCTTAAGGCAAGGCTGAACACGTACTGCTACTCCAGATTAAGGTGATGTTGGTTCAAAAACTACTTATAATTTTTATGCTCTAGCTAGTGTCTAACTACCATTAACACTTCTCTTATTTTCTGTCTAGATTGCAGTTTCTTCTGCAGTAAAAGTATTCGTCATCATTTCGTAAGCATTTAGGCGTATTAACTGCACTTTCTTCATGCAAATCGTACATATTCATATTATTACCATTAGGATTTTTTGTTTCTGCGCATAAAATTGTTTTTTGTTAGCATTTCTACCTATCGCTAGTCGCTGGTAGCTTTACTGTATATCGGTTATCAGCAGTAGCTTTATTTGATTAGAAAAGAGGAAACCTCTACATGATGTTTTCGGAGAGTCTTAAAAAAATCAAACTATACAGTTAATACCCAGAGGGTAAGCAAAGAATAAGTAAAAAAAAACTATAAAAAAATTGTGTTTAGTAATTTATTTGTTATGTGATTCACTGGGACTCAAGAACTTTGTAACTTTACCATTCATAGAATATTAGTTACAAACTCGTTAAAGGAGTTACAAACTCTCGCACCAATTTTACAGGTAATTCTCTGATAAAGTAAACTCTACAGGTAAAATCTCTGATTTTTTTGTCGTAAATCATTCATGCATGTTACTTCAGCTAGAAAACTTTCTTAGGATATCAAATATAAAGCTAGCGCAATATTTTGACAAGTTATTTTGCAAATCGCAAATCGCTGGAATATCGGCCCTTGTTATAATAATGAGCTCAACCAATTAAGTACAATAAATAAAGGAAAATGACTATGTTTCCATAGATATGTTTGGTAAATAGATTTACACAATACACAAGGAAGTTAACGTACAACAACTAATCAGTTCCAGTAACAGGACTGGGTTGCTTTAAATTCCAGTCGCGTCGATACAGGAGCGAGGCGTCGAAATTGCTGAAAGTTTATAACCTAAATTCGACCAAATCCTAATTTTATAATCAAATATAAGAGCAGGTACCGTGCATGAAACTATGCCTAATTGAAATATATCACAAACGCGATATCATTATTATTGAGAGAAATGAGTAATAATATAGTACACTCTGGCTTCTATGTTAAATCAATAATTTTCTTCTTAGGCGGAAAAAATAAATTGTCAATGAAGTCATCGGTGACACCAAGGCTCCAGGGGCAGACGCAAATAAACGAAAGGAAGCATTGAGACATCAAACAAATTGTAGGAGAGAAATACAAAAAAAGGAGTTTTTTTGGAACAAAAATAGTTTGTGGAGAACTTTATCTAATAGCGAATTCGAGTTGGCTGCACTTGCTCGGAGCGAGATCGATCTGTCTCTGAATCAGTTCTGCCCAGAATTCTGCTCCAGGCCGGAGCAGAACTTTCGCATTTCGACTCTGTATGGAACCGAACTGTGTCAGGTCAGGCCAAAACCAGAGCCAGAGCCAGAGCGCCATGCACCGGTGCAGTGCAGTGTGCAATCCAGTCTCCCTCCAGTCTGCATTATCATATTATAGCCTTCTACCTATCCCTATCCTATACCTATCACGGTTGCTTGTTGTTATGATGTTATTCTTATTATAACAGAGTCGTGGAACTACAAGGCGTGATCCATTTTAATTATTGTAATAAGTTGTAATTCATACAATACGTAAAATGTACTTATCCACAAATTTTTGGTTTAAGGAATTACTAGGAATCAGTAAGGAATCAGTATTTAATTTTCCCGCTATTTCTAACCTCTAAATTTACGGGAGTGCACCGTTGCATCGTCAAATTGCACCGCCAAATTTGACGGTGCAGTTTATTTTGCTCCGAGACACTTTCGCCATACGACATACGACTCGAACATATTTTCCTATGCACTGCCAGAGGCAAGTGTAACTCGAACACAATTACGATATGCACCGCTAGAGTTCACTTTAACTCGAATACGATTACGAAAAGCACTGGAACGGAGTCCTACAAATCGAACACGAGATTCCGTCTCGGTGCGCACCCGGAGCAGAAAAGTGCAGTAACTCGAATTCGCTATTAGAATAAACTTCCGTCTGTATCTCTATTCAACGTATCCAGGGAAATGATTAGATTGAAAAGGGATGACATTGACGGAAGGGCATGCACGATTGACTATCAAAAAGCATTTGACCGAGTAAAACAAGAAATGTTGATGAAAATATTGGAAGAAACAGATATCGACGACAAAGACCTGAGAATAATTGAGAATGGGAACCTCTCTTGGAACTAGGTCGCCAACCTTAGGGTAGAAGGGGAACACGCGGATTACGTGAATATAACGCGAGAGGTCTGACAGGGTAGCATCCTCTCATCTTCAACTCGGACCTCATCTTCAATGAATCCCTGGATAGCATGGACAAAGGAATTCTGAAAAACGGACATCAGCTGAATAAAATCTGGTACGCCGATGATACCATTGTCTGTGCTGACACTCTCGAAAACTTACTCGTACAAGCTATGATGGATAAAATCACCCATGACAGCAGTCAGTACGCCCTTCAAGTTAATGTAAATGGAACTAAGATTATGAAAATCGGTGAAAAGAAGGTCATACAAAAGTCGCCTACTCGTAAACCAAGCAGTCTTCGAGAGAGTTGCTTACTACAACTATCTAGGGAACATCATTAATGAGGATTGGAGCAACGCACAGGAAATAAAAATATGCCGGATAGGAAACGCCGGATTAACCTTTTACTGCACGAGCGCCTTCTTTAAAAGTTATAACCTCATCCTTGAGACTAAAGTAAAACCCCTGCGATGCTACTTCTTTTCCGTTTTCCTTTATGTCGCAGAATCCTGGACATTCGATGAAACCACAACCAAAAAACTTAAGGCTATCGAGATCTGGCTCTACAGTTTTGAGTGCTGAAAATCTTATGGGCGGAAAAAGTGACAAACGTCGAAGTTTTGAGGACAATGAAAAAAGACCTGGAGCTGCACGATGAGTACAATAATTAAAGCCTGCAAACAAGAATACCGAAGTCACACCATGCAAAACGAATTAGATATGCTTTGCTACACAAAATCCTTCAAGGAACAGTTTTTGGAAGAAGACGACCAGGTAAGACGCAGGATATCGTGGCTCAAGAACTCAGGACCTGGTACAACAGAACATCCTCGTAGCTCTTCCGGATATCAGCCGACAAAATTTGGATTGCTAAGATGATCGCCAAAATTCCTAACGGATCGGCACCTTAAGAAGAATAAACGTTACTTTATACGATCAAACCCCTCCACTAGCTCTCTTGAATCCTTACGACCAATAACAAATTATTTCTGAAGAAGCTCTCTTCAGATCTTTCAAAGATCAAAATAATATTTTATGTGCATGTGATTCATTTATCTAACATTATTCGGTGTTTCATTACCAAATTGCCTTGTCTGTCTCTTGGGGCTATTTGCAAATAATTCAGTCGGTGGAGTGCTAGAACGTTAATTACAGATCTGTCAGATAATTACTGATTTTAAAATGCCCTGTATTGTCAAAATGTTGTTCTGATATTGCTGTAAATAGATTCTACTCCCTTTTAGAAGAGTTAATTACTGATAAAATATAAAAGATCATTCAAAATATTCACCCTGTTTTCAAAATTTGCAATTTAAAATCAGTAATTATCTGACAAATCTTTAATTAGCGTTCTAGCACTCCACCCAAAGTGTGTTGAATAATTTATTTGACCAGAATTCTTTATTCTTTTTACTGTTTCTCTCTTTCTCTCTCTCTCTCTCTCTCTCTCTCTCTCTCTCTCTTATTATTTTTCTACTCTCTTTACCCTTTCATCGAAGTTGACATGTTGCATGTTGCATTGTTGTACTTGTTTCCACAAGCATTGTGATCTTTTCTTCGCCTACTATTTGTCCAACAACAATTTAAGAGCTAAATGAGCTACAGAAATTTGATTACCATGCAAATAAATTGTGTCTAAATATGTGACTATTAATATTAAATTTAAATCAGGACGATCATTGACAAAGAGTTGAGTGTTTCTTTCCAGAGAAGGCGGCAATAAGCTCAGATTAATATAATTATAAATAAAACAATGATAACCGGCTCACGATCTTTCACACTATGACATAATGAAGAAGGTTCATGATGCTCTGATGTCTCCCACATGGAGGAGGTGTCAGTATCGTGGTATATCGTGGGCCGATTATACCGCCTAATTACCGGTATGTCTTCTGTCTTGATGTGCCGCCATCGCCGAAACGTCCAGCCTAGCCTTTAGGGTATCTAAAGTGTTATTGGGTGCGGGATTTCATTTAAGAGAGTGAGAAATTGAGTGGGAAATTTTTAACAATATTAAGTAGATATTTATCTGGGTTCTCTATTGCTGTATTTAAATGGTTAATTATATTACTTAAACGTGAAAAATGTACGTTGTTAAAACTTCAAGATAATTATGTCATTGGACTTGGGCGGAGAGGAGATATGGTAACAGGAGCGTCACTGTAATAAGATTCACCGGTTTCGTTTCCAAGGAAGAGAAGAGACTATAATGGTCAATATAGTAGCAGTTATATTTTGACTAATCAACTTTCGTGGTACTAATCGGAATACCCTAGCAACCTATTTTTTACAGAGTGTTAAAAAATCTATCCAGAGTATATTTTTAACGATTTATTTTCTGTCTGTAGTATTGGTGATTTTTAATTATTAACTTTTAATTGTAGGAAGTCGAGAGGCAGCGTTCACCTATGCAATCTCAAGTGCAGGGGTAACGTATGCTGTAACGGCAGCATGCGCCCGAGGCAACATCACAGCATGCGGCTGCGCCCCCAGCGGTCGTCCTGGTCAGGCTCCTGCTCCTGGCGGATGGAAATGGGGTGGTTGTAGTGCAGACGTAGCATACGGAATGCGTTTTGCCAGACGTTTCTTGGATGCCAGAGAACTCGAAGGCGACGAACGAAGTCTAATGAATCTACACAACAATAAAGCCGGCAGAAAGGTATTAAGCTCTAATCTTGCAGTCTAAGATTTAAGCAACCCGCTCCATAAATATGTAGAAGGGACGACATGAATAATATTTATTCCAGAACTCTTTTTTTCGTGAATTCTGATTTGTGCAGATAAAAAGCGTATCAAATTTAGTCCATTGTGTCTTTGATAGTTCGTATAACCGAAACGCAAGTCCATCAGTCTGTCTGTCAATTAGCGAGCAAAAATGCGTTGAAAAACTTGAACATTCATGTGTGGAATCTGTAATGTATCTTCAATGTAGATCAAATGCATTAAAAATTCATGAAAAAGTAAAAAATAGAATTACAAAGGAATGTCATTAAAAATGGGCTACTTCGACATGCAATATATTCATGAAGCAAGAAAAGGAGAATTTATATTCCACCTCTATTATTAGTAGCATACAATTACTTGCACAATAAATCGAGCGTTGCCGCAAAAATATATAGGAAATACTAGAAGATATAAAACTATACCCATATTCTCCTTTCCATTCATCATTACCTGGTGGTAAGATTTATATACTTACTTGCAGCAAATGCGTGCAAATTATATTCGTAAATTCATTTATAGCCTGAAGGTTCGAATAGGATACTTACACATTATACAATATGGTACTCTACCATGAACAAGACTTGTCTGTGGCTTCTGAAATCACTTCTTCTCGTATTTATAGTCCATAATATGTAGTTAAGTAATAATCTTAAATTACTACTTTCAACTCGTATATGCTACTCACATACCTATACCTACTAATTTGTAAAAAAAAGGCAGAGTAAAAGAAAACCTTCAGTTAAACTTAATCATTGTTTTCAGGCAGTGAAACAAGGACTTTTAACGGAATGTAAGTGCCATGGTGTGTCCGGTAGTTGTACGATGAAAACTTGCTGGAAAACGCTACCAACGTTTAGACAAATTGGAGATGCTCTCATGAATAAGTACTACAAAGCGCGGTCCGTTTCTCTCGGCTCTTCCCCACCTGGACAGCGGGACCTCGGTAGACATAGGAAAGCGAAGAAGGTCCACTTAGTGTTGAAGAAAGGGAAAGTGCCAGTCAAGAAAGCCCCCAAGAAATCAGATCTTGTGTTCATAGAAATGTCTCCAAACTACTGTGAGAAAGATTTGGCTTCAGGATCTTTGGGCACTGTTGGGAGGTCTTGCAACAGGACATCAACAGGTAACTGCATTCAGTGAATTTGAAATATTTTTTGACTTGTGTTGTTTTCTTTCCAGGAATTGATGGTTGTTATATAATGTGCTGTGGCCGGGGATACAACACTCACCAATTTACCAGGACATGGCAGTGCAGGTGTAACTTCATCTGGTGTTGTAAAGTGGAATGTGATATTTGTACTGAAAGGACCGAAGAGTATACATGTAAATAGAGACATATCGTTGTAGTGATGCGAACTTGACTAACTTAATTTATTTAGCGATCCAGTTACCATTTTGGCTTTGTATTTTTATATTGTAAATAGAAGGAGAAGTACTTAACAGACTGCCTGGTATAAATGTTTGTTAACTTTAGGTAATTATTTGTAATATAAAAGACAAGTAGGATTTTTTTCAGAATTTTATTTGTATAGAAATTTGACTGTTTCGGTTCAACTGGAGACAGGTCTTTAATTCCTTTTCCTAGATAAGTAGTATCTAATTGTGATTTGTTGATCGTTATAGTATTTAAATGGGCATTAATTATGTATGGTTATATTAAAATTAGGGGTGAAGTTACTTCTTTTATGTACTTTTCAAACGTAAGTGTTACAAATAAAAGTAAACTTAACGTAATTGCTTGAACAATGTATTTTTAATTTCTAAAACGCTTAATTTAACAATTTTGTTCATATGTAAGACGTATAGGCGAAAGGATCGATCTTTTCTGCAGTATCAGAGAGCAATTCTTTGTTTGGTCGAAAAATTTGAAAGGCAATCTTCCTGCCGTGCTCCTTCTGCAATTAAAAAAAATTGGATAGCCCTTAGATAAAAAGACATAAAACGGAGATTTACCTAAGCAATTAATCCAGACATACTTTTGTGGTTATTTTAATTTGTTAAAAGTATATAAAAATTTGAAGTGGTACCCCTAACTTTATGCAACTTTATACTTGCATTGACAATTAAAACTTGCAACTCCGAATACTTAATGCATTCTAATAATATTTTTTTATTTATTTTTTACCTTAATAATGGCTATTTTGTATAAAGTATAAATAAATTGTGTTTGTATAAATGAGTTTTATTTTAGCTTAAACATTTTTCTGCATACCAATCTTTGTCAAAAGAAAAATGTTACGTCATCAAGGAGATATTTTCTAAACAAGGACCTTGTATTATAGGTCCAGCATTCTAAAACTCATTACGTGTTCAAGTTTTAAAGAGGTGTCAGCAGGGCAGGAGTATTCATAAATCAGTTAGGCTAGGAAGGCTAACAAAATTGCGCAGTAGCGCAGTTCGAACCACCGACTGAGGTTCGAATCCCAGCTTGACATGGTTGTTTGTGTTCATTTATAATACTATTTATATGCTTACAATTTGTGATTGGCTAAATAAGCTTGATATCGAAGCCAAATTTTGATTTGCCATAAATCAGTAAAATAGTCTAGTCAAGGAAGAAGGTGTAAAGTCCTAACGAGAAAAAGTCAGTGCCAAAAGTCCTGATGTCAAGGTGATGAGTCGGGTGAGGTGAAAGGGTAAAAATTCCATTTTTGGGTTTCCGGTTATATACCAATTTTTTTTTATTATTAAAAAAAATTATCTACAACTTTTACTCTATACGTGATTTTCAAATTCCCAACCGTTTTTGAGTTACACGCTCCACAAAAGTAGATAGGTGTTTTCGAAAAATACATAATATTTTTCCATCTTTTTTTCCATATAACCCATCGTTTTACATCAAACATTCCTTCATATCGTTTATAATATTCATCAAAGAGCGTGTATCTTGAAAACGGTTGAGAATTCGAAAGAACCTATGGAATTGGTTTTAGATATTTTTATGTGCTTTTATTTATTAGAATAAATTTTCCCCTCCGAGCAAAATTTTCGAGATATAAGCGGAAACCAAAAAATTAGGACCTTTCCTCCTCTCCCTCCTTCCTCGTTCACCGCATAAATTTCAGGACTTTTGCTAGGTATCTTCACCCCCTAACACGGGATATTATAAGGTGAACGGACGAACGCTGTAAACGCGGGCAGAAATCGTTACGTTATCTAGGTGTGTTGTCGCAGTCAGTAGCTGTAACCCAAAACAATTGCCTATGGGCGAAAAAAGTCATAATTCGGCCCTGGTGGTCAGTTAAATAGAGTATGGCAGAAATGTCTGATGATCTCGAATTAGCGCCTTGTTCTGTTATCCCCTACCCTCTTTTTGATTATTCGATCTACATGATTTTATCATGTCACTGAGCTTCTCCTCACATTTTTTATGAATGCGACTTAAGCTGAAAATCTTTATTAGAGACCATTGATGTCAAAAATTTACCATAAACGTATTCGTTTGACATATTGATTTCTCGAAGACACATATAGCTTTCCCTTTCTAAAAAGTTAGTATACGTTTCGACGTCAATTGTCATGGTGTGTCTCAATTCCATGCAAGAAGAGTAATAATAATGTCAGTCATGACCTGCACGGTTACATGATTGGCTTATTAACTCTTTGATTCGTCGCCTTAAAAAGACTCTTAATTTATGTTCTCTAAAACTTAACTGTCACACCTAAGCAGCATACTATAGTAGGATTAACTTTAAAAAGTCAGATGTGACGTCTTACTAACCGTCCGAATTAATATTTTTAATTTCACCAGAAAATGTCAAACAGTGTTAATTGTCAAGTTGTGAACGAGCGTAATTATTGAAGGAATCATTCAAAAAATGAATTGAACCGCTTACGTCAGTTTGAGAGCCACTGACAACTACATAAAATTTATTCACGTAATGACATTCTATCCTCTGTGTTGTGCATTTAATTCTCATTCAAAAGTTCGAAACCAATGTTGACGTAGACTTATTTATGCGGGATGGAGTGTTTAGACAAACTGGACGGTTACTATAAAAACACGTACATGAAACAAAATAAATCGAACTATCAAAAGGATGTGTATTCTTAATCGATACGTATGACTTTTCAGACTTTATTAGACTATATCCGCAGTAACAGCGACTTCTGGAGAAAATGTCAATGTATTTTTCTGGGTAATATTGATCGAAAATTATTTTGCTGATTTTTTATTCATAAATTAAATAAGGGAGTCAGGCTCGAGCAGGAATAGCAGCATATAACATCTTTCTATGCGACTATCAAGCCATAGCATTCCCTAGCAGGGTTCGGTGCTTGGGCAAGTTTTATTTTTTTTACACATCAACGATCTGCCTCAGTACATGTCACCTCTCTCTAGCAGTGTGTTGTCTGTTGACTATGCAAGCCTTATCAATAAATGGCAACAACTGTGTCGACTTGGACGTTTCAGCTAGCCAGATGTGTAAGCGTACGGAGTCTAGATTTCTTGAGTCTTGTTTTTTTTATCTATCTCTAGGCTTAACAAAAAGGTGGTCTCAATTTTGAGGTTATAAGGGGATATGGAGGTACAATTTTTTTTTGCCATGAACCTATTTTCAAATCATAGCTGTTTTGTGGCAATTTAAAAGAATCTCTGGCAATTTAAAGATAAAGATACGAAAATAGCGACCCCCAATCTGCAAGAAAAGACCTCTCCCCCAAGCCCCCAACAGTTCCTCTTGGGTTGTTATACAGTGATTTTCATATTCCAACGTTTTGATGCAACCCAAAAGGAAAAAATAAATGGGAATGGAGCTAATCGGGGCTTCGCTTGTCACCAGTTAGGTCGTCCTCTTCCGATCCATCGCCAATTGTTGGTTTATGTGATTTCGAATATGGTCGGCGAAATGTGCAGGTCGACCGTCATGTTGGAACCACATTGTATCTCGTATTATATCATTGCATTGTGAAAAATATTGCACTTTCTGCACGAAGGTCTTTTCATGTTAGAATATATAACGGATGCGCGTGATTCAAAGATTCCACGAACAAATTTAGTATCCAGATGAAGAGGGTCGTCATTTAAAGCCGTTAGGTATATATCTTTATTTTTTATAGTGAATATTTTGTGTGCTTCGATGTCGTCCTCTAGAACTTCCTCAAGTTTCGCACCACATTTTTTTGGAACATTTTGTGTAGTTCAAATGACAGGCTGATGCTACTAGTAGAAAGTCGGAAATACTACTTAAATTAAAATGTCTTAAAATTGATAAGTAACATTAAAGTTTATTGAGAAAGAGTAAAAAAAAACGGGTGTTGAAATTGTATTTAAAATACAGTACGCCATCTATTGGACGTACAGTGAAGTTTATCGCATACTGGAGTAGAAACTCGAACTCTTCGCTGTCTGATAAGTGGTCCCCTCTTTGGATTAGTTTGCTCATTACGGTGTCGCCGGCGCTCGTGATCAAATGCGGCTGCAACTAAGCGCAGCGCGCCAGCCACTACTTAGCATACACTAACACTATTAGAGCATAAAAAAACCTTCATTACAGAAAACTGCCAGTTTTCGTATAATTTAGGATACCTATTAGTAAAATCAATATACAGTGCGATTTGTATTTTTATATTTAACAAAACCGAAATTTGTTTACCGAAATTTATACAAAAATATATCTTTTATATGTGGTCATTAAAAAAAAAAAGTTGAAAGTGTTCCTTCATCTAACAATAATTTATTATTGAATTTTTACATTCAACCCAGTAACCCGAATAGGTGAAGAACGTTAGAATCAGCGTTATAAATTTAATAATAATTAAATATAGGTAAAAGGGTACTCTACTAAATATTCCATACACCCCCGACTCTGACCGCCTACATGAACATTTTGGCTCTTGATGTATGCGTTAAAACATAACTACAAAGTCCACCCATTCTGAAATTATTTTGAACTACATAACATAATTGGTGCACGCTTATGACATTCAAGTCCTAATTGTTCTAAACAGGGGCAAGGGATATGAATTACTAGCGCAGGACTAGTAGTACAATGTGTTGTTATCTTACACTGTTGCCAAGTTAAATTGGAATATTTCCCTAGATAAGGTTTGATGTTTCATAAGGAATTTGTCCAGTGGCAGACTCAAATAATTTACTTAACCAGAAACAACTAGAATGAATGCAATGCATCATAGTGCTAGCTTGAAGTACATGAGAGGTACTAACTTGAACTTATATCATCGCAAAACAAAAAAATTTAAAGCAGCTTTGCTCTCTCTCTCTCTCTCGCGTTATTAAAAAACTTTTTTGTTAAATCGTTTCATAAATTTGCCATTTTGATTGTCATTTTAGTTTCGAAATGACATTCTTTTACGCACTTGTGCTCAAACGTGACTTTTAAATTACAATTAAAAGCAAGTTTCCATGAAACTTCATGCATAGGTACTGTTATTTTGACAATTTAAAGTACCAATCCCTAGACTTTGAATACATAAAATGTTGTTTTTCGAACGTTTAATATTGTGACACACGTTCACACGTTGCAAAAGGAGTGTTTAAGAACTTGACAACTCTCGAACTCGGCCTTCGGCCTCGTTTGTCAATTTTCATTCGAGCTTAAAACACTCGTATTTTTCAAATTATATCCCCAATATCTGTTTTGTTAAATCGTTTCATAATAAAGTTGGCAATTTGATTTTCATTTTAGTTTCAAAATAACATTCTTTTACGCACAGGTGCTTGAAAGAATGTTCTTTTACGTGTGTGCTTAAAAGTGTCAGAAATGCAAATTAATCATGAAGCCTATCACTTTGACAACATAGAATACCAATTTTGAGAATTCATATTTTGTTGTTTTTGGCGACTCAGCAAAAAAACTTATGTAACAGGCGTTAAAAAAACTGAACTAAAATGTTGTCACTTAATAAAATTAACAAATTCGTACAAAAATATTCAATCAATTCGATAGTTTTTTTTAAATATATAAATTATATAAACGCAGCTAATTTTTTTATATGGCGGCAAGAAACAAAAAATCTGAAGAAAAATTCAAAAAGGTGTCTATATGAAAAAGTAGTTATACATTTATTTTGAAAGTAAATGACTATAAAATGCTGAAGAAACGTATAATTAATTGTCAAAATTGGTTTTTTACAGGATTGAATTATTCTGGTGCTCTATGCAGATGTCAAAAATTGTATTTGGAAGAAATTTTCAAAAAAAGATTCATTTTTTCCTACACACACCACTTGGTCCATCATGTCTAAAATTTTCTAAACTGCATCAGCAACAACAGTGCTGGAAACTGCATGGTAGATTATCAGCAAGCAATATTTTTATTTACATCCTTCAGGTCCGGACAGCATTTTCTTGGAATTCGGTGGAAGTTAGTTACACACAATGATTTCAGAACTTGTGTATGATGTATAGTCCTGCTATTTTCAAAAGCTCATGAATTCTAAGTTCATTCCATTGTAGCCTTAGAGACAAGTAAAAAAATCCTCGACATGGTTGTTTGGTCTTGTATACGACAATTTTTTTCTTTAAAATCTTTGTGTGGGTATATGAACTCGATCTCGAAGCCAAAAGCTACCAGAGTGGAGTGACTATGTCTTACCTACACAGTTAAGACCTATGCTCCTTTTTTTTCCAAAAAAAAAAAACTTCTCAGAGAGCCGACATATCCCTTCGCTCTTCTGTTTTACTTGGTATGGTATAACTTTGGTAACAAGCCTTATAATTTGGAAAGTGAAGATGTATGCGAAAAACGCCGAAACAGGTCGATTTTGTTATCGGGGGGACATATTTTTGTGACAAATTTACCTACCCAAGTTCACTCCCTTTGCTTATCATCATAGGGAACAGCTATCGAATGATACATCATTTGAAAGCTACTTGAATTCTCTTTACAACGATATCCAACATTTTGGGTTTCGCTTACATACAGGGTGGCCAAACGAAAACGTAACTCGCCCTAATAACTTGGAAACTGAAGATGTACGCGAAAAACGCCGAAACAGGTCGATTTTGTTATCAAAGTAGGCATATTTTCATGATAAATTTAACTACCCAAGTTCACCCCCTTGGCAGGGGTAGCTACCCCTTTGCTTATCATTATAGGGAACAGCTATTGAGTGATACATCATTTAAAAGCTACTTGGATTCTCTTTACAACGATATCCAACATTTTGGGTTTCGCTTACATACAGGATGGCCTACATACAAGTGATTAAGGCGAGTTACGTTTTCGTTGGGCCACCCTGAATATAACGAAACCCAAAATGTTGGATATCGTTGTAAAGAGAATTCAAGTAGCTTTCAAATGATAATATATGATGATAAAGCAAAGGGGCAGCTACCCCTGCCAAGGGAGTGAACTTGGGTAGTTAAATTTGTCACGAAAATAAGTCCCCCTCGATAACAAAATCGACCTGTTTCGGCGTTTTTCGCATACATCTTCACTTTCCAAACTATTAAGCTTGTTACCTTTTCGATGGCCCGCACTGTATATACCAGTAACTCTTTATTTGCGTGGTATCAGACGTCCCTAAGACCAAAAGTAATAACCTTTGTATTTTTTTATAGTTTAAACAGCACCTCCTACAACGCGTTGTTCTCGAAGCCCCAATTAGCGAAATTTTAAATATTCACAGCTGAATGAAGTAATATTTTCTGATAAATCGAAAACGGAAACGAACGTCACTTATTGAGAAGTTTCAACGTGGTGGTTTAATTCACATCGTGAAAGCCTGGATCATGCTCGTGTCCTTTCAGGGCAGAATACTTAAAAACCTATATTTAATAACAAAAATAGTCGTTAAGTGTTAATTTAATGTACACCAACATACTGTATAGGTATAACATTGACATCTTTCAGAAAATATCTAGCATAATAACATATTATACGTAAGAAGAATAATTTATCTATATATGTATCTGTATATTATATATGTATCTGTTTAGTTAAAACTTATGTAAGATGATTGATAACGTCACGTTCCTTTCCTTCCAAAAACATGTGCTTTTATAAATATCTTCGGGTATAGAAAGCTTATCTATTGTAGCCTACAGCTCAACAAGTAACTTTTAATATATAATCTAACAAGCATTATAGGTACCGCTCGTCCTGTAATTTAACCCTTCTTGGGTGCATATGGTTCACCCACTGTCGGACCCGTGATCGATTTTAATAAATTCATTTCTCTTCCTCCCAATTCCAGGACTAGACCAATCAAATTATACTTAGATCTTGACCAAAGTAGTTACGAAATAACGCCGATGCCATCACACTCGGAATAGCCCCGAGATCCTATAAGTGAACATTCTCTACTCGAGTTTACCATTTTATTTATTTTTTCTTATTAAAAATTTAGTGGAAAAATAAGCTTTTTTTGGCTTTTGGCTTATATAAAATAAAAACTGATGGAATAATCTAAATGGCTTCAATTGGCTAATTGTAGAGAAATTAAATACGAACAAAATTAGAGCTAAATTAACCTAACCGGTTCATTGTTAAGAGAAAAAACTCCAAAAGAAAACTAAAAAAAGTGCGTTTTTTCGAAAATTCGTAACGTCTTCATATTTTGAAGTGTAGCGCAGGCTCTTTACGAGATAGTCGATCTTGATAGCTACTTCCTGTGTGCAAAATCCAGACGCTGTCGGATAATTAGTTTTTGAGTAATTGCAATCAAATTTCTTCATATCATGTTTTGCAGCGAATTTGTCAACTAAAAAGTTCAGCTAAAACTTCGTTGTAGCCGATTTTATAAAAAAAAACTTCGTTTGCCGTTTATATAAATGCTTAAAAATAAAATTTCGCGTAAACATGAGCGAAAACGGCCTAGCGCGTGAGCTTGGGGGTAGAACAGTAGATAAGGGATACAACAGAGCTTGGATTATGCCTTCCCCTCAACTGCGGTTCTACCCCTACTCTCACGCGCTCGGTACTTTTCGCTCATGTTTGTGCGCATTTTTAACCCATTTTCCAGCATTTTAATGGAAAACGAAGATTGACACATTATAGCTTTCCAAATACCTAAGTTTGAATTACGCGAATTAAATTTAAATTACGCGAAAACTTCGACACCTATCATTGTCGACTATCTTGAAAAGAGCCTTCACTTACACCTCAAAAAATGATAACGTTACGAATTTTTGGAAAAACACTATTTTTTAGGGTTTTTAGGTTTTCTCTTTTAATAATGGTTGTTTCAGCTCTATTTTTTTTGTGTATCAATTTTATATACTTCGTCCATTGGACCATTTATACATTGCTTCATCAATTTTCCTTTTATAAGCAAAAACACAAAAAAATGTAATTTCATGCACTAAATTGATAATAAAAAAAAGAAAAAGCTAAACTCGAGTAAAAAACTGTGCATTTAGAGTTAGTTAGAGTTAGAGACCTATGCCCGTATTCACAAACAATAATTTCCTAAATAATTACGTAATGATTCAAATGAGTGAGATGGAGATATGCAGTTTTTTTGCAATAGAATGAGATGGGGATAATTGATTACGTAATTATTTAGGAAATTATCATTTGTAAATACGGGCACTACTGTTGTCTACTGTGGTCTAGAATAGGATCGTGGATTTTAACGATTTTCAACAAAATAGCTTTCCTCTTATTAATACATAATTAAGATTTCAAGAGTGAGTTACAATAATTCTTTCCAAAGCAACTTGTTCGTTTTTCAAATAATACTTGTTCATACAGTCGTGGCCAATTTTTACAAGATCTAGGGATCAGTCGCTTTCATTGCCTCAGAGTCCCTTACTCCTCCCATCTCCCATGTGTAATTATTTGGTAGTATTCTCATTCTCTAGGGCTTTTTTTCGAGGTCTTAGTCGCTTAGCAGGGAATTGTTTGAAGAGTGTTCGGAATCCACATTGGCCAATTAATATAAGTATTTTGTGCACCTTCAGCTATAACACAATTCTATTCTTTTTTTTTATTACTCTTTTTTATATAATGTAAGAAATGTTTAATGAAAAATTGTTTGTGGTAAAAATTACTGAAATTGCATTACTTTTTGCAATTATTGCAATTAATTATTTCCTACAAGAAAGATGTAATAAGAATCCAGGGAAATAATATCTGCATGGTAACATGATACAATTGATACAAGAAAACTATTACTGATAATTAAATATTTACCTAGTTTGACGTATTTGAGAATATTGTAAATAAGGTATTTGATAATGGACGAAGTAGGTACACAATAAGATACAAAGAGTTGACCATTACAGCCGTTCGGTTGAACAGCTGTACATCTCAGGTTAAAAGAAATGAAGAAATAATAAATTACAAAATAACCAATAAAACGAAAATTAAATGGTCTTATAGGGC
The DNA here is from genome assembly GCA_910589415.1 of Malachius bipustulatus. Taxonomy (NCBI): domain Eukaryota; kingdom Metazoa; phylum Arthropoda; class Insecta; order Coleoptera; family Melyridae; genus Malachius; species Malachius bipustulatus. The sequence continues at coordinate 44,624,851 of OU342632.1, read as the reverse complement.
AAGTATTACTGCATAGTGCATAGTATAATATAGTTATAGCAGGAATGAGATTTTATTGAGGTGAAATAACAAACTGTGAAAGAAAGTATTATTAACAACAACATGCTTTAAAAAGTGCTACAAAAACAAGATAAGGCATGGCCACTGTTGAAAAAGAAGAAGAGGAAACCACATTCGAAAATAATAATTTCTCAGTAAAGTGAGTTCTTGTCTAGTTTTTGTTTTGAAAATACTATGTAAAGGTAATTATTATTTTGTGTTCGTGTTGCTTCACAAATTAATGAAAAAAATACGGAAAGCATAACCCAGCTAGTGGTCTTTTCCTGGAGTGAAAATCCTTATTTGAATGAATATTATGAATTTTGAACATGAGTAGAACAAAACCGTATATTAAAATTTGAAATAAACCGAAATTTAAGATTTAATAAAATTAAAATTAATCACAAAAAAAATGTTTCAGTTATTTTTTGATTAAAAAAAAAAAAACAATAAAATAAAGGATAAAAATTCTAAAGCTTAGAATTTTTAGCCAAGTGACCGTGTTTTCATTGAGACAAAGCGGGACACATGGGATGAAATGAGAAAAATAATAATTTGAACATCATGATTTTTGATCAAATTGAATTTTTTATAAAAAAAAATTTATTTTCTTTCACGGTCGTATTTTTGGAATAATTTGCAATAGATTCGGATCATTTATTAAAATATCGTGAAATATTTCACATGAATAATTGCTCAAATTAGGTATATTTTACACTTAATATAGATTTTAAAGTTTTAATGTTAAACTGCTTTTTTTCAGTTGTCCATATTTTATTGATACTAGAAAAAACACGTTCTGTTGCAATATGTCTAACGAACGGCAGGCACGGTAGTCCGCACTGTCTGCACTTATCTGAATTAAGCCCAGACGTAACGACAATTATTATCAATGACCGAACTTCACCGAGTAAATCTAACTCGGTACATTGCCTAATTTAGTTTACTCTGCATGTACATTTAATATAAGAAATGCAGATATTTTCTAAAAAAAAAATCGGGATATTTTTAAAAATCTGCGGTCCGCGGGACAGTCCACCAAAAAGCGGGACAGTCCTGCTAAAATCGGGACGTGTGGTCACTTTTTCTAAACTAGAAATTTGTCAAAATTTCCAGAAAAATAATTCTTTTGAATGAAGGTTCAAAAATGAGTACCTAAACCTAATAAAAAGGGTTTCTTATTAAAATTTTTACTCTTTATTAAGATATATAATAACACATCATCGCGGGGAAATTCTACTGATAGGCATCGGTCTCATTTTTTCGTCTCAGACAATCTAAAAATGCAATAACATACAGGGTGCACCATGAATCCTTCTCTATATTGGTATCTCCTGAACGCTAAGAGATACAGGGTCGGTTAAATTAGAGAAAAGATGCGCAGTTTTGTGGCCATCTCGAATTCGTCAAAACATGCAAGATATCTGTGACCGTTCCTGAAATATCCTGAAAAAACTGAAAAATCGAGATTTCTTATTTTCCTCATATCTTTTTTATTATTGGAAATTAATAGATAATTTTTTGTAGGCTTACATAAGCCGTTAAGAGCTATCCATCTGACATTTCAAAAATTTTCAAGGCCTACTAGATCAAAGAGTTTTCACAGTCAACTTTCGTTTTTCTTATGGCCGCCATATAATTTTTTTATGTCGTACGATATGAAAAAATAATGGAAACCAAAAATTAATAAACTTCAAAAAAAGTTTTAAAATTTTTATTCTTAATATTTCAAAGAAAAACCTAATAATAAATCGTCGAAAACGTCAACATTTGTAAAATACGCCGAAATAGTGCTTGCCTTATGGTTTTTTTAATTTATCTATGAAATTCGGTCTAAAAATGTGTCTTTTTTGTAAAGAAAAAAGAAGAATAAAATTTTTTTTTATTTATTTTTTGAAGTTTAACAATTTTTAGTTTTTATGATTTTCTTTTATACCGAACAACATAAAAAAACACTATGGTGGCCATAAGAAAAACGAAAGTTGACTCTACGAAAATTCTGGGATCTAGTCGGCTTTGAAAATTTTTGAAACGTCAGATGGGTAGCTTTTGCCGACTTATGTAAGCCCACAAAAAATTATTCATTCATCTCCAATAATAAAAAAGATATGGCAAAAATAAGAAATCTCGATTTTTCAGTTTTTTCAGGATATTTCAGGAACGGTCACAGATATCTTGTATGTCTCGACGGAATCGAGATGGCCACAAAATTGCGCTCCTTTGGATTTGTTTAACCGACCCTGTATCTGTTAGCCTTAGGAGATAGCAATATAGAGAAGGATACATGGTGCACCCTGTATAAGCATTCCTTAAAAAAAACATAACTTTGAAATGCCACTGTCATATGGGACAATCTGTATGGTCCAAAATAATTTGAAATTATGGTAATTGTGATCCTGTATAATTTACAAAAAAAAAAATGAGAAAATCCATCGTTTGGCCTTATTTATTCGTGAAATGTTCAATGCGCTCTGAAAGAGATAAGGTATCATTCTTTCGATTTCCTGCTGTTTTGACCAACAGAGGAGATAACCTTACCGCACTGTCTTATGTGAAAGTAGATAGCACATAATATCACCAAAAAAAAAATAATAATAATAATACGCACTTCGTGACATTTTGCCAACAAAATAAGCGAAGACTTTACATGAAAACCACAATTCTAGCCCAAGAGAAAACAACGATGTAGGATGTAGGTACGTCAACAAACGGAAAGTAACATATTTATTAGCATTAGACATATTTGTGTATGCCCCCAGAGAAAATCGCCGACCTCTCAAAGTCAGCTGTTCTGAAATGATCAATTAGAATTTGATAAGGATAAAAAGATCATTTATTTCAATTTGTACAATTTCTAATGGTGTAATTTTCGTTACAGAAAAGCTGAGATCAAATAAAAAGAAAGTTTAAAGGAAAAGGTTGAGTGGGGGGCCTAGATGCAGGATTATGCAGAATTAGGTTTTGAATAGATCAAATAAAAATCAATCAAAAATCAATCAAGGAAAACTATTTTTCCTCTTATCAAATTATAAACTCCATATTATAGTATTAAATTATTCCACATTTGTACATTAGTCGTAAAGAAAACAGCGTATTATACTCGCGGAAAATGAACATTACGGGAATTTTACTAAACGTCTATAGACGTGTAGACTAACAGACAACTCCAAAATTTATCCGTATCTTTATTTTATTTTTTATTCTTTTTTGTGTTCTTTTTTATCTTTAAATTGTTAGGCATATGCCTAACATATGCATTGGGAATATGTGTATCTGTGTATCATTATATTATATACAACCACAAAATCATCATTTCAAATCCTAAGACCAATTAACAGAGAATCTAAGGAGAGCCACCTACAGAATTGGTTCTCTCCTCTCGCGAGATAAATGAAAAAAGGTTTTTATTAACCCTGCGGATTATACTTTTTTCTCTACATCTATATTATACCTGGGTGCATTTACGTCACAGGTCGGTAGTGGAGGCGTTTGAGAATCGCGTGTAGGTGGTCTCATCCACTCTCTCAAAGAACTAAAAACGAATAAAAGAGAAATAAAAGAAAATAAGAGAGCTGGAGGTGACGTTCTAGAGGCTTAATTACAAATATCAAATATGTAATCCCCGAGGTAATCCCTTTTCAACTCGTCATTTTCATCCATCGTATCTGTACCAACTTTTTTTATTTTCAATTTGTCATGACTCTATTGATAAACACAACTTCTTTTTTTAAGTTGTAACATCCTCTTTCACCATCAGGATGAAATTAATAAATTTCAATCAGGTTGAAATTGTCTTTAGACTATAAAACTCTTGAGAATCAAGTATAAAATAGCTGAACTTGACAACGCTGCCAGTTCCTTGCGCCCCCGTAAACGTCCAACACTCGCGTGCGTGGTGCGCGCGCTCGCTACGCTACACCCGTTCATTGATCAGCCCGTCCCGTCGCTCCAGAGAGTCCTGAGCGAGTGCAGTGAGTGCAGTGGGGGCTCCATGCGATGTCCCGCGACGCGTACGTGGGGGGCAGCCGGTCCCCGCGGGGCGTGAGGCTGCCCACCGTCGATCGCTCCCCCTCGCGGGCTTACCCGGGGGCCAAGCCGCTACGGCCGGCCCGGGACAGCCCCGAGCATTACGGGGGCTCCGGCTACCACCACGCCGCGGCGCCCTACTACCGGCCCGGCGACGAGGACCTGCCGAGTCCCATGCTTGAGGACAGGGGTCGCCCGCTCGGGCCTGCTGGACACCATCATCGTAGTAGGAGTGCTACCAGACCCGCCAACCCTATGTCTGTCAGGTCAGAATTACTGATTAGAGGACCTATTTTTAGTAAACTGTCAAAACAAACCTCCATGAAATGTGGGTCTATTAAAGACAAAATTAATTGTTATTTAGTTTTATTAAAATCGAAAAATTAATAATTTTTAATATTAGTTATTATAAAATGTGACCCTAATTTAATTCCATGTTAATGAGCAAAAATTATCAAAAGACTATCTCAACAGAAATTTATTATCTATGCGTTGTCTTTTCGTTTCATAATGTTGATTCATTAATTAGAAACTTCCCGTTTTGGGAACCCCCTACAACCCTCTCTTCCATTATAATTATTTAGTTTTAATCAAGAATATTCTTGACTATAGAAGAGTTTGGGCTTTTTAATAATATCCTCATACAGGAAAATACCAAGCATAGGATGGGAATATAACGTTATGTTATATTTGTAATTTTATACTACCTATGTGATATTTTATACCGTGGGAAGAAGTGGAAGAGAAAATCTGCAACATATTATATCATTATGAAATAAAGTCATCTATTATTTAAGAATTTTTACACGAGCTGCCATAAAAAACGTAGACAGGAGATTCTAATATTAGCTTTAATTGATGATTTAGAAGTTTGATTCTAAAAATAATATTTCATTTAAAGCTAGGTCAAGGCAGTAGTAATTTATTTAAATTGTTGATGATTATACCTTTCGATTATTTTGAGAAGAATGATTCAATCAAAAGTCCCTCCCTATCTACCTATACTTAATCATATAGTTGCTTATTATATTCTGAAAAATTGATTTGCGTATCCAGAAATTACTTCACAAAAAGAAATCGAATTTAAAACTATTCTTTATAATAAGCCTTCATCCTCTATGTTGTAAACTCTTTAATCCCTCAAGTGCTTGCGATGAAATTTTCCTAACCAGGAAAATTCATGTATTGTGACCGATTTCTTAAATTTTCAACCGGGGATCAGTAACATAATGTCAACAAGAAAAGGTTATTCTTATATAAAAAAAATGTTATATTCTTTTTTGGTGTCAGTACTGTCATTGTGTCGTTAACTTCCGCCTCCAGGCCCTTTTCAGTTCCACTAGTATGAAAGCGTAAAAAAGTGGGCTTTTGGTTTTAGACCAGCTTCGTGAAGTGAGCCGGCAAAACTCAGAAAAACCGGATTGCTATAGCGCATTCGATTGACCATCGTTTGACCACCTTTGACTACCCAATAATTTTGTTTGGCCACGTTTTGTGTTTGTGTAATTGCAAAAAGAAAAATCCCGGGCTAACTTCAAAAAATTTCCAAATTGAGATAATACTGACGTTTAAATTCACATTCGTTTGGCCATCGTTTGATCACGTATCGCTTGACCACGTCCAGAAAAAAGATATGATTTTTTTCAATTTCCGATCCGGCTAACTTCACAATTCTACAATTCTGTTTGGAAGCTAAACGGTTCGTTTGCGGGGGTCGAAACACTCTCGTGAAGTTGGCCCCCGAATTATATGAAACCACTAAATATTTCAAAGTTCTGAGTAGAACTAGAATAGTTCTAGGTTCTAGAGTTATGGATATGAATTTTCAAATAGATCCGTGGAACAAAGCTCTTTAAAAGCAAAAATTCATTTTGGGGGCTCACTTCACGCGTCACCCACTTTTCTCAGAAAATGACTTCTGATGACGTGATAACTGGCAACAAATCTTGGAGTTCGAGAGTTCCTGTATATTTTTTTTTTTGTAATTGTTTTTGCAAAATTGTGAAAAAATCTCCGAAAATGAGTTCTAATTATAGTTCTGGGTAACCCCCGAAGAGTTTTAATGAAAAAAAAAACTGCGTCAACAAGTTACGACTCCCGAAACAAACCGTTTAGTTTCCAGAGAGAATTGTAGGATCGTGAAGTTAGCCGGATAGGGAAATAAACTAAAAATCATATCTTTTTTTGGACTTGGTCAAACGAAATTATTGGGTTGTCAAACGTGGTCAAACGATTGTCAAACGAATGAGAATTTAAACGTTAGTATTTTCTCAATTTAGAAATTTTTTGAAGTTAGTCGGGAATTTTCCTTTTTGCAATTACACAAAAACAAAATATGGTCAAACGATGGTCAATCGAATGCGCTGTAGCAATATGTTTTCCCGAGCTTTTCCGGCTCACTTAACGAAGCCGAATTCTTTCGAATCTTTCCATTAGACGTTTACTTGACTACATCATCCCGCCTTCCGCCTTTAGGCCCTTTTCAGTTCCACTAGTACCGAAGCGTAAAAATTGGGCTTTTGGTTTTAGACCTGCTTGTTGATTTTCTGGTTTCGTTCTAAAGAAATACCACTGAAAGTGAATATAGAATGTGAAATATGTAATTGGAAAATCTGATTTGAAGAGTTGGCATAATAGCTTTTTTTGTTAAATGGTTTCATAAAGACAATTATTGTTTCATAAAAAAGCCATTTTGAATGTCATTTTAGTTTTGAAGTGACATACTTTTACGCACTTGGCTTGAAAATGATCTAAATGACAAGCAAGAGCAAGTTTTCATGAAGCTTCATGAGACTGTAATTTTGGCAATATAAAGAATTCACAAATTTATATTTCTTAACGGCTTAGATTGTTGTTTCATGGCGATTTAACAAAAAATGTTGCATCAGAGATTGATAGGTATTTTATTTTGTCAAAGTGACAGGCTTCATGAAGATTTATGAAAAATTGCTTTTAATTGTCATTTATAGTTTGTCACTTTTATGCACTTGTGCCTAGAAAAATGCCATTTAGAAACAAAAATGACAATCATAATGTCGAATTTATGAAACGATATAACAAAATAGCTGTTTGTGACACAAGGTGCAAAATTGGAGTGTTTTAAGTACAAACTAAAATTGTCAAATGATGCTAAAGGCCAATTTTGACAATCGTCAAGTGTTTTGACACTCTTTTGAAACGTGTGTCACATAAGATTTTTTTGATAAATCGCCAAGAAATAACACTTTATGAACTCCAAGTCGTCAAGAAAGATACATTTCTGAACTCTAGAGATTAGTATTTTATATTATCAGTAACAGTATCATAAAGATTCATGAAAACTTGCTTTTAATTGTCATTTATGACAATTTTAAGCACAAGTGTGTAAAGGCATATCACTTTTTGTGCATTTATTATTAAAAGAATGTCATTTCGAAACTAAAATGACAATCAAAATGACAACTTTATGACACGATTTAACAAAATAGCTATTTGTGATATGTTGCAAGATGGGAGTGTTTTAAGCACTGACGAAAATTGTCAAATGAGGCCGAAAGCTGAGTTTGACAATCGTCAAGTACTTAAACACTCCTTTTGCAACGTGTGTCACACAAGTGCGTAAAAGTATGTCACTTCGCAACTAAAATGACAAAATGGCAACTTTATGAAACGATTTAAAAAATAAAATGCGCATAGACTATGCGCATGGTGCACTAACTCCGCGTTGTTTTCAACAATGTCATCGTTTTACTAATCTTGTGGATAAGGCACAGATTTCACACAAATAAATTGAATTGCTTCACAAAGAAAAATTGTGATCACAAGTCGGTTCCAATAAGTCATATGATCGAAACACAAATGCGAGCACAAATGCTATCCCCATGACCACACGAATGGTCTATATCGTATAAAAAAAATAAAAAATTTCTGAGTCTGTGACTCTGTTGTATAGAAAGTTACCTTGAGAACACAGAAATTCAAATCGTTGTTGATGGAGTTTTATCCGATGATTGTTTCATAAATGCCGGTAAACCACAAGGTTATTGGCGCAAACCTAATTTTACTTCACATAAACCACTTATAAGTACTTGAACTTGAAACCTCCGCTAACAAGATCATTATTAGCCTTTGATTTGATCAATTTGGTAAAAATCAAACTATTACCTCTGGCGTTCACAACAATAACGATACGATGAAATATTTTCTTTGAAAAAAAATCTTCAGAAAACTATTGATTTGAGCTTTTAACGTAACCGTTTCTTTGTTTGAATTCAATAAGGACGATACAATTATTATCCTTCTAATCGTACTACAATAATTATTGTTGAATTTGGTGACTTAACGAATTCGAGTTGACCGTAAGATTCGAGATAACCTGACATGTTGGACAGATCTGGAATATTCTTATTCCCATATTTGAACTCCACACCGATATATCCACTAAAACTATCTGCAGGATTCCAAGCAGAGAAGACCAGTCCATCTTATTGAGTCTCCCCAACTAGGTAAGTGCCTATATTCGATCGATGTCTCATAGAATAGGTACGAGTCTCGGCTCCTGCTCCCATTATCGATATTATCATGTTCGGTGCAGTGCTCCAAAGCTAAGCTTTGTGGAACTCGTTAGCACCTGACATGGTTACCCGACGGGGTATAATCTGTAGATCTGCAAAAAGAAAAAAACACTATAAAACCTCGAGGCGCTAGATCACGGTTATAGAATGTACAATTTTAGCCACTTGTTACATAAATTTAGATTTTCCGTATAAGGAGCAACTACCAACATTTTGTCCAATATGACTTTCTAATTTTAGAAGAAATATGGCAAAATTGATTGCCCCTTTCTTTATGCACGCCACTGGCTAACTTTCAAAAATGTATTTTATTTTACACTACCTTGAAATTCGAAAAAAAATTCAGGGGCGTTTTGAAAATCTAAAATTTGACATTTTATAGAAATAAACACCATGTAAAAAAATCTATCTATTTATCTATCCGACTTTTTAAAATTTTGAAGAGACACCTGTAGAAGTAATTTTTTAGAAGGCATTTTCTTAACGAAAATCCAACATCATTCGAAAGTTCTACAAAAGAGCGAAATTTCGTACCTAATCTTAAAAGATAAAGCTACAGGAACATTTTGAAACTGAAAAGAAGATGTTTGATGAAAATTCAAAATTTCTGCGTCGTGGAAAACATCATAGAGAAGATTTTGCTGATCCGGAACTGTGACTAAAAACCACGGCTTGTATAAACATGAAAATTATCTCATCAATTAAAAATATCTTAGAAATACAATCAGATTTTACCTACATTTAATAAGCCCTGTACCTAAAAGCTAAAATTATTCTTGAATCTTAAAAATTGTAAGGTAACCTTTTTGAATTTCTAATCATTACAATACATTATAAGACATTTTTGAAAGTGGTAAACTATCCAGTTTTCACTTAAAACGTCCTTTCCTCTTAAGATTCACAAACACCAAGCTGCACGACTGCCAATTTCCATTAGACCCATTTCCCGGTTTTGGAGATTTAAGTTAAAGAATCCTGACGTTCCGCATTATGCCGTTGAATTTGAGATTGTTCGCTGATTCTGAGCGGTTGACCCAGGCGAGGAAATAGTTTTGCATGGGTTGACGTCGCTTACAGTATTGATTCACGAACAAACTCTAGAGGCTATTTATTGGCCTGTTATTAAGAGCCCCTAAGACCAAATGCAAATGTTCTTGTGATTTATTTAGTTCAATACAGCGCCTTTGATCTCGAAACCTCAATAATATTATTTCTAAATATTCACAGCTAAAAGAAGTAGCCTTTTTATAAATAGGGAATAGTAAAGAATGACTCATATTACGAAAATTCATGGTGATTGGAGAAAGCCTTGATCATGCTTAGGGCCTTTTCCAGGACGTAGAGTACCGAAAAAAGATATTTATTAACAAAATTAACAATAAATAGTCGTCAAGAGTTAATGTAATATTAAACATAGCATTAACACCTTTCAGGAAACGTCTAGCATAACATAATATCTGAAGAATAAAATTAGAGTTACATAAAACCTTAGATGAAACGTAATATTAATATGATTGATACCGTCACGTTCCTTTTCTTCCAGAAACATGTGCTGTTATAAAAATCTTTTCTGAAAGCTTCCCCATAGTCCAGAAAAAATGCCTTCAAGACTCGTTTATATTATTCTTTCATAAATTCGTTTCGTGGATTCAGTTATAAGATAAAATAAAATCTACGACTCTAAAGCTTTGAAAAAAAGGTAAAGCTTTGAATTGTCTTCTTTCATGCAAAACTCTAAAACGTTTTCCATCTGATTTAATCTTAATTGATGAGTTTCCAAATCTAAATCATTCAACCGTCATCAGACCGTGCTCCATTTTGAAACATCCCTATCTCTTCAGCCTAATTCATGATTAGAATCCTGGATTTCCTCAAAAATTCAATTTTGGGTGCAACGACAAACAAATATTTTTTTATAGAATTATTTTATAGCGAGTTAAATAAAAAAATAAAAAAATTATAACGTTCACTAATCCACCCCCGAGCGCAACTTTAGGGGAGGTATAGAACTCTATTTAACAGTCAGCTAGCTCAAAAATGAAATTAACTTATCACTTTAGCAATGCACACACATGAACAACGTCACAGTCGATGTTCAGGTCCGGCTGGAGGTCTGGTCATTCATGTTAACTCCTCAGCTGACTGGCGAAGTGTTTAGCTGCACATTCTGCATCCTGGTATCAATAATTAAAATAAAAGAACGAAAGAACTTATGTAATTATTGTTTTTGCTTGAGTTCTATGAGGATCAAATTCATTACCCCGCTGCCTGCCATTTTAAAGCCTCGCGCATGCACAATCATCGAGAAGCGAAAGGAGCCGAAAGATAGTGAAGTTCGAATCCTTTCGCCGCTGTCACGCAACACAGAAACATTATATTAAGTGCAAATATTTAATTGAATTCTGATTTACTTTATTTCACGACCTGCTAAAAATTACCGGATTGAGCGGTATACGTATAGTCGGTATAATTATAATATGTATATGATTATAATTAAATGAAGCTATAAAAATGTTATCAAAAATATCCAGGCAAATAAACGAGAGATTCTAGGTTAATAAGACATCAGTTAAATTCGAGTTTCTGAACAAGTAGGTAGCATTGTTTTTCCGAAGTGTCAAGAATCTGTTCGCTCTAATCCATGCTCCTGAGCGCGTCTATGTTTCCTCCGAGGCTCCTAAAAACCAATAAATATCAAAGTGTAGTAATAATATTCCAGAAATAAATTGGCACAAGAGCAAGGTTTTTTAATAAGTAAAGCGACGCCTATATACAAGTAAGCCCTTCTGCCACTAGAGTTAATTAATGTAACAGGTATCTGTACTGCGGCACTGCTTGGGCGCTTTATTCATCTAATTTATTGAAGTTAATTATTCAAATGGTTGATTTTCGAGTGTAGATTTTATATTCTATCCAATAAAATCTAACCAATAACTTTAAGTGGACTCGGCACGGATCATATGGAACTCAGCCTTTGTATAAAATCACTGAAACTCAAATTATGTTGTTTAACTGTTTATAGTGATCAAAAGTCTCCATGGGCGTGAAGTGACTATGTATACAGGATGATGAAAGATCTGCTATTTTCCTTTTTTTCTCCTCACGATTGTCAATTTTTTGTTTTCAAGATTTGAAGTTCAGCAATTGCATCCGCGAGGCAGGAAAACTTTTGAGAATGGCTGAAAATCGAGACGGCACATAAAGAAAACAATCATAGATCATCTTTTCGTATGAACAACCGACCCTACAGAATATCTTACTATTAAAATAGGAACATCTGATCCTGGTGCATGAACGCCAATGACTTAAGACCAATCTAACGAAAAATGCGAAAATTTTCGCAAGATGTTGAAATGCTTAATAATATTTGTGGCTCAAATTATAAATTAAGATAATAATTAATAATATATGATTAATCTTTCATTTTATAGGTACCAATCGTTGGACCGCGGAGCGATGCCGTTGGATCACGACAGGGAGTTCTTGCCGATTCGTGACAGACGTGACCGATCCCTGGAGAGAGGGCTCTATTTCGACGATGAGCCTTACAGCTCCAGGTCGGCTAGACAGTCGCCTACCTCGCATCAACCCTTCATCGGGGAGCTGCAGCACCAGAACAGCGATCTGCAGCGCGAGCTAGGCAATTTGAAGAAGGAGCTCGAGCTCACCAACCAGAAACTCGGCTCTTCGATGCATTCCATCAAGACCTTCTGGAGCCCTGAACTGAAGAAGGAACGGGCGCTGCGTAAAGAGGAATCTGCCAAGTACAGCCTCATTAACGACCAGCTCAAGCTTCTTAGCTCAGAGAACCAGGTAAGTTCTTATAGCTATTAAATTATGTATGTCTAATGTCTCGCTGGTGCATTACTACATATTAATAATTCGGATGGGATCTACATTATGTACGTGATACGTAATTACCTCGTGGGTATTATCTGTTCACCAAATTAACATAATTTCCGGCACGATTTCAGGCCATGAAATAAGAGAGGGGTAACCAACCATGCCATTTCTCACCCTGTTTCGCCACAGGCTCGTACAATTTAGAGGGAGCTTTCTAGGACATCCATTTTCTATATCTTAGATCTTATATAAGTCAGCTCTACAAAGCGGAATGTTGGTTTCCCTAATAAATATATCTTTCACATTCAATATAATGACCACTTTCAGAGAGTGTCCTGGATATAATGCAGTTTATCTTCTGCCGGTAAAAATCCAGAGTAGAACAAAAATAATAGTCTGGCTTATTTGAAGGGAGTAGTCCTCACCTGGGAAACGCGTTATAATTCAACAAGTAGGCCATCTGTCTATTATGCACTGTTGAATTATGAATTCTATGTCTTGGGAAAGGTATGGCAGAACAGATTGTTATCATACAATAAGCTAATTCTAAATGAAAATAGAGGAAGAGGAATCACAAAGCATCTGTCTGTTGACGTAGAGCGACTGCGGGTGTAAGGTATAAAGGACAGGCTTACAGATTGTGGGTGAATGTTTCAGGATGGGATAGCAGGCTTTACAGGGGAAGTATCGATATTCTCTTGGAATATGCGACTCTGTAGATCAGCCTGTCCACCAAACAATCCTGATATATCACGTAACCCTTCCAATTTTTGGAATTCATCCCAGCCACCGACAGATTGCGTTTGTGGCGTGTTACACCCTGACGGATGCATCTGGAGACAAGTAGATTATGTGGAAAACCCACAATCACCCTAAAAAATTCCCTCCGTTTACCAATATACTGAGTCACCTGCTAAATTTAAAAATATAAAAAGATCTTTTTTTATTAGCCTTGAAATTTAGTGGCTATTTTTAATGATGAATACTGGCGGAAGAATTATTCCCTTGATCACATTATGGAGCACCTAAAGTTAAAACACCAGCACTTAAAGCTTTTATGTGAGTGTATGAACAATAATAAAACCGGAGCTGTTAAGCGTCAAGAACCAGGTCAGTTTTTATGCGTTGATCTCCAATGATCTTTCTAATGAAACATTTAGCGATATATTTTTCTATAAAACATTTCAACAACACCATATATGCGGCAATATAATTTGCAAAAAGTGAAATTATATTCTCCTTATTTCCAATTATCCATTTTTTCTTATTTTCTTGTTTTTAACTAATATGTTCTCAGGCGCATTTCAAGAGACACACTTCCATTTACAAAGCCACAATGGAAGGCTAAAACTATACAAAACTCCTTTATGGGGATAAAGGATTATTTATAGTATTCCACTAACGCTTGTACTTGTACTTAGGGTGTCTTATTAGGAAACTGTGGAGGTGACGAAGTAGATATCAGTTCTTTATGGAATTAAATTTCAGAAGAACGTAATTTACCTTTATATTTACATTATTTTTTGCTCTTAACCAGTGATGTGCCGTATATTTTACTCTATTCCTACAGGGTAAAGAATTGATTAAATTAAAGGTAAATAATGCAAAGAACATAAAGAATGCTAACAATGCAAATTTATGCATACGCAGTTAATCTATGTAGGTATGTATCTAATTATTACTAATTAATGATAAGTAATGTGTGCATCTTTAATTGATTGAATGAGTATACGGTCAAATGTTAACCGATTTTTAATTTGGGAGTGAACGTATGACCAATTTGAAAAAACTCGTTCGATTAGAGCGGAAGAAGCTCGCAACTGTAGCACTTTAATTGCAAGGTCTGACAAATTCGGATGTTTCACTTTGACGATGTTCCAGAATAGGTTGTAATGAAGTTTTTTCTTGCAACATCTTAAACATTCCAACATTTTCGATGAAATGGGTAGGCTTATTAAACCCGCAGCATCCAAATTATGGCGAGACTGAGGTGAAAAGTCAAATGTGTTCGATATCGATGGCTGATGGTACTGGTGACCGTAAACAATTTGAAGAAAAACCAGCATTATCATTATCAAAATATCAAAACAAACATAAAACATAGCTTTGTTTTCTATTATTTACATTATTTACGTCTTCTTTACATTATTTACATCAAACGTAGAGAATGAATTATTTACGCGTAAAGGCACGTCACTGCTCTTAACTTTATAAATAATACGAATATTCAGATAACCACCAGGTTCCGATTACCCTCAACAAGGCATAGGCAGTTGCCTAGGGGGACAACGGCTTGGGTGTGGGAGGGGAGAAATGCGCCTTCACTCAATAAACATTATTAAACAAATGCGAAAAACTGAGTTTGAATAATTCATCAATACAAGCAAAATTCTGTAGAGAGCTGCCATTAGTCATGATGTGTGAGAGGTGACACCTCGACAACCGGCTCCGAGGTAAATAAATAACACACTTTCGCCGCGGCCTGATTTATTGTTCTATTGCATAATTATTCACGATTCACGATCACAAACCGAACAGATGACATGTAAAAAATAGACTGATGCTGAAAATATTTTTCCCTTTTGACAGCTATCCCTTAAAATAAAAAAATCATTACTTTTGATCCGTGAAATTCAAGTAAGAACCTATATCTTCGTATTATAATAGAAAGTTAGAATATTTGAAAATTTTATGACCGTAACTTAATTTATACAATTGTTGTCAATCACTTGTACAGGGTGGTCCATCTCTTATGTCCACTTATGACCAACCCCCGAAGTAGAGAATAATTTTAAAGATAAAAAATTTAAATTTTGAGGATGCGTATAATAAATAGGACCATAGAATGGTATAATCAGTTTAGTTAATTTTTTTTGTTGGACAACCAGCGGTAAAAATAAAATTTGGTGTTAAACTGCCCAAAAATTGATTTTTCTTCAATACACCGGTAGAAATTGATTAATAAAATCAAAGTCGTTGAAAAGTAATATCAAAAAACTATACATATAATTACAAGCCTTTAACTAAATAAAATACATAAAATATGAAAATGTCAGGTAGAATGATTGATATTATGGCAGTAATAAAAGTGACCAAGATTCTGAAGGGGCAAAAGTCCAAAGTAAACTGTCATAAAAGAATCCCCATTCAAGTTCAATGGTACACTTCATTATCTCAAGATTATTGGTAATTTTTACTACCTTATATTTTTTATATACTTATGTATATTTGCTGCATTATACAGGGTTACTGGTAACTGGATACATTCCTTTGGTGATCTGATAAAACAAGAGGTAAGAAGTAAATTAACCCCAACATGCACTATACAAAACTCAATATATTTTGAGATATTTCGATTTTCAACTTTTCTTAAAAAAATGGTTTCAGATGTCTTGAAATGTAATTTTCAAAAAATCTACTTTAACTTTTTGATTTTTTTTTTGCTGGAATACTTGTCCAATATACTATGCTTCCTTCTGGAATAAAAAATATCCTGAGGTATTTCGATCGTGTGAAAATTTCAAAGAAAAACTTTCACAAACTATTTTTTTTAAATAAGATTTAAAAGATTTTACAAGTTATTTTCGCAAAATTGTCAAGGCACCTTGCGTACAAATTGTTTTAAAAACTTCCCTAGTGTAGTAGCTATCTAACAAGGCACGAATCTTGTACAAGAATAACAGAATCTCCCCGCTATGTACCGTTACCGAGGAACAAATCCTTAAGTCGGGACGTTTTAAAAAAAATACTGCCCTGAACGAGGGTCTTAAAATTCTCGGATCCGGTCCATTTTCAATAGGTCGTATTTGGGGGTCACGAGCTTCGTCCCTACCAAGTTTCGTCCCGATCGGTAAAACTTTCAGACACTTAGAGTGGCTATTACTAGGCTATTCCCGAAAAATCCCGAAATTCCCGAAAAAATGACACTTCCCGGGAACGGATCCCGCTCATTTTCAATAGGCATCGTGCCACGGTGCGCCTCTTCAATCGAGCCAAATTTCAACTTTCCCACATAAAAACTGGCGGCTCTAGAGTGTTTCCTAGCAAAGTCACAGACAGACAGACCGACAGACAGACATTTTTCGGGAACAAGAATACGTATACTTACGAAACTTCTGTGACTTTGCTAGGAAACACTCTAGAGCCGCCAGTTTTCATGTGGGAAAGTTGAAATTTGCTCGATTGAAGAGGCGCACCGTGGCACGATGCCCATTGAAAATGAGCGGGATCCGTTCCCGGGAAGTGTCATTTTTTCGGGAATTTCGGGATTTTTCGGGAATAGCCTAGGAAACACTCTTAGTGTCTGAAAGTTTTACCGATCGGGACGAAACTTGGTAGGGACGAAGCTCGGGACCCCCAAATACGACCTGTTGAAGATGGGCCGGATCCGAGAATTTTAAGACCCCCGTTCAGGGCCGTATTTTTTTTTAAAACGTCCCGACTTAAGGATTTGTTCCTCGGTAACGGTACATAGCGGGGAGATTCTGTTATTCTTGTACAAGATTCGTACCTTGTTAGATAGCTACTACACTAGGGAAGTTTTTAAAACAATTTGTACGCAAGTTGCCTTGACAATTTTGCGAAAATAGCTTGTAAAAACTTTTAAATCTTATTTAAAAAAAATAGTTTGTGAAAGTTTTTCTTTGAAATTTTCACACGATCGAAATACCTCAGGATATTTTTTAATCCAGAAGGAAGCATCGTATTGGACAAGTATTCCAGCAAAAAAAAAAAAAATCAAAAAGTTAAAGTAGATTTTTTGAAAATTACATTTCAAGACATTTGAAACCATTTTTTTAAGAAAAGTTGAAAATCGAAATATCTCAAAATCTATTGAGTTTTGTATAGTGCATGTTGGGGTTAATTTGCTCCTTACCTCTTGTTTTATCAGATCACCAAAGGAATGTATCCAGTTACCAGTAACCCTGTATATCAATCATTTACAATCAATCACTACCCTATCGATCTTTCTTTTCAGAAACTTCGATTCTATTAATCGATTTTCTTTAGATGTAATGATGGAGAATCGAATTTTTTACCACTTTACCACCAAATTAGGTCCATTTTTTTTCACCACTAGTGGCCAAACGGAAAAAATTAAACTGGTTATGCATTCTATTAATTAATTCTTTATTAATTACATGAATCTTCAAAACTTCAATGTTTTATCTTTAAAATCACCTTCTATTTCGGACAAAATGATGGACCACCCTGTACAGAGGTAATTTTCTCTGGATGAGGATTCAGACCCCTTATTTAGCTTTCGTTGTTTTATTTCATCTTCCTACTCTTAGTTTGTTTTATAGCGCTCAATTTGTGAAAAGTGAAGTTGTGTAGTGACTGAAATAAATACTTACAAAACTAAGTGGTCCCGGAAAATTCGAGAAAAAAAAGGAAAGAAAAACTTGAACATGTATGCAAAATAGAAAGAAAATAGACTTTTTTTTAAATAGAAGGTAAATTTCCATATAATGACGGTAAATATGTTTATCAAAGTCATGCAAAGGCCCCTTGAAGTATCTATTTTAAGTAAATTTTATGAGCGAGTGCGAGTAAAAAATTTTGCACTGGAAGGGGTGGGCACTTATTTGGGAACAACTGCATGTGCAAAACCTCACGAGTCACTAAGTGAGAAGGGGGGGGGGATGCTAAACTCCTATGAGCCAAAAAAGTCATAATTCGGCCCTGATCACCATTAATCTATCGATTGATTTGCCGATGTTCTCAACATGAATTCTACTGGAAGAGGCAGTTACTCGTGAATGGGCAATTTTGAAATGTATAGTATGTCTGGATTCTATCTCATTATAAGAAGTCGTTGATGTAAATTGAAAGACCGTTTATAAATTCAGGCAATTATGGGAATAATAGTAAAGAACAAGGGCATACAAGTTTCTATCTTAAAATGGAATTCTGAAATCGAATTTATAACAAAGAGTGTGGACGATCATTTTCAAGTCCTTAATGTCAAATATTATGTAAACGTTCCGTAGGTAGGTATGAACTGAAAATAACGACTGTCGTTCACTGAATTTTGCTGTTTTCAAGAAAATGTAATGGTCGTTTCCTAAACTTTCTGCAAACCAAATTTCGATTCGTATGCGCTTGACTTTTCTTTTTATCTTACCTCTCTACCAGTCCTGATAGTTGTCTAAAGGTGAGGGTTTTTTTCCTTTTGCAATGTTAAAAAAACACAATATTAGGGATAAAAGTTCTCTATGAAAAATTAAAAGCATATTTTCATTTTGATATAAAACGATCATAAAAATGTACCAGAAATAGGTGAAGGACAGACTTACAACTGCAACAGTTGATGTGTATGATTTTTGTCCTGACTGGCGAAAAAGTCTTCAAATGATTTTCTCATCCTAAATAAGAAATATATAAATAAATAGATAATCACCACAGGAGTTGATGAAAATGTTGGATCTTTTTATTATGTTTATGGAGAATTTGGGGTGAAACATGGCTTATGTTACGCTGGAAATTGTCCTTGATCGCTAAACCCCTGTCTTCAAATTTCCCCAAAAGCGTTAGGCTGTTTTGCAAAATATATGCCCCCATCACTTGTGATGTTAATGATGTTATGCCGCACCAGAAGGTTTTTTTGTAGCTTTAAAAATCTAGTGCATGAGTTGAGGATTTGTACTTCTCCAGTAACGATAATTCTGTTTATTTAGATGACCAAACATGTGAAAACGGATCCAGTCACTCCTTGTTGATTTTAACGAAAGTCTTCAATTTATTTTCTTATTCTAAGATGCTTAGACAATATGCTAATCGGAGTGGCACTGTGTCGGCAAGGTTTGTTGCACTATTTGGAGTTTGTACGATAGCATAATAATGAAATCCCTGGTTAAAATTACTTGAAGGGAGTATGCATAGAAAAACTTAACTGTGTCGGTCTCCTTAGGGGACATCTGGAATACTTACACGAACAGTTTCTAAGAGTACGGAAAATTTTGACAGGATGGTTGAGAAACTCTAGTTAACTGAAGTCATAATTTTCTTGGCTTATTGTGGATTAAGTACTCTCGTAATTATCTCGCACAGTAAATTTCCCGAATGTCTTCTATTTAAATATCAAGACACTATGCATGACGCTTACAATAGTTTATACATAATAATAATTTCATTAGTTATATTACAATAACCGACAATTAATTATTAATTGTCGTATTATCCTTTACACATCAGTAAACACAACCCTTCTCTTTTACCCTCGCTAATTTCACTAATAGCCACTTGTCACTCCTCTAGCTGAATAGTCTCACTTCACACTTCTTCTGCTTTACTTTCTTCTGATTTGACTTCCATATCATTGAAGACTATACTCCACTGTTCACTTCTGTCTCTAATACTCCAATTGGTCTTCCTCTAATAGCTTCCAAGCTACTTTCTCCTGACTGGGAGCTTCGATGATTCATGAACGAGTTCCTATACTTCTTGGTTTCAAGGCGATTTTGTTTATGGTGGATTTCAAGTGTGAGCCCCGTTGCCCTGGATTTTCAAAACTGAAAGTGGTGCGTTTGGATTATTAATTGTGTTGTAAAAAAAAACGTGGATAAACTGATGAAAGCTGTCGATCTTCGTGATGGTGTTCTTAAGGGGCATATGCGGGTATCTAAACGAGTGTTTGATCGCTATTAGGTGAAACGCCTTAGCCCCGATGCGGGTAGAACTGATTAGAGGGAGAGGTGGGCTTCGGGGTAACAAGCCACACACAAACTTGTCCCTGGTGATGTGTGGACCAATCTACACTTAAGCTCGAACTTAACTCTCTATTGCGCTAGGAACTTCTATGATTTTTGAGCGAGTATCTAAACTATTGATCTTTTCTAGATGATGTCATCTGGAGTTGGAGTGGTGTGGGCCCTGATATTCGTGGGATTTTCCATGAAGTAGGCCTTTCGGTTTGATGATTTGATGGATGGCTTGAAATTTGAAGTGTTGTATTTTTCTGTGAGGTGTCGATCTTCGTGGCTGTGTCTTGAAGGGGATACGGGTATTGAGCTGTGTTGTTCGGTGTGGTGTTATGTGGTGATGTTGAGAGAGCAAGAGCTACGGGTGTTCTTTTTGGTCTGAGAGGGGGTTTTCGGGTTCGGAGTAACAGGCCACAAACAAACCTGACCCAGTCCGCTCCGCTGCTACGACGAAACTTCTCTCTTGCTGGGAACTTAAATGAAAAACTAGTTAGCTTGTTAACTATTACTCCAGTTGCTATGTGTCGTTTGAGTTAGCTCACGTGGAGCTGTGCTTTTTGTTTGAATGTGATGGTGAAGTTTTCTATGTTTGATGGTGGCTATGTTGAGATGTGTTTCTATAGTTGCTCGTTTCTCATGATGGACGTGATCGCCATGGACGGTTCGTGATGATTAATCGTTTTGTTTTGGATGAAGTGGAATCTGTGTAGGGTCTGGGTGGAGAGTGTGTGCCAGGTAGTGGCGGCGTTTTGATGGTCTGATTACCTTTGTGTAGATGAGTAGTTTGTTTCTTGTGTTTAGTGGGCTTTTGTGTTTCAGGAATGGATAGAGTCGCCCAAAGGCTGCTCTGGATTTTTGTGTGTGATCTTTCAAGACCTTTTTTTGTCGTAAGTAAGCCTCAGGTATTTTACAGATGAGGCCCACGGGAGCATCTTTTTTTTCGAAATCCACTCTGTGCACAGGTATCGTTTCTGTTTTATGCCTCCGAAGAGGGAACTTCCTTATTGCGACGAACTTCCTTATTGTATGTATATATCGACAAGTGACGAGACGACAATGACGTTCTCGAGTTTTAGACGGAATTTCCCGAAACGTCACGTCCCCGAATGTCACACATCGACAGTTAACACAATATTCTACAGTAACTTGTTATTGACAGATTTTTATTGTACCTATAGGAGTACGGAAGGTTAGTGTCATCTTCCTCGGATGTCTCTTTTTGCGTTGCAGATACTTTGTCGTTTTTAAGTTGGTTATACTTGTATGGTTTTAACGGCTTCGAAGTAACAAATGTATGAGCTTGCATAAGAAAATGATTCAAAGTTATTTGTTACTTGTTATTGTTAATTGAAGATAAGTAATAAGAAGGTAAACACGTTTGTGATATCGGTTATAATTTATATGACTTTTCTGTCTGTTCCTCGGTCTTGTGAGAAAAAAAAAATGTTCAGGGTGTTACAAAAAAGGAGGTCAAGCTCTTGGCCACAGATTGTTGGGCCAAAAATAATGACACTTTTCTTATGCAATTTTTCACATAGGCGTCCCATTTTCAAGATACAGGGTGTCAAACTTTAAATAAAAAAAAAAGTTTTTTATCAATAACTCCGTTATTTTTTAAGATACTCACTTGAAAATTTGCATAGCCTTCTTTCTTATGCAGACACACATTTATAGGAAAAAAAAATCAAAGAAAATCCAAGCGCGAGCGCACGAAAGGGGGTTTATGGCAGACTTTGGCCATTCTTGGCCAAGTTTGCCACCAAAAATTGGTGGCAAACCTAGCAACGCCAGAATATAAATTCATAGTTTGAAACGTCATCGATAAACGTCACAATTTTTACAAGCTATTTTTCGTAATTTTTTTACTTTATTTTGTGTTTTGTAGTTGTGGTAGTGAGAAAAACGTAATGCGTTCCGCGTTTGCAAGTCTCTTTTTTATTTTCGTTGGTCTTTTAAGGACCTGAGCTTCGCTTCGGTCCTCACAAACGATCACCTCAGATAAAAAAGTTCACTTACCCATCTTGGAACGCAAATAGCTATTTCTACAATATCTTATGTTAAAAAGCCTACAACTAAAAACAACGAAATAAAAATAATAAAAGTTTAAACTAAACACATTAATTGAATATTGAAGATGATTAATTTAAATTAAATGTTCAACATGTCTGCCATCTTCGTGAATGCACATTCGGGCTCTTTTGAGGAGAGAGAACCGAATATGCTGAAAAATTTGTGGTTTTAGCCTAAATAGCTGCCCGCCTTCTACAATTCGTTGACGCAAATGTTGTTCACTTAATATTGGAACCTTGTACACGAAATCTTTCATAAACCCCCAAAAACAAAAATCTAACGGATTGAAGTCGGGGGAACGAGCTGGCCAATGAACAGGTGCATCCTGTCCCCTGCCAATCCAGCGGTTAGGAAAGATTAAATGTAAATAGTCCCGAACATTTAGACCGTAATGCGACGGAGCACCGTCAAGCTGAAACCACATATTCTGTCGAACCGCTAGAGGCACATCATCAAGTAACTCTATGAAAGTAAGTCTTAAATAAATTACAGTCAGCATTTTAATCCGAATTTACCTATTATACTTTGACTATTAAACGAACACGGTATGCAGAAACATATCCGAATCAGCCACCACCGAATCACCGCTCTAAAAAGAAATTGGGAAATTTAAATATCAGTAAGTTGATCAATGACACACACCCAAACATGTTGATATATCTCGTAAACGAAGGCCTAAATCAAAATGATATAAGAGTGAGGATAGTAAAACAAATAAACGCTCAATCAAAAAAACCACACATCAGAGCCATAGGCGTACGCAGAAAAATGTTGGGGGGCCAAGGTCTGCCATAAACCTCCTTTCGTGCGCTCGCGCTTGGATTTTCTTTGATTTTTTTTCCTAAAAATGTGTGTCTGCATAAGAAAGAAGGCTATGCAAATTTTCAAGTGAGTATCTTAAAAAATAACGGAGTTATTGATAAAAAACTTTTTTTTATTTAAAGTTTGACACCCTGTATCTTGAAAATGGGACGCCTATGTGAAAAATGGCATAAGGAAAGTGTCATTATTTTTGGCCCAGCAATCTGTGGCCAAGAGCTTGACCTCCTTTTTTGTAACACCCTGTATAAAAAGAATATTTAAAATAAAAAACAATTAGATATAACTAAAAAGTTGGTATATTGAATAGAGCGAGGAATAGAGATAACCTGTTCATTGTCAGATCGCTACCGATCGGAAAGAGATGAGAGATTATCTCCCGTACTCTTTATCGTAATTTTAACAGTAGTTGTCGCATGCGATAGTTCAGTTCATTTTAGAGGTATTATGGAATATAATTTGACAGATCAACTGATACGTTATTCCAACTGGCTCGATCAGCTGTTGAATATTCTACATTATATAATGACATTCTAGATTCCAGTTGTCCAGAATCTAGTCAAACAAGAAGACCAGATTTTCGATGTTCCTAGCCTCTAGTTCCAAATAAATAATCCTTTTAAATATTACTTTTAATTATTTTAATTATTTAATTACTTAATTGAATAATCACTGATAGCTCGTTACAATATTAGATGCCCAAACCAAAGCTCACTTCAAATATGATGATGACTTTTGCCATAGGTAAACAATTTAAAATGTTACAGAAGTTCATCGTTGAAAAATAATTGCAGTAAACTAGTTATTGTTCAGCTTTGCGCTTTGCCCTGATAAACCAAAGGAACTTGCATTTAACATTATCAAAGCACTGTAAAACGAATGAATTACTAACCAATTATTGTTGCCTAGCTGAAGATAATGCAGATAGATCATTTTAGTTATAAATTAATTAAACGGAATGATTTCTACGGTCAAATTAAGTACCTACCTTTATCACATTAACTGGGTTTACTGGAAGTTTGAGCATTAATTCATATGTCATGGACACGATCACATGATAGATAATGGATATCTATGGACTATAATTCTCGACAAGCTTGAAAATTCTAATTAACCTTACAAAATTCATGGAGTTGGAAATTAGTGACGGAATCGATCCAGGAAAGTCGCTGCTGGTAAACCTTCTGCTGATGTCGTTAGTTGGATACCAATTTCAAAACTCGATTTCGGTATTGTATTCTATTTATAGACGGATCTATTTATCATTTTTGTTAAATGAAAATGATGTCATTCATGCAATCCTTAATAAAAAGGAATATGTAATTATAATTACGGTACGTTTACGGTAATTGTTTTTCTAATCAAGAATAAAATCTCCGTTACCTGCTGCTACTACGAGGGATCAATACCTATTTTGGTCTATGAAAAACGTTCATTTTACATTTCAGGTTGTATTATATAAAGATAACGATGGGACCATGATATCAGAGTTTTTCGTAATATTGAATGGATCGCATTCCCTTAGGCTAGCATAAATACAAGCTCGATTATTGTTGACCCATTTCTGATAAACCTCACAAAATAAATTTGCTTTCATGATTTTATTATCTGCCCGAATGTATTATCAACTTGTTTGGTATCTCTACAACCAAAACCTCATCTAATTAACGGTAATGGCTTTTGAGTAAATTACTTTTTAATAGAGAACATCGAACACAAGCGTCGCAGGAATTCTGGAAAATTTTTTAATACTCGCGGTGGGTGAAATTTCATTAGAAAAAATTGAGGGATCATCAATAGCGTTTGATTGATTGTGACCGAGGTCTGAATTTGCAAGATAAATGAGCTTGATACACACTTCCATTATTGAAACGGATTCGGAACTTTATCTTGTTAGGAAGGGACAGATTTAAAACTTCGGACATCAATCCACTTTATATTATAATTGAAATCAGTTTCGAGGAAGTTTCGGCGATCGAAGGATACGGAAATGCATTATCTATCTACCTCTATATGAAATCAAAATTCTTTAACAACTTTATTGAATTTTGAGAGAGAATATTTTTATATTCTATTTTTACATTAAATATTTTATGATGGGATAAACAAAATTCTGGAAATATCCTCGGAAATATCAGAAAATAAAGAGACGTATTTCGAAGGTTTGCGAAAGCAGATATGAATTATATCTATACGTGTCGTGCTTTGATGAAACGGCACGAATTTAATGTGAGTTCTTAAGCTTCCCCATTTAGAGATCAGAAATAATGTTCCATACACAAAGTGTACGGATACAATGTCTCAACATAACGCCAACGCAGGAAATTACAATGTGGTTTAAATTTACTCTATATATACCTACATGGTTTCATTTTACTTTTTATTGCTTTAAATTATTATGAAGCTATTTTACATTTTACCATTAAATTATGTAAAGCACACCTGGATACTCTATTCCATCAATTTTATTCAACTGTATACGGGGAAAAAATTTGAACACTACCATTTCCTTAAATAACCTTTTTATTATTATTCTCCACCTTGAGTACCCTGAGATTATCTAAATTAGATCGATTTCCCTTTTTTAAGTGCTCTGCAACACCACAAATGAATATTTCTATCGTTGCAATGTATCTTCTGAAGCTGTGCTATACATAATTAATTTTTTTGAATTCTTTTGGATTTTCCAACATCAGTCATCTATCAAGCCCCAAAAGGTATTTCACAGACCACGTAAATTAAGGTATGTATTTGGAGTCACTTTAACTTTACAATACATTTGTTTTACCAATGAATTTTTTTGGCAACCTTTATTAGGAAATGTAAGGTAAAGCATTTTTTTCGATTTGTGGAGTCAGTTTTTTGATCCCATCAGGGATGCTACATATTTTTCACTAGTAGTACAATCAACACCTGTTGATTGTCAGAATCACTGTCACCAGTTTCTGTAGATCAATTTTTACGGAGCAGTTGTCAAACCAAAGTTTTAGCGAATTAAGAGATAATTTGAAAAACGTTTTCTAAAATTCATAAAATAAAAATTATCTCCTAATACTTGTAACATTTCAAAATAGAGATTTAATTTTTTTGCAGTTTCACTTAGAAATATTTATTCTAAAAATCATCTATGATTATTTAGTTTCTCTAGTTTTATTTTATTAGTAATTTATAGGCTTAGTTTTTCTATTTTAGTTGTTGAAGAATAATTTTTGATTGTTAATTCAGTATCTTTAGGTGGGAATGATAAGGTGGCTGATAGAGAGGACGAGAGACGGCCGCGTCGAACCGACGATTGGTTTAAGGAAGGTCTTCTTGTGAGGTTCTGTTATTATAAATCTCCTTTTATGTCAATCGTGTAATTATTGCGACCTGTGGCCTATCTTTTTTCATCAGTGCCCTTAGCTTGGATTGTTGGTTTGTGAGTTATTTTGAGATTGTGTATAGTGTCAAAAAAACCCCAATGAAATTGGGTAAGTAATTTATTTTATTGGTATCTTTGTCACTTTTTTATCCAAATTTTGGAACTTGCCTTCTCCCGTGAATAGAGCTTGAGTGAACTTGCTTTTGCAGGGTTTTTTTTGTTTGGCGTACTAACATTCCTGGCCAGGGATAGTTGGGGGTAAAGGCAGAGGGACCGTGGGGACGTCAAGCTCCCGTTTTGAAGTGAGGCCTCCTCTTTGAGCACTGGGATGGTGTGGTGGTTTGATCGACTCCCCTGAACAGGACGTCCTTCACCGGATAAAAGGCCAGATTTCCCTATTTTTATTGCAATCATTTTTAAGTGTAGTTTACATGGACAGTATTTTCCGGTTTTTATTCGATTCCTAGGAAATTAATCACATTTATTATTGATTTATTTATTTATTGATTACTGTATATACCTACATTTATTATTAATTATTGTATACAGGGTGTCCGGTAAGTACCTCCTAATCTCTCGGGAGCATACAGGGGAGGTCAAAATAAACCTAGTCTGTCATAAAAAAAACATTCCTAAAGTGTCCCTAAACGGAGATACAGAGCCCCAAAATGGTACCCTAAGATTTACTTTTTTGTCTCTAACTTTTGAACCGACCTGTATAATTTGATGAAATTTTAATTTTTTTATAGAGGCCATAAAGACTCATTGAGCCATATCAGAGTGGATGTTTGACGTCCCAAAGGAAGCCAGGAACAGACTTACCACTACACTCATTGTGTCAAAGTTTTGACAGGTGTCATGCTACAGAGCTGAAAACTTATTTTTTAAATACGCTGGTCATTCATCTTTAAAAAAGGTACTCTTAATTTATTTCGATAAAACTAGCGGTTCTCAAGATAAATCGACTTTTATGCGAATTTTGATCAAGTTCCGTCAATAGCAATCCATTATGTAGGTGGGTTTATCAACAAGAACCTGATTTTTACCTGTTTGTGTTTAGCATTATAGTAACTTTTGAGTGTTTCGCATACCTAAAAACCTATTTATCTCGAAAACCGTCAGTTTTACCGAAATAAATTAAGAGCACCTTTTTTAAAGATGAAGTTTTAGACTATTCAAAAAAATGGTTTTTAGCTCTGTAAAGTGACACCTGTCAAAATTTTGACTCAAAGAGTATGATGGTAAGTCTGTTCCTGACTTCCCTGACGACGTCAAACATCGACTTTAATATGGCCTGATGGCTCCCTGTGGCCTCTATAAAATGTTTAAATTCCATCCAATTATACAGGTCGGTTCAAAAGTTAGAGCCAAAAAAGTAAATTGCGGGGCACCCTTTTAGGGCTCCATATCTCCGTTTGGGGACACTTTATGAAATTTTTTTTTATGACAGACTAGGTTTTTTTTTACCTCCCCTGTATGCTCCCGAGAGATTAGGAGGTACTTACCGGACAGTCCGGACACCCTGTATACCTACGGAACTTACAGTTCGTCGATAATTTCCTGTTACCTAATTAAAATATTATTTTCAACTACTCTGAATCCGTGAGTTTTGCGAACATCCTTCTAGGGAGAAACTGTTTTAAATAGTCAATAATCGATAAATCTTTAACATAATATTAAAATCACATTCTTCAAAAACCAAATTGTTTATCTTGTGAAGCCGATCATAGCTATGTGCAAGCTCTTAAACTTAATGTAGTAATAATTATTCTTACATACTTAATTAATTATCATTTAAATATTTTACAATAGCCATTTATACTTATACAGATGATTTAACCTTTTTATAATAAAATTTTCTATTCATAAATTTTTATATTCTTGAGTCTTGCAAATTATTAAAACAGTGAAAATATCATAAAACCATTTTTTCTTATTTTTTTATAAAAAATAAGTGGCGCCACTAATCGTAAATATTGTTTTTTTGTTGCTTCGGAAAGTACCTATATACTCACGACAAATACTCTCTGGCGAAGAGCACCGCGCATGTAATCCGTTTAAATAAAAAAAGACAGGTTACATACTTTCCTCAATTAAACCACCAGCAAATGTAAATTTTTTTATTATTTTTTGTCAAATTGATTCCGTTGAAAAAATCTTCTACATAACAGAATAAAAAGTAAAGATTTATTTATTTATTTATTTATTTATTTATTTATTTATTTAGTACAGCCACTTACAGCCGAAGCCAATTACCGGCGGGGAATACAAAATGTAAATATAGGTATCATACAGAAAATATACACAGCAGTAATATAACAAGAAGAAAAGAAAAGAGATACCAAACAATATGAACTACAAAAAATTAGCTTAAAACAAATCGTAGCAAAAAAACAAAAAAGAGTAAGAGTATCTGCAGGTAATAAGTTCAAAAGTACATATATGAAAATAAAAATGAACATATAATAAAGTGTGTTGCAGTGTATACAAGTAAATCAGGGCTCAGAATCAAATAACGTTTTTATCTCAGAAGTTGATGAACAGAAGATATCGAGACAGTTCTCGACACGCATAATTTTGGCACATCGTGTAAATCGGTGATGACTCCAGCCGGCGCGTACGAGGCGTTGGAAGATAAAAAGTGCTTGGAAATCTGGCGCACCTAATCGAGGGACAGCGAAATTTAATCGTCTAACTAGTTGCGGACAATCAATGATATTGTAGAGCAGTTTAAATAGACATAAAACTGAGTTAGTTGCACGACGTTTTTATAGACTATTGCCCGTATTCACAAACGATAATTTCCTAAATAATTACGTAATTATTTAAACGAGTGAGATGGAGATATGCAGTTTTTTTGCAATAGAATGAGATGGGGATAATTGATTACGTAATTATTTAGGAAATTATCGTTTGTGAATACGGGCATATGAAGCCCAAATCTTTCCAAGAGAGCGTCCTGTGGGAAGCGCCTATGCGGATATGCTGAATCTAAATGAAAGCACAAATATTTTAGGAATTTGCGTTGGACAATTTCTAGGGAATTGATGTAAGATAGATATGAGGGATACCAGATTAGGGAGGCATATTCTAGATGACATCTTACTAGGACAGACAAGCCGTACTCATACAGGACAGGATCTATACTATGTGAGTAAGATACCACAGCACATTTAGTAAGATTCAGGTTCATATGATTTTTCACACACCATTTCCCAAACAAATCCAGTCTTTCCTGCATAAGCACCGCGTCATCAATGGACCTAACAACCGTGTAGATCTTCAGATCACCCGCATATAAAAGACAGCAGTTCGCGAAAATGTTCACTTTTCACTTTGCGACAACGTCATTTACATAGATGTTGAAAAGAAGCGGGCCCAGAACAGATCCCTGAGGAACACCAGAAGGCACATCAAACACATCTGACCGAAATCCAGGTAATTCAACAAACTGACTTCTGCCAATGATATAGCTCTCGAACGACGCAACAAGATCCCCGGAACAACCAAAGCTACGCAGCTTGGACAAGAGTGAGCAATTATCCAAACGATCGAAGGCCTTGCTGAAATCCGTATATATGACATCAACCTGCAGACCCAGGTCCAGATTCCCAGCGATTACCTCCTGAATCACTGCCGAGTTCGTTACCGTGGATCTCCCCTTAACGAAACCATGTTGACAGGTCGAAAGTTTCCGACTGAGGTCAGTTATTATCCTTCTATAGAGACAGAATTCGAAGAGCTTGGAGAAGTTACATAGAAGCGCGATTGGTCGGTAAGCTGTTACAGAAGACCTGTCACCCGACTTGGACCGTCCTGGCAACTTTCCATTCATCCGGATAAATTTGATTTTTTAGAATCAAGTTGAAAATATGAAGCAATGGAGCCATTAGAACATGAGCACAATCCCTCACAAAAAAAGCTGGAATTAGATCAACTCCAGCGGTTAGTGCAGAACCAAACTTTTTGACCGAAGTAGAATATCAGATTCATCGAAAGCACGAGGCAAGAATGTCGTGCTATTATCAGCGTCGGGAAGGGGATCTGAAGAGTATGAGGATGTAGTAATGTTGGCATCCCGAAAGCAACTATTAAAGAAGGTCCCGAAGAGGCTGACAACCTCCAAGGGGCGGTCAGTGACATCAACACCATATGACACCCGAGAGTGAACAGAAGACTCACCTCTCCTTCGGTTGACATATGACCAGAACCTCTTGAAACATGATTAAATGGTACTATACATGGGAAGCTATTGCGAATTTTTTTCCCAACGGAATCGATTTGACAAAAATTCATAAAAAAATTTACATTTGCTGGTGATTTAATTTAGGAAAGTATCGGGACAGCATTTTCATTTTGAAAATTTTAGAAAACTTTTTTCAAAATATCATTTAACTTGCTAATTGAAAATTATCCATATTTGGCACGTGAGTTTATCAAACAAGAGCCTTCAAAAAAGTCTGATGCAATTTTACTCTAAAATGAATCAAGGAGGTAATATTATGGGCTTTCCTATGGTCTGCCGATGCAACATCCGGTATATGTATAAAGACTGAAAACTGAAAAGGTCCTTAATAAAATAGTTGTCAATATTATAAGTTCTCGTTAAAATGTGAGCAAAAAAGTATGGGTCTGACCTACAAGGGTGTTTCATGTAGCTTAGGACGACCTGTCTTTTTATTTATTTTTATTTTATTATCATTAAGTAATTGGAGGGCGAATTTCTTATACTGTTGTTTGTACATAACCACAGTAACATTTCCCTTGTCAGCGTTAAGTCTTCCCAAGCTGCAGTTACATTTTTCTAGAGTATGTTTGTTGTCTTTCATTAAGAAAATATATATTTTAGAAAGCTTCGGAGAGTATTTTTATTCGCCCATACGCTACCCGACAGTAATTCCAATTTCGTCTAGTATGTTTTGTGGTATCAAAAAACATTATATTTTCTTAAATTAAAACATGACGTTACACAGTACAAAAAATCTGTTAAAAGTTTAATAATTGAAAATGAAGTTTCATCATATTATTTGAGAGTAGTTAGTTTCATCACAGCGTTCTGTTGTTAGAGAAGGCTTTGGTTATATTAAGGGATCGGACGAAATCCCAAGCAACACCAATAGCATCAAATTTGACTACTTTAATAAAGCCAAATGGCTCATCCATGATAACGAGTCTCATTTCATACTTATTTAGTGTCTAACCCAAACATATATTGTGCCTGCGAGACTGCACTAGGCCATATATTGAGCGGCGTCCTAATCGTCCATATTGAAAGGTAAATATTAGTCCAAGTTGTTAAAGTACGATCGAAATCCATTGAAGACGATCCAGTAAGTGAAAAGCCTACCTTACAGACACCTTTAATACTGTTTATGTTTATCGAGGAGAAGTGGATATGCTTCTCGAAAAGTAAACCATGAATGTTGTATTTTATCTATTGCTAACTCCTTTTTCTCGTATTTTCAATTTGATAAAATGAATAAAAAATTAAATAAGGCGCGCTTATGCCATATTTTCATTCAGTTGCATCTTCCAATCGTTGAATGATAAAATGTTTTTAATGGAAGTTCGATGTTAGAGGGTAGACACCACAGTTTTCTGTTTTGATGCTTCATTTCTGCTTACAGTAGACCATCTGGCGACTAAAAATCTATTCGGCTTTATAACAAATTTGAAAAAAAAAATACTAATGACAATAATTTTTAACAGAAACCTACGTTATTATAATAAGCATCATCTACGTCAAGATATCAGGAACCGCAGCGATCATTTATATCACATCTTGGAACATCATTCATATCCATTTAACGGACATCGTTTACTTTATATCGCGCGTAGTAGTTGTCATTTGTCACACAAAACAAGATTCATCGATATAAATTACTAGAACAGTTGTCTTATTTATTAGGCTAGAAAGAAGGTTTCAATTCTGGTGTTAAAAATTACATCTAAATAACGATTGTCTTGTAATATAACGTCAGGGTCCAAAAATAATCATCTCTTAACATGATGATAACGTCACTATGTTAACATAAGATTAAACATTGTTAAATATTGCACCTACACCAAATAGACACAAAAAATGTTGTAAATAATCACCAGCAGGAATTATTTATTTGATGCCTTCCTTCATGAATTTTCGCGCTTTTCCGTGTTATTCATCAATCTAGATTTAGGCACAAATAATCATCAGTCTCGGCATCAAGGAAATTATTTTGAACAGAACAAGTTCCTGACAACCGCGAACAATATATCTAAAGATGTTATTATTTGCCTATATACCTCAATGTTCAATATTTTGGTTGGAATACTCCAAACAAGCTGGTGATTTTGACAGAAAATTTGACATGTTAGCTTAGCTGCTAGTTTCCATACGATGCGGATGCAAATTATATTGGTTTCAACCCATATCGCCACAATTACTCTTCAAACAGCCCGGATCTCTTTTGTTACTCCGACATATAATACGCAACAAGAATAGCTGCTTCCTTCTGCTAATCCCGATCAAGCCCATGTGCATTAGTTCGGTAGATTCTCAGCTTATACCGGGGATTCCAGATTCACTGCTGACGTAGCATTACAAATTACAAGTCCATTAAATGAGGGAAATTCTAATTTTCAGCTATACTACGAAGCTAAAAACATAGTTTTAATGTTTAATTCCTCCTTTATTTACGAGTGACGATCAAAGATATTGTTAACTGGTGGAGAGGTGGAATGTAAACTTTGTACATTTTCGATAAATCAGAGACGCAACGGTTGAACCCTGACAGCACTTTGATCTAAAGCTCCCAAGCATCAGGCAATAGGATATTTTTGGTAATTAATGTTAGTCAGATTTTACGGAAAATTCTTACTGAGAACTTTTCAGAAAGATGAAGTATTTACTGCTTTTTCATTTCTGAAGTTTTGTCATTCCTGGGAACATTTTTCTTCATCTACGTTCATATTTCCGTTTAGCTTTGTGTAGCCGCTCTAACCTTGATTGAACGAATGATTAGTCTGTATTAATAATTAAACTGAAAAAGTGAAAAAGCTGATTAAATATTTTGAGCATTGCGTAAATCGTTCCGATTTTACATTGTCTCCAAAATTGCTAATAAAAAATAAACACTCCATATTCTTAAGAACTTTACTCCATGTACTTCCTCATGTAACTCAGACTTATCAACTCAGCGCTAGAGCCACATTGAAAAATCGGTCACAAGATTGCAGCAGCGTCCTTCTGGGAGTTCAGTCTTATTAGTATTTCATATCAGTGTCTCCGAGGAGGACATCCAACTGGATTTTCCGCTTCACGAACGAAAGAACGCTCGTTGTAATTTCAGTAAGGTCTCTGTGTTTGTGCATTTTAGAACAGCTCAAGCTTAATCCATGACAGACTTAAGAGAAGCAGCACGGGTTGTCTCCGAAGTCGCGAAGATAAGCCTTAGTGTGTTATTTAAGGAAAGTGTACACGGCGGTTTTCCAGACGTCACATGCCAAGTGATGTACCTACATATATCCAGCTAAGGTTTCTAAATTATGAAAGTTGAAGCAATTAGTGTCAAAATCTGAAAAGCTTCATGCGAGGAAAGAAGGTGTAAACTTCTGTCCTGTCTTTTGCTTAAGTTTTAGGACCGTTTACTGTGTAATGTTATTAGTTTGATGTTACTATATTTTAAAATTAAAAAATTAATTAATTACTCGGGATAATCATAATTATAGAGATCACTTGACATTCCTTAACTACTCGAGGGTTGTGATGTAGCTATAGGTTGCAGACAATCAGATGGAATGAAATAATGATATAACAAAAAATATAAAAGCTTTTAATGAAAGTGTTAAGGTTACACAGGTAATTAAATTGTAGGTAATTTTGAAGAGAATTGAACGAAGGAATCCTGAGGCTTCGGTTGTTATAACTTAGCTTACAGGAGCTGGTGACTGTCTTCTCTTCAGCTTACTCGCTGTTGACTGGTATCAGCATTATTCTAAGCGACAATGCTGGTTAGCTGAGTGGAAGATGTACCTACCACTCAACACATGTAAAGACACAGACGGTTAATTAAACAGCTCGAGAAGTGGCCCCAGAAAGGCTATAAAATTACGACGCAGTCATAAATTTTCTGTTGGTTGAAAATCAGTGGCGCCCAAGTGCAAGCAGTGTCAAGTCAAAATACGACCTAATGAAGTACCATAGTATAATTCCATTTATTCGAAGGTTGTCGTGTCATTGATGGTTTATATGTGTTTTCCAGTGCTATGATGGCGTTCGATGCCATGTTATCTTGTCCCTGAGAGTTGCGCTTGGTTCTAAGGGGTAATTTTTGTTAATTGTTTCACCGGCGGAGCTGCGATTGACTTACATGCGTGGCTGCGTGCGTAGATTATCTTATCGAAAAATACATCTTGAACTCGAAAAACGACAGTAGCATTGACAGTCATTAACATAACTGATAAGAATTACATCCACTAAAAGCCACTTCACTCTCGAGAAGGAAACTTCCGATCTGTAGTTTTAATACACGAGAGGCGTCTGTCTGTACACTGAGAGTTGTCTGTTGTGATAACTAAGGATACACCATCTCGTTATGTTTCTTACTCCTTCTATTGCATTGCATAGTCAATCGAGTTAAAATGGGACGTATTGTCAGAAATACGTTTGAATCGTCAGCAATTCTAAAAAGATGAGCGAGAGTGAGACGGAAGTACCGACTCGCGTCTTGATACGCTTAGATTGATACGATATTACGATAAGATACGACTATCTTTAAGATAGTCGTCCAGCTGATCGGCTACTTGTCAGTAGTGTCAGTGACAGCGTTAAATATACTAATGAAGTTTGTGTTGTGATTTGAAACGTTTTTAATACGAAATTAGCAGAATTACCTGTGATATTGTACGGTGTGATAAACTATGAGTAACTTATTAATTCCGCGAATGCCTAAAAATCTATTTCCTTGTTTTGCCTGGGAAACGATTGAACTCCCTAGTACGTGGTCTTGTGGTTAAATTGCTGGAATATTTTACTTGCAGAATAAGAAAACGGAGGTGTTATTCTTTCTTTTAAACGGCAACCAGCAGGTAGGTGACATGATATTTCTATCATGATGATAACAATAATTATTATCATACTTACTTACTTGCATTATACATTTTTGTTATCAAAAAGTTGCAAGGCTCTAGTTCGTCAATAACTTGTCGAAATAATATATTTGTAGGATATTCATTATTTCTCAACACACGCCACTGGCGGCACGAACTGCGATACCACATCTGGTTCGACTTAGAAATAAGTGTACGAATCAAATCGAATTAAATTGTTTAGTCAGAATCAGTGTGGCATGACAACGGACAACACTCAGTGAACAGATAGTAGGTATGCAAGGTTTTCTATAATAACTATAATATTGATTAAATAAAAACAATAATAACAAATATAAAGGAAAATTAAATATCAATAAATAAATAATTTGTAGTAGCTATGTTCGTAATTCGCATAATACATATAAAAGCTCTTTCTTTAAATCGATTATTTATTTAATATCAATTTAAATTATTGAATAATCTGACAGAAGTATTCAACAAAATATATTTTTTGGTTCGAAACTTTAATTATGGCAAGTTTGAAGATCATCATGACAGAATTCAATTTTGTGACAATCTGCTTTGTAACAACTTGGTGAAGAACTATCACGGGGAGTAGAAAATATATAATGCAACTGGACCGAAATTATTTAAGTAGAACAAACTCCTTTTGGAATAATATGAACTGTTCAAAAAGCAGTTCTAATTAAAAAAAAAACTCACAAAGAAACATTTTTAGTTCCTCGAAAATGACTCCAGATTTTACGCAAATAGTCGGGTATAAATATTTTGCTTTTCTTTATATGATGCTTTTTAAAAATATAGCGGATTATTGATTTAACATTATGGTTTCTAAGCTTTGCTTTAGATTCTGATCACGACTTTTAAGCGAAGTAACACTCGCTTCGAAATTCTATTAAATTTCGCGCATATCAAAATGACATCATGAAGACGTGTTAAATAAATCGAATATAAATTAAAATTATCGATAACCAAGTAATATGATGTTTCACTTTATGAACAATTTGTGCTTTGTATAAAAATTAGTTTTAAGATAAGAAGCCAAACTTACTTTTGCAGAAGTAATCCCAGACTCAATTAAATAGTAAATTATTACTTAAAGAAATACTTCAAAGTTATTTTCAGGCTTGTTATTTATCTAATTATTTATTTACACTTACCGTAACACTATATACTTATTTAAAATGAGATAGTAGTACATACTATTTATATGTAATCACATTTAATAGTACAATTTATTTCAAGTATTTGTTTATTTTGTACACCGCTTCAATACAAATTGTATTACAAGCATAACAAACTGTATGCTTCAGTTATAGAGCATCAGATGACGCACCCTTGACCTAACTGATTAACCATTTAGAACGGTTTAAGTAATTTTTAAACGTTATGATTACATTTAAGCAATCGGATGCTGTTCAGTCTAGTAATATCATAATGTTAATAACTTTCGAATAAAACGCACCCTTTCCTATTCAAAAATACCATTATTTACTAATCCACCTTCACTTTAAAGTAACATAATAAGAATGAATCAATATTCGCTATTTTTATCATTGCCAGTCGTGAACCACTGGCCACAAAAAACTCTCGGGTAGATAACGACTTGAAACTTAATGCCTAGGTACTAATTAAAGAGAATCACATCAGATTACACCACAGTACGAAAGTATTGATAAAGTACAGTAGGTATAGGTAATTAATTATAAATATTGCTAACAATAATGAAAATACGAAGCAAGTTCGTAAAATAGATGCAAAGATAAAAACTTAAATTTGCGACACGACTCCTTATAGTGCGGCGTTAGCTGAATTTCTTTAGAATTAATTTTTTAAATAAGGTTAAATGTGATTTTCTACCTCCGTTTAACATAAAAAAATAGAATCAAAAAAATAAAACAAAAAATTAAATTTTGCTAACTGAGAATGTTGTTTTCCATTTTCAATGTTTTCATTTCAAACGAAAAGTTGATAATATGAATTTAATAGGATTTTTTTTAAATAATATTATTTTAGCGGTGACTTTCACTGCCACGATTGCGCACTTCGTTGACGAAGGAACAGATTTTTATCTAGCCCATAGCAGGTTTATTTTACAAAATACCTTAAAGTATTGATGATTTTAGTTCATAGAATCATCATAGAAAAATGCAAAAACGGGTCAATTAAGTTTTTTGTGAACTTGTGTTATTTTATTGTTACTTCATTGTTACTTCATTACTTCAATGTTTATTTAATTGGAAAGCTATGTACTATGGAAAAGAAAATTGACCATTCTAATTATTTGACATTTTGCCCTAACAGTTGGAAATGCAGTATGAAAAAATTGTCCGAGACCCAATTACATTTTTCTTCTTGCAATAAACTCATGAAATATTATTTATAGTCGCGCTTTAATTATAATTATTATTGCTATTGTTATTGCTAGTACCTATTATTTGAATTTATAAAAATCTTAAACGGATAATCCGGTAAAAAAACGCCAAACTAGTTCAATATCAAAATTCCTTATTACTGCAGTTGTTCGAAATGTGATATCTTCACTTCTTGACAAAGAGTGAATGGGTTATAAAACTCATTTTGTATACAGGGTGTATTGTAACGTCCGCATAATATTAGCACCACGCGATTCTACATCAAAAACAGAACAAAAAAGTCCTCAACAGTTTTTTCTAGATGTACACAGATTTTAAGATATGGACAATTTAACGTTCTTAAATTTTGCAACACTGGCGCTGGTATAAAAATTAAGATAACTTATTAGACGTGAAGTCACCTCACTGGTATAGTGTGCCGTTGCTATGTAATCGAAAAAAGGTGCAACAAGACAAAAAATGTCATGCTGCGACGTGTCAATGTTGCAATTTTTTTTAAGATTTTTTATTTTTTCAATTTTTTATTCAACAATTAAAACGCGCAGTTGCAATATTGATTAGAAGTATTGGAACTCAGGAAATCAAATAATTCCTAGTTTTGAAATGTTAATTAAAACCATTTTTACCAAAAAAAATCTAAAATTTTGGATAATTTGGCTATTTTACTTCTTACTTAAGAATTTTTTAATAATATTAAGCAATATTTTTGAGTATTAAAAAACTTCAAATTTAAACTACAATGGTCGATAACTTCGTTATTTGAGGTCTAAGAGCTAAATGGTATTAAAACTTGTTCTGTTTTTGATGTAGAATCACGTGGTGCTAATATTATTCGGACGTTACAATACACCCTGTAAAGGCTGCTCAAAACTGGAGGTCGTATTAATCTGATTTCCTTTCCAACTTAATTATTCAGTTTTTTTTATATTTTCTTTCTGTTAAATCAGACGACCTTACTGGACGTTTAATAACACCACTTGTTGTGAATTGTACCTCAATTTTGGACACAGTGCCTCGATTCAGTAGTGGAAAATCAGGATGTCTGTCAGGCAAC
Source organism: Malachius bipustulatus (assembly GCA_910589415.1). Lineage (NCBI taxonomy): Eukaryota > Metazoa > Arthropoda > Insecta > Coleoptera > Melyridae > Malachius > Malachius bipustulatus. Next base: position 44,585,918 of record OU342632.1, on the reverse strand, counting down.
TTTAGCCGCTTTCTATTTTTTCCCTTACCTAATCTACAAGTTTGAGCACTCACTGCGTACGAAGACAATTTAAAAATATCGCTTGAGCCAATAACTTACTAGTTGAGATACTATTCATTTCTTCTTGACACCCATTAAATTAAAAAATTCAAAAGCTTTTGATAACCTATTTTAGATTTGTTGTGTTCAGAGCGATAGTGACTTTTTAAAAGGAAGCTACAACTCTTCTTATAAAAAGAAGAGATCTACCACAACAAGTTTGGTACGCATCTTATTCAAATACAGTGTGTGTCACAGGCATGGTACACCCCCTTTTTTTCTTTATTTTTAGAGATAATTTTTTGAAATTTGGTACGTCGAATATTCTCGATAGAGCGCACTTTTTAGCAGAAAATGGAAATTTTTCCCACATCCGGTTTTTCCGGAAATGTAACCAACTTTTTATTTTTAAATGGGACATTCTATCTACAGGGTGTCCCAGCTCATTCGAAGCGGTCTCTGTAGGCCAAACGATGGACTTTTTCAAAAAACTTTTTGAAAATTCAAGTACAGAATCACAATGGCCATAATTTAAAATTATTTTGGAGTATACAGAGTGTCCCATATGACAGTGACATATCAAAGTTATGTTTTTTTTAAATGGGATGCTCCCATGTTATTGCAGTTTTAGATTATCTGAGAAGAGGAAATAAGATTGGCTTTTACAGTTGGTGTTTAAATTCAGAAGTTTTTGAGTTATAAACAAGTGAAAATCGTCATTTTTCAAGTTCAAGGCCCTGTACATTCAAAACGGTTCAAGATAGAGAAAAACGGCTTACATGTCCCTATTTTAACTTTTCATGTACTATCCCATGATGTAGATAAAATGTTTATACAGGGTGATAAAAAATTTGAAAAATTCCGAGATTTCTCCACGCGTCGCCAAATAAAAAAATCAAAGAAAGTACAAATGTTTCTATACCATACAATAGTACATGAAAAAGTAAAATAGGGACATGTAAGCCGTTTTTCTCTATCTTCAGCTGTTTTCGTTGTACAGGGCCTTGAACTTGAAAAATGACGATTTTCACTTGTTTATAACTCAAAAACTTCTGAATTTAAATACCAACTGTAAAAGCCAATCTTATTTCCTCTTCTCAGACAATCTAAAAATGCAATAACATAGGAGCATTCCATTTAAAAAAACATAACTTTGATATGCCACTCTCATATGGGACACTCTGTATACTCCAAAATAATTTTAAATTACGGCCATTGTGATCCTGTACTTGAATTTGCAAAACATTTTTGGAAAAAATCCATCGTTTGGCCTACAGAGACCGCTTCGAATAACCTGGGACACCCTGTATATATTATTATATTTTTGGATTCTATACATTTGTACGAATCCAACAATACCACAAAAGTACCATTTTAAATATCAAATTTGTTTTATTTAATTTTTTATTTCTCAATTATAGTGTGCCATGACTATTTCGTTTTACTCCAATGGATCATCTAATGCTAGAAAAATCGAATTTTTGTTCAAAGTACTAAATTAAGTGATTTATGGATAAATAATGCGCACCGGAATGATTTTTTGAGCTGAATTCATTTTTTTCAAATGGTACACCATATTGGTACCGAGGTACGATCTACTACTACTTCCAATAAGGCACATTTTGGTGTACCCATTTTGCATCTGTGACGAACACAACTAAAGTCATGGCACACTATAATTGAAAAATAAAAAATTAAATAAAAACAAATTTGACATTTAAAATGGTACTTATGTGGTAATGTTGGATTCGTACAAATGTATAGCATCCAAAAATATAATAATATATAGGGTGTCCCATTTAAAAATAAAAAGTTGGTTACATTTCCGGAAAAACCGGATGTGGGAAAAAATTCAATTTTCTTCTAAAAAGTGCGCTCTATCGAGAATATGCGACGTACCAAATTTTGAAAAATTATCTCCAAAAAAAAAAAAAAGAAAAAAAAAAAGGGGTGTACCATGCCTGTGACACACACTGTATGTTTTTTATTCATATCATTTTATTCAAAGACTATACGAAAGAGGATCCCCCCCATAGAGATTATTTCGTCATTGATGCATGACGTATCGGATTATGCTTTTTATATTTAAACAGAATTGTGACGTGGATGTCATTGACATAATTTTTAAATGCGTTAATAACTTTTTAATTCTAATTATGAGTACAGCCTGGAGGATGTGTGCGTTAATTAGTTAATTGATCATTCAAAAGCTCCCTTGTTCTCACAGACTGCATGCTGGCTCACATGTTTTCTGTTCTGTCAATTTCAACATTCAACGAAGAGACTGTTCTTTGTTGATACCTAATTCCATTTAGCTTTTTTTCAAGCTCACTCTATTAAATCGGTCTCCTATACGATTATTTTTTGTTAAAAAAAAAACAAATGCATAAAGCACTTTGCAAGTAGTGTTTTCTATGCATTGAATTTAAACTATTGCATTTATTCATCCCCTCGGGTATGTTTGAATTACCATTTGAAATTACATTTTACTATTTCATTGCTATTTGATTGTTATTAACTGTCACTTATAATGGAAGCATTATAGTGATGAGTTGCTGAATAAAAACATTGCCTTTGTAATTATTTAGTAAATGCAATTAATTTTTATTTCAAGAAAACTAATTAGTTTGTTTGAGAAGATTGATTTTTACTAGCCAAGCTAGAGACTTGATCTGGATTTTTAAAACAAAGTTACAATACAACCTGCAAGTATTGTATAAGATTATTTACTTAAATGAATCCTCTAATGATATAATTTCCATACCTTATGTGGCTTCGAAAGGTAATTTCAGTGAGAAAAAGTAGCATTAGTTTAATTTAAATCATAAGTCAATTGTATCATGTTTCAATTAAAGGATAATCTCTCTGGTAGGTATGATGACTGATAAAATTACTCGCGAGTTGCAATTAACTTCGGAAAGCTGTCGATTAACCCGTGTCCACTAACGCAAAAACGATGGAAGAAACGTAGAAAGAGATTAGCTTAAAAAATTGCCCATAAAACTGAAAGCGTTAAGTTTCCCGGTAGCAGGATAGGGGGTGGAAGAGACGCCTTGCTTTTCCAATGATTCCTTAGTGGAGACTAGACGGGAATGATTAGATGGAAAATTGGGTGACGCAGACTCGTTTCAAAAAGAAAATGGGAGTAGGTCTGAAGACCTGTCGCCACTTCCTAACAATCGATTTTTATTTTATTGCATTTAAAAGACAGGACAAATGATACCCGTTTGACATATTTCAGATAATCAAGTTACTTTGACTTGGAAAACACATTTTCCATTATTATTAAATCAATATTATCCATTAATATTAAAATAGTTGCAGTAATAACCACAATAAACGTATATCACATTTTTGTTACAATAGTTTAATGATAAATCGCTTCGTTGTTTATTCATGATTAGTAGGATACGTTCGTATATTATGCCATCGTGGTTAGATTAGTGTGCATATTGATTCAAATAATATACGTAATTTCATGGAAATTTATTGTACTCAAATATACAAGGTGTTTCCTTCTTAACGCTCGCTTGGAGGGGCTCTCTCTGACTTAAATTACATGGGGCTCTCTCACTTAAATTGCATGAATAAGATCGATGTGGACATCACTCGAGAGTCGAGAAGCTTGGAGCCTAAACGTCGGGTCTAGACAAACAAGAAAATGGAATGTGCTTGCAAAAATAGACATGGCCATCAGGGTCGGGACTTGTAGACTACCGTCATGTGTTCACCGTCTTGTGAAATTACATGGATAGGAATATTTAAGAGTTTCTCCAGGAAATATCTGGAAAAGTAGATTATGTTTCATCGCCTAGGAGATGCAAATACATCTTCCTACTTCTTTAAATGAGGATTTGATATTTGGTGTTCATGTTTATTTTTTATCATTCCATCTTAATTATTTGACTCGTAGTTATATTCAGAGTAACTGTTTCAATTAGGTTTTATATTTTATTAAGATGAATTTTTGCTTTTTACTCAACTCAAATGTAATTTTCGTTGTAATGTACCTACACAAAGCTGCCTTCATCAATGAAGGCAGAATCATTAGTGTGAAGTACAACATTGATAATGGAGTTTTCCTATCAACGCTTGCGAGATTAAATTTTTACCTGCAAGGTATTATGATTTAATAGATCATTTTTTCCAAGCATTGAGTAACACAAAGCAATCGAAACGCCTCTTGGAGAAAGAATGTACCTATCTCCAATCTAAAAAAACCCTTCGCGTTACTTTGTTTTGTTTGTGGATTTTTTTTCTATATGTTTTTTTTTTTAATCTTGTTATTATTTCGTTTTTTTTTTCATTACACGTAAACATGTAAACAACAAAAAAAAAGTTTGTTCTGTATAACAAATTAATAAAACATAATTCTGGTAAATTGGTGGCTTAAAAGAAATATTTCTTGTTTTTACAAGGGTTGCTGCTGGTTGAAATTGTTAATTACATTTTACATTTAAATATTTTACACGTACAGCCCTTCCTTTGATATTCTTTTAATTAAGGCAATTTAATCGAACAAATCCTCGTTTCTTGTTCAGAGCCTGAAGACTTCTTGCTGCGCGTAACTTAAATTAAAGATCCGAAGAAAAAATTCTGACGATGACTCTAATTATTTACACTCGTCTTTAAACTTGAATGCGGACTTCACATATTATAGCGCGTTGTAGGTTGTGGGGAACCATTAGTGAAGCCCTGGTAAAATGTTAAAAAAATATTTCTTGTTACTTAATCGAACGAGATTATGAAGAGGTAAAATTGAGTACTCAATGGTGGAGACAAATCAATTTAACTTCAGTTTTCTGCTATTCCACCAATGAAAAAAAAAACAACTGAATTAAAATGGTTTCATTTAAATTAAACGGTGTTTTTGAAAAATAAAACTTTTCAATGATATTTTAAACAAGAGGCCGTAGTTTCTATTTTGAGGAAACACATTCTTTACAACTCTGTCAATATTCAAGAAGTTGAATTCTCAACTTTACCTCTTCATATTTCGGTCAATTTACAAGAACTATTTTTTATTATTTTCCCAAGGCTCCCCTAACGATTCCCTACAACATGCTATATTTGAAGCCAGCCATTTAAAATTTAAGATATTAAAATATAGAAATACTTCAAAATTTGTACATAGTGTCTAGTGTGTGTATGGTTTCTATTATGTGGCATTTCTATGGAAATCGTTTTGACAGGTGGATTTTTTTATAGGCAATCACGTCATCATAATTCTTTTTAAATGGACGTACCCTCTACCTGTGATAAATCGTTTGAGAATAATATTTTACTCTAAATTTCAAACTTTTTTCGTGGCAAACAAAAAAGAAAAAAGTTTTTTGGCAACATTTTCTTAAAGTTTTAGAAATAACTTCGTAAATTAAAAAAAAAGTTGAAGCTTTTAAACATTCAATTGTTGTATCGGCTGAGTCATTATGAATGGAATATCTCAGAAACTGATCAGCCTCGTAGAGCCTCAGACAAATTTTTCTTTCATGGAAAGTGGCCATAAAAACTCGTTGGAAAATATTTTTTCAAATAAAATAAATTGACCACTAGGGGGCATTAACAGCCATAATAAAATAACAAATTGATAATTTTTTATTATATTTAAAAATTAAGATATTTTCGAAATGCAATGCTTAAATAACCTTGATTTTTTATCTTGCAGTTTTTTTAGTAACTGCATAAATAATGTGGTGCGGGGAACGTCAAAACTATGTTTATTCAAATGTCAATTATTCCGGTTCACCTCAACAGAATTAACTAAGATTAGGCTCGTTACAAAGAGTTTTCTTTCTTCTGTCGATTGCATTTTACGAATTTTTCATTTTGTTACCACTGCTTCCACTAGAAAGCGTTATCTGACATGCAAGGAAATATCGCGATTGTTTTAAAAAAATATATAATGATATATTTATTTTTGCACAGTGAGAAAAATAATTAAATTCTTATGCTGTCATTGAAAACCGCAGCTGGATATCTTTCGCCTAACTGTAGATATCTGCCAGCAAAGTATATTTTATGAATTTTCAGAGTTGGATCAAATGGAAGTCATCCTTCGGCTAAAATTGCTGAAATTCAAATATGTTTTTGGTGATCAAAAGTTTGCATGGGCGTAAAGTAAATACAGAAAGGTGATGAAAAATTGGCTATTTTCTATGTTTTTCTGTTCAGCCTTTGTAACTTTCGTTATTGGAGCTATCGTCGGTTCAATTAGCAAACATGACGAATTCTTGTTGCTTATTTATTACAGTGGTAACAACAGAAAAACAATTTAAAGTTCACGTCATAAGATATTCCTGTTTTCATATCCTAAAATTGCTTTTTTTGCGTTTATCTCATGACGTGAACTTTCAATTATTGTGTTTCTGTTTTCACTACTGTGATAAGCGACAAAAATTCTTCATGCGTGCTAGTTGAATCGACTTCATAGATCCAATGATAATGCGGTCCAATAACCAGCGGTAACAGAAAAAATAGCAGATTTTACATCACCCTGTATACATATTCTCTTCACGCCCATGGAGACTTTCTTAAAGAGACTTTCAGAGACAAACTCTGAAAATTCATAAAATTCACTTTGGTGGAAGATATCTACAGTTGGGCAAAAGTTATCCAGCTGCGGTTTTCAATGACACCTTAAGAATTTAATTCTCTATTTTACTCTGTAAAAATAAATATAAACAAAATTTAAAATTCGTAAAATGCAATCGACAGAAGAAGAAAAACTCTTTGTAACGAAACTAACTAATCAATGTTAAATTCCGTTAAGGTTAACCGGAATAACCGACATTTGAATAAACAAAGTTTTGACGTTACACCGCACAACCTTATTTATAAAGTTATTAAAAAAAAAATTCAAGATAAAAAAATCGAAGTTTTTTAAGCATTATACCCACGATATTTTGAATATACCCTAATTTTAAAAAATAACTAGAAAATTCCAATTTTGTATTTGTCCATGGCTGTTAGGTTTTCCAATTATTTTTTAGTGCCACTTTCCTTAAAATACAATTTTGCCAGAGACTACGACTCTTAATTTCTGAGATATCCCCGGTCACTATTCTTAATGACTCACTCGGTACCTACACAACTTATAAGAATTAAAAAAATTCTGTAAAATTTAAAAAAAAAGTGATTTTTGAACAAATGACATTTTTTGATTTATGAATGTACGTATAGGTATGTGAAACTTTGAAGGAAAAGTTCCTAATTAATGATTTACTTATTATAGCATGATGCAGTTCTTTTAAAATTCTCTCCTTTTTTTACAAAAAAAATATAGAAATTTAGGGAAAAATATTCTCCTTAAAAAGGTCTTTGCGGGGATGTATCACAACTAAAGGTTTTCCTTTAAAAAAATGAATGATTTTTGGCTTTAACGTTTTTGGCTATAAGTATCAATGACGTCATAATAATATGTTACACATCAGAAGATGACATTTTAAAAAACATAATCGACCTGTCAAAGCGTTAAAATCATTTGAAACATTGAAACATTGTGGCTGTATGGTACCTACCATACCGCTTTACATTAAAACATACCGCTTACTATGAATAGCAAACAAACGAAAACTGGACAGCACGATGAAGAGTCATAGGTATAGGAAACAAAATAAATAGTTGATACATCAGGATAGAACTAAAACAGTAATTCAAATCACTATAACAATCTGCAATGAAATTTAAATGAGACAGGTGGCATGACAAAAAGTTGATAGTTGAATAAAACGCATCACGCAACGGTGATCACGATAAAAGAAAAATGTTCAACACAAGAAATTGGATAAGTCGGTAGTAAAAATTGAAATTTTGTCAGAAACTATTGAGTAGGCAGCGAACATGCATGAACAAAAAAAAAAAAAATAACGCTTCCAGGGCCAGGGGAAGAATACCTTCATTGATTATTCTCATTTTGATTTTACTGACCAGTTTATTACGAATATATTTGACTAATATTGTAATTGAGGTTTTTCACTTTTTGTATCTACATATTTTGAATAATAATGGGAAGGATAATATTTTTTAGCTTTGTATGTTTAATATTTATTAAAAGTGAAATATTTTTTGGTTTCCGAAAGCTATTGAATTTATTTGGGCAATAAACAGACAAAAAAAAATTATTAACCAAAGCGAAAAATGTGGCCATCTGGCGCTACCTTCGTAATCAAATATTCATGAACTCTTCTTTAACCTGAAATTATCATCCTTTTTATATTTAATTAAAAAGTAAATAAAGAATAAATTTGTGAATTATAGTATACCTACCCTTTGCTGCAAGAAGATATACGTTATCTAGGTATAGGTAAGAAGACGAATACGAAACATAAAATATTTGTGTATTTGGATTCAACACTCATAGATCCATAAAAATTTTTAAAACGGAGGAAGTGTTTTTGTACCTTCTAGAATAGGTTACCACCGTCTGATTATTTTACAAGGTTATGATGAGATAGCGAAATCAAATAATAGAGAAGGTATCTTATTCTATAATTAACGACTCATGATGAATGGACTGTTTAATTTAGGTTTGTTAGCGTTTTTCCAGGACACTAACTTCCGTCTACAATAGTCTTCATAGTCTACTTTTGTTCTACATAAGTATTGTTCATTTGCTTGCTATTTTTTCAATGAAATTTGGCGAAATAAATTCTTTTTTAAAGAATAGAAACATTTAATAGTTATTTATGCAACAAGTGCATAAAGTGGTACTTTTTTTCACGACTGGGAAGTTTGACGCATGAGCCGCAGGCGAATGCGACAATCCCAGAAGTGAAAAAAAGGCACTTTATGCATATGTTGCATACAAAATTTTATCTACGAGTGACTTAAATTAGAATGGAAAGTTATTATTATAAAAAAAAAACTTTTAAATGCATTCATATCTTATGTACCTAAGTGTTTCTTTGAAGCTATTAACGCTTTTTTCATCACGTCAGTTCATAAAGGTGACATATTGCTTAATATACGCTTCTTTAGATTTTTGAGGTAGGTACCTAACAGATTTTGTGCAGCCATATTTGATTGAAAAATAATTTCTTCTGGGGTAGAAGATATTTCATTCATTGAATCATCTACAATGGTATCCATTTTAGGTAACTAAACGACGCAAAACACAAAATATAAATTGTAGGTACATAGATCTGGCGCACTGCTAATAAACTACGACGTTTCTCTAGTATAGGTGCATGGTGTCAACAAGCCGAGCACGGCACGGAGCAACAAGCATTAGGAGCGGTTGGCGTCTTGATGCAATAATGTAATCCAGCGATCAGCGTCTCGTGTATCAGCGATCGCCGAATCGAGCCGCTCCGCTGACTAGAACTTGTACTGTACTTGGTTCGTCACTTCGTCGTGCAGTAACTTGTCAGATTAAGCGTTAAATAATGAACCGCTACGGCACTTTATTTCACCCGAAATACTTTATTTCACTCTTCAAGATATTCATACATTTTATGAACTAAGAAACATCTAAAAAAGTGCATTTTATGAATCACTCGTAGATAAAAAAAAAATTGAATGTGATATATTTTTGGTTTTTACAGTTTCCCCCATAATTAACAAAGTTGTTGATAATTTTATATGGTACATTTTGTCTCTTAGATATTGTCCTCTAGCTCTCCTAGTTTTTGAGTTATAGCCGAAATATTTTGACAACTAGTAATGATAGCTGAGATTTTTTTTTTCAGATTAGGTACTAATCAGCACGTGACACTGGACTAGTATACCAAAGTAATAAAACATTCTTTTTTATTTTGTATTGATTTTTGTTGCGATTTTTCCTTGAACCTCAACCTTTTATTTCTTACCCAAGGACATTCGTAGTCATGGTCATGAAAGGGAAACCACTAAAAGGAACGAAATTATGGCAGAAGCAGGGTTTCTTACAGAATTAAAAATTTTATAGAAGCTGGAAATTTGAATAACATGCTAATTAAGTTTGAGTTAAAAGATCTTTGATTTATATGCCACGAGCACTACGACGTTCATGCATTAGAGCCCATAAATTATTTGATAAGGACTAACATCGCCATTTTCATCGTGGAGATTACTTTCATAATAATTTAATGAATTTTTAACAGATTTATACGAAGAGAGATTCAATGATGAAAAAGGAGTAACTTATCATCCCTAGCCCTTAATTAAACACCACGCACGTTAACATTTTGTATTAATAACTGTGAGGTCATAGAAAAAGTATAGAGTTATAATAATACAACAATGCGTAAAGGATTACCTATTTATACTCAGTGATCAGTAACTCGCGCACTCCGAATACAGGGCGATATAGAGCCCATTAAAATTAAGGATATTCTGCAAAAAAAAAATTGAATTCAACGGTTCGTTTTCAAGTTACAGAGTTTCCCTCATCCGAGTTTAAATGTAATTTTTTCAATAACCGTGATAAAAATTAATGAAAAATTCAGGTTACTGTAATGTCTGGAACGGATACCATATAATTCATCAATTTTTTTCCACAAAACCTCTTTATAGAGGAATTGAGAATGTTGTAAATTGATACAATACGTAAATCTGAATGAAATTTGAAGTTTGGCAACCGCCTAATTTCAACTTAGAATATAAAATATTCAAATGCCTTTCGTTGCTATGGAAATATAAATAATAACAATACCATCTAACCCGAACTTATTCACATGTTCAGTGCAGTGTTGCCACTTTTTTTTACAAAAATGGTCATATCTTTAGAAGAAAAGAACTTACAACACTGCAGCAAGAAAATTTACCACTCTTAAAAATTGAAGTTTACCGCAGCCTGCTCTGAGTGCGCGAGCTACTGATCATCCTGTATATATTATATTATGTGGGTTATTTCATGGATCTCCTATTCATGAACTGGGTACATATGGGGATCTCGGAAACGATAAAAGATACAGAGTCAGATAAATTAGAGAAAAGCTCCACAATTTCATGCTTATTAAGAATCTGAAACAAAAATTTATGAAAACTTCAGACGCTGCTAAAATATCCTGAAAATCATGGAGAATCGAGGTTTCGTATTTTATGGAAGAAATGATATTGTTTTTAATGTCATTCGGTATTTAAAAAATCAAGGAAACCAAAAATCTATCATATTAAAAAAAAATCAAAATTTAGTTTTTAGTTCGAAAAAAAATAACCTAACAGAAAGTCATAAATAACCATAACGCAAGCAATGTTACGTCATATTTCGACGTCACACGACGTCGTTCGGTGATGAATCTTTTATTTTTTTCTCGAAAAAAAGAAGATTGAAATTTTTGAAAATATTTTTTAATGTTTTTGATTTTTCGTTTCCGTGATTTTTTTTTACCAAACGACGTAAAAAAACAGTATGGCGGCCATACGAAAAACAAAAGTTGACTATGAAAACTTTTTAATCGGCCGTGAATCTTTTTAAAAAGTCAAATGGAAATGGATAGCTGTTGATGACTTATGCAAGCCTAAAAATAATTATTTATTTATTTCTGACAATAGAAAAGATATGAGCAATTTCATATACAGTCTTCCAACCGCGTGACGTCAGAAGACCGGAACGCAGCCTGCGCAGACGCAGTAAATTGACATACCGTGTATGCGTGTTGTACTTACAGTGGGTTACCCTAGGTAAGTGCAAAAAAAATTTACCGGTTCATTCGAAGCGGTAAATTCATCATTAGCGAGTGTACGGAAATGCACCCTTTTAGAGATACCTAAAGGATGTCAAAAAAACATTAATTTTAAATTTTTTGAAGATATCTCAAGAACAATATTTACGATAACTTATGTAACATCTTATGTGTGTCGTGACAATGTTATTGGCGTGTATAAATGCAGGCGTTCGATGCTATAATTTCTTTCAATTGTGATTGGCTCTAACTGGTGATTTTTCTTTTATTATTTTACAGGATGAGTTGTGATTGACTTTACTGCGTGAATGCGCGTCTGTTATATTATGGCATGAGGAATGTATACAGTGCGCGAGAAAAGTAAGGAATAAATTCGATAAAACGGAAACCGCTGTTTTTTTGAATAAATAAAAAAACAGGTCGATTTTGTTTTTGAGTTCTTGAACTTTTGACCTAATATTGGGGTATACAGGGTGACGCGCGAAAAAGTGGTGACGTCATCGGCAATATTTTTAAATAGCAACCCTTATTTTTTATTCTATTTTTTGATACTTAATTTAATTGCCAGTATGGTAATGTAATCAATTTGTAACCTTAAATAAGGAAATTTCTGAGAAAACAGCTTGTGAGTCGAAATTGTGCACTTTTTACTGATGTGAAAATCGGAACATTAACAATAAACATTTAAAAACATCAAATAAAAATTACTGTTTCCATGGTAATTTTATAAGATCTGTCTATTAAATTAACGCCCGTATTCACAAACGATAATTTCCTAAATAATTACGTAATCAATTATCCCCATCTCATTCTATTGCAAAAAAACTGCATATCTCCATCTCACTCATTTAAATAATTACGTAATTATTTAGGAAATTATCGTTTGTGAATACGGGCATAAGTCTATCAAATTAAATCTGTTAAATTAAATTAAATTAAATCTATTAAATCTGTCTATTGAATTGAATCTCTCCAAATTAAGTTATTTTCACAGAAATTTTGTCGTATAAAGTTACAAAATGATTACATTGCCGTATTGGCAATTAAATGAAGTATCAAAAAATGAAATAAAAAATAAGGGTTGTCATTTAAAAAATACCGATGACGTCACCACTTTTTCGCGCATCACCCTGTATACCCCAATATTATGTCAAAAGGCTGCTTCACAGCAGTCGTTAAGTTACGTCAGAGGCCCTTGAGGCTACTTGAAAACTTCTGACACTTGGGCTTTACCACAGCCATAAGATATTTATATTTATTTATTTTTATGTCAAAAGTATTAAAAAAGACAGCACTTTCCGTTTTATCGAATTTATTCCTTACTTTTCTCGCGCACGTCATTCGTTATTAAACTGAAATATTAAACACACAAATGCTGTTTCTCTGGAGTCAAAATTATGGCATAACTAAAATAGTATATTATGCAACGAGCTTATAATGAAGGCTATTAATACGCGAGTATGATGGTTAAGATACGAGCCGTAGGCGAGTGTCTTAACCATCATAAGAGCGTATTAATAGCCTTTATCTGCGAGTTCCATACACTATTTTTTCTACGACCCTTTTTTATTTCATAGAAAAGATTAAAAAATTATATATTTTAACAATGACCCGTGTACAATTGCGGATCATTGAGGTTAAGATAGGTTGCTATTTGTTTACGCATTTAACAAATTTTCTCTTTGTCGCTAAGGTTATTCTGCTGAGACATTTTTTTTTTTTTTATTTTTTTTTTTTTTATTTCTCATCAACTTTACATTTTAGCGATATACATTTTTGTACACTAGATAAATTCGCCTAAGCTATTTAGCTTGTGTTGCGAACTATGCACCTTTATTTTTACCTTTTATTATCCTAACAATCTAATTGATATCATAGAGAGCTATTTAAATAAATACTAGAATTAGAGGTTGAGGAGGCAGGAAAATAGTCAGTACTCCTAGAGAATACAGCCTCTAAACAGAGTCAGTGAGACCAACAAATATTCATTACTCAAGTCCAAGAATCTTCGCTATATCGTCATACCTCTGGTCAAGAAATGAGATTATGCGTTTTTTGAGGATGTTTCTTGATTTGGTTTCTTTAATTTCCTTTGGTAGGCAATTATAAAGTTTTGGTGCATGGAAAAACAGACTTCTTTGCGATTTCGATCTCTTAAACAACGGGATTGATAATAATTCGTCATCTACCTGCCTGGTTGCATACGAATGAGCCCGTTTTGTGAATTTATTGAAATTCTTGGTAACCCACAAAATAGCTTGATACATGTACAGTCTCCTTACTGGCAAAATATCTGTCTCCCTGTATAGTAACTCTGTGGAATACATTGGATTCTTTTTAAATAGTACCTTAATTAACGTTTTTTGAGTCACCACCAATGTCTGCAGTATGCTACTGTACATTCCTCCCCATACAAGGATGCAATACCTAACAATTGTCTGCGCAAGCGTATCAAACACAATCAATAGTAATTTCTTACTAAGTATGTCTCTAAGCTGATAAAATTTATGTGTGAGTCTTCTGAGTCTAACTGCCAGATAAGAGATATGCTCATCCCATCTCAAATGTTGGTCCATCATTACCCCAAGGTACTTTATCGTGTCTGTTCTGGCAATTTCCAGACAACCACAATGTTTCTCCGAGCAGTTTTGGCCATGGATTTTTATTTTGCTTTTTTGTGGTCGATCGGCGGTAGAAAGTGAAAAAGTCATAAATTTGGTTTTTTCTACGTTTAAACTCAGTTGATTTACATCAAGCCAATTTTTTATAATCGATATATCTTTCTCAGCTTTCTGATACACGCCTTCCCATGTGTCATCATTAAAAACATAAAAACACAAAAAACATGTTTTAGTATCAAAAGTTTAAAGGGCACTACTCACTACTGCGTAATTTTGATTATGCGAAGTTCGAATTCCGAATTTTACGCTTTGATTTTGAGATTAATAATAATTTTAATAACATTGACAGCCATTAATTACGATATTGTTTCCCTGCGCAACGCGGGTCGCAGCGTTGCCGCTTTGAATACTATCACGGAGCTCTACGAATGGTATAATACTTTATCTTCCCATCTTTACACGATATACCTACATACTTATCAAATTAATTAAGGTAACATAAAATCTTGATAAATTTTCTTTGAATGTTACTTATGTTCTAAATTAAATAAACGTTCAGAATTTTTTTTCAGAAATACAGAACTTATATCACAAGGCAATTTTTGTCGTGCGTATGACAACTCTGTGACTTCGGTTGGCTTGCCGACCCGATTGTAAGCGAAAAGGAACCGATTCGATTGCAAATGCTCCTCTGCCATTGGATAGCTTGACCAGTGCTTTAATGAAAATTTGTATCTTAATGAGACCCGTTAAAGCACTGGTGATTCATATTTAATATGCATATTAAAGGTTGGGAGTAGAAAAAAAGTACTTTGATTGTTTAGAATTTTTTACTAAGCAACTCTTGCGAAGCTCATTATTTGCATGGGAAAAGATATGAGCGTTATTCAAAAAAAATTCTATGTTTCCAAAAAATTACCATTACCTGTAATTTTCATCATTAAATTTGAATCGAATGTACATATTATATTTACACGACGGTTGTCTGAAACCTAGGCAAATAAACTGTGATTTTATAAATAAACCTCCTAAAACTCAAGTTCATCTAAATATATTCATCCAGAGGCTGCAAAATTTCATGTTTCCTAAAATAATATTTACATTAGGTATAAGTTTGAAAACATACCGAGTTACACATGGCCTATGAGAGTCGAAAATGGAGGAGTACAAAGTACATACATAAAGACAACGAGTTTTCGATTTTATTTTTGATCAAATAGAGAAATTGTGCTCGAATTGAAATTCGATATGAAATATGAAAATAGTTCCTTTCACGAGAAAATGCACCCCGCTGAGCATAAGCTAAATGTTCTCGTTATATTTGGAGAAAGGAATAGAAAGCTATATATTTATGGAGGGTGTTACAAATAAATAAAGCGCATTTGCATACCCAGAACGTTTTAGCAAATCTGAATCTGATACCGGAATTTACCATAACGGTGTATATCATAATAACCCTTATAGAAATACCAAACGTTTTCCTACTATTTTGTTCATCAACAAGAAAAACGGTAATGAATAATGTATAGTTTGAAGCTAAAGTTTAAGCTCGAATAACCCTTCTGATAATTTTAGATCAACTAAAAATATGTCAAAATAATGTTTTATTGATAGTCAAAAGAACAAGTTCATTTTGAATAAACGTAGTAATTATTCTTAACTTAACCCAGGTTTAATGACAAGTATATGCACATAGCGTGACTACGATATTGATCACAAAAAATACGCTGAAACATACCACGACGAATAGTAGGTAGTTGCTGGGTCTCCATAAATATTGCCCTATGGTGACTATAATTTTAATACCCGAATTAATGAACCTACCTCCCACGCACGGTTTTCCGATACGAGTGGTGAGAATGAAAGAGGTGTCCCAGAAAGGCGCCATTTCCATGAACTTCTGATTTTCCAGATTATAGAGAAAAGTTGGATAAAGGTTAAAGGTACCCTTTGTTGAAGTTGCTTTGCGTGGAATTTTTCAACTGTGGGTAATTGTGCTCCTATATCGAATTTCTGTCTGCTCTGATCTCGTATGCATTGGAAAATTGAATTATTCACTCTTGCATCATTGACGTATTGGGCCGTTCTTTACCTCGTTGCTTCTACTGCTACTTAAACATGAAAAGGGATGTCGACGCATTTCCCATACGTCATTAAGGAAATTTACAAGAAACTGAATATAAGAAAGGGCGGTGTGAAAAATTTTTATCAACCATAAATTCAATTCAAGCCTTATAGAAGTTCACGTAAAAATTGATCGCTTTTTCATAACATGCCATTTGTCTAATTCTGAACCACAATAATTTAATCCCATTAAGCTCCTACTATTTTTTTATTATTATAGAAAACAACACCCAGATGGGACGTCAATCACATACCCATTCATGCAAGATTGAAACTGCCCACCGCCTTAACTTTTTTTTCTTTATTTGGAATAAATTTGTGTTTCTCGAGATATTTAACCAGATTTTTTGGATACATACAGAACTATGGGGTCGTGGCGAGAAAAATACTGTAGACGTAGTTCGTATTTTACATCCAAGATCGGTATTTTTATACGTTTGAGGACGTTTAGAGTCCCCCCTGACCTTAATCTTTTAACCGAATGAGCTTGAACTTTGAAACAAAAACTAAATCATGAGTGAATTCTCAACCTCCCCCCCCCAACTCCGCTGAAAATTTTGAAGTTGATAGCGATTGTAACGTCATATTTGATATTTGACAATCAGTTTTATCTCAAAATATTAGAATCCATGACATTTGATTTAGTTTTTGTTTTCAAGTTGTATATTATCTGATTCGGATCAAAAATTGGGGGGGGGCACTATAAACGTGTTCACTGACACAAAGACTCCCAAAATTGACAACCAATTGACAACCAATTTAAAATGAGGTCTCCATGACCCCCCATGCCATTAAAAAAAAATTAAAGTGACAGTGACTGCAACGTCAACTTTGACATTTGACAGATCAGTTATACGCCAAAAAGTAGTAAAATTCATGACATGTGATTTAGTTTCTGTTTCAAACTTCTATCTCGTTCGGTTAAAAATTTAAGGTCAGGGGGGGGACTAAAAACATCCTCACTGTATAGACACCATCATCAGCATTACATCGAGAAGGTTTGTTAGCGCACAATAATAATTGTAGGTATTTGATATTTATATTTCTGTCCAAAAAAATAATAAAAGCGTACGTGGATGAAGGTTAAAGGCACATGGTAAAAATAAGTAAGGTATTTTTAGGGAAAAGATAATAATAATAACAATTATCTTGAGAGGGTTCTTCTTGAAATCTTTCGCGACGATTAATTATTATCGTCCTATTGTTTACATCAGCTCTTGGAACTTCAGGGCCTTCTTTGAGGAAATTTAATGTCTAGAAGCATGAAATTCTGCGATTATGCTGTAATTCCCTACTGTAGGCACCTACAAAATTTTCGTCGTCTGTATAATGCTCTTCTGTATAATAGTACTAATCTTTTGTAACAAAATCTGATCTTTTCCACTCGGTGAATCCGAGGTAGTTGTTGGCGTCGCTGTTTCGAGAGTAAGACAAGTTTAAGGGAGGTGATAGAGTTATTAGCTGTTCCAAAGTTAACTATGCAGAGAAACTAAAAAATTAAGCCAAGAGTATTTTTGGCGATTCATCGACGATATTCTGAGAGAAATTGAAGGAAGATTTTTCAGTCTTCATTGTCCTAGATGTAACTGACTGCAGCCCGGAGCTCCTGAAGGGCCTTAGCTCTAGCGCTATTTCAATATTCCCAATAGTAAGTAGTCATGCAGCTTGAGACAAGTCGTGTCCTGTGTATCAATATCGGTTGAGGATATTCAGGACTGATTTTCTGGACCTTGAATAGCAATCAATAAAGTATGCTTCTGACATTTAATACCGCCTTTATTTTCAGAACGTTACGGGGCCTCTTACTTTGCTATTGCCCCTTACAGCTACCTGATACTCTGTTTGATAAAATTATTTTGGTAGAGCGCACGACTGTTCTAAGCTTCCTCTGAATAGATTGAATATTATACTCTGAATATATTCCTGATTTTACCCCGCTCAGCATCACTACTGAGCAGTATGTCATTGTTTTTAAGGCTCTCTAGAGTCACTAACTCTGCCTTTTGCTAAGAGATCCAGAATTCTTTTAACATAAATATAGCAAACTGGTGTGAGTGTTGTTTATTGGTGAGATATCGTAGGCGACTGATCGGTCCTAGTACTCCTAGTGTTAATGGCTGGTCTGGGATGTGGCGTAAGACATATGCTAGGCCGCAACTACGGCAACGCGAGTTTCTTATACATTCTCTCTACTTCTACCCTCCTATTAACAGGCGCGTTGTTTAAGGGAAATTCTGGACCATGAGCGGGAAAGTTCTAGAACTAACTGCCACAACTAATCTGTCAAAGTGTCTGGAAGCTGATGCTGTTAGAATGTTCCAGGACTAGAAGATTTGGAATTCCTAAAAGAAATTCTGGAATTAGTTAGTTCTCGATGGCGTTCTAAAACAACACCAGGGGTGTATGTAAGCGAAGCTAGAAGCGGCGCTATTTAGCCCAGCGAAGAGGGAAGAGCGAAGAGACTAAATAAGAAAGCAATAGTATAGTGTTACACCCAGACAGTGTGTTATTTACGGAAACAGTATTAGAAGTGGGATAATAATTATTGAGCTTTTTAGTATAAGTAAGTAGTGTTAGTGCGAATAACTATAAATAAAAGTAAGTGATTAAATTAAAGTGATTTATCGGCTAACCCACCGAAAGAAAACCTTCTTGCGCATCAATCGCAGAAATAGTGTATTTTTATGCGATTCAATTATGAATATTTTCACCGCTTTTTAAATTGGCTTTCTGAAATTTTCCATAGTCAGGTGATATTAGCGTAGTGGTTTATTGAGAAAATTTCATTTCATTTAGTTTGAAAACGTGTCTTAGAATGGATTTTTAAATTTAACAAAATAATAAAAAAAAATTGACAAATTTTAAAATTTTTTTCCTTTTCCTGTGTCCGCCACTGGCTAACTTTACTTAAAAAATACTATTCTTTACACCACCTTTAATAAATTCGCAAAAAGTGAAAGGGGAGTTTTGAAAACCGAAAATTTGAAATTTTAGAGGAATATATAAACATCATGTAAAAATATTCGAATATCTCCGCCATTTTTCTTATTTGCTTCTTGAAATTTTTCAGAGTTAGGGGTTATTCGTATAGTTGTCTACTGGAAAAACTTCAGCTCAATTCCTTCAAAAAAGGCTCATAAAAGGTTATAGATATTTAGAAATTTTCATGTTGGTTTCAAATTGAAGTTCCAGTAACTTTCTTGTCCGCTCTGAACTCATTATTATTTTAAAGCATAGGTTGCCTTACACTAACAACAAACTACATCCTGCTCGTATACAATATTATTATGCAGGTAAACGTACCATCCGAAGTACATCTTCCAAGAAATCCAAGAGCAAAGAAAATATACATCGGTATTATAGAACATTAGGAATATTGATGCAATTTAAAAAATTTATTTACGTAAACAATAAATAGTTTTTGTAATGAGGATTACTAAATTTACTTAACATATATTTATAAATAGGGCTTAAATAAATACATACCTATACATATTTAATATTGTAGGTACCTATAATTTGTAATAATTATTTACTATCCTTTGTTTTCTAACGTTTCCTTTCTCGTACGGTCTTACATGACGTCTTAGGTATGTACATTTTCCTTGTGCTAGCAAACGCCTGTAGGAAAAGCGACACATTTCCAAAAAGTTTTCTTAAAAAATTTTATGGAAAAAAACTCTACTCGCATGGAAAACTAAGCAAGATTTGGTTTGAATTATTGTATTCTTAGTAGTCCCAAAGTCCCAAAACATGTAATTTTTTAATAACGTCCTCAATAAAAGAATATTAAGATTTTTTGATTAGGAGTACAAAATTTTTCCTTCCTTTTATCCTAATACCAAATTTCAATTTTTTAATGAAAACTTCCAAGTTTTGTTATTGTACTGACAATGTAAAATGAAAATTATTCCTGTTGATTTCTCAATATTAACCGAAAAAGAAAAAGTTATGTTTTGTGATAATATTTTAAAGTAGAAATGTTTTTATAAGAATTAATTTTTCTGTTAAAAGCTACTTGTGAAACGCAACTGTGAAACACCCCTGTTAATTGATTGTTTGAACAGAAATCCTCTAATTGCTATTTTACAGTCATCATAATTAAAACACTTTCAATCGATCAGCTTACACGTTCATGACATAGGGAGACTGAATTATGATTTTTGCTATGGAAAATGCCCTAATTAAAATTACTGTAAAATGCATTAAGAGGATGTTCGAACAATCAAAAAGACATAGTAGCTATTTACAGAAAAATTAATTCTTAAAAAACATTAATTTCACCCTACAAGCAATAAACTTTAATTTTACATTGTCCTTAGAATAACTCAATAAAACAAAAGCTTTGGTCAAATGAGTGTAAAAGCTTATTAAGTAGTCTGTCAACCGGTTTCGGACTATAAACCCATCATCAGGACAACAGTTTTCAGCTTCATAGTATCCGAGACTACAGGAAAATACAATATAAATATAATCTTTTTAGTAAGATGTAAAAAATACTAAAATACACGAGGAATCACAAATAAAATACTAATTCACCAACTCCGACATACATGACAAACTAAAACGTTGAAATAGAAAACTCTTTTCAACTTTTAAAACATAAAGGTTCAATTTTTTGCAAATTCTATCTATGTATGTCCATGGAACCTTTTTATAGAACTATTACCTATAGATCTTCAATCTACTTACAAATAATCACTCTTTTTTATGTTTTAAAAATTAGAAAGGGTTTTCAATTTCAACATTTTCGTTTGTTAACTGTGTGTCAGAGTTGGTCAATTAGTATTTTATTGACAGGCCGCAAAACAGGCCGTATGCAGGTCGCAAAATTAAATTACGCGGCTGTTGTCATAGCGACGGCCTTCAAAACTAATCATTTTTACTTATATTGTTTCTTTGACATATTATGATAATGAACAATAATTAATAATTATCACATTTCTATGGTAACATTTTATGAAAACATAAAATTTCATCAATAACAATGTTTATTATTAAGGATTCTATGCAATTGCAAAAAAATGTGTGTATACTACAGCCGCGTCATTCTGTAACGTCCTCGAGATCGCCTTGCCGTGAAGCTAACAATTGTTGTCCTGATGATGGGTTTGTGGTCCGAAACCGGTTGACAGACTGCTTAATCAGCTTTTATACTCATTTGACCAAAGCTTTTTTTATTGAGATATCGTTGAGTATACCATGGCCAATTTTATCTACGTTACAATAACTAGAAATCATTAAAAAAAATAATTTGGCATTAAAGTATCAATATGTAAAATTTTGAAAATAATTATTCATTTGTAATCTGATTTGCGAAAAAAATTTTTTAAACTTGTATATGCTGAGCTTTGTATCAAGTAGTAAGATAATTATTGACGTGCTATATAAAAGCTTCTGGGTAAATAAAAATCACTCTGTATATCTGACTGGTTAGGGCAAAATAAGTTTTCACGTATGTAATTTTTCTCCATCTATTTTTTAGGGAGATAAAAAATGTAAATTTTTATTTTATTTGCGTCACTTCTCATAATCACAAAGAAGTTTTTTTAACTTTAATCAAGTGCATAATACCAGATGATCTAACACATTCCACATACGTCACCTCCAAAATTGAGCCTAATTTTATAGCTTCCTTCTTAATCGGCAATCTCGTCTCGGGTCGTACTTTGACGATCCATCAAGCCACCTTATTCTGGACGTGGCCCGTAAGAGCCCTAAATAAATCCATTGTACATCTTCTTATAAGACTTTTAAACAGGAGTGCTATTGTCTGGTCAATGATCCCTCTTCTTGCATTTTTGGCTTTACCATTACTTTTTTTAATTTTTATACCGACTCTTCTCTTTTTATGAGTACATTAAACCATCAATGCAAGTACCGCAAACACTCAACAGCATTAAATACAGTATTACGCCAATAAAATCGTTTCTGGTGGTTTTACCCGCATTTACAGATTAATTTAAGAAACAATTAATGCTCTGCCTGCTTAACCGTTTATAATTGGTTATTAACAATAGAATGGGCTGCAATACTGTTAAGTTATTTATTATTAGAACTCTACAAACACTAGTTCATAGTTAAATCATTTTAAGTCTCATGAATATTAATTAATTAATTAAATTTGAGCTTTATTACTGATTTTGAGAGCAATAAATATTTATAAATTCTTTTGCATTTAATGCGCTGTTTTAGTCTCAATATTACTGCGAAATGTTAAATAGTATATTGTGAAAGAAAAGTGCACAAAGTAGTGCACAATTTCACACGAGTGAGAAATTGCTTTTGCGTACGTGTTTAAAACTATACTTTTCCTACGAGCATAACGAAACATTGTTTTATTCAATTAGTATACATTAGTTCAACTATAATTCAAAATTAGTATCCATCAGTCCAAGTAACTGAAATTATTCACTAATATTTCAATTCACTTACGAATTGTACATTTAAAATTAAGGTAATTATATACATCCGCGGCTCCTAAGTTTCATCAATTTTTTCGGGACCGAGGATCGAAATAGGGGTGCTGGGTGGGTAAGAAGCTAAAAACAGCCATTGCAAACTAATATTAAGGTCACAGCTAAGGCCTCTTTGACACTACGGTCGAATTTCTATTTTTTTCTTCACTTTCAGGGCAAGGAAAATCTTCGAGATTAACAGTAGCACGATTTTTATTTTCAAATTTGCATTTATTTTGCATTTATATTCCAAAAATCGTAACATCAAATCCTGTGTTCTGGTCACGATATGAGAAAGCGGATATATTGGGAGTCCGCGTCTGTATACGTTTGGAAGTGGTTACCATTGTCGTAAGTGGATACATCCTTTGTTACATCGAGACTAGATATTTACTCGGCCCTTGTGTCAGGACCGTACTTTCATTGCACTCTCAAAATCAATTTTTAAAGTCGTTTTGTGGCCTTCCCTTTCATTTGCAAAGCTAATGAATACCTTCCTGGTGTTACTATAGGTATGTTCTCCACCCCTATATACTGGAAATCCTATAAACAATAAACACGCCATGATCGACAGATCGAGTATTACATTACAAAATACAATCGACTGGTCCCGCTGATTGCGAGTGTGTGAAAATTGACAGATTATTATGTGTTAAACCAATAATATAATAAAGTTACGCAATACCTTTTTCCCTGTTTGTTACTTTATCAATGAACTATTGAACTGATTTTATAATTTTATAATACCTGCCTTGCCCTTTCAATTCGGTTAAACTATACAACTTTGCTGTTTTAAAAGCGACTGTTTTACCGATAACTATTGTTGTCATCGAATGTTGTCTATTTTATAAATCTTACATAGTGTTTACTCTGTGGTTAGGACTATTAATCGCTACTTTTTATATGTCAACATCACTATGGTAACTGCAAAATTTTACGGTAGGTAATATGTGGTTTATGTCACATTCCCGCACACTTGATATTGAAGCCTATTATTTAGATACGAGTGTTATTATTAGGATACAAGCCGCAGACAAGTGTCTTAATCGTCATAATGCCAGTGTATTAATTACCATTATTTGCTAGGGGCATACATTGGTTTATCTACGGAAACCTTCTTCTTCTTCTTTAGGTTTTTGGCTTTTAGCTTTTCTTAAACTATTTAGCCAGCTCATTACTTTTATTCTTATGCTGTAGCCATAAGGATACTCATATTTTTTAATAAAACATATTTATATCTATTACATTGTTAGGTGCACATTCTGAACGCATCCAAAAATTCATGACATTAACGTCATTCTGGTCATTTCTCAACGTGCTGCTACTGAGCGATTTTTCCAGATCGTTATTGAACATTTGTATCATTATGAAATTTATTTCGACGTTTCGACCACACTTTAATATTCGCATTTTTTCTAATTTACAATAACGAACCTCAGAACAAAAAAAAAAATAATGAAAGAATAAGAAATTTTTTAATATACACTTATACTAGTTCATATTATTATTTAATAATTATTATGCGTGTTAAAGGTTGGAGTAGCAAAAAAATTAATGTTTCCAATCTCCAGTAAAAATCTGCATAATAATTAATGAATGTAAGTAGGTTAAATTTATTAACTTACATCATTTTATAACCACAATTTAATTATACCTACATAAATTTACAGTTTCTATTTTAAGTACCCTCATAAGCTAGGATCAATTTTGAGCCCAAAGTTTTAGACCAACCCGTATATCACCCTTAAAATATCTTCTAAGATAAGTTTCTTTAAAAACTATGCAAATTAAGTTATCTACCAGTACAAATAAAAACATTTCTTGGCAGTCAGTTTTAAGAGCAATTAAGAGAGTTTGAAAGAAATTACCATACGATTTTTGTATTTCAATTTCTCTTAATAGTCTCATAGAGTTTTTCTTTCGCAGTGTTCAATCCTCCCGAGTGTTTTTATCTTCCAAACCAAGCGAATTCTTTGAAACATCTACCTAAATTCTTACCCTAAAAATGTTTGTCATATCCCTTCGGTAACTGACAAGGGTATCTGAACTTTGCGTCAACATATTTATAATCCTTGAAGTTTATTTATTATTGCTAGGGTGCCTGCCGTCGCTTACCCGAACGTCTCCTGCGGGAATTTGCTGGAGTGCCACTCTGTCCTGCCGTATAGAAACAAATTTCCAGACATTTTATTTTAATACCCTAGCAAATTCCCTAACTTACTTACATAAATTTTTAATATTTATGTTGATCACGCGTTACTTATTAATTATTAATTTTATGACCGAAGAGTTAACTGTACAAAGTAAATAACTAATGATTGATATACAACCAATCAACGCCGATTAATTTACCCGATCATCAAAGCGAATTACGCTTGGTTCAACAACCACCCCCAGTAGCAGAAACAAACAGAAGGGTGGCAGAAAAATAGCAATGTGACAAGATTTCACACCACCGCAATCAATATCAACACACCATTACGGCCATCACCAGAGAGAGGACTGATACCAATAAGAATCAATTTCTTGGTTGAAAGACTAGTATCACCTATTCTTTATTTAATCTCTATCATTAAGGGTAGCGGTGGTGAAAAATTAAAGACATCTGGATCCTAAATCTGGAAGAACAGGAGCTGTAGAAATGAGGGTCGATGACCTTCCCTATTGATCGAGTTCTGGCTTCCTGGGAGAAGGTTGATACTCAGCCACATGTGCCACTGGAACTCGTAAATGGGCTAAATAATAGTCTCTATTGTTATTACTGTGCCATGAAAGTTGAGCTTTTATGCAGACATCGGATCTTAACCAAGTTTGACTTATACGAAACTCGAAACTGGACCTTCTCTCTACAAACTTGGTCGATTAAATTTTATTATTTAAGGCACGGTTGCGTCATAGTTCACCGAATAAAATAATCGAGGGTCTTCAAGAATGTTGAAGTAGGTACCTACTTTGTGAATCCAAGACTTAATGGGCCACCTTAAAGTTTAATATATAGTTATTCTTGTCTCTTTTGCTGTCATGTTTCTTTAAAGATGTTGGAGTGGAAGGGTGAAGTTTATGTGGCTATAAGCGTCTTGCTTTTTTAAATATATAATTTTTAAAAAATGAACCTTTTTCAGCTCATGCAATGTTCCTCCACTGTGTGTCTTATTTTTTCTTCGATTGACAAAATTTTTCATAAAATGGATTTCTTATCAACCAGTTTTTTGAATTAAATGAATTTGTTCGCTTCTGGTGTTATGTATATCTCCTATTAAATTCAGTCTCTTAAGGTGCGTTTTCACCAAGCGCGCAAAACGTTTGCAATTGTTAGCAAATGTTTGCAATCACAATATTTGTTTGGTGGAGACGAAAATGACGCGCATTCGCCAACATTTGCAATCATTTGTCCGTGTTCCGAGCGTTGTCGGTACATCAAAGGGATTTGTTGCTTGTGCGTGCGCGAAGTATTTTCAGTGTAGACGGGCAGGGAGTGTTCGCAGGAATCGCAGGGAATCAGAGCAGTGTTGTTTGTTGTTTTCCAGCAACTGCGACGTGTCTACCAAATTAACTATAACTATAACCGAAAAATGCGGATGTCCAAAATCTACGAGTTCTCTTTTTATTATTCTCTTTTTCAATTAAAACAGTCATAATTATGAAAGATGCGGCACTAACAATACGTTTTCTTTCCGGAGCCATTTTTGCTCGGAACATGAACAAATGATTGCTAATAACGTACCAGGTGTCTGTGCATATTCAGTGGAGACACTTTAATTATTGCAAACATTTGGAAACATTCGCAAACATTTGCGAACGTTTGCTAACAATGATTTTTTGGTGAAAACGCACCTTTAGATTGATCAACAAGATTCAATTCAAGAATGAATAATAAAACAAAAAGAAATTTTTATTATTGATAACTTATAATGCTTAGTTAGAAAACGCCTGAGTGTGTTTAAATCCAATATTAAAACACACGTGCTTTTTAAAGGTTGCCGTAGCAACACCAGAAACGAAGTCTAATAAATGTCGCAACTTTTTGATGGCTTTGATTGAATTTGACTAATGACAGGTATTTGAAAATCTTAATTCAAAAATTCAACTATTTATGATCTCAAATTTTACTAATACATAATAAAAACTATCGGAAAGTATTCGTGGATAATGGGTCTTAAAAACACTCGCTCTATTTAAGCACTACGGGTTCGCCGTCGTGCTAGAAAACTCGCACGTGTTTTAAATACATTAATTTATAAGGCAATGTCTAAAATACAAGTCAACTAAGCTAACAATAGCCCTTGACTTTGAATCTATTATCAAATTCAAGTTTGATTCGAAAATCACTCAATTATTTATTAATCGCTATCGTTTCATGTCAACAATGTAATTAATAATTCTAGAAAGATTATATTTTTTCAAAGTCTCACCTTTTTGGCATACCTATGCAGATAACGTGACAATAAAACCATAGTACTAGTAGGACTATAAGCTTTGTTTCGCCTTTTTTGTAAAAAAACATCGATTTTTCGCCAAAAAAAAAAGCAATAAAACAATTTTTGTTTAATCGTTTCATAAAGTTGCCATTTTGATTGTCATTTTTGTTTCGAAATGACATTCTTTTAGGCACAAATACCTAAAAGTGACAGTCTTTTACGAACTTGTGCTTAAAAGTGTCACGAAATGTTATTTGTCATACAAGCTGCAAAATGGGAGTGCTTTAAGCACGCGGCGAAAATTTTCAAACGAGGCCGCAGTTTGACAATCGTCAAGTGTTTAAACACTTCTTTTGCAATATGTGTCATACAAGATTTTTTTGTTAAATCGCCAAGAAACAACAACTTATCAATTCTAAGCCGTCAACAAATATAAATTTTTGAACTCTAGAGATTGGTATTTTATATTGTCAAAATAACAGGCTTCATTAAGATTCATGAAAATTTGCTCTAATTGTCATTTATTTTAATTTTAAGCACAAGTTGCAAAATGGGAGTGTTTTAAATACGAAACGATAATAATATTGTCAAATGAGGCCGAAGGTCAAATTTGACAATCGTCAAGTGCTTAGAAACACTCTTTTTGCAACGTGTGTCATATAAGATTTTTTTATTAAATCGTCAAGAAACATAGTACATTTCTGAATCTAGAAATTAGTATTTTATATTGTCAAAGTGACAGTATCATGAAAATTCATGAAAACTTGTATTTAATTGTCATTTATGTCACTTTTGTTTGAGCACAGCTGCCTAAAAGAATATCTCACTTTTAGTCACTTTTACCAAAAAGGATGTCATTTCGAAACCAAAATTAAAATCGAAATGGCAACTTTATGTAACGATGTAACAAAATAGGTATTTGTGACACGTTTCAAGATGGTAGTGTTTTAAGCACTGACGAAAATTTTCAAACGAGGTCGAAAGCTGAATTTGACAATCGTCAAGTACTTAAACACTCCTTTTGCAACGTGTGTCAACAATTTCTGAATTCTAAAGTCGTCAAGAAATATAAATTAGTGAACTCTAGAGATTGGTATTTTTGTCAAAATGACAGGCTTCATTAAACTTTGTGAAAACTTGCTTTAATTGTCATTTTTTTTTACTTTTCACCACAAGTGCGTAAAAGGATGTGACTTTTATTAGGCACTCATTGTGCCTAAAGTACTGTAATTTTGAAATGAAAATGGACATCAAAATGTCAACGTAATGAAATGATTTAACAAAAATCGTTCACACAGCTCATAAACACTTCATCAATATCAAAATGAAAATGGCACGTTATTGTTGTCTACTTGACAGCATGTGTGAAGTTTTCCGAGAACTAGAGCAACAACTGGTGCACTGTATAGAAATCTTGTATGTATGTACAACAAAGCAACAAAGCAAGTAATTAAAAATTTTCTTGCTTTTTTTATTTTTATGACTATAATTTCGATTTTCTGCTTATTTTAATAAAAAAGGTCAACCATTGGTGTAGGAGCTGATGTTTTGGAACTATGCCAAGTAGTTATAATCGACTGACAGTAGTGACAGTCGATTACAAGCTAATCAAAATAATAACTAAAACAATTCGCGCACGTTTGGGTATTTGTTTAGTGTTTACTTACTTTCACATAATATTGTATTATAAAAATTGAACTTACGCCACCTGATATAATACAGCCAATTACCACTGAACTCGAGGACTGGAAGTATCGCTTGCGACTACGTAACAGCTGATAATGTCTACCGCAGGTGTAGACGAAACGTTCTGAACAAACCTTCATGGACCATGGTCAAACCGTTCGGAATCAATTATGATTTCAGTTGGAGCCAAAACAAATCAACTATAATAATTTATTACAAATCATAATCCTTCTCAAATAAATTCTTCACTAGCTTCTTATATGTAGAATATACTGGGGGAGGAGGTATATTTATGGGGTATAGTAAGTGGATATTTTCTCTAAAATGTTTTACGTTAAATTGCAATTTCTTTTCAGGAAAAAAGAAAGAAAAAAAAATGGGAAGATCATGCTATACATCTATATTCAAAGATCTTCCTTAGAAGATGATTTCTTCAAAGTTTCGCATGTGTATTCATAAATTCAAAAAAGTTATAGCAAGTCAAACTTTCAATTGCTGTAGTTTTAAGAAAAAAGCCGTAGGAAATTTTGTTTTTTTTATTTCTTTATTTTATTTATTTTATTTATTTATTCTTTTATTTATACTTTTAAGACGATACCTGTAAAGTATAGGTGTCACACCTTTTTAGTTTTTCAGTGATAAATTATTTCATTGTCAACTTTCAAGATTCAAACTGATTATGTCAGAAATTTGCCCGCTTGATGTGTGAGGGAATCAAATTTCAACTGATGCATTTTTTCGAAGGAGATTTATTAAGCAATTGCCAAGCGCCAAGTAATTCTTTATTTTCAATTTATAGAGAGACATGTAACTGTTAGATTTCTGAGAAATTCGTCCGAGAAAGTATATAAAGGTAAGAAAAACCTATCTGGAAATGCCTAGGGAAAACCTGTAATTTACAACAGAAATTTTAAGCGGACATTTACGGAGCACCTTAATCGAATTAGGCTGAGTGATTCACCTCCAGAAGAAGCTGTAAACAGGGGGACAAGAGCATTTGGCACGTGTTTTGGGAGTAGGTATCGTGCTTTTTCGTTGTCAAGAGAGTCCTTACTGCTTTTGCGAGGGTAAATTGGGTGTTTGGTCCAGGTCTACGGTCATGTAAGCGACGCTGCCACTAATTGCAAATACCAAAGAGGCGATAATGATGAGAATTATTAATCACTTCATTCGGTTTTTAAATTGAATACATTGCAAGTGAAAAACAGCGCACGATTACCGTTAAACTTTCATTGGGTACTTAAAGAAACAATGACCTTTTCTAGCAGCCAATTATAAGTCTTAATAAAATGCAAAAACTGTGAACTTGTAAACTAATTACGTGATAGCAAACAGTGTGAGTGTGTCAAATGTATGAACTGGAAATTACATATTAATTATCTGAGATAAATAAAGTGAGCTAGTTATTTATAACCAACGTATAAATCCAATCCTAAAACGTTATACGGTTCCTTTTGTGAAGGAAATAATATCACAGTTAATTAAAATCACTGTTACGGTCTTACACTTTATTAATTCCGAATTAAAATCTTACAAAATTATTTATTATTTAGCACAACTGTTATAACCTATAGCAATAATTTCCAAGCTGTTCTCTTATATACACATACACAGACACCGCTAATACAATAACTATTCTCTTTCACTTCACTTGTCACAATCAATTCACTCTGTCCTACGTCTTCCTTAAGCAGTCTTCTACTTCCAATTACAACTGATTGCTAGTGTACCGACAGCTTCTTTTATATCCCATTTCCGTGGAGTCTAGAAATTTCTGATAGTTTCACAGATTATTTCACGCAATCTCGAACATGCGTAGAACGCAGAACCATTCTGGTATTTAGTAGAATGTGAGTTATTTCGATCTGAGAATACGTCATTCCTGTCATGTCAGCCGAGAACAGCCTCGAATAGAATTGCCGAGTTATCACAACAATGGTAGAAGGTAAACAAAAGCAAATAACTGGATTACGAATCCAGAATATTTCGTGAGTGCTCCTTCGTTATAATATACCTACGTACCTACTGAAAAAAAGTGGCATGTCATATTGCACGTGAAAAAAAAATTTTTTTTCATAAAGGTTGATTTTTATTAACTAACCAACAAATATTAAAACTAGAGCCTCATAAATGAAATCTGAAATTCCAACCTCCCTATGTTGTTGACTTTCCAGGCGTCCCTCTGGAGAATAGTCTGGTCTCTCCTTGTCGTGCATATTGTACTAAACTTGTTAATAGCCTTGATAAGCGCTTGATATGTTGAGAATCTTGAATTAACGCTGGATAACTAGTTTAATCTTATTATTTTGGAGAAATAAAGTCGAGATTCAACATTCTCTTGTTGTTTTGGATGCTCCTTCAGCAGCGAAAGCGTTATAATAAAGTTTCGAAACCTAGTACTTATCAGAGATGATTGTTTTGACAAGTGATCGGCATAAATCATATATTATTAAGTCTTGAGAGAAACATGTATCTGTTTCACATTTATTACGGCTCGTCAGTGTGCCATATACCTAAGACACCACGAAAGATGTGCCAATTGAAAGAATCAATCGCAAACTTACGCGTTGATTTACCGAATCAAGTGACGTATATAACTCAACGCCATCTAGGGAATGATAGTATTACTACCGTTTCATGACTAGAGTATCCGATTTGACGTTTAATGAAGTTTGTGACCCTTTGAGACAGCAACTTTGAAGAAATGCTGATTTTAACCTCAATTATTGTGAGCTGATTTCTTATTTATACCGAAAGTAACTTTGTTCATCATGTAGCCGAAAAATTGATACTTTTAAAACGTCCGTTAATCTGACAGTTTACCAATGAGGCATGTCAGGCGGCTACTTACAAAGTCCGGAGTGCTTATTAATCGAGCGTTCCCGGATTAATCTAACCGTGCAATGCTTTCTGGCTAATTGACAAGAAATTATGAAGCTACAGACTTTTAGTTACTCTCACTTTACTCTTCTGGAAGTTTTACCCAGATTACCCAGATTTTCATCGTTTTTGATATTGTGATGTGATTTTCATCACAAAATAGTGCATTTGAGACCTTTTTTTTTCAAAATATCATATCCCGAGCATTTCACACTATTAATTAGAAGCGCTTAGTTATTAAAAATATTTTAATTGGGCTCCTTTAATTCGAAAGCTCGTTTGTGAAAATTGAAACACAGGTGTTTTGAAATTCTACTGGGTGAAAAAATAAACATGTTAAGTAATGATATTTTAAAATTTGTATTTTTTAACGTATTCTGTAGGTACAGGGTGATTCATTATAATGTCGCCCCCCTTTAACTTTGTTATTTCATGTGTCCCAAAAAAATTAAAAGTAGGGTTATGTAGGTGCGAAAAAAGACTTTTTTATACGTATAACAAAAATTTGAAAATAAATCAGTATACAGGGAAAAACAAAAATTTAATTTTTTTTTCAATGGATCACCCTATATATGAATTTATTTTTCGATTCCTCGTAAAATTCTAAGCATAACTTATATAACATACCGTATACCTAAATTCAATGGCTTCTGAAATATTTGCATTTGAAACATCATCAAATATTTTTTAAGCAACTGTTGCAAATCAAGAAATCTAACAATAAATGCTCTACTGGGCCTCCATTTTTTTCAACACATTTTATAAGTGTTCTTCGTATTTTCTCCAATGAATCTGTTATGAATGCTTGGTTATTTTCATTTAAATTATTAATTTCAATCTGTATCAAATCTTTAAGATGACCGAGGTTTTCAATTTGGTAGTCATACAAACGGTTTTTTAAATAGTTTCAAATGCGAATATTTCAAAAGCCATTGAATTTAGGTATACGGTATGTTATATAAGTTATGCTTAGAGTTTTACGAGGAATCGAAAAATAAATTCATATATAGGGTGATCCATTGAAAAAAAAATTAAATTTTTGGTTTTCCCTGTATACTGATCTATTTTCAAATTTTTGTTATACGTATAAAAAAGTCTTTTTTAGCACCTACATAACCCCACTTTTAATTTTTTTGGGACACATGAAATAACAAAGTTAAAGGGGGGCGACATTATAATGAATCACCCTGTATATATATACAACAAAAACATGGACGGGCATAATTGAGGCGTCCTGTTTGAAAACTCTAGTGTGTAAAAAGCTGCTTGGACGAAAAGGTGCTAAAGTTTCAAAGGCTCGTTGAGAAGGAAGTTATGAACCCAAAAATTTTTGATAGAAAACGCTCCCGCTTATTGAAGCCTACACCTAAGCTGTCGAGCTCGCCTGACCTTAATCCCATGGTTTATTAAATATCATTGACCTAATTTCAAAACTGCCGTAAGTAAGTTAAAAAGAGACAAAAATTGAGTTAGGACCATATTATTAATATCGACAGTTCAGATTTCATACAGTTCATGAATATAGGGTAATTTCGAAAACTCGCATGTTTCCTAACGGTCAGCACAATATTACAACTACAACCTCGTATTATTGTTCTTATTTGTAAGAACTTGATTATTTCAGAAAACTATAATCAAATTCCATATTTTCATTTAGAAGGTTATTGAGGAAACTTCTAAGAGTTGGACAATCAAATAGAAATTCATAATTTTCAGTGGGAACAGTCTGTAAATCACTTCATCCACATTCGACCAACCAAAGGATTTCCGCGAAATTAATGACACTGCAATATGGGCGACATTTGCAATCATTTCCGGATCGATCGTTACATAAATCGTGAAATTGTATATTTATTTTTGAAACAGAATAAAATAATGAATGCATGAATCTACGGTCGGTCGAACACGACTTAATGACTTTGACGCCACTCACTGCGTACCAATAATTATAACTCCGATCAATGAGTTATCGCGAAAATATTGGTAATTTTTTAGATTTTTTTAAACAGATTGAAAAAAATTCAATAAATCCAAGATGATTCATCCCCATTTTTGTCAATTAATTAGGTACCTAGTTACCTATAGTTGAATGAACATTGGGATGTACGGTAAAACATGATAGATACAAATTTGCAGAAAATGTTTTTACATTAATTAAATTCATCCCTTAAAATCAATATTGCGGTCTAAGGAAACGAGGTCGTAGATCGGCTAGATCGAGAGGGAACCAAAACTTCCTCTGCGCCCGAGCCTATATGCTGTGCCGCTGACATTACGCGGCCTCTATTCAATAATAAAAGGGGACAGTATGGACATGGAGAAACACTTACGACGCTGGCAAAATGCCCTCATCGACTGCTTCCCCAAACAAATCATACCGGTACCGACCGACAAACGCACTAAATACTCTCTGCAGATATCCCATCTAACACTCAAATTAGAGATTGGCATCATCTACACCGGCACTGCGGACTAACCAAACATCTCCATACGATAGGAATCAACCCATCACTATGGACTCACTATGCAGGGAAGGTCACGAAGAGGAAGAGACTGTGGAACATATCCTTTGCCGCTGTCCTTCACTCATCAGCCAAGCCTCAACGACCTCTCTGAAGCACCCCCCTCCGGGCGCCCTGGTTCAGTTCTTTCTGAGCCTGGGAAGGAGAGAGGCCACTAGGGAAAGGAGGAAGCACAATGGGGCCCTGAGGCCTCAGTGCAGCGGACTTGTTCTGCCCGTCGAAGAATCCAGAATCCAGGAGGTCAAGTCAACATTTTCTAATTTCGAGAAATATACATTTTCATAAACCAGGGCTGGATTATCTACAAGGCAATATGTATAGGCAGTTGCCTAGGGGCGCCAACGACTTGGAGGGCCCCCATTGAGGACACTGAGTAATTTTTTTTAACAATTTCTTCAACAGAATGAAAAACTGAGTTTGAATAATTGTTTTTCTACTCCTAACCTTTAATATGCCTATATTTTTAAAAATAATGTATTTTTTTTATTAAAAAATACACTGATATGAATCATAATATGGATATGATATAAAAATCAACGTTAATGAATTCCATTAAAATTTCATTGATGGTAAAACTAACCAATAGCAGCACAGCATTTGGAATGGAATTGGTTCCTATTCGCTCACAACCCACTTCTTTATCAATTTATGTCAGCATGGAATTTTATATTTTAATACTTTTCATAATTTTTAAAAAAATCCATTTTACGAAATAAAAAGGGTCGTAGAAAAAACAGTACATATATGGAACTCGCAGATAATAGCTATCAATATACTCTTATAATGGTCAAGACACTCGTTGACGGCTCGTATCTTAATATCATACGCGAGTCAATAACTATTATCCCTTTTCATTTCATAAAATGGATAAAAAAATAAATAAAAACACCCCGAGGTAAAAATTAGCACAGCTCTGCCGTGGCCTGATTTATTGTTTCATTGCATAATTTTTCATCAATTTCTAAATGAGTGTATTTTTCATGAACTATTTGGCGCAATTTTGAATATTTCCGCTTTTTGTGCTGCCTAAAACTTTTCAAGCTCAAATCTAATTGTTCTTGTAGCTATCACCTACTGTAAAATTTCACTTCAATTCCTTTAAAATTGTACTCATAAATAGTTATAGAAATTTTGCAATTTTTACCCTTTTCATATCCACGCCACTGGCTTATTACTAGGAATAATGCAATTTTTTAAAGCATCGTCAAAAGTTCGAAAAATATTCTTCCAATTCTGTTAATTTAGTTTTAGTTTTTTTCCATCTTGCTTATACAGGGGTTAAAAAATAGATATTTTTCGAAAATCAAACGACAGGGAGGGTATTTTAAACTACCTAATTGAGATATTCGGTCTTTGAAATTCAGATTTTGCACAAAAATTTTCGCCTGCGGCGTTGTAAGGTCCTATGTGTTTTTTTTTTCTCTTTTGTATGTGTTTCTTTAATAACATGCTAATATTTAGGAAGGTTATTCTTGAGTCCATTTTGAGAAAAAACTTCATATTAACGTATATCCTAAAAGTCCTAACTGTTGAACTACAGGGTGTCACAGTTTATATATTTATCATTAAAAATCTTTGCTTTGATTTTGATGAAACACAAGCCATGTTCGTTAGCATTAATAAAAGGCTGCTATAGACTTTTTTCAATAATAATTAATAAAAAAATCATTATTTTAATAATACCAGCGTGAATCTGGCAGCCGGGATCTGGCAGAGCCGATTTGACGGAATCGCACGAACGCACAGTACCGTCGTACTCTTTTGAAAAGAATTCAGTTTGGAGAGAATTAATATTACTAAATGTACCTATCGTCTATTTACGCGCATGCGCAGAAAATGTAAACCCTTGCGGAGAGTGCAAAAAATGAAAAATTGCTATAAAACACTTAACAGGTTACGTTTAGCCACTCTATTACGAGCATTGAAAAATGCTTATTATTGAGCTTTATAATCGTGCCAAAAGAAAAATCTTACACCCGTCGTATCAGGGTGAAAAATCACCCCAAATGGTGAAAAAATGACTCCTGCTATGAAACGCCCTTTGCCCTTTGCGTTTAGCCACCCTGAGACTATTTTTTTTCCTTCGGCACGTTATAAACCTCAATAATATAAATTTTTCGATTCTAGTCTCTGGGTGGCTAAACGCAACCTACTCTGGGTGTTTTATAGCAGCAGCCATTTTTTACCACTTTGGGGTGGTTTTTTACCCTGATGCGAGAGGTGTAAATTTGTTTCCCGCGCCATGATTATTAAGTTCAATAATACAATTTTTCGATTCTAGTAACATCAGGGTGACTAAACGCAACCTACTGAGTATTTTGTAACAATTTTTCAAAATTTTCCCGTTATTTATTGCACGCCCCGCAAGAGTTTGCGTTTTGTGCGCATGCGCTTAAAAAAA
Organism: Malachius bipustulatus; assembly: GCA_910589415.1. NCBI lineage: Eukaryota > Metazoa > Arthropoda > Insecta > Coleoptera > Melyridae > Malachius > Malachius bipustulatus. Next base: position 44,549,166 of record OU342632.1, on the reverse strand, counting down.
TAGATGAGACATTATTAATTTAGTAATTCGCTCCAAATTTAATTCTTTTCTTTTCAACACTACAGTGCTTTCGAGAGTTTTCGTCAGATCGGCTGCCAGATTCACGCCGGTATAACTTCAACATTCTTATTGTAGTTCAAAGTTAAGACTTTTAGGACATATACGTTCAAAAGAAGTTTTTTTTCAAAATGATACTCCCTTATAGACTTTCGGCATAATCAATATCATTACCATAACGAGAAATTTTTTGTTTCCATTCCAACATACACCGTGTCTCTTGAATTTCTGGACATAGGGAATTCCCATGTTAAAATAAACTATTGGAAATATTGGCTCCCCTAATTATTTTACAGTAAAATGTCAAATGTAAAACTTCTTAAGGAAAAAAAGCTGCTTCTTATGGTATAATTGGAGTTTCATTTGATTCATCCGTTTTCGAGAAAATCAGGAAAATCTAAAAGGTTTTTCGTAGTTTTTCAAGTTTGCTTTGCTTTTGAGAGATAATGCTAATAAAATAATAACAAATCTCTAATATTTCAGTGAATTGCCAGAGTATAATGCCATTCAATAAATTTAACTTTTTCTTCAATGGTGTTATTTCAATTGGTCAATTCATTTTTATGAACAAGTTTTTCTTTAAAAAGTAATACTTTGCCACACATGAATGAATTATTACTTTTGAACAATCAGTTATTGACAATTAATAATTGTTAGCATTATCTGTCAAAAGCAAAGCAACCTTGAAAAACTACGAAAAACCGTTAAGTTTTTCCTGATTTTCTCGAAAACGGATGAACCACATGAAAATGCAATTGTAGCATAAGAAGCAGCTTTTTTTCCTCAAGGAGTTTTACATTTGACATTTTACTGTAAAATAATTAGGGGAGCCAATATTTCCAATAGTTTATTTTAACATGGGAAATCCCTATGTCCAGAAATTCAAGAGACACAGTGTAGATGAGTTCCATATTTAAAGGCCCGTTTTCATGTGTGATAGTAAAATCATGATAGAACTATCGCGATAGTTACTGTCACGAGAGTCGCTTTTACAGAAAGTGTTTATAGGAGGAATTGGATTTAATGGCACTATCATGATATGAAAATACTTTCGTAATTATAATAAAAAAATATGTCGACCATTCCGCTGATTGCGGCTATTATACTCGCTTCATTCGTGTGATTATGTCATTAAAAAAGAAAAAGAGAAATAGAGAATGGATTCAGAGAAGAAATGAGCTAAGTGCCTCTAACAGGTTAATATAAGAGAGCTAAGTTTGGAAGATCCAGGGATGAATGTATGAAACTTCTTAAGAATAAATGAAAATGTTATATCTAATTCAATCTTTTATTGTTTTCAGTCCTGAAAAAGGCAGTAAAGCTCTTCTTCAGATGCATTTCGCTTCAGGCGGTCATTATAATGAGGGAAACTTTTATGCCACAGGCAAGGAAAACGTTCGTATTCTTCCAGAAAGTTTATTATATTAAAATTATCTCCTTTGACTTTGTCCATTTTTAAATATGGAACACATGCTCGTTTTGATCACTTTATTTTTCAAAGCAATTACTGAACATTGCATGTGAGAGTCACTATCATATCCCGTTTTGACGGTGACCGATAGTGTGATAGTTCTATCGCGATAGTGTGAGAGTAACTATCAACCAGTTTACACGAGGCAAGTTGTGTGAGGGTTACTGTCATGAGAGTAGCTCTCACGCTGAACTATCATAGTGAGAACTAACATCGCTGAACTACAACACCATAATGATGGAGTTGTTAGCACTTCTTTGGCTGGGAGTTCAGAGGTAATATTTATCTTCTACAAGCGTTTTAGTGAACAACTTTTTTCCTGACCTGGGATAACAATGGCTAGGGCATTTCAATTTGTATTTTAAGTTGCGCATGCAAAATAAATAGGTAAACAATTTTATTTACAATCGTGGAAGAGTTTCAAAACTTCCGACTTCATTTTGTTATTGTTTATTTTTTGCTAAAACAATACGTCACGTGCGTGGAAATGTTTAATAAAACTTTGAAATTGGTTTACCTAGTTTAAAATTATCCAGAGATAATACAACCAACTACCCCCTCTGTGCGGAAATTAAATCGTTGTTAGTACGAGATTCATTATCCTTCGTGTTGTTCATTTTACGGTTCAGTTCGCAGCATGGCAATAAAACACCTAAACGCTTTCTGTACGATCCACTCCATCCGATCGACATGGCCGATTTTGCGTTCATATATCCAACTACTCCAAACCGTGATTTCATCACATTTTCAAACTGGCAATTAAAACTAACCCTCCCATACATTCGGAGAGGCTGATGAGCTATCAATTTGCGAGCGGATTATTCGCTCGTCAATCTTGGGAAGTATATACCGACCGTTGTAAGAATTTCATTATGACTAAAAGTTATTTTAAAGAGTCCTGACTTGCCAGTTACGGGGTGGAAAGTTGGATGTCAGATCAGCGGTCGTCATTTCAGGTCCCGCTTTGAGAACTCCCTCTAGAAATCGATACGAGAAACAGAGATAATGTACGCGCCGACAACTAGGTCAAATCTGAACGTGCCATGTTCTCTGGATTAAAATATTCCCTCGTCGAATTTATCCCACAACTTTTTATATATGTATAAATGATAAGAAACGAGATCTGAACTACGACTTAAGTTTCTTATTACTTTTTCCACTCACCACAGTGATTTTCTCGCGGTGATTTTGAGCACCAGTCGCACCACTCCACATGATGGAATTCCGAATCCAGCTTATTAATTATTACCGTTTTCTTGGTAGCTTACTGTAGGTAGGTACTCTTGATCTATTACGTCCTTTAGCTATAGAAGATTTCATTGCTTGACATTTCTTTTGTCTTTTGATTTACGGTGATTCAATAAATAGCTCAAAAGAGCTTGCACGAGGATCCTTGACAATACGATCGCGGATTCCTTGATGTTACGCTGTATCGAAAAAATCCAGCAAAGCATGAGCTCACTTAACTAATAAATCCTCGATATTTGTTGATGTTTAGAAATTCTATAGCTGAATTAATAGCTGGTGCCTGTCTACAATCGTCGTTTAATCGAATGGTTTAAGCTTAGGTTTAATTTATTTTCTTATCTTTCATCGTATAGGACTTCAACTATAATATACGTTAACAATAATTCAAGTGCACATACAATAAAATATAACACGCAAGGCAAGTGCAATTCAAATAAAAATCTGAACTACAAAATTTGTTCCGGCTCAATATCGGTAACAGTCAGGATGTCATGTAAAGTTCCCGTCATAGGCTTTCCGTCCCTCTTTCTTCCATCAAATGATGGATAGTTTGCCTGTCAGCTGCATAGTAGCACTTTGGGGATGGTGTTTTGTCCCATTTATGAAGAGAGTCTGCGCAGCTATACCGTAATTGGTATCAGGCTATAAAAAGGGACAGATTCTACCAAGTTGAACGAATACAGTAGGCTTTTATGCTTTTAAGCAACGCTTGACCAGTATTGCGGAGAAAGCCTCGATCTATTGCAAACATTTAAATCTGCAATCTACCGTTGTAGCTGTGATGGAACCTTCAATTCGAAAAAAAAAGAGTTCTCAGGTCTTATGTACAGCAGCCTCAATCGCCTTGAAAGTTCGTTTTATAAGATTTCCGTGCGAAAGATGGCGGGGTTAAACCTCTTCAGGTACCTAGAGAAATAAAATTGCTTCCATGAGCTCTCTGAACGAGCCCATTGCTTATTGCCACATCTTTCTGGAACCGATACACTTTCACGATCTCCAACTTATGAAATAAATCAATTCTCAACCATTTCTATTTCATGTCTTACTACAAAATTCTTTCAAAATGATAATTATGAACTCATCTGATCATTCTGGGGACTCAAACGTCATACCATAATGGCAACTTTTGACAATTGCAAAAACTTTTCTTGATTTTTTTGTGATAATCGTCTTGATTATGATTACGTCGTGAAAAAATTCATGGTCCTTGGTACCTGGTACCTACCTTATTTGGATTTGGATTTGGATAAAATTGCAGGTGAGCTTTTTATCATTCCTCGTTCGTAAACAATTTATGGACAAACTACCTTATAAGGGTGGAATTTCATTTCATGCAGCATCCTTCACATACTTGGGTCAGATAAATCCAGCTCCGGTGAATTCCGACAGAGAGAACGCAATAGATTTCGATTAATCGCTTGTTTTACCCCCTCTGCATTCTATGGGTTACTCTATGCTTCTCCTTGAACTTTCCTGTTACAAAAGTTCCACGGTTTGTAAGTTTTTGATCCCATCTTAATTATAGTCTTGCGATTAACTGCAGCTCTCACGCTGAATTTCACTAGAAAATAGGCAATTGACGTTGAAATCTTCGCTGTGTCTAGCGACGATTTCAAATTTTAACAACGCAAACTTCCGATTTAATCTTCCATGGTTCCGCATGTAGTTGACTGTCAATAAATATTACCACTTCAGTCAAATAATCTCCTACTTATATGTCTTTTGTCAATCAATTCTCATTTGAAACTGTGGTTAATTTTTATTGAAAAAGAAATGGGTATACCTGCCAGTTTGCTGCTCACTTACTAGTAGAAACTTGCAGATGTTGATATATTTTGGTACCTTTGCATACTGTGGATGAACTTACCAAGACAGTTGATACCTTTAACTTATTCTTAAATCTGGCATTGGTGCATTTATTCGTGACATACCTTGCCTATAGATAAGAGCCATCATCCCATTTGACCAGATTCGTTTTTCTTCTCAAATATGAACAAAAAAATTATAAATAGAAGACTTAACACTGAAGAAACTGATTCTGGTTATTTCTGTCTTGGGGGTTGCAATTAGTGCTCAACTCTTCCCCTATTCTATAATTATTCTCAACATATCACGAAAACTCGGTTGCTTTAAGTGACACGTAATTAATTTTTAATTTACACAGTTTGATTTTTGCTGATCAGAACCTTTAGATGTGGACAAAATAAAGCAATAGAGCAATAATTGTGCATTGCATTCCATTCTGAACACTTCCACTTATGTGGTACAGCAAGATTGGCCAGAATTATCTTTACAGCTCTTATTGTCTGCTTTTCTCACAAATTTTTGTCAACGGTTGTTTCAATAATTGCTTACGTCTGTGCGGGCTCCGGATATATGTTTACTAGAAAAAATTCTGTCCTTAAATCAATCGTATGGAGGATGATTTGGAGGGCCACAAATACATTTAACGGACACATCACTTTCAGGTGTTGTTATTCCAAATCCACAAATGGTACGTCAGAAAATAAGGTCCCAACGGACATATACATTGACCTTAAATTTTTAACCGAATTAGATAGAACTTTGAAACAAAAACTAAATCAAATGAAGTGTCATGAATTTTATTACTTTTTAAAGGTGTTTTTCAATTATCCACACAAAAATGTTACCTAGTTGTCAATTTTGACAATCTTTGTGTCAGTGAGGACGTTAATAGTTCCCCTCCCTTTTAATTTTTGACCAGAATGAGACAGAACTTTGGTAAAAATAACCAAATCAAATGTCATGTAATTTACTATTTTTGACATAAAACTGATCTGTCAAATAACAAAGATGACCTTGCAGTCGCTGTCAACTGCAAAATTTTGAGGGGCAAGGAAGTAGGTATCGTGTGAGACCTAATTTTAAAGGGTTTCAATTATCTATACAAAAATTATGTTAGTTTTAGTCAACTCAAAATTTGATGAGGACCATTAACGTCGTCGGAAAAGAATTATCAAAATTGATAACTATTATCATTTTTGTGCAGATAATTGAAGATCGTTTAAAATGAGATCTCACACGACCTTCCCATGTCTCTCAAAATTTTCAAGTTGAAAGCGATTGTAATGTCATCTTTGTCATTTGACAAATCGGTTTTATATCAAAATGTAGTAAAATTTATGACATTTGATTAAGTTTCTTACCAAAGTTCTATCTCATTCGGGTCAAAACCTAAAGGAGAGGGGCACTATAAACGTCCTCACTGACACAAAGATTGTCAAAATTGACAACTAACATGATTTGTGCGGAAACTTGAAATACATACCTTTAAAATGAGGTCTTTTCAAAAAGTAGTAAAATTCATGACATTTTTGATATAGTTTTGGGTTCAAAGTTCTATCTCATTCGGTTGAAACTTTTAGGTCAGGGGGGGATTATAAACGTCCTCACTGCACACGTTCAGCGTGCATATTGCTCGTGTTTGGGGTCAGTGGTGTCTGCATGGCTTAACTAACAAGCCGAAATGTGGAACAGACAGCGGTGTCTGCCAAAGGCAGTCTCTTGATGCCTACACTTGATGAGGACAGCGGTATCTGCCAGTGTGCTTTGTCATTACCTCATCATTTTAGAAATAAGCGTCGAATAAAGTCAAATAAGAAATTTCTTTTAACTATTTGACTACTTTTATGTATTTTCATGTCGATTTAATTTATAAGAGAAATATTAAGCACAAAAAGAAACCTGTTCATAATATCCTAGTGCATATTACATTTGAAACAATGGAGAAATAACTGAACAGAAGAGGAAAGATAAGTAGCACTATAGCAACCAGTAACGAGTACGACAACTGCTGTGGCAACTTGAAGAGGGAGAGGTTAATTTAATCAGCACTTTGACTACTAATAGAATATTTATTTGAAATTACACTGTTCTCTGCATTACTGCATTCACAAGCACCAAGCCTCTAGATGGTTATTATACAGGTACATATCATATTTTCATGGAATCTTTGATGGCATTTTGGTATACACAACTGCTTCGGTTACTAACAATAATGGCTTTAACGTTCTCAGACAAGGCAAACGATGTCAACCAGCAGCGTCTAATTGAAAACATGAAAATGAGACACCTCAAAGTTGCAGACTTCAAGTAGCTTTGATCATTGATGCGACGTTCTGAGACTTTAATCGAATTTTATTTATAATTTTACATTTGTAGAGGTTTATTTTGAAGCTACTCATACACAGAGTGCTAAGAAAATCATAGCCAATAGCCAAAAGCTGAGAAAACAAATTAGGTACACGTGAAATTCTGTTCATGAGCAGTCTTTGTCTTTAGAGCATCAGTGCCTCAACCAATTTTCTTCACTGACATTGGAACTTTCAAACTATTACAGCAGAAAAGTAATTTTTACACGTATTTATTAACTCGCTTTCTTTGTTTGTCTGCCTACGCAAATCTTGCAATCGATTTTTCACTAACTTTCGGAAAAGCTAGACTTGAAACTTTAAACATAGCTCAAAACTGATTGTGTCTGTTCTCCAAAAATTTTCATATATCCCAAGCGCCAGTAAGAGAGCCCGTGTGAGGAGCCAGCCAGCCAGCTATTGCAAAGCTCTGCATCCCAAGCGTAAAATTTCACATACATAAAAAAATAATAATAAGAAAGGTTTATTTAAATAAAAAAATAATATTTAATTTCTTCACATGGACTAGAAAGTATAAAATAATAATTAATGGATATGAAAATACTTCTCATAGTAGCAAGGCCTAGTCTTAAAACGAGAACCCTTGGACGCATGCAGTTGATAATTTTGAGGTGTGTAGAGAGTAGAGTTGATTTCAACTAGGAAGTCACCTTTCCGCTTGAAATCGTAGGTGTAACTATTCATGCATTAATTCCTTGCATGAGCCTCTCATGTGTTTGAAATCTTACGAGTATTTCACAGCTATAAAAAATTATTTTATACTTTTTAGTTCATATTATGAGAAACGTGGTAGGTATATAAAAAAAAATATTTAAATAATTATTCTGATATAAGTTCATGAATTAAAGATCGAACTACTTTTTATGTAATTACCTATGACCTATGTGGAACATGTCTCGATAAGTGAAATGCTTTGTACATTAATTTGGTAACTCAAAAAGAGGTCAATTCTTCTGACCCATATTATGACCTTTGATCTTTGTTAGCTACAATTTTAACCGCTCCATGGGCCATCGTTCGGATAGTTTACTTTGGGATAGAAGCCCCAACTTTGAGATAATGGCTGTGTTTTATATTTTGTTTAGAATTCCTCAGTTTAAATGTAATTTGAATATCTTTTAAATCTCTCATAAAATAACTCGTATAAGAATCGCGCTTCTGAATAAAATCTCTACACGTTCTTCTGTATATTTTCTCCGTTTATATTTGCATTAGGTATACTAAAGCTTATCTCAGAAAATCTAATCTGAAATTCTGTTAGCAGCGATGAATAACCTCATTTCTGATACATAAAAGGCTCCATTTCGTATAATATCTAAAGTTACCATATATTTTCTTGATTTTTAAATAAGCCTCTACCTCCACAAATAAATTTAAAGGTGTTTACTTCGTTTACAAATCTTTCACGACATTATGCACGTTTGCAAGGAAATATTTTAACCCTTTCACTACTTGAGAAACTTATTATGTACCTTAAATGGCTCAGTCAGAACTACCATAATAGCATCGAATTTTATAGTCCTCGCAACGACTTGCATTTATTTTAAATTTTAATGATTATAATTTGTTCCAGAAACAAGCAATGCTGGTGAGACAGCTGGAGGAAGAACTGAGGATGAGGATGCGAGGTCCTAGCATAGAAGTTCAACAACAAATCGAGGCTTTGTATCAGGAAAACGAACATCTAACCAGAGAAATTGCCATTTTAAGGGATACCATAAAGGTAAAACTAAATCAGAAAGAAATCTGCGGTATTATGAAAATATAGAGCTGTAAAAGTGTGAAGTTTTAAAAATTTTATCGGCAGTGTCGTAAATTTTAATGGAAATATCGTCCGCTGTTTGTGTTTGATATGACAGTAAATCTTGCTTGTGAAAATAAAATGTAAGCTGCAAGGTATTTGAGAAAAACGTCTGTAACATTTTGAATAAGTATAGGTATACATAGTCTTACAAAACAAAAATTAAAATAGAACTTTCATTAGAAAACCTTCAATTAAACATTCATTGCTTTACATTATTGAGTTAAGAGCTGTACAAAACCAGAATTTAAAGGGATGAAGTAAATTGCTTTCAGGTTACCGTTTTAAAGCAATTACATTTAGAAGTCCTATAGCATTTCCCTGTACGTAATATAATTGGGTCAATTTTCTTTTAGCAACTAGGTAATTAATTTAATGCAATGCTACTTTTAATAATAAAAATACTTTTTACTACCGCAGTTTGCTTCTGACAGTCTTTCTCACTGACTTTTAATTCAAAATTTCTCAAACGTATTCAAAAAAAACCTTTCAGTCCTTTGTGAACATTATATGGAAATCACTGATATGATACACTAAATAAAAGATTCCATCTTCATTAACTACATCATGCAATGGGAAAATTTATTGCCATAATGGAACAGAAATATCCGTGTTGACTTTCTAAACACATCATTTACACCTTGAACTCCTGTGCATTAAGCTAAAAGAACATGATCATGATGTATGATGAGGTATACCGAATAAATGTGAGGTTTGCCTGCCTTAACGGGCCCTGCTCGGACTCCATTTTATAACGATGTAAATTCTGTTAACGTAGGTTACAAGATATATGCTAAGCTGGCCCTATTCCTTACCTGGGGGGCGGGCTTTAATTCTGATCGTTCGGAAGCGCCAACTTTCTTTCAATTTGTTTCGCTGTTTTTGTTGCGAAGATACATGAAATGTAAATACGCACGAGATGTCGATGAAGTGTGATCCACGTTCTCTGACTTCGAGATGTTACACTGTTTGGTCGCTTCAGTGGAGACTTTGTTTCACTGTAGCAGCAGAGGTGTCGGGATAAAGTAAAATTGAGGAAGATATATTATTTCGCATGCATAACAACTTGATACAGAACTTGATGACAGAAAACACCTGGACAGCGACAAATAAATATAAAAGCCATACAAAGAAATAAAGAGTCATTAATGCATTTCAGGCCGTGCGTATGTAACAAATCTAGCGGGTCCTCATCCCAGGCAGCAGAATCACGTTATAGCGACGTAATTTTTTAGTTTCATTTTGCTCCCCGACGTCAAATTACAAAAAAAATCACGTGATTATTATCGTCATTTCTTAGACGTGATTTAAAAGACGTGCTATTTATGCCGTCGGACTAACGTCGTTTTTTGCCATTTTTGACAAACTGAATAGTCTAATCTGGCGCTATAAGTTCTGCTGTCTTACTATAAATTATTTTTATATAAAGAAGTCTTTTAGGGAATATAAACTATGCTGAGACACACAAACCTTCTTCGTTCTTGATAATTTCTCCATGATTATTAATTATATCCTTATCCCCCAGAGTCGATCCTACTTCCAGTCAATAAGTTTATCATAGCTTTATTGAGGTTGTCATGCCAACCCTCTGAGAATCCCATAAGTCTCTCTTCCTAGTACCTATAGGGTGGACGTTAATCCTTATTGAAAGGGAACCTGCGCCAAACTTTAGTTATATTTTTAATCCTTAAAGTGACCAGCTCTAAAGGTATTTTTGCTACTCTTGGAGCGGGTGAATACAAAAACGGTTCTTTACTACATTCTGCCTGAACTCAACTTCAAGACTTCCTGCCTTTACATGGAACAGTTCTAAAACTTTACCTGGGAAGAAATCGGGAAGTTTTAATTACAGCAAAACGAAGAAAATCGTCTCCATTTCTGTGGCATATCATTCATAACACGAAATACAAACTACTGCAACTAATGATTGAAGTTAGGATTGAATAGATGAGGATTGGACAAAAATAATTCATTACGGCTGTGCGGTATGAGGATTGTGGACATAGGGGGCATGACTACGTACTTTGGGAGCCATATTATAATTACATCATGCAATGGAAAAATTTATTGCTATAATGGAACAGAAATATCCGTGTTGACTTTCTAAACAATATGGCTCCCAAAGTACGTAGTCATGTCCCCTATGTCCACAATCCTCATACCGCACAGCCGTAATGAATTATTTTTGTCCAATCCTCATCTATTCAATCCTAACTTCAATCATTAGTTGCAGTAGTTTGTATTTCGTGTTATGAATGATATGCCACAGAAATGGAGACGATTTTCTTCGTTTTGCTGTAACTAAAACTTCCCGATTTCTTCCCAGGTAAAGTTTTAGAACTGTTCCATGTAAAGGCAGGAAGTCTTGAAGTTGAGTTCAGGCAGAATGTAGTAAAGAACCGTTTTTGTATTCACCCGCTCCAAGAGTAGCAAAAATACCTTTAGAGCTCGTCACTTTAAGGATTAAAAATATAACTAAAGTTTGGCGCAGTTTATTATACACTTCTATAATAGACACCGCATAGACACATCAGGCATGGGAAACTTCGTTCCCCAATAAACATGTCAAAAAGAACATAATATGGTCAGCCTGTGAATATATGAATTTTTTTCTAAAATGTCGTGCACATCCTTAACATGAAAACAGAAAACTTGCACATCTTTTGAGATTTGACAAGATTAATCGGTCAAAATATTTCCAGCTGAAAATGTGAGGATAAAATCAAAGAGCTCATGCACGAGTAACGATGGTGGTTCGAGATCAAGGTGCTGGTGCAAACGAGTCTGTCAGTCATTGTTCAAACTAGCTTAACTCTTTTTATTGAAATAAAATAAATCAAGTTTGAACATTTTCTCAAATCCGGAGAATCACGCTTTAAATCACGTTTTAAAATCCATGGCTCTACTCCACCACGAGATAAACTACTGTCCTTATTCATTTCTAGAATCTAGATCTGGAACATACTCTTATGTTTAATATTTGGTTTTTGCACTATTGCCAGATAATAAAATATCCTATATTTACATCAGATACTTTTCTCAAATTAATTAAGACATAAAACTGTCTAGTAATTTTTCTAAAATATAATCAGAGGGTTATATTATTTGCTGATGAATGAAATAAGAGATTAAAACCAGGTAGCGTGATCTAACTGGGTATAAGCCGGATAAAGTGGTGAAAAAAAATTATACAGCAAAGAAAAATCAACAAAATTCGTTTCGTTTCCTAATTTTATGTCAATTTAAGTTGTATAAATGAAGTTTTATAGATATTTAAGCAGAAATTTTATATATCAAAAGTCTTGTAAATAAGTTAGACCAGTACCTTTTGAACTAAAATCAAAATCAGGTTTGCTTTCAAATCCATCCAACATTCTTTATTCCATTGCTTGCTTTACGTGTAAGTTTCATAAATTTTGTATAACATTTCTAAAATCACGACAATTTTATTTGACCGCATGCAAATGACTTATTGCACAATACTCGTGCTTTCAGGATTAGGTAATGATAAAAAATTCACAACTATTCCCAGGTCAGTTCTAGCTGTTTGTTGTGTCCCTATTTATTCGTGCAAGTAATTGACTAATTAGCTTTTAAGCCCCGAATGCCTGAATGTTGAAGCTTTTTTGTGGAATACGTAATATTGACCAATCTACAATAATAATTAGGCTTTCCGTTGCTTTTAATAGACAGTATTATACAGAGCTTAATTTCTGCTGTACTTTTCTATTTCTATTGTGAAGCCAGTGAACTATTCACATCCAACCAATTACCTATTGATTGTTAATAGCAGTTGACTCGACATTTTGTATTCTTTTTTAATTGAAAAGGAGCTTGCATTGCAGCGAAATCCCTGCTATGACGCTCTGGAAGAGGTGCATGAGCGAAGATATACAGTGCTTCCCAAAAGTAACGGATAAATTCGATAAAACGGAGAGGGCTGTTTTTTTGAAAAAATAAAAAAACAGGTCGATTTTGTTTTTGAGTTGTTCAGCTTTTGACATAATATTGGGGTATACAGGGTGATGCGCGAAAAAGTGGTGACGTCATCTGTATTTTTTTTAAATGGCAACCCTTATTTTTTATTCCATTTTTTTATACTTCATTTAATTGCCAGTATGGTAATGTAATCAATTTGTAACCTTAAATAAGGAATTTTCTGAGAAAACAGCTTGTGAGTCGACATTGTGCACTTTTTACTGATGTGAAAATCGGAACATTAGCGATAAAAATAAAAAAATATCAAATAAAAATGACTGTTTCCATGGTAATTTTATAAGATCTGTCTATTAAATTAAGTGTATTAAATTAAATCTGTTAAATTAAATTAAATTAAATCTATTAAATCTGTCTATTGAATTGAATGTCTCCAAATTAAGTTATTTTCACAGAAATTTCGTCGTTTAAGGTTACAAAATGATTACATTACCGTATTGGCAATTGAATGAAGTATCAAAAAATGGAATAAAAAATAAGTGTTGCCATTTAAAAAAAATACAGATGACGTCACCACTTTTTCGCGCATCACCCTGTATACCCCAATATTATGTCAAAAGTTGAACAACTCAAAAACAAAATCGACCTGTTTTTTTATTTTTTCAAAAAAACAGCCCTCTCCGTTTTATCGAATTTATCCGTTACTTTTGGGAAGCACTGTATATCCATTCACGTTGACTTTGAATCGTTGCAGGTTGTATTCCTCATGAAAGACACCCCCTATTCCGAATGGATGATGTGGTTCTGTACTTAAAAGAAGTAGGGTGGTACGAGGTGTAACGAACTGAACATGATAGAATTGAACTATTGTGGCTCGACGTGTTCTGCCCGGCCTGGTTCTATGAGGGATCAAACGGGCCACGTCTTTTGAACACTACCCATAATTTCTGTAGAACAGGCTCAGGTCAGCTACGTCGTTTCTTCGGTTTAAAGTAATTCTTTTTACATTTTGCTCTTGCATACTTTGTGGAAATATCTCTTGATCCACACATTGTGTTTTTCTCCCAATCCAGAGATTAGGTATAACTCGCCTGTAATTTTTTTTTCAAGTCATTATAATTTTTTTTAATGTCAATATTATAATATTGTCACTTAATATTAATTACACACATAATAATATTGACACACCATTATAGTACGAGAGCCCACTGACGGAATTGCCGTCGTTCACCGCAGACGCCGTCGCTTGGTGGATTTTTTGACGGCAAGTGAAGCTACGATTCCGTTTCTTCCCATCTTGTTAATTTGATTTAAAAGTTTTTTTTTTCTATTCTGCAAATACAGGGGTTCAAAAAATAGCCATTGTTCCTAAATTCAAAAGGTCGTCATTTTGAAACGGCTCTATCGATTTTTCTCAAATGCAATGCCAGACCACTTCTTATGGATATATTACTTCCACGAAAATTTTAGTCCCCTAGCTTGAAAACTGCGATCAGAAATCGTAGCTAATGGACGGTTATTTTCGAAATTTGAAGGAACACCTGTAGAACTAACGCTACTTAAGAAAACATTTAGAAAATTAAGAAAAATAAATAGATCAATCATTCATTTTAATGAACATTACTAATAATGTAAACTTCAAGAATCACCTCCTCCCCACTCTCCACCCCCTTGGACGTTGAATATACCACAAATAAACCTCTCGCTCACAAGATTCAATAAAGTTACAACTGGCCATCAATCGCTTACTGCACACTTCAAAAAACTTATCTCCCAATACCCTAGATATATAGAAATATACACAGATGGATCTAAATCTGATGGAAAAGTGTCCTGTGCTGTAATTACTCCTACAGAGGAATGGGGATATCGACTACCAATCTCATGCAGTAGTTTCACAGCTGAGCTGTATGCTATCCTTAAAGTCATAGAAATCATAAATGCCTCTCCCGTACATCGTTACGTCATCTGCTCAGATTCATTGAGTTCACTCACGGCCTTAAAGCAGCTCTACCCCAAAAATCCACTGGTAAAACTCATAAAAGCTAGACTAGCAGAGAGCTCAAACAAAACTCTCTTTATTTTTTCTTCTTCACACGTTGGCATCGAGGGAAATGAGAGGGCAGACAGGCTAGCAAAGATAACAGCCGCGTCAGAACACCAACAAATTACCAATGTCCACTTTCCCAATGACCACAGATCACTCATCAAAACGGAAATGCAGGGACTGTGGCAAGACGAATGGAACAGAAGCCAATCTCACCTGAGGACAATCAAACCCTCTGTCACAAGTAAGTTACCCCTACCTGAACTCAGGTACGACCAGGTATAACTGAGCAGAATAAGACTGGGCCACACAAGACTCACTCACGCCTTCTTACTATCCAGACAGAACCCTCCTACCTGTACCACATGCAACATTTCACTGACCATGCACCATATCATGTTCGCGTGTCCAGATCTGCAACCACTGCGAGACAGACACAGAATCGGGACTTCCAGCGAAATCCTAAACGACCCAGAACGTATCAGCGATCTTATAGACTTCCTAAAGGCAGCTAATGTCTACAACCTGATATAGAGAACGGATCCAGCTGCTAATAACCCACAGAGGTTGATGCAGCATAATTTAAGGAAAAAAAATATATATTTACATTTAAAATATATAAATTAACAATATGTTGTAAACAATAAAACTTGTGCTACCTCGACACTTGAAAACAATTGGTTTCCTAAAATGGCCGCTCAATATACCTTATCTAAGGAGTACTTCGGTAAACGTTTACTCCGGCAGTGTTGGACGAGTCTAACGCTTCAGCAAAGCTGATGAGCTGGCTTCACCCCGATTGTCGCCCTTATGTCTCGGTCACAAAGGACGATATCAAGTCCGATCATTTATCATAATAAAAATTAAAGAGAAACGAAAAGACTCAAGTATAAGGTAAAAACTAGGAGGAAAAAGTCCTGAAAATTGTGAAACTTAATTTGAACTTCATTAACATACTAGGATTAATTCCTTACCAATTAACGAATATTATTTGGGCTGTCTAGAATTCACATCTCCGCCGTCGCTGGAAATATTTTATATACCTCTCTGCCTTTTAGACATTGCCTCGGCAACTCAATACTGCTCTCTGCTAAGAGAAATGATAACATAAGTTGCTATTTAAATATAAAGAACTAGATCGACATACCTGTTATCGTTTTACCACATCACAAACGATTGAAAATTGATTAATTAACACAAACGAGCTTACACGGTCTGTGTTTTAAAAAGAAAAGAAAGTTTCCAACTAGGACTCTTTCGTAAAAAAAAACAATTTTCCGATCCTTAAATAAAAAAATTGACTGTCAACGTCATTCTTTCTTCTTCTTTCTTAAGAAAAGGAGTGAAAATCAAGTTTTTTCAAGTAGTACAGGTAGGTCGCTAGATATTTGTTTCCAAGAGATTTTGTTTTCACCCGAAACTACGAGTATGTATTTGGAAAAACAGGACCAGATAAAAATGTTTAATTTTTCCCAGAGAACATGCCTGAATTTTTTTCAGAATTTTTGGGCAACATTTAAACGTTCTTTGCTTTCGGCTTTCTTCTGTAAGAGCGCGGTCACGTAGCCTGGCACTGCACTAGAATAATTTGTAGCTAAAGAAGCAAACAAAATCTCCATGTACCAAGTGGCACAAGTAATGAGGCTAATTTCAACGGCAGACTTCAGCTTAATAGTTGAGCATCTTGCAGTTTGATAAAATCCTTATTGATCAATTTATATTGAGATCTGTAATTAATTCATCAACTCCAACAAGGAATGATACATTTTTACACCAACTCTGAAAGCCGAAGAAGAGTGAAGGCAGTCAATTTCTTCAAACTCCTTACTTACTTTAAACTTACAAAAAAACTCAATCCTATTGGATGTAAATATAAATAAAATAAAAATTATTATAATTAATTGAGACCATCTTGTGTTAGGCAATCAATACGAAAACTTGGCAAAATTATACATTTTTCTGGTTCAAGGTGTAGGTAGTTATATCCCGAGAAATACTTTGATTTTGACACTCTGTGGGAGTGTCTGAAGCTGCTGAATCTACCTTTATCCTTTGTTCAGGGGGTGTTAATTGAATTTCAACGATAATCACGACGAAAACTGATTATTAAGCTACCCTTTAATAATGGAAGGAACATAAAGGCGAAGGAAACCAGCTGTAGTTAATCGTAATTCTTAAGAATGTTTAGGATACTCAAGCTTTGTACTTATTTTTTTATTTAAAAAACAAAATTATGGATTTAGACTTCACAATCAAGCTCACTCATGGGTGTATCTATCCCGAGTTTTCTTAGAAATTAGGATAAGATGAAAATTATTGTTGAGAATACATTGAACGAACGACAAATCATAAACGTTCGATTGGTGAAAATAATTATTATTGCTGGTGGTATTTATCAAAGGGTACTCAGACGTACCCCTGAACACTTCTTATTACTAGACGAAAGACTTTTGCTTCCTTCCTTTGGGCGCTAGGAGGATTACAGATTACAGGATAACAGTTAAGCTATTTTATACCGTGTGACAAGTTTCAAAGCAGAACATAGGCGAATAGCATGGGAAATCACATATTTGCAGTTTATTTCTCACCACTTTTATCTACAAGAACGGTAATGGTGTCTATCGAAAGAGAATTGTTTTTTGAACATGCTGATACCATGCAAATACTTAATAATTCACAGTTTTTTTTTATCATGACAGAATAACTTAAACATTTGCAAAATTAAAAGTGTGAGCGGCCATGACATGCCCAATTCGAATAATTTTGTTACTGTCAACACAAACATTTTTAATTACTAATACACGTTTCCCTCTGAAAATATTATATCAATGAATAATAATAATAGCTATTCTAATGCGGAACGCGTGTTTATCGCCGTGGTACTATTAACTGGCCGGCCAGATCTCCCGATTTAGCACCTTATCCTTGTTGTAACTTTTCTTGGGATCTTGGGATTACCTTAAAAACAAAATTTACAGAGCTATTCCTCAGAATAAAAGATATAGTAATAAAAGTGCGCGATAGACAGGTAGGCAGACCTTATACACATTAGAATGCCCTCTTCATTGGTTTACCGGAACCAGGTAACCAATAAATAAGGCACTATCTGCCTACAGATGTGACTACTTGGACCTTAAAAGTTTGTGCGCAGTTTTATTCCTATATCTGTATAACCAACAACTCGGACAAGTTCGAAGCGTAATTTATAAAAGGGTGGGAATATTAATTTCAAAATGAAGGACTAGGTATTTGAATATTTGTTATAGTTATTGTTTTTGTTCAATTATTATATTAATTACGTGTTTATTTTTCATAGTCAATTTTAGGTACAACAAAATGATGGTAAATGAGGATTTTCGTAATTTTTTAATGATGTTCAATCAGAATTAAAATAAATTAAATAATTGAAAATATTTGCTTTGGCAGTGAAAAACTTATCCGAATTTAGCATGTCATGGCAGCTCATCTTTTAATTTTGAAAAAGTTTTTAGGATATTCTGTCATGATAGAAAACTGTTAGTTAGTAGGTAGGTATTTGGTTTCAGCATGTTCAGAAAACAATTCTCTTCCGATAGATACCATTACCGTCTTGTAGATAAAAGTGGTGAGGAATAATAAACTGCAAATATGTGATTTCCCATGCTATTCGCCTATGTTCTGCTTTGAAACTTGTCACTATATCGATATACACTAATAGAGAGGCAGAAAATTTTTATATCATTAAACTACGTTCCCTTCTAGATTCTTGATACTTAGCCAGACCGCTCGTTCTCGCAACAATATACAAGGTGTTTCTAAATGGAGTACCATAAATTGGAGGACTTGTAGATAAAGTTAAAAAAATACGAAAATGTAGGAAAAATTTTTTTCGAAAAGGCTTTATTGATGATATACAGGGTGTTAAAGGGTCGACCGACAGACCACTCTTTTGTTAATATTTGTTGAAACAATAACCCAACTGAGACAATTTTTTGTGTGTAACAACAAGTTATAAAGAGCAATAATCAGACAAATTTTCGGTTTATTTCAATAAGCCAGTGGCGTAGAAACAGGGGTCGTTTGACACTTTTCACTCTTTAAAAAAGTAAGGGCTAGGTTTTTTGATGTCTTATTACTTTTTTCTGAATCAACGATCTTTTTTACAATAAAAAAGCCATACTTGTTTAATTTGCCCAGAGGCGTCCGTTTTTGAGATATTTGCAATTTTGTGTCAAAAAAAAAAAAAAATGCATTTGAACGATTATCAAATCAACCAAAAATAATGTTTTCGTTGGAGCAGCGTTTAAATGCATGTGTACGTGCAAACGGAGGACACTTCGAGCAATATTAGATAATCATTAGGTAATTTTATGTTAGGTATGTTTTGTTCAATTACTTATGTTTTGTTATGTGTTGAATAGTTTTCTTGACAATAAATATTATTTAATTTTCACTTCGGATATGAAATGTCAAACTGACAAGTAAGTCCAAAAATTAGTTTATTTAAATTTCAAAGCTACCTTCACAATTTTAATAAATGAAATTTTTTAATTGCAAAAAAAAACAATTGCAAATATCTCAACGGACGCCTCATCTGGGCAAATTAAACAAGTATGGCTTTTTTATTGTAAAAAGACCGTTGATTCAGAAAAAAGTAATAAAACATCAAAAAACCTAGCCCTTACTTTTTTTAAACAGTGAAAAGTGTCAAACGACCCCTGTTTCTACGCCACTGGCTTATTGAAATAAACCGAAAATTTGTCTGATTATTGCTCTTTATAACTTGTCGTTACACACAAAAAATTGTCTCAGTTGGGTTATTGTTTCAACAAATATTAACAAAAGAGTGGTCTGTCGGTCGACTCTTTAACACCCTGTATCTCATCAATAAAGCCTTTTCGAAAAAAAAGTTTCCTACATTTTCGTATTTTTTTAACTTTATCTACAAGTCCTCCAATTTATGGTGCTCCATTTAGAAACACCTTGTATAGAAAGCTGGACGTGATTTTTAAGCTCCTTTACTTGATTGAATTTTTAAAATCATTTTTTTACGATCTTTTTCGACATACTTGCTCCGGGATGAAGCCAAGCAGTTTTCGAGCTATCGTCTACCGTTAATTTCCATTCAATTGTGAAGTCGGATTTACAATTTTGACAATTTTGACCATTGTTACCTCCATCTTCATTGCAAAATTCCTTCAAATATTGCTGACCGTAATATATGGCAATCCTATTCATGGTTCGCTGATACTAAACTCTCATTCCTATTTTATCCAACTAGAAGATACATACATGTAATATACTTATTCTCAATTTCCCAAAATATTTTTTGTTCATATTAATGTAGGATTTTTAATTAATACATATAAACTGTATAAACATTCCATTTAATTAATTATTTCCGAGCTATGAGCGGGTCGAAAAGCTTTCGGAATACGGGCATGAGTCTAAATAAATTCCTCAGTAGAACTGTAGAATTATTGTCTACAATCCTTACCTGAATAACATTCTAGATTTGAAAACTTATAACTGGTGCCCCAACAAGCAACTTTTGAAATTCGCCTCATGACATAAAATCAAGTATTCCACGTTTAAATTAGCAAAAATGTCATATAGACCCAGCCCGATATCAGAATGGAACGTTACGGCGACTTTCCATGGCGGGGACTGGGCAAGAAAGGCTCACATGACTCGCCTAGTCACGAGTCGTAAGAATGGGAAGGCTCAGCGCAGACTAAGTTCGTTAAGCCACTTCCGCGTCGTGGCTTGGACAAGGTGTGCCAAGCCGATGACTCACCAAATTCTGTGCCGTAGAAAGCATCCTTTATCGTTAAAACTTTTTTTGAAAATGTTGGTTAACAATTTGAGGGTTGGCAATTTCAAAAACCACTTACAGCATATTTTGGAAAAAGATCTTTATCTCTAGGTATCCTTATCAGGTTCCGCTAACTCAGCAAATTAAGCAGGCCGTTCATACAGCGCTGGGTTTTATCTAAATGGATATAATTTAGGATTCTCAAAGTAAAGTTGTGCCATAGTTTTGATTTCCACACTATCAATGTTTTTGAACACGAACTTGAAGTTTGCAGCCAAAAATTTGTCCCCGGAGAATTCTTGTTTGGCATTTCTTTTTCAAAATT
Source organism: Malachius bipustulatus (assembly GCA_910589415.1). Taxonomy (NCBI): domain Eukaryota; kingdom Metazoa; phylum Arthropoda; class Insecta; order Coleoptera; family Melyridae; genus Malachius; species Malachius bipustulatus. Next base: position 44,528,315 of record OU342632.1, on the reverse strand, counting down.
TTGATACCTTTTTCAGTTTTTGGCCTATACCTCAAAGAGGAAAACTTTTTTCGACCAGCTCATTCTATATACAACATTAAAGTCGACAAAATTTCCCACATTTCTCATACATAACTTTTTTCGAAAACTAACCGTTCCGCCTCTAGAGCGCGCCAAAAAATAAGGAAAGTAATTGAAAAAATTAATTTCTCTGTCCGATTGTTGCGTTGTTGCACGGCTCCTCACAGTTGATTCACATATTGCTGCAATCGAGGCCTGGCTTTTTTGGAGCAGGCAATTTCTTGCTTCAAATTTCAACCCCACCGCTTCCACATTTATCTCAACCACCAGCCATTGCCTGCACCTGGTGGTACACCCTAAAACTGTGCTGTGTGGCTGCAGCAGCTGATGGTGGTAGTGCAGCTATTTTTGATGAGGTCTTAAAAGCTGCTTTCTTATAATTATTATGAATGTAAAGTATACCTCAGACGGTTTATCGACGGTTCATTCCTTCCTGTGTAGTCGTAGTAACCGTACACGTTTTGTTTTGCAAAGCGTTTACAGCAGAGTAGGTGGTTGGAGGACGTTTCCCTTTCCCATATGAAGAATACATTTTCTCGTTGGCAAAGACTCGTGCGTGAGGATCCACCATTTTCCAGTACGTTCAGTCAAAGACAGGGCTTCGTTCACAATGACTGTGTCGGCATCTTATGTGGCCTATCTCCAATAAGTCATTCTTTGAGAGTGTAACTTGCCTATGATAAGGTGATCAATCTTCTTTTGTTGTTCGTATTGGCCATGAATTTTTTTATATATGGTCGGTATCATGTTCCCATCGAAGAGAATGTCAGCAAAGATCGTTTTAATAGACCTTTTCAACAATTCAGCACTTTCTGTTTAGATTTTTGCACCTTGAGGATATCCATCGAAGACAACTACTGTCTGTGGGCCACAGATATTAATGACGTAGTCAACGTATTGCAGAGATCGATTGATTGATTCTCGGGCCAGACAACTTTATGTAGTATACGAACCGGCTTTCTAGCGACGAACGGTTAATCTTCAAAAAAGAAAAACCGGCATAAATGTTAAATGTAGAAAATTTTGTCTACTTTCATTTTCTACAGAAAACGGCTTGTCAAAATAGCTTGTCAAAAAACGGCTTCCTTTCTGATATATGTATAGGCCAAAAACTAAAACAGTGCCAAAATTTAGCCAAGAAATTACAAAAAAGAATGTTTTGTTGACCTGCAAACTTCAAATTCATGTTCAGTGATCCAAAAACCACAGAGGATGAGAAAATCAAAATATAGTTAAACTTTCCTCTGAACCCCCATTTTATTTTTCTAATATGCCTAGCCTAGTATGTGAATAGTAATATTATAACTGATGTACAATTTGGGCTTCTGAGCATTTACACGAAAGTCACTGTTTGCTGTGTATTTTATCGACCGTTATCGTAACTTGGTGAGGGAGTTTTGTGGCCTTGCTAGGAGAGTATGTGGTTCCACAAAAATGAAACAACCCTCCACACCGCGCAAGAACTGCAAGAGAGATTTCCGAACCGTGTCATATCATGAAATAATAATTGAAACTAGCCACCTCGATCATGCGATTTTAAGCCCTGCTACTTTTGGCTATGGAGTTTCGTAGAATCTTAGACATATTCCAACCCACTAAGAAGAGCTTAAGGATGGGACCGTAACGACGTATCGGTGGTTGACCGCGTAATGTGGGACAATATGGCAATGCTCTCATCAGATGAGCGAAAGTGTGTCCGCAAAGTTGTTTTCAAGAGTTTTTATTTCATACTTAATTGGAAAATAAAAAAATTGCCATCTTGTTGGGCTACCAATTAGTTCCGTAAATTCTGTGTGAAAACCTAAGTATTCCTATATGTTTCTCTGGAGGGGTGGCTCAAACACAGCTAAAATTGTAATAAGAACATTAGGATTCCTAAATCACTTTAAACGATCATGAAATACCCTCTGATGGGCTATAAAGTCCAAAACATCCCTTCACAAGTAAAACTTAACTCTGAACATCTCAACCTTTGTTTTGTGGGTGGTAATAAGCTCATTAAATTATTACCATTAGAAATCGTGGATTGATCGAGATTTTTGTTTCTTTTTAACCTGCATTATGTAGCTCAATATTCCGCTATTTGTCGTTCACTTCTCTATATAGGTGTATAGCGAAGTGTGATGCGCCGTGAATCTTCATACCCCTGAATGCCTATTTCTCCCAAGAACTGTTAGGCTATATTCGTCGTATCAACACGTTTTTCCCATCAGTTATTCACCTCAAGTTTTCAAGATTAGAGTTAACAAACAACTTATGCTACATATTCAGTTCCAGTCCTATCTGCGCGTTATTTCTAGAAGCAGTTAGAATGTCATATCCACTTTCCTGGACATGTACCTATGCGTAACAAAATAAAAATGTGATCGATATTATGATTATACAAGAACAAGTAGTAATACACTGCCTATAAATATTTAAAATTCATGACATTTTTTTCCATAAAAATATCATAGCAACTTGACATTTTTTAACAAAGTCGCGTTCTTGATCAAAGAGCTATTCGTATATTTTTCATTTTGCAAGAACCTAGTTTGAGCCATTAGTAATTATAATGCAGCGATATAAAATTTATAAAATTACAGGAACTGGAGCTGCGAATCGAGACCCAGAAACAGACATTACAAGCGAGAGACGAGAGCATCAAAAAACTACTCGAGATGCTCCAGAATAAAGGCATGGGTAAGTGCTACATCCTTCAAAGAGCATTCTGCTTTTCCCTGCACCTTTCTCTATCTATCTACTCTTCCGTTACATGCATATACCTAACACCGCGGAGGAAAGGGCAAATCCCATATAGAATATCTCGCTCGAGTATGTGACATCAGTTTCACTGTTGTGCATAGACACACTAGCTAAAAACAGTGGCCGGAGTTGACAAACCTGTCTTCTTGTGTAGAATAAAACAAGTGGGTGCAAAAACTAATGCCCGCGGCTTTGGCTCTGTTCCAGGTAAAGAGGAGGAGAGGCAGATGTTCCAGCAAATGCAGGCGATGGCTCAGAAGCAGGTGCTTGTCCTTACTAGAGTCCTAATTAGTAACCGTGTGTATATGGAGTAGTGTGTGTTTGTGTGTGAAAAAATGCGGGGCCGGGACACGTATTGGTCTTTGGTTGCTAACTTTTCAACAACTTATACCTAAGCCTGACAAAGTTCGATGCTAAGCTTGAAAATGGGAAAATAATGAAACAGTTCGTCTATTTTTGTTCTAAAGCCTGTGAAGGGGTTTTGAACTTCCATGCAGATGGTAATGACCGAGAATGACCTAATTTTCCGAGCTTCACAGTGATAAATAATCACGGTAACTATACATCTGGAGTTCTGAAATCAAAGACGAAACTGGAACTGTAAAAACTTGTAAAAAGAAAATCTTTCTTTATTCTGATTTCACACGTATTCAAGTTTATGCGGGGTCATTATCCGTAACAAAGAAAGATGTCACTTAGTATTCCAGATGCTTCGTTCCGCTGTCGCTTGTTTTTAGTTGTCTAAATAATAGAACTTTATCCAGACTTAATGAAACTGTGATAAATTGTTATACGGGACCAAGGTTTCAGTAATGAAACAGCTCGCCTATTCTTATTTTTACATTCATGCAGTCTGGGCGTTTTAAACCTCCAGATGTAGATGACCGCGAACGATCTAATTTAAGAGGGACTGCAATGTTAAATAAATAAATAAATAAATAACATATACAGGATGGATGACGTCTTTTAGTGGTGGAAATTCAGGAATCGATAATAAATGAAAACATGATTTTGCCCTATAAATCGATAGAGTAGCATCCAAAATGTTTCGATTCGGGGTCTTTATATTTTACGATTTTGTAAAGTTACCTACCTATAACTCTGACTGAGTGTAGGATGACAAGTGGTCACTTTAAATCAGAGTAAGTTTTAATATTACCGATATTGTGTTTTAAAATAATTCTGAATTCAACTGATCGATCAAATTAATAAATTTCCTCCTGAATTTCAGATTAAATTAAGGATATGCTTTGCAATTTTTCTCGCTTTGATTTGGAGAAAATAAATAATAATCTGATTCGAATAATAAATTGTATATCAAATTTTAAATGTTGCCTTCAACAGTACATTGTAACAGTATTGGCTATGCCTTCTATAGAGAGATAAGGAGACTAAATCTCTTTTTGGTAACGTGAATTTCTTGAATCGAAATTCCACGAATTTCTTTGAAGACAATGGAAAAGGAAGATCAATGGAGTAAAAAATCAGCAATTTTGTTCCTGAGCCTTTGACAGAATTCTTATTGACTCGTCTTAAAGCAGCCAACAACTGCCTGTTTCCTAAACGAAATGTTAAAAAAATCACAAAAACAACCATCACCTGCTAAAATCATTCAACAATTAATCTGGATGATGCGAATTACAATTTTTCGCTTTTAAAAGTTTGAAACAAACTTTCGTTCCTTGGACATTTCTATTTATATAAACTATTTTTATATCGTATTAAAAATTGTCCTAATACTTGCAAATAGAGAGACATGAACTGTAAGCGCTGGCTTCAGCGAGACAATGTGTTGATGTGGATAGTCAACAATGTTGGTACCCTCATTTCTTGTCTCTGGTATTAAATTCCGAATTGTTTCGCGACTCCCTCGTAAATGATCTTAATAATGTCTTCACTCGGGGATTTGGTGCTTAACGCTATTTCAGTGAACTCGTCGGAGTCGGATGCAAATGAACTGCACGCCTGTTCATTCCCGCGAAGTAATTTTGGAATGGCCGAGCACAAGATATAGAAACTATCAATCATCCACAACATAGATCGGACGTCTTGGACCCACGCTCGTAATCTTAAAACGCAGTCACTCATTCAGTGTTATCAAAAATGTGTTCTTAAATACAAATTTTGTAGCTCCTTCAATTGAGTTTTCTTGGCACGTTTTAACTGGAAACACGAGTGATTTAGACCTGCTAAGCCTTGGTCTAGTCAAACTTACTCCGAACATTTCGAGTGCAACTGGAATAGACATCAACAGCGGCAACGAGATCTACAACGCGAATCTTTTATGGTTATGTTTTGATGGTAACCGAACAGGCTTGTAAGTCATGGCGGGTTTCAACTGGAACTGTAATAAATTCCAGGCTAGTGAGCCGTGTTCCAGTAAAACTTTACTCTTTCCAGACGTGTGACTTGAAATAATCATCATTAAAATGACGCATTTCAAAGTCATAAATTTAAGCGGCACGAGTAAGAGCGTTTGAACACAATGCGATTTTTCTCGCGGCATGTCGCATGCGGTAATTTCCGAAGTATTCCAAGGCAATAAAAGCTGAGTGAGGTTATCCACGCCAATCTAACAACATGCCGAAGCTCTCCACTAGAAAGCATAGTTTAGTGTGAGAAAGTCTACTAGAAATCATAGTCATAATGTTGATCGTTGTTACTATAGAAAAGCTTCAGAATCCAAAATCCGAAAAATAATATTTTGAAAAGTAGATCAATTATTTAAAAATTTTATATTTACTTTTATATTTATTCTATACCTATTTACTTTTCCAAGTCTACTATGCGTTTTATGTAGGATTTAATACAGTATTCTCCTTAATTTTCTGTAAAAATATCAAAAATGTGAAATATCAAAAAAAAAAAAAAAAAAAAAATGGATCCATCTATTGACAAAATAGGTACTTAGGTACATTATAAGATTCTTCATTAAACTGTATTTTTGTTTAATTTTGGATTTAATTTAGTCTGTCAGTTTGACAATCATCTTACTTCTTGGCTGCACGATGTCAATGAACCAGACAACCTTTCAGGACATTAACAAGGGTATAATACCATCCACCTATAAGTCTTCCAAAGAGATACGATTTCTGTGCAGCATTGGTCTTGTGGATAACTTCACCCACAATTCAGCTTGCGTAGTATTGCTCGGATTACTTCGGAATTACCGCGTCCGAATGTAGGATGAAAATCGCATGGTGTGCAAACGCTTTTATTAAGGTACAATATCATTAGACAAGATATTATACTTTCCATTTGCTATGTCAATTCCTGAATTTACACAACTTTATAGTTTCAATAGCTTAGGTCCTGGAAGAATTACGTCACAAAAATGTATATATTTTGTTATAGTTATAGTTTGAAATGACTGTTCCCAAATATTTTTGGAAATAATCTAAGAAAAATGGGTCAGATTTTTTGTTTATTTGTTTAGAATAGTCAGAATGTCTCAAAAATTAAATACTGACTGTCGATATAATTTTTTTTTCTCGTTTGCTTGTATTATTTTCCGAAAAAACTCCATTCTGATATCGGGGTGAGTGAAAAATTGCGCATAAGCTTCATTGTGGATGACCGTTAATATAAGACCCGGAAAAATATTTTAAAATTTTCGGTTTTATTAAATTATTCGGAATAGAAAGAGGCACAGTTGAGTAGGTTACCTACCTAATACCTAACTTTTATTTTCTGATCAATTTGACATAATAGAATAATTCAGTAATAAAAAGTTTGTATTCTTCGACTTCTCCTAATAACAAGAAAAGTGTGATTTTGTGATTTTTTCATTAAATTAATTATGATGATTTGCTTTTTCTACAAAAGTGAAGCAACAATGAATAAGAAATAAAGAAATGAATAATTTTATTTACCCAATTAGTTTTTTATTACTTAGGTATTAAACTATAAGTAGAGAGTACCTGAAATTACCAATTTTCCAAATAATTTTTCCGGAACAAGTATGCCTACTAAATAATGGTCACCCACAACATACCATAATATGTAACTCATGCACTATTTTTGACGCACCGTGTAAGTAGTAACGTTCACAAACTTATCGTCTTGCTTATCTTTTATTCATCAAAATTCTTTATCAAAACTGTAGGGTCATGTCCATATAAAAATTTTTGTAATTCTTTGTTTGATTACAAAGCTTTTGAGTATTTTTGAGTAGGTACATACTGAAAATCCTTCATCAAAGCTGCAAAATATCCAGTCTATTTAACAAATAAAAATTTGATAAATTCCAGTTTGCACAACTTACATCCAGTAGAAAATATCGGACAGAAAATTCAAAGATTAGTGTGAATTTCACCACAAAATGACATAAGTCACAAGCAATAAAAACGTTTATGCTGGTAAAGTGACGAAAATAAAATGATCTCTTCCGATTGCAAGGGCAAAAATCGAGAATCGCAATCGAATAAAAAAAGAGAACTTTTTAGAAATTTTCAAAAATTCTAATAGTTTCATCATAATAGTTAAAAAATAGTAAATTTGACATCCAAGCAGTTCATAACAAAAAATTTATTGATCTATTTTTACAAAAATTTGAAGATCCTGAAGGTTCGGTTTGACCATGCAAATACATGAAAATGCAATGCCCAACAATTTGACAAGATCCGATCAGCTCAATTTTTTTGACAGGTCCTGTCTCAGAAGGTCCGGTCAGCTCGAATTTTTTTCGCAAGGTGTGGTAACCTCGAATTAATTAGTTTGTTTGCAAGATCCGGTTTGACAAGGTCTGGTTTGAAAAAATATGGAATTTGAGCTGACCGGACCTTGCAAAAAAATTGAGATGACCGGACCTTGTTAAACCGGAACCATGCGCAAAAAACATACAAAAAACTAGACCTCAAAAAGAATAAGCTGACCGAACCTTGTCGTGTGTATAATATACACTTCACTAACTTTTCAATTCACAAGCCGCAACTGACTACATCGCTGTTGCTGTTATGTTCTTATACATCTAAAGCCTACACTCAAGACTATTACAAGTCACTACATCTAAATTATGTAGCAAAGTTCTTCTAGAATAATTAATAGAAGAACCAATCTCAATACCAATCTCTCTAAAAGATTGGTACAATGACTATTTTTTACTACAAAACACCAAAATTCAATATGATAGGTACATACTTGCATGTCATGTCCTGAAGCCTCCAAAAATTATACTGACGAAATAAAAAAAAAGTGATTTTATGTAGTAATAAAATCAAAAAGTCTGGATTGTTTATAGTGGTAAAATTTATGACGAACATTTACAGCCGTTAGCCTAGTCAATCACCCATTAGCCTAGTTAATCACAGACTTGATTCTCGTATCTCGTCAGAGGAGTACGACAAGAAAATGTATGTATTGACCCAGACAAGACAAATTGCAGGTAATAAAGCCCCTGTGACGAGAAACTGATATAATCACGTACATATACAGTGTCACACAAAAAGTATCTACGCATCATATAGGAAAAAAATTTCCTTCTCGATTTTGGAAAATTTTGACTTCGCTAATTTTTGAAAAAAATACAAAATATGGCATTATTTTTCAAAATTGTGAAATTTGCCCAAAATTATAGTAGTTATAAGAAAACGTTATTTAGAACAACAACGGCTCACAAAAAAAAATTGAAAATATGAATAAGATATAAAAGAATAATTTGTGCAATTTCTAAAAATTTTTAAACTCAGATTCAACAAATTTTTGAAAAAAGATATTTTGCTAGAGTTTTGATGCGTACCTACTCGATGTGTGACACTGTATGTACGACTATTATTATTGTCATTAAGGTAGGTTAAGGTAAATTTTTCATCAAATTCTACGTTATCTTTCAAACTATCCTGAAGATTGTAATACCTACTAAAACCTCTCAACAAATTTTAAAATGGAGTATGAAGCTCAATATATTATTTGACCTATTTTCAAGCTGGCTATGCAATTTGATTCACTGCATAGGAAGAACTATTAAATGTAAAACAGGAAAGCAAAAATAATGTCGAATTGTTATTCGATTATCGGGGATCTCGTGTAGGTACCTACTGGTCCAGACTAAATCAATTTTTTTTAATTAAGCTCTATTATGTTGTTTTAATTGATTGTAGACTAATAAAACGTCCGCCTTTTGATCGGGTCATAAGTATTGAAATTTTCTCTCCAGTGGGAATGCTCTACTTGAAGTAATCACGATGTTATGAAGAGTGAAGAGTGGATAAAAATAGAACTGAGAGTGCTAAGTGCTCAATACGTGCAAAGCATGAATAGAGAAAGATCGTGTTGAAAAAAATACGAAGTCAGAGGCACGTGATTGTCTGCCCGTCACTGGCAATTTCATTAAAGGTTCAATTTTTAAAATTGCCCTCAATTGATCAGCGATATTAATATTCCACACACTCAGATTTATACGCAGGGTAGTGTACCGCGGTATTATACTCTGCGTAACAGTTTAATATAGAAGTTTGCATATAGTACCGAAACAAATGATTACTAAAGTAGGTCATAATGCAGTTTATGATTAACTCCAAATAAAATTCGAAAATTTACAACTCCTCGATTAATAAAAAATCGTATTAAAGAATATTTCTAGTCTTAATTGAAAATGAAGGCTCATATAATATTTTCCCATTCAGTTCATTAAATGTATAACGTGTCATTATTACGTACTTAAAATTTTATTAATCACAAAAGCAAGTGACCTCGCAGGAGTGATAAAGTTATTTTTCTTAAGGATTAGGTAAATCTAGAAAAGTTATTATATTATGACGATCTAAATTTGATAGTAAACGTTCTTTATAGCTTCCCATCCGACATAAAACACCTATCTCTGAGTCTCTGACGTATATACCTATAAAGAAAGAATCGCTGCAATATCGATTAAGCCATAAATATAAACTGGAAACTATTAAGCCATCAGTTCACTTCTTGACAAGATGCCCCATCTCGGTGATCTTCAAAACTTCTTGTGCTATCCGGAAATTATTTCGATATTTCAAAGTGCTAAGACGTATCAAATTGTCCCTGAGGAATCACATACCTGTTACCTTTTGATCCGATGCCAAGTTCGTTACTTCCTCCACAAGCGACGATTCATAGATCACAAACTTAGTAATTAAACTTAACTATGAAATTAATTAAATTATATTAGATAGGATCTCAAAGTTGGCTTCACATAACAGAAAGATATATACTCTAAACGAGTAAATCTAATTTAAATCCTAACAGAAATTAATGACTCTCTGTGACTGCCATTTGAATTGATAAACGTATCAAGCAGATGCAAAAAATAAATTGTGTCCATTTGTTTTGTATCAAACCTCAGTTAGCTACTAGTTTTGCAAATTAAGCCCTTTTCGAAGTTTTCCCGTACCAGTAAATTGATTCTTTTTATTATTAAGCAACGGAAATCATTGTGCTATCATGTGAATTAGAGAATTATCCGGTCGATCCAAACTTAGTAAAGGTACAATAAAATTTGGTTCGTTATGTTGATTATTCGCTAATGACTATCAAAAAGTTAGGTTAGATACCTAATACCATTCACTAATGCCAGATGATCATTAAATTATAATAGAATCATTTCCGATCCGGCTACACGATGACGAATTAACAAGATTACGTGCGGATATTTCCAACAAATATTCAAAATATTGCTTGCGAATTTCTATAGCATTTATACAGAAAATATGGTCCATTTTGGGCTACGCATCAACATATTGATTATACAGGGTGATTCAGGTTTTATCTTGTTATCTTCAGGAACCGATAGAAATGATTAAAATGACGTTATTTTGCGATGTAACGTTTCCCTCAGAAACGCTTTATGTCTACGCTAGAGGGCGCTGAAGTTGAATTTATTTTCTAGTTTTTTTATCATAACTTTTGGACGATTTATCCGATTTTCACTAAATAAACAAATGTTCAAAATGCATACCTCCAGCTTCAATATACACATCCAAAATAAGCCAAAGGATTGAGATGTGGAGAACGACGTGGCCACGCCACTGGACCTTCACCAGGAAGTCTCACATTTGGGTAGTTGTTGGGTAAGCGTCCAATCACCACTGATGGGATAATTTTCGTCAAATCACTGCCGTACTTGTCTTCAATAATGAGGAGATGCACTATTCAACTGTAAATTTAATGGAACATCTTCAAGAACATGGTGCAGCGAATTTTCCATAAAATCATAAAATAAGTTTCCATTTAGGTAAACGAGGAGGTAAAATATGAGGTCCGCAGAGATTATTACCTACTTATAATACCCAGCCACACATTTACACTAAACTCTTGTTGAAACGTAGATTTCCTGATGCACCGAGGATTAACTGTACTCCAAACATGAAGATTGTGATAATTTACAATGTCCCATCTTGTAAAATTGGATTCATCTGTCGATAAATTTTTTTTCTCGTGGCAGGAAACCTTAAACAGGTTGTAAATGAAAAGCCCTTCGATGTTCTCGCCTGAGTGCTCTTAGTACAGTCGACTGAGAGGAATTGAGCTGCCAGGGCTACTCGACGTGTGTTTATAGTTGGGTTGTCATCAAAATGCCGAAGAACACGAACGTCATTTCTTGGTTGTTCATTACGATTTTGTTCATTGAAATGTCGTAAACCATATTCCGAAAAACGACGATGCACATCTATGAAAACTTGTAAAATCCATAAACATAACATAATGTAAATCGGAGTATTTTGCATTTGTAAAAGTTCTTGGCATTTTCGTTCTTGTCAACACCAAAACAGCTTCTACTATCACCAATAACGTTACTCCATGAACTAATGACAACAATTTTTGACTAAAGTCAACTTACACATTTCAGTTTAAATTTTTGTTTTCCAACCAAAATTCATGAAATTGGAAATAAAACGTTTCTGAGCAAAATGTTACATCGCAAAATAACGTTATTTTAATCCATTCTATTGATTCCTGAAGTTAACAATCATCCTGCATATTGCAAATTATTTTGTTAGTTGATCAATAAAATTTAAAATAAAAAAATAAGTGAACCACACGAACAAAGGATCAAAATTTCTTCTCATAGGAAGATAGAACCAAGTAGGTACCTACCCGACTATCTCTGGTCTAAATGACACCAATAGCAACCAACTGAACTGTAGTGTCCCGGCCGGCGATACCGAGACTGGGGGTGGTAACGGGTATTAGGGGCGGCCGGTTGGTGGATAAGGGCTGCTTCCCTGTGCAGGAGCTGCGGCAAGCGAACGACACCCTGCGCGGGCTACAGAGCCAGCTGGAGCTGGTGCCCTCGCCCTCCAGCAGCACCCTTCGCGTCCTACTCGACACCAAGGACGCGCGCATTGCCACCCTGGAGCGCGAAGTACGTCTGCTGGAGAGCGGGGCACAACGCAACCCCCTCACGTATGCCCCTCAAGGGGGAGACCTGCTGCGCCGACAAGTAAGTTAGTTGTTGGACGGCCGGCCACCCTGGCGCGTCAGGGTGAGGGAGGGACGGTGGAAACACGTGCCGGGTGGTTGTAGTTTTTGCTGATGCATGTGGAACTCGAAACGATGCTTCAGCGTGCTTCTACAATCATAAAACACACATTGTTAAGGTTGGGTCTATTTCATAAGTCGGTTGAATGATAAATTTGTATCACATATTATTATTACGTACCATTTTTGCAAAAGTAATTTTAAGCTATCTCCTCATGCAATAATGAAAAATCTCGGTAGAATTTCTCAAGAACTCGTCTATTTGATTCCGAAATTATCCATTCCATTAGTCGAATTTTGGCATCATTGATAAAAGAGGAGCTATCATGGCACATTTTGAGCTCCACCACTCTCACAGCACTGTTTTCACCGAGTTCTTCTCTCCACCCAGGTATTCTCTAACAATAACAACACAGGCACTCCGGGCGATTTTGCAGCCAATACCCCTCTCGTTCTGGGTATTGGCTTTCCCTAGCGAGCGTAGATCTCTGACAGTTCTCGCGTAGTGCCTGACGGCCTCGCCCTAAGACTCCGGCCGCTGGCTTGGGCGCGTTTACCACCTCACTGTCTCGGCACGCATGAGTCCCGCATGGAAAGTGCAAGTGCATGGCCCCACTCATGTCCTCAGCTGGACGAGTTCCGCATGGAGATCCAACGCCGCGACCAGGAAATCCTCGCCATGGGTGCCAAGATGAAGACGCTGGAGGAGCAACACCAGGACTACCAACGCCACATTGCGGTACTTAAGGAGTCGCTCTGCGCCAAGGAGGAGCACTACAATATGTTGCAAGCTGACGTGGAGGAGATGCGACAACGGCTGGAGGAGAAGAATCGGCATATTGAGAAGAAGCAGCAGCAGCATCAGCAGGAACGCGGCAGAGCAGCCGCGGAAATAGCTGAACTCCGGGAGCATATGGATATCAAGGATAGGAAGATCAATGTGTTGCAGAGAAAGGTATTGTTTTGTAGTCACAATCCATTTCACTAGCAATTGTAGCGCAACCCTTTTTATACTTTAAACGCGAGTAAAAACTACGTGATTCCTGTCGACTAGGTCTCGAATAGCTCTCAGCTCCCTGCAACACTCTAAAACACTGCAATACTCTACTTAATTCTAGAACGTAGTCAGTAGAATTAGCAAGTGTTTAGTTTTCATTCTTACTTCTCACCTAAAGTTTCAACTGTAATATAAATTTATCATTTCAGTGTAGTGTTCGTGATTTTTGTAGTGATTTGTCTTTCAGTTCACAAGGTAATTATTTTGATTTGCTATATGTTTTTCTTTTATTATCATTCCTCCTTGCTTCGACGAGCATCATTTTTGCAATTATTCAATATTTATTCTGACTCTTAGGTTGAAAATTTGGAAGACCTTTTGAAGGAAAAGGATAACCAAGTCGATATGGCAAGAGCTAGACTCTCTGCCATGCAAGCACACCATTGTTCCTCCGAAGGTGCTCTCTCTTCTCTGGAAGAAGCGATTGGCGACAAGGAAAAGCAAATGAATCAGCTTAGAGAACAGAGAGATCGAGCGGAGCAAGAGAAACATGAAGAACGAGAGCTACACGAACGCGAAATCGCTGAATATAAAATGAAAATACATTCTCTAAACAGCGAAGTTGAAAAACTCAGTGCTCGTCTGGAAAGAGTCCAAAGTGACCGCGATCGTCTCGAAAACAAATTAGAGAGTTCTCAGTCCGAACTGGGTAAATCCAAAGCCGAATTAGACAATATAGGAAGAACCGGTTCAGATTGGGAGCAGGCCCGACAAAGGATCGCTCGTCTCGAACTAGAAAACGAGCGTCTCAGACAAGATCTGGAGCGCTCGCAAAGCTTGAGGCTGCGAGATCGGGAGATGGAGCGATCGCATAGCGCTTATGGTCGTACGTTCGGGAGCACTCAAGATCTGGACAAAGTCCAAGAACGTCACGACAAGGCTTCCGCCGACTTAAGGCGATGCCAGGCCGAGCTGAGAGTAACACAGGCAGACGCTGAGAGAGCTCGCAACGAAGCGGCAGCACTGCAGGAGAAACTAGAGAAGAGCCAGGGGGAAGTATATCGCCTCAAGGCGCGCCTAGAAAATTCACACCAAGAACAAGAGAGCCTTCGGGAGGAGCTGGAACGAGCACAGTCTACTACCGGGAGATTGCACGCAGACAAGGACAAGGCATATGCGGAATTGGAGAAGGCCCGCGAAGAGCTGGAGCGTACACAGGCGACCTTGGGAAAGGCCAATACTCAGCAAGACAAATTACAGAACGCTCTAGACAAAGCACAGACAGAAGTCGACAAATTGCAAGAAAAACTAGACAAGTCACTTGGGGAGATGAGACGGGTAAGTTATTTTTATGCTTTAAGGTAATCACAATTAAGTTAACACAAACAAAAATAATGTGAATATTTTTCAGATTCAATTGGAAAAAGAAAAGCAAGGGTACGATTTAGAGAACATCCAATCACAATTGGACAAGGCTCTAGGCCAATCTGCTCGGCTACAGAAGGAAAGAGAAACGTCCCAGCTCGAAGCCGATCGTCTTAGAGATAAATATGAAAAGCTTCAGGTGAGATTATTGTCGCCTTTACATCTTTCTTTGTATTGTGTAAAATTACAAATTTGTATATTTGGAACAATATTTTATCATTTTTCTAGATGTCTGTGACTAGACTACAAAAAGAACGTGATACCTTCCAAGACGATTGCGATAAACTAAAAGAACGGGTAGAATCTCAACTGAATCAGATTGCTAAAGCACAGAGAGAAAGAGCGGAGATCGAAACAGAACTTGATGTGATGAAAGAACGATGGGAGAAAGCACATGTGGCACAACAGAAACTACAAAAAGAGCGAGATGACGCAATATCTGAAATCGATATTCTTAAAGAAAAACTAGAAAAAGCAATCTATACATCTCAGAAAGCGATGGATGACAGGGATAATATGCATAAGGAATTTGAGAAGTTACTCGAGAAATACGATAGGTATAAAAATGAGTATTAGTAATTCGAGAAATTTACTAATGTATTATATAATCGTATAATTTCAGGTCTCAGGGTGATCTCTATAGAATTCAAAACAAACTGGATACAGTTCAAGCAGAAAAAGACAGACTTGAAATCGAAATGGAGAAACAACAGCTGGCTACAGCCAAAACCAGAGAAGATCAGCGGAAATTACAAGACGAATTGCAGAGAATTCAAGAAATGTACGAACGTGCTTCTATGCAACTGGCAAGAAGCAAAGAACTAGAAGAAAAATCGAAAGAAGAACTAGAACGCTTAGGGTTGGATATGGAAATGGTTAGAGAACGTTATGATAAAGCACAACAAGAAATGAGAAGATTACAAGTGGACAAAGATAAAATTGAAGGAGAATATGAGCGAATGCAGTATGAAATTGAAAGAGCTCACGCTCAAGCCAATAAAGCACAAGCCGCTTACGAAAAAAGTCAAGAAGAAATCGCCAGACTTTCGATCGAAGCCGAAAAAGCGCACGATAAACACGACAAATTACAAGCCGAATTTCGCAAAATCGTCGCCGAGTATGACGCTCTACGCGAATCAAACACGGGTAACACTAGATACTCTAAATATGACAGGGATGATGGTAGAACTAAGGAAGAAAATGAAAGACTGCGCTCAGAAATCGATCGCTTAAGAGAAAGATTGGAGAAGACATTGACAGACTTGGACAGATCCAGAAAGGAACTAGCAGTAGCCGAAAGTTCGAGAGGTAAATACACGTTCGAACAGGAAAGAGAACGAAGCGCAGAAATAGAACGAATCAGAGAGGAAATGCAGAGAACATTAGCTGATAATGAACAGCTCGAAACTAAGTTACACGAAGTCAATATGCAATTAGATCTTGCTAGACAGGAAGTAGCTAAAGTTACCGGCAGTCAAGATAAACAACGACACGAACTGGAAAGAGCTGTAATTGAATGTGAAAAATTAAGAGACAGGCAAGAGAAACTTAAAATGCAGATTGAAAAGTTAGACAAAGAGAACGAGAAGCTGAAACTAGATCTTGGACAAGCAGAGAGGCGTCAGACTCTTGCTGCAGACAAGTTAAGGAACGACGAACGTCTAGAAATTGAAAGACTGAAAGAAAAATTGGAAAAAGCAATTCAAGCCAGAGACGCAACTGAAATGGAAGCTGGTCGTCTGGCTCAAGAGCTAGAGAAGTCTCAGATGCATTTAGCTAAGGCACTAGAAACAAATGAAGCTACAAAGATAGAGTTCGAGCGTATGGCAACAGAACTAGCACGAATGCACGAAAGAATAGAAAGAGATAAGTTGGAATGGAAGACTTTAGAACAAGAAAGAGACGTACTCAGAGCTGAAGTGCAGCAAATTAGAAGTGGTTTCGATAATCAGAGAAGAGCACTTGACCATCGCGCTCAAGAAACTATTGTCAAACTTCAGCAAGAACTAGCGCAAGCTTCCAGAGAAAGAGAAAAGATGGCTGCCATCTTAGATAAGCAAGGTAGACAAGGGGATTCTATTGAAAAACAGATCATCAAATACGAAGCTGATATAAAGCAACTAACGATGGAAAGAGATCAGTTAGTCGTTCAGCTAGAAAAATCACAAGATATGCTAATGAACTTCCAACAGGAACTAAATCAAAGCGAAGCTGAGCTCGAGAAACATAAAGCCGAAGTAGCGCGTTTGAAAGCGGAACAGAAAAGGATGTCGCAAGATGTGGAACGAGGAACTAAAGATATGCTAGAAAATAGAGATAAGGAAATTACCAAGTTACAGCAACAGCTACAGGCGATCCAAAAAGAGCGAGATATTCACCGACAGCGGGCAGACAAGGCTGAAAAACGTTTGCAAGAATCAGGCGCAAGAGGTGACAATGAATTAGAACAATGGCGAAAGGTAGTGGAGCAAGAAACCATCCGGGCAGACCAAGCTGAGAAAACGGCTCAGGATCTACAGAAGAGAATACAAGTTATGGAGAAACAACTCCAGCAGCAGCTACAGCAGATGGCGCAGTATCAAAAAGAAAGAGGTATACATCCTCCTCCACAAGACGACAAGGAAGTAGCTAGAATTAGGAAAGAACTTGAAAAGGCCCAGCAAGATTTGAAGAATAGTGCTACTGAGAAAGAAAGGCTACAAGCGCAACTAGAAATGTTGGTACAAGAGCTAGAACGGAATCAGGTCAGTTTGGTTATAAATGATACAGTATTACATTTATTACATGTCTCTTCTAACGTAAACCATACATATTCTATAAAGAGTTATTTTTTGTTAATTTTTGTTGTTTGATTTTAACATGAACTTTCCTTCTAACACCCCCTTCTTCCTATTTACATTTATATAATTTATTAAATAACTTTTCATTCTATATTACTCTTATTTTTTAACAACAACAACTTCTGTTTGATTCTTTAATACCGTAACATAATTTTGACAAATAATAGCTGGAGCTGCATGAAGCTAGCAAAAAACTGCAAAACACTGGTCCTCAGAAACCAAGTGAAGATTTGACTGCTGCTAAGAGGCAATTAGAAGAACAGCACAAACAATTGTTGGAGCAAAGAAGGCAATTAGAAGAGCAAAGAAAAGCAGTCGATAATAAACATAGGCAAACAGAAGATAAGGAAAAGCAATTAGCTGAACTAGATAAACAATTAAAGAAGAGAAAAGAACAAATGGACCAATTAGAACAATCACTACAGAAAGTATGTATACAATTTCTTTGTAATAAATCTTTTAACACGTGTTTTATTAAGGCTGGAGGATCAGCAGCTGCGGCAGGAGAACTAAATAAGAAACTGGCAGAAGCTGAGAAGAATTTAGAAAAAGCACAAGAAGATGCAAATCGATCGGGAGCAGAAATGGAAAGGCTGTTACAATTAGTGCAGATGAGTCAAGAAGAGCAAAATACGAAGGAAAAGAAAATAATGGAACTTCAGCAGTAAGTATCTATCCAGAAGAAGTAAATTTTTATATATAAATTATTTGATTTAACAAATTCCTATCATTTTCAGAGCACTGAAAAATGCCCAAGCCAAGCTAAAGACTCAACAGCAGCAGGCCCAACAAGATGTAAGTTTTATAACACTAACAGTAGCTCACATAATACTAATCTTGTCAAATTTACCGTTCACTTGCTTCCTAACTCTGGATACGTACGTATATTCAGGCTGGTCCCGCTGGCTTCTTGAAGAGCTTTTTCTAGTCGTATCAAATTCCTATTTGTATAACCCAAAACAATGTTGCCTCTTTCCCAATCCTAACCTCGTCATTTGTTAAGTGTCGCAAGCAATCGCTTATTCTCGTATATTTTTAATGTCTTGCCCTTCCTTTACGTGAATCTAGGAACACAATTCCAAGCACTATGTTGAAGAAAACCCAGAATTAGATTTAAGGCAAGAACTGGAATCCAAAGTGAGTTATATTGTCGAACTGGAAAATACATTGGACATATATGAACTGACAATTAAGAGCAAAGAAAATGAACTAAAGGACCTCGAAAATGAGCTAAGCAGAAACAAACACATCATCGATGAACTACAGAACAACCAAGTCAACGATGGAAAATTGGATGAATTCAACGAACAGCTTAAAACGAAGATTGAACGAATAGTCGATCTGGAAGCTAGACTACGACAGCTGAAGGAATTAGAGGCTGACAAAGACGCTCAAGATGGTCTCATACGCGCCACAGAAGAGAAAGACAGGAGAATTCGTGAACTCGAGGAAGCCTTGAGGGAAAGTTTTCATATCTGTGCGGAGCGCGAAGATGTTCTCAGACTGGAGGAAAAGAAAAGGAAACAAATAATGGAAAAGGTAGATATAGATCATATTTTGTGTGTGTTGCATAAGTTTCTATTGATAATATTCCATTTTTAGGTTTACAAACTGGAGCAGCGATTAATGTCTCTCCAGGCAGCTCAAGCACTAAGATGTCATAGCTGTCAACCTTACGTTGCTAGAACGGCTTCCCTAGAGTCCAATCTCATCAAGTTGGTTGCTGAAAGGAAAGATAATCTTCGAGAACTCGCTCACATGAAGTACGTACCCATACATATATGATTCATACATTTTGTGAAAAGAATCTAAATTACTATATTCTATTATAGGAGAGAAGCTTTAGAAGCAGCAATCAGCGAAAAAGATACCCATCTTGCGCTGATGGAAATGTCAGGGATCAGAAACTCGCGGCAGGCTGATGAAGTTGATAAGCTACAAAAGGATAAGAGGAGATTGGTAGAACGTTTGAAACAAGAGGTATTTGATTATTTTTGATACCTTGAGATTTATGTTATCTCTTATGCTTTGTGTTGCAGACTGAACTAAGCGCATCACTGTTGGAAGATTTCGAGGAAGAACTGATGGAGAATTCGATTATCTTCAACTTGGACTGCGAGGAAAACCAAGCTACTAATGGAAAGCGTACATTATGAATCCAGTGAATTTTCCATGTGGAATTAAGTAATGATCTCAGCAATATTATGGATTTCCGGTTCAAATAGGTATTATATAGAAGAATTCGGCAGCTGACTTCATGTTGTTGCCTCTTCTTGTTAGAAGCACTGCCTAGACAGTCGGTTATTACAAACATTTCAATTGTGGTTGTGTTGATTTATTATTGTTGATACTTGATGTATAAATATGACAATAATTGAAGGATTGAGGCAAGATTGAAGAAAAATCGTACTTCAGTTGTGTTGTGAATGGTATACATATTGCATTACGCTATAACGAAAAACTTATATCAAAACGTAAGCTTCTTTCATTATTGTTGAGTATTCGTCATTTCTATATCAATAAATGGAGTATAAGTTTAATTCGTAAGAATTGAAAAAGCGGCTATAATTTTGTATCGTGATTAATTAAGTTTAGAAATTTGTAATATAATAACGAAATGGGCCTGTACTGATATTTACTTAATCAGTCGGCCATTCAATTTCTTAAATGCTACATAATTACGTAATCCTTTATACTCGTGTTTGTGAATAAAATCTTTAATTTCAACAATCTACAATGTGAAATTATCTTCAACTAATATAAATACTGGCTTCCCATCCCTTAATTTTCAGTAATAATTCAAGTCCTATCAGATTTTTGTTTAGCATTATATCGGACTCTGCTGTCATGGTCTGTTATAATCGTATATATTGTGTTTTATTATTATTATATTGTACCTATGCTGCATATATTACTATAAAAACTGAGATGATAGACTGGACGACGTTATGATGGTATCCATTTTTGCTTCTGCAATTAAGAGAGGACCATTGCTTTTACTGATGTTAAATAAACACTAACACTATAAAGCTATAATATATTTTTTTAAAGTTGATGACTAATAGATTTTTAATTGTTGAAATTAAAGATTAAACGCTCTTTTTGTAAAAAAAAACAAAACTGTTGAAGATAGAAAGCCTGGTTTACGTTGATTTCGCATGAAGAACCAGGAACGTCTGGCTAGAGAGACTCATAATTAAATGGTTCGAAATGCCTTGTATGTATATCGATTGTAAATTCATTATCATATCAGGCCGAGCAACACTGCCATTCTCGTGCCATTATCATACTAAAGAACGTACTTGCGCCTGTGTATATAACTCTGTCCAACAGCGGTAATAAACCTCCTCAAAAAATAGTGGCAACTAAACATTAATACCAATAAATAAATTAAATAAAGAAGAAATATATGAACACCTCAGGCTTGACCGCGATCCCTCTCAGACATTTTCTGGCATTTAGTCATCACTATGCTTAATAACGCGCTAAAATACCTCATGCCAGTTGAGTTTTTTGCAAGCACAGCGTCTCGACATAATCTCAAGAATTTGTGATTCTCTGAGGAGAGAGGTTATAGATTTTAAATCGATATAAGATTAACTAGGTCAAGAAAATTGCCACTATGTGTATTTCTTTATATAAAATAGTCTTCATTCCGTGTACCTATTATATATTATCATGACTGTCCTAGGATTTTATTAGTGTAATGAGATAATTATTAAAGATATTATTGAAGTAGATAGCTCAAAGCATTTTTCCCTGTATATCAAACATCGGCTATTTTGTTTATTAAATTGCTAAAGAAATGTTATGTACTGCCGGACCACAAAACACTTCTGTACCTACCCCTCGCCATTTCGAAAATATATAGTTATTTGTATATTTATTAATAAGAGACCAAGTACGTTGAAGTATTATATTTGCCTAATGGTTTCATTTCAATGCGAATATTATAAAATTAATTATTTCCCATTATTTATAGTCAAGGATCTGTAGAACTTTTTATTCAGTCTGCAACTTTTAAACGTCCCGATATTGAATCTAAATTATTTAGAATTTTCTGCCGTATCCTTTTCTAAAAGGGCATCAAATGATAAACGATTAGAGCAGAAAATTTTATATATTATAGGCCTATTAAGACGTAAGTCGAACAATATAAGTAAGACGTAAGTTGCATAAAAATCGAAAAAAAAAACGGATCCTGGACTTAGAACTTAACAACATTGCTGGTGTATTTGTTCATCAAAATATACCACAGCGCGTTCCACAAATCTTCGTTTTGACCTTGTGGTTTTAATGGAGAATCTTCTATAGATATATTCAAGTATTATTCAGTTAATAAAGTTACTTAGGTCAGTAAATATCTGAGAAAAATTATCCAAGGTGACCATTCACTGGAACACTGTTTGAAATAATTTTATATAATTTTTGGTGGAACCACAAAGTCAATTCAATGAATAATAATTTTTATTGTTACGGGAATTTAAACTTTAATACATGTTTCATCCATCAATGTTATAATGAATTATGGCAAATATTAAACTAAGCACAATAAATTTATATTATATTATTAAAAAAATTACGATGTATAGTAAGGTAATAGTCCCATGTTTTGTTACTTCTTTTTGTACTTACTTCTTTCTCTAGGAGGTTTTGATGTATATATTGTATTGTCTAATAGATTCTTATATAAATGTATTCAAATGTCTGTGTATTATAAGTATTTATTTGACAGAGATGTTGTATTTAATTTTATATTTACCGTTTCTTCAAAGCTTGCAGGTAAGTTGATAAAACAAATGAGAATTTTAACAAATTAAACGAAATCTGCATTTTTATAAATACGAGAGTTCTGTCAAATAATTTCTAACTGGCTTATTTGCAATGCAAGAAGTGTCTGTTTAAAATCAAGCACACGGTATGTTTTTCAGAGCAAGTAGATATTATATATAAAAGACAACAATGATTATTGCATTGTTGATTATGTACACTCTTCCTATGTACTTCAGTCCCATCGAAACCTCACCTATCACCTTACATATCTCATCTCTCTTATATTATATCAAGTTGCTTTTTATATATAAGTATATAGGTACGGATTTCTGGATAGAATGGATAATATTGTTAGCAGTTACAATAATAAATGTTTATTGTTAAAGTACCTACGTCATTTCTATGAGAAATTAATATTTTCGTCTGCAGTTATAATAGTTATAAAAGAAGTGAACTAATATTATAATGTCTTTTTAACATTTTAACACACCTCCACCTTTAATCTAATCAATGTGAGATCGCTGAATTTAGGATTCACTATCTTTTACAACAACTATTTTCATAAGAGATTTCTTGATATTGGCTTTGGCAGCCATTCTGGCTCTCACATTTTTCGCTGCTTCTCTATTCGTAATATATTCATTTTTCTAATTTTCTCGCCTGCGGGTCATCTTCAGAGGGCCTCACCACCAACGTTGTTTAATTAATTTGCTCAAAATAGCATAATATCCAAAACCTCGCGAGCCGCCACTGGGTGAGTATGGCAATTTTCCGGCAGCTCCTAAGCGGCAGAAGTATAAATCCGCCACTCAACGACGTTAGTCATCACTCCATCCTCAATGTATCATCCATCCCCAATCTATCTTCTATTATTATTCTTGAATAAAATAGAATATCTATAGAATTCTTGAATTTAAGTCCACTAGTCTTTATTGCGTATTAATAAAGGGCACAGAAAAGGGCGATTCTTTTGAAAATAGATCATGCAAAAACTTTGATTAAATTTAAAATTATGCGCAATTTTTCATAAAAACTTAGAAAAGTACCTCCCCGTTTGTTTCTATTATGTTTACTATGAAATATCCATACACAACGTCTATCATTTATTTATTATTATTATCATCTATCAATTATTTTCCCCTACAATATTATTTATTAACAAAACAATAATTTATTTATTTCTCATCTGCTCCAGTTATAAAAATTTAATTTTTTTTTATTTAAATAATAATTTTTTAAAGAGCTAAATCTCAAAGTCTCACTCGTATTTCGCATGGGTACCTTAATAAATCTAATTGATGTTTAAATTACATGAATGGTTATTTTAACCTCACATGATTATAAAGTGAATCACTTGAGATTCAATTTCACCAAGAACAATCTCAAGTGGTTAGATTATCTGAACCGTCTGAGCTATAAAACTAATGTTAATTAGACATTTAATAGCTGCTCACTATCGAAATATGTATAGACACTTAGACTAAGTAGTTCATGTTGAATTTTAAGTTGATACTAATTTTATTTATGTCACGCTGTTGTAAAAATCATGTTAAGACCGATGTATGAAAGTGTGAAAAGAAAGCGATAAAAAGGATGCTAGTTTTTTTTTTATAAAACCTTCCAAATTAAAAAAAATCAGGAAAATTATTTTCAAACATGCAGTCCACAAATAACACAGCAGGACCGGTATTTCGTAAACAGACCAGGGAAATCTATTTTTTTTTTTTTTTTAGTCGATGGAGTCGGACCTTCCCTGTCTTTTGACATGTGTCTTAGTTTGGGTCGGGGTGGGGGGTAGTAGGCACGCTTTTAAAATTTACTAAAAATGAATTTTATCGGAAAAACGGGTATATCTGAGCCGGATTTGATCTGACAAAAAAATTATGGTATCGAAAATTGAAGAGCTTGACTAAACACGGAAGTTCGTTCCGACCTGAACCCTTTAGCTCAACTGGTTCGCGAAATATTGCGATATTAAGGGTGCAAAAATGAATAAAAATTTAACTGACTTTTGCTCGGCAGGTGGTGGAGTTAGGGCGTCAATTTTTTGCGAGAGGAAGGGTGCCACCGAGTACTTTGACGGGCCGGAGGAAGGGGGTGGTGGGCCAATTAAAGGGGAGATATGGGGGTGAGAAGAAAAATACGGAAACGCTCGTAAACAGTTTATTTATTGACCTACAGAGACCAGGCACGGCTCATTTTCTTCGTTTTTTTATCTACTACCCGGTAGTCATGGCAATAAAAAAATTATTTTTGCAAATGCGCGCTTGGCACGCAATTAAAAAAAAAGTCTTTTTTTTCTCGCGTCTTTGGGGGTGAAGGAAGGGAGTGGGAAATTTTTTTTTCACCACTGAACGGCATTTTTTTATCTTTAATTTGAGCCCCACTTGAACCCGGTTCGACCATAAATAAGGGCACAACGAACCGGCAAAGTCTAGACTTTATTGCGGGCGAACGGACAGGGGTGGGGGGTTCTTGTTAGGCTCATTGGAAAGAGAAAACATTTATTTATCTATATTTTTTTTTTTTTTAGTGCGTATCTTGCCCGCGCGCGCGAGTTATACATGAAGATCTCTCTTTAAACCAGGCGAGAAAGATACCCGAGCAGCCGTGGGCGGAGCTTACGCTCTCCGCTTGTCTATACTCCGGGCACAGTCACGATCGGCCGGGAACGCGCGCTCGGAATTTATTTTCGAATGCTTGTTCGCTCGTACCTCGCTCAATTATGGATCGATTTTGAAAATTCTTGCTTGCTTTTGATCGCTGAACGATCGGGAATGAAAAAACACATCGAGTTACTGTTTTTTCATCTGCTGGCGGGTCGATTTTTCTTACATTTGGACCGTTGTTGGCCTTGTTTTTCATTCTCAGTCGCGCTCTCTTATCTTGGTAGCCTTCTATTGTCTTCCCGGGATGACGCGCCGGGTTCACGAAAACAATAGGCAGGTACACAATAGAAAGAGGCGCTACACAAAAGACTGCATCTCGATCTATTCATGGTCAAGCGAGTGCAGCACATGGCTGCTTCAGGTAAGAAAATTATTTCGAGAATGGATGAAAGAGTGTTTTCCAACTTTCTCTAGACTTTGCCGGTTCGTTGTGCTCTTATTTATGGTCGGATCGGGTTCAAGTGGGGCTCAAATTGAAGATAAAAAAATGTCGTTCAGTGGTGAAAAAAAAAATTTCCCCACCCCCTTCCTTCACCCCCAAAAACGCGAGAAAAAAATGACTTTTTAAATTGCGCGCATTTGCGACAATAATTTTTTTTTAATATAATTTTTTTGCCATGAGTACCGGGTAGTAGATAAAAAAACGAAGAAAATGAGCGGTGCCTGGTCTCTGTAGGTCAATAAATAAACTTTTTACGAGCGTTTCCGTATTTTTCTTCTCACCCCCATATCTCCCCTCCTAATTGGCCCACCATCCCCTCCCTTCGGCCCGTCAAAGTACTCGGTGGCACCCTTCTTCTCGCAAAAAATTGACGTCCTAACTCCACCACCTGCCGAGCAAAAGTCAGTAAAATTTTTATTCATTTTTGCACCCTTAATATCGCAATATTTCGCGAACCAGTTGAGCTAAAGGGTTCAGGTCGGAACGAACTTCCGTGTTTAGTCAAGCTCTTCAATTTTCGATACCATAATTTTTTTGTCAGATCAAATCCGGCTCAGATATACCCGTTTTTCCGATAAAATTCATTTTCAGTAAATTTTAAAAGCGTGCCCCCCCCCCCCTCCCCCGCACCCCGACCCAACCTAAGACACATGTCAAAAGACAGGGAAGCTCCGACTCCATCGACTGAAAAAATAAAAAAAATAGATTTCCCCGGTCTGTTTACGAGCTGTTTATTTTACCGGTCCTGCTGGGTTAAAAATCACAGCAAACTTTGTTAAACCTCAATATGCAATATCAATGAACTAATTTCCTTGGAAAAGTTATCCGACCAACAAAGTACTTTTTAATGGCATTGAAATCTTAAGAGTTGGCGATGCATAATTTTTCTGGTTAAGAGTCAAAGGATCTGATTCCACGTATAAATTGAGTTAAATTGAATAATTGGTCCTGTATGCTTTGAACTCCTACAGTAACTATTGTTTGTTTTGTTGATTTCGACTAATTATAAAATGAAGTATTTCCTGTCACTTGGATGGCTGTGGGGAGTGGGAGGTAAATATTCTTGTTTACTTTAAATTAGAAAAATAAATTTTATTAAGCGTTCCCAATAATTAAATGTATCTATATAAAACAAGGAGGTAAGAAAAACTTTCTGATACGTTAGGTGTATTCTACCTATTATTAGTCTCTGACAAAGATTCACCGGAAATAAGTTCCACAAGACTGCACATTTTTCTCATCTCACCACATGTGTTCAGTTTCGCCCCTCTAATTTAAATTGGAGACAGGAGACAGGCAAGAAAAGTTTTGCTCAATTTAACATGATTAACTTCTCTTTAAGCAGTGCATCCAAAACAGCACTAGGTATCTACATCAGGCTTTGTTCAGTAATATAAAGCCTTGACAAACGGTTGGATGCGTTTTTCTTGAAAATTGTTGAAAAGGTCTCGATAGCCTTTTATAAATTTCGAAATTATGGGTTTTGAAAAAAAAAATAACAAAAAGGTCAATTTTATAATTTAATTTACTTTCTATTGATGTAAAAAAATTTACAGGATGTTCCTTGACTTATTAGTAATGATGAAATTGTCTTTTTTTTTTAAGGACATGCTGTATTTTTTTGCATTTTCATATTTCCCGAGAAAATGCAATAAGAATGGTTTTTACAGTTACGGTTTAAGTTGAGTAGTTTATGAGTTATAAACAAATGAAAAAAGCTATTTCCAATTTAAGTTTTATTAGTGTATTTTTTTAATAAAAAAATACACTATTGAGGACGACATCACTTTTAAACGACATCACTAATTAAAAACGGCTTAAGATATCGGAAAATGGCTTATATTTATGTCTCTCTGTTTTAACTTTTTTATCTTATGATGTATTTAAACTTTTTATACAGGGTTAAAATTATCAGATTTTTCATCTCAACATCGTATAAAAATGTTATCTACATCGTAGTAAATAAAAAGTTAAATAGTAAGACATGTAAGCCGTTTTTCTTTCAACTTTTTCAGCTCTGTCAACTCGCTCAACTTTGAAAATTGAAAATAGCGTTTTTAGAAAATATGAAAATACAATATAATATACAGGGTGTCCTATTTAAAAAAATAGACAATGTGCCATTATTACTGAGGCAAGGAATACCCTGATTAATTTTTTTTTACATCGATAGAAATTAAATTAAATTATAAAATTGACCTGTTTTTTATTTTTTTTAAACTTAGATACATTTCAAGGATTTATTGAAGGGTATCGAGACTTTTTCAACACTCTGTGTACAAGTCCAGTAAAACTAGGATTCGATGAAAGCGGGAAAAATGGAATTTTGTGTGGGTGTTTAGTGGTCGATGGAAGCCTCAATCCAAAATAATTATGACCTCCTAACCCTTGTGGAAAAGCCGCCATTTTGGTTTTAGGGGATGAATTTGTTTTTATGCATTTTATAACGTTAGTTGGCTTTTTTTCGAAAAAAGTGTAATAACTTACTTTACGAAGTAAAAAATTCTCTACAAATTTGCACATATGCAATTTTTTTATATTTTCTAGTAAATGTTTTCAACCTGTTTCCAATTTTGTAATATAGCCTTGGTTGTGCCTTTAAAATTGGATATTTCTATTTGTACAAAATTACGAAAATTTGACCACAAAATTAAAACTTTTTTCTATTTTTCTCGAAAATGTGTTCTTCGACCTTAATAAAGGATCCAACTGACATTTATCTCAAAAACAAGTAAGGCGACCAATATTTTAAAAATATACTTGAATGCAAACGACTGTGTCATTAGAAAAGAAAATCCATCTTCGGGGGCGAGTTTTAGTTGTGCCCACGGAGACTTCTGATCTACTCATCGGATACTGCCAATCCTAAAAGCTACAACAAATTTAACCGGAAGCCAGTTTCCATAAGGATTTTTTGCATACATATTACAAATTTGCGAAAATTGCATGGACTAAAACTTGTAGATAATTTTTTTCTCCCTAAAGTCAGTTATTACCTACACTTTTTTCGATAGAAAGTTAATGAGAGTCGTAAAATGAAAAAAAAATAACAAATTCATCCCCTAAAACCAAAACGCGGCGACTTTTCCACAAGGAGTTGGAGGTCGCATTTTTAGATTCCGTTTTTCCCGCTTTAATTGTATAATTATTGATTGCATTTTTCGTTTAATTTTACTGTACTAATAGATAAGTATTATAGTATCTATAATTTTTTTCTGTAAAAAAATTATGTATAGGTATATGCCAGTGGAGACGAAAAAAAAAGACAAAAAAAATCTATCAACAGTGTCACTTACAGTATGCTACAAGTTGTGTAATGTCGTTCAACGTCGTTTGAAAATGGTAGGTATAATTATAGTTTTCAGGTTCATCGCCATTTTGAAAAAATTTTGACGGTATATTACCCATAAATAAGCATCAATGATCCGTTGTCTTAAAGAAAAGAAAATAGGTCTTAATTAAAGAAGCATCTTTTGGATGCTGAGATAAACATACATCAAGCGTTTGAGCTGGCATCTAATTGGTTTGCAGCAAAAATGCATCCAAGATACAGGGTAACCTGAATATAATTACTAATAAGCTTGTGTAATAATAATAATAATGTATCACTAGGATTGTAGATATGGGTCAGCATTTAACATGTTTTGGACTCATAATGTCCATAATATGCTCTAAGGTCTCTAAGGGCATATTTACCTATATTGCGAAACCTGCTACCCGAAATTGCCTTGAGAGATTTTTCATTAATACATACAGAGCCACTCAACTTATGGCCTACTTTATTTGGGGTGCTTCTGCTGACGCAATGCGTGCTTCGTGCCTTC
The DNA here is from genome assembly GCA_910589415.1 of Malachius bipustulatus. Classification (NCBI taxonomy): domain Eukaryota; kingdom Metazoa; phylum Arthropoda; class Insecta; order Coleoptera; family Melyridae; genus Malachius; species Malachius bipustulatus. The sequence goes on along the minus strand of OU342632.1, from coordinate 44,499,093 downwards.
ATTACACGGAAAAAAAAAGAAGAATGTAGAGGATGTGTTACGTAAAGAAAAAGACGAAAGATCAGAATGTGCTTTATCACTGCATGGTCAGGGCTTCATCGATATCACCAATCCATGCATATTCGGGTAAGTCTGCTAGGAGAGCTTATCGAGAGGAGGTACAAAAATCCCAACGGAGGCCTGGATGCCAGTGAAAAATCACTCTCTCCTACAATCCATAATTGATGTATCAAAAGGTGACAGAACAGAGAATTCGACAATATTCAACATTTGGCTAAAGGGAAAAAGGTTTTCGGGTATATTATTGACAATATGTCGTAATTATATTTTTACATATAATTCAAAAATGTTTTCATATACAGGGTGTGTCATTTAAAAATCGGTACACGGTTAGGTAGTTGCACTCTGTTATGGGACACTTATAATAGGTATTTGCATCTTATTTATTTTTGTTTCCATAGCTTAAACAATACTTAAACTATTTTGAATTTTTTAAATGCAGATGACAGTAGGTAATTAAAGATCGTAATCGAAGAAAGTAATTGAGGAAACATAATTCCTGAAGAAGTACAAGTCAATCTTGAAACTGCATAATATCAATTTAAATGTCAATTAAACACGTTGAACTCGCTTCTGAGAGCTTTCAACAGTTTTAGATCCACTGGATCTTTTCTGGTCATAGTATTATTGCTACCAGCAGATTTTACAGCAGAAGCAATAAAAGGGCGCATGCACTTATTTTATACGACATGCATCTCTCGCTCAAGTAATTCAAATTAATGAAGGGGACCGGTCAACATGAAGCAGTTCTTAAGAAGGTGCAGCGCCAGTCTAGCGTTGACTTGACATCTGCTGAAACAAAAGAAGACAATTGATGACCGCATAGATCACCTCCCGCACCCACCTTCTTAACCTTCCATTCATTAATAATTTCTATCTACATCTATTATGTATATACCTAGTTGTTATCTTTGTTCAACTAAATTCCAGTAGTAGTGAATCAACTACCGTACTAGTATAATATGTTTAGTGGAATTCAGCGAAGAAGTGAGTCACTGCGAATGCGAATAACTTACCGGAATACTTACCTGGACGGTATACGGTACGCACCTGTGTTGCAGTAGACGGTCACTTTTGCAGTCGACCGTCATGTGTGAATACGTGAAAAACCGCAAGTTTTTTTAAGCTCCGTCTACTGCTACTGTGCCGCTTAGACAAGCAAATAATTTAATTACCGTGGTAGTGCTAGTGCTGATTAGGAAATTAACCCTACAATGACAATGAACCATGTATATGATCCCAGAGAAGTTTACTCTATTAATAGTGATATGTGTTACGTGAGTATTATCTTAATTACCTTATGCTGCATTAATTTTTTGTTATGATTACGTTCTCTCTTATAATAAGTACACTACTTAAATGATAATATTTTTTTCAACATTTATTTATTACTTCTGTTGACTAGAAATTTATATTTATTATTTGTTGTAAGTTGTAGTATTTAAGAATTCATCAAACTGTCGCGTATTAGGTACTTTTAAATAAATAACTAATTACAGTTCCTTGAAAGGTAATTTGTTACGTTTAAAATTGATAGGTAGATATTGATATTGTTTAACAGTCATAAAATATTTTTTTTATTAAACTACAATCGTTTATTCCTATCCGTTCTATGTCAGCAAGTAGGTATACAGAGTGGTATACAATTTAAACATCGACTGTTCTTATTAACCAACTGAACCAACTAAACACCAACTGAAAAACCAATCTTATTTTTTCTCCTCACATGATCTAAAAATGCAATAACATAATATAATAGGAGCATTCAATTTAAAAAATATAACTTTTTTTAAGCCACTGTCATATGGGACAACCTGTATAGTCCAAAATAATTTTAAGTTATGGCCATTGTGATCCTGTATACTTGCGAATTTGCAAAAAAAAATTTTGTAATCCATCGTTTCTCCTACAGAGACCGCTTCAAATGAACTGGGACACACGCTGTATATGTAACAAAATAAATTGACATGAGGTTTTACTCAACAAATATTTGCATAATTAAATTAGTAATTTATATAAGTATTGATATTTTTAATTATATTAAAATGTTGAATAAGACCTGCTAAACCGTCCTACTTTTATCAAATATAATAATGACCTATAAACAGTCCGACAGAGAAACCCCGAAGGAGCGTGAATAATGCTAATATTTCTTCGAATATTATTCATGAAATTTCAATCGATCTGTTTAATTGGAATTTTATGTTTTTATTCAAATCGTAATAATTCTAGGTAGATATAACTAATTCGGTTTTACGGTAGACAGGTTTTAAAAGGCAAACAAGAATATAAATTAGATTAGATAAGAAAACTGCATTCTCTTTTGTTGTTTTAAATAAAAATTATTACGGCAGTATATAAAACCAAGGGTAATTTAATTAATTATACCTACACCTTACAATAATTTTGCTCCAATTAAAAGACGTAAGTAAGTAGAGATCTTTTTATTTTAATTTTCATACTAAAATTAAACATAGACAGATAATATGTATAGGTGGGCCTGTGGAATAGTTAATAATAGCATTATTCGACTAGTGTTGTTAGTGTTTAGTAAAACCTTCACCATAATAGTGATGAAACCTTATTGCAGACTACAGTGACGTGACTGAAAGAACTGCTGATGATGAAATTCATGTCTGAACATAAACTGTATTAGAATTTAATTGAGCGTGTGTGTACATGGTCACCGCTTTCAAAACTGGTCATAGGCGAGGATACATTAAAAACAAAAAATGAATTGTAACTTTTTGTAGTTTTTGTTTAAGAATTTTTTGATGAATCTGAGGGGGTTAGCCATATGATGTGCAAAATTTATTTCTCTTCTATTTATACAATTTTCGTTCTCGTAAGGGCGCAGTGGGAAGCAGCAATTTGCAAATTTGTTGTTTTCTATCATTTCCCCTATAGTAAATCTTGAAAGTGTAAGCCTGTAAAGTATATTCAAAAGGGAAATCTTATGCACATACAAGGGAATCCCTACGACACTCTGGGAACGGTGCATGAGCGAAGATATCGATTCACGTTCACTTTGAATCGTTGCAGGTTTTATTCCTCAAAAAACACTCCCCTTGGAATGCTATACCAAAGTAATGTATTTCTACACATGAAAGAAGTCTGAAATAAGATGTAACCAGCTGATAATAGGGATGCATTGTTGAAGCTCGCGGTTATTTCTGCCCGGCCTCGTTCTAGATGGGATCAAACGTCTGGTGGGCAACGTCTTTTGAGCACTTCCCATAAAAATGTCTGTAAAAGAGTCTCAGGTCTCTCTCTCTCTCTCTCTCTCATTCAGGTCAGCTACTTTTCTTCGATGTTCAAGACTATCTAAATTTTTTGTCACTGTCACGTTCCCGAACAAGTGGATGGCTCTTTTCTTTCTGTATGCATGGAGTTAATAAGTAATCTCAGCGCATGATTAGAAGGTGAAATCCAAACGTGTGAACAGTTTTCCAAGGAGTTGAGCCTTTTAAGAGAAGAAGCTGTAAGGTGTATAAAATTTCTTTGTGCGGAACAGTGTTTCAAGTTTTTGAGATAAACTCTTCGCCACACCAGCAACATGATGATGTTAAGACATGTTCGCTCCCAGACTCACCCCAAGCAAACGAAGACATGACGATGGAAGAAGAGAGTGTCCCGCCGCCATCACCATATCAGGCTCCAAAACGTTGAATTTTTTTGAGAAGATGGCCGACTGTGTTATTATGTTATTACCAGCATTAAACTGCACCTGATTTATATCACTCCAAGCTAGAATCTCTGGTAGATTTTTGTAAAGATTGAGACTTCCTGCTCTCTGCGAAAATGTGCGTTTTTGAATTACCTAAGAAAGAGAGTCGGAGATAAAATGTATCCCTGAGGTACCCCGACATTGATAGGAAAGGCCTCAGAAAGAACTCCATCAACGGCCACCCGTAAGGAGCGATCTCCAAGGTAGCTCACAAAGCCATAAGCAGAACTTCTCAGGCATGCCGTAAACCTGCAGTTTTGCCAACAACCCATCATGCCAGACCCAGACATGGTCGAAAGCCTTAGAAATATCAAGCGCAACCACTTTCCATGGTGTTCGACTGAGCTTCTCCACAAAACCGTTACGTAGGTGAGGAGGTCTCCAGTTGAAATCTGTTTGCGGAAGCCGTACTGGCGGTCGCTGATTATATTAGCTTCGTCCAAGGAGCTAATATAATCATAAGGGTACAAAAAAATTGTAAACAAGGGTTATATTATTAGTATGTGTCTGACAAAAACTTTGTATTGTTACTAATGATTAAAACGTTAATTATATTGCTGCTTTTAATCATTTATGAATATGTACATTCTACATCAAGCTATATATGAAAATCAACATTTTCACGCGTGTAGTAATAGCTAATGAAACCTCGACATTTACAATTCAGACTAATCGCGTTTCATATGTTAACATAATAAGCGTTCTTGTAGCCTGATAGCGCTCGAAAACTTGTATAAAGTCGATTCACGTCTTGTCTGCAGCGATTGCGTATTTAGCCACTAAAGCTTATAAGTTTTACGCGTAGTTTTCACCCCCAGAAATTCTGAAAGTTGCTAAAGTAACTTCTAAAAGTATAGTTCAGTACCTGAAAACTCAAGAAATCGATACAATAAAACGTACAGTAAAAATTTTATACGAAGGCGAGAACAGATAACTATGTTATCTACTACTACATAATATCTACTTCCGAATTCACAAATATTTGTTGTCAAATATCAGCAATGTTAGTCGGTGTCTACGTTAAAACAACAACTAATCAGATAAGGCTGATAAGAGTACCTCCGCCGTTCATGGAACATGTAAAAGCTCAGTGGTGGTGCTGGTTAACTCGTATCTTATTTATTTGAAAAATCTGTTTACTTTTCATTTAAAATATTTAGTATTATGTGACATGTCACTGATGTACCTAATTTCAAATCTGATATGATGGTATACAGTTAAAAATCTCGCAAGACAAGCAGTTTACGCCTAGCCTCTCGCCTTCAAATAAAAATTGGACAGTACACTTCTTTATTTAAAAAATCCACAAGTAAATTATATTGCCCTTGCAATTATTATTATTTTGAAAATTATAATTCCCTATTAAACAAATTAAAGCTGATGATCTTTCACTTATATAGTCGTAGGGAAAATGTCGTCTTTTTCTCGACTCGCGGAGAGGTATTTTATTACTTTAACTATTTTTTTACACTCTATTTTTAACAATGAAGTAATTTTTTAACAGTATACGTTATATTCTTCAAAGAACGGAGAATGATGGCTATTATTCACGGGGACGAAAATTGCACCGTAGGCTATTGTAGTTACGTCTTTATTGTATATGTATAGGTGTGATTCGTTTGAGAAAATAACACCTTTTACGTTCATCAATTTACCTACTCACGCACGTTTTAAAAAAATCACAAAGCATCAAGAGTTCAATAATTATTATTTTAAAAAGCTTATACATACTCCAATTTGTTTCTAGCACGCTAGAAAATGTAGAAAGGCAATAACTGGTTTTTTTTTAGTAGGTATTTACTTTGTTTTTTTTTGCTCTCGTTTTATTTTAATCAGATAAAACTGACACACTTTACAAAAATCAAATCGAAGGCTGGCTTAAACACTCTCATAAATATCTGGAAAAATAGGTTTCCGCCTTGATTTTCCGCCACAATTTTTTTTTTCAATTAGAAGTAACATTTTTTTGTTAATAAAGGTTGAATAATGCAGTTGTAGTTGTATCAGTAGTTGAAAAATGATCATTTTAAAAAGCGTACTCTAATTTGTAACTAACACTCTGATAAACGAAGGTAACATCGGTCATAACTATGTGACATGGGCGCTCTACTATGGTAATTATGGCTTCAAGATTTAGCTTATACAGGGTACTCATTTTATTTGGAGACATTCAAATATATCAAAAACTACGCATCGGATCAAAAAATGTAGGTATGTCATAAAAGTTGTTTATCTGGAAGGGGGACATCGAATAATACTAAACTTGATCAATCTACCCCCACCCCCTATAGGGGTGAAGGGCAGAGCTTTATAATCTTAAATAAGAACCCACGTTTTTTTATTGCAGATTTGGATTTTACGTGTGTACGTAGGAAATTACTTCCCCCCTCCATGCAGGTGGGGCGGAGGTAAATTTGAAATTTTGGTTAGGAACCCTTTTTTTATTGCAGATTCGGGTTTTGAGTTCAAAAATAAGAAGGACTTGTCTGCAATAAAACTGAACGAAAAAGATCCACGAATCGAGAAAATAAAATAAAATACGAATCTTCAATAAAAGAAGGGTTTTTGCCCAAAATTTTGAATATACGCTTCGTCCCACCTACATGGAGGGAGTTGGGGCCAGCAACGTGTTCCTACGTGTTTTACCCCGTAATATCCTAATCCGCAATAAAAAACGTGGGTTCTCATTGAAGATTTCAAAGTTGCTGCTCCCTAGGTTGGTGGAGTTTGATATCATTGGATGTCCCTTTTCCAGGCGAACAAATTTCATTAGCTATTTTTTGATCTGGTGCTTAGTTTTGGATATATTTCCATGTCTCCAGATAAACCGAGCACTCTGTATATACCTATATAGCCACACACAAGTTTAAAGTATGTAAATAGACGAACACAACAACCAAGGCGAGACTAGGATTCGAACCCAGGCGGTGGCAACGATTAGTAGTCTGCACTCTAACCCACTGAGATACCGCCCACTACTTTTTTTCTGATTACTACTTTTTTATTTTCTGATAATAATTTGGTCGTAGGGGTTAAAAGAAGAAACAAAAATCCAATGAAAATGGTCCCTATTAAATATTTCTGATTTATGTATTATGGTATAAATTATTCTGATACCTATACAATCTGGTACAAATTGTGCAGGTGCACAGTATGTTTTGGATCTGTCTCTCACATTTATAAACTGGTTTGCCGCAGACTCCGACCATGATACCATAACTCTATAATTTCAAGACAGTCCTTGGCTATAGTTTTGTAGAAGTTGTACCATCCTTCTGAGTAACGTTTGTCATCAAACATAAATTTTTTCGACGGTTACTCAGATCAGATGGAATCTTGCTTTGATCAGGTATGCTGCAGTTAATCCTTATTGAGAACGGCACGAAACAATGGAGTCTGAAATGGCTGTGTTTTAATTGGTATAACCAAAATAGAATTCTAATGAAACTATTTTGAAACAATGGGTTATAAAAACGCCGATACAAAAACTATAGGATCATTCTACATACTTATAAACAGTTACCAGGAGATTGAAGAAATGCATTTAAAATTCCGAGAGTGAAAAAAAAAGTCACACCAATTATTATAAATACAGCACAATTATTTTACAGCGTATTAATTCTGGTCAAAAATAAACTCTTTAATAATAAAAACAATAATTATCATTACCGAGTACTGTCAATATAGGTTGTGTCATTATTACGGGAAAGTTTTTCATTATTAAGGGAACGGGATTGGCCAAGGCCGTCCATGATGCCGAAATGAACCATATATTTTTGTAAAATGGGAGGCCAAATTACAGTTTGTAATATTATTCTGCTCAATACAAGGTGCATCATTCTTGCAGGGCTGCCTCCAACTTAATTTTTAATGGCATGCTCCATATCGTATAGACATCGTTACATATTTGAAATTTCATTCTTGAGCCTTTATAAATCTGCTTAGTTTTTGCATATCGCTTTCGCATTCAACCAGTAGGTACTGTAAAGAGCAGTTTTTAGCTAGAAATTCTTTCAAGAAAGATGGATTTCGCTGAAATTTTCACAGTAAGTAGGGTTAGGGAATACCCAAGAAGCAAAATCTAACCTATGCCGTGGTGTGCTTTTTCGCTGGGGGTGAATACCACAACAACTAACAAAAAAAATCAAGTAATCTACAGAAGGATGGATTTTCAGCTAAAAATGACATATAGAAGTTTTTCGAAAAACCAATACTGTTTTAGATATTCGTGATCTAAAATGTCAATTTTTTTTACATATCCACGTTTTTTGACGATTTTCGACATATAATTCATAAACTGACTATTGATTTTATCAAAAACTCTAATAATTAAAATTTTAGGTTGTGAAAAACGAAATAATTTCGTTTCTTATTATTTAATGTAGACCCAATACAAACAAAGTTATAGCTCATTGAAGGTAGGCATCATTTGTTTAACGAAAAATTTAAAGATTTCAACATGAATTACGAAAAAACGGTACGTTTTACGATAAAAAAGCTTTTGCTCTTTTTTAAGTATATCAAAAAACCTTCAAAATGTTTTTTTAACTCCTCTAGCAAAGAAACTAACGGTGTTATAGCGAAAATAAAGTTGGTTTCTATTTTTTTACGAGAAAAATCAATTATGAAACCCTTCTCATTACTATACTCTAATTGGAATGAAATGTTACAAATGTACAAATTACTTGATCTTTTAACGTTATAAATATGATCGGAAAGTTTGACCTAGGTATTTAAAATGCTTACTTTCGAAAAAACATATCATCAAAATGAACTAGGTATTTTTGAAATGTATTTAAAGAAAATGACTTTTTCCAAAAATAACTCAAAAAATAAACCATATAGTTACTTAAAAGTTGCTAGAGTACAAAAAGTCGGCATTTTCATTCCAAAAAAAAAATTTTTTACTGTAGCTTAAAAATTCTTCGAGATATGGCTTTGTAAAAGTTAACATTGGTACGAAATCAGTACCGCTCTCGAGCCCTTTCAGCGTTGACCTTTATAAAATCAAGGGATTGAGAAATATGAAACTTACATGAGCTTATAGGCGATGAAATTCTCTACAAAATCCTTTTTTATCTCTCTAGTCCAAAATGCAACCGAGAAAACTTAAAAAACCAAACACATTTTCTTTTCGGAGCAGATAGATTTTGTAGCAGAAAATGCGTATATTGAGCAAGCCGAAGCCATATTGTGTCCGTTTATGAAAGAAGAAGCACGTGTTTTGTGGTATCTCGAAATATTTATTGTTTGTGTACATTTTCTTCCCTAATAATCTAATTGGTAAGTTCGATGATTATTGTTTAAATTTAAAATTACACTGTTGACTTTAATTTAAAATTGGCAGAAATAAAGAAGGTGATTTTAAAAAACATACAAGGATTTAACATTATACTTTTTCCTCCCTTCTTCCTGGTGAGGGGTGCTTTTTAAGGGATAAGAGATAATGAAAGTAGATAGGGCGACACCTGGGCAGATTGGATTTCCCTAGATCTAGGGAAAAATGGCAGTCTAGGGAAATTTTACCTGAACTGACCTGGCCTCATGCAGAGCCGACGGGACCTGACCGGACCACATGCAGAGCCGGCGGGGTCTGACCCGGCCTCACGATAGCAATAAATCTGTCAATTTAATAGCTTGTTTATGTAAATTAGGGTCATTAATCATATACGGAAAGCAATACTAATGAGTTCTTTTGTTATCGGGGGTCATTAATCACGCCCACCTGTCACTCCTTTGTTCGGCGGCCCTTTGTCGGTGTTCCTTTGTGTGAAATACAATAGAATTAATTATGTTGTTATTTATAACCCTCACGTGTCACTGAATATAAATTGTATAATTAAAAAAACCTAATCCCTTAATGTCATCTTAATTGTTATTTATTATACCTATTATGACCCCACGGAGATAGCGGCGGTACCTATGAGGTGCACACGTGCACCATTAATCATATCCGGAATGCAATAAACCTATCAAGTTAATTGTTATTTATGTACATACCTGCATCAGAAACAGATAAGATCTCAGAGTGTTCAACGGAAACCAAGCTTCGACACGTCAGAAAACAGCGCACCTGCACCCTGTCCTTTGTTCGGAAACACAATAGACTAATGAGTTCTTAGAAATCGGGGGTCATTAATCACGCCCACCTGTCACTCCTTTGTTCGGAGGCCCTTTGTCGGCGGTCCTATGTCTGGAACACAATAAAGCTGCCGGTCATTGCTATGGGAACACAAAAGAGGAGTCAAGTTAATACATCCAATTCTACAAGCTTCGACGCGTCTGAAAGGGACCACCAACATTGAAAACCGTTATTATGTTAATACATAGGTCCGTCGCACCCACCAGCATCGAAAACCGGTATTCACTACGAAGACCTACCTGCATACCTACCCACACACCTAGCCAACTACTACCTGCACCGAAAACCGGTATTATATGACTCACCACGGAGACAACAACCATCGACACGTCTGAAATTGAATTATATGAAGAGTTGGGAGCGAGGTCTACTACATGAAGAACCAATCAGAATAAAGATAATCGAGGGGTGGGGGTAGAATATCGGGTGTATGATGAAGGGGAGGGGGTAACTACACTACTTGATGGACCAATCAGAATAAAGATAATCGAGGGGTGGGGGTAGAATATCAGGTGTATGATGTAGGGGAGGGGGTAACTACTGAATATAAGTACCCAGATATGCAGCGTTACTACCATATAGTCTTCTGATTGAGTGCGCGAAGATACTTCTCAAGAGGTTGAAATTTGTGAAAAGATGGCTTTCTCTATTGTCGACGAATACACCAAGACAAACCAACGATACAAGTTGAAACAGCACATAGTTGAGATTATACTGAACCCTCTGAAACGAGAGGTAGTCAATCCAGAGAAATGGCTCCAAGACGGGCTTCGGGGTGTGTTCAATTATATTGTGGAAAATGTGAACCCCGAGGACAAAGTAGGAATGACGTTCACAGCCGATGAGTTTAACGGGGATTTCCACATACCGTTCAAACAAGTGGTGAATTTACGGTTCGAGGAACTTTGGAAGAGACTCCACATATTATATCAGAGTAATAAGGCCGGGGTACAGGGTGATACCTTCAAAATTATTACAACCAGTTTCACCCCGTATAAGGGTTCAGGGCGAAACACACAGGTTTCGTTGACATTTGCCGAGAATTGTGCCAAGAGAAAGGGGATAGTTAACATCAACAATAAGGATAATTTGTGCTTGGTGCGTGCACTGGTGGTCGCTATGGCATACCTCCAGAACGTGCCATATCTGAAGCAGCTGCGGCAAAATATAGGAAAGAGACAGGACGAGGAAGTACAGAAATTAATACAAGCATCGGGGATTACCGTACCACTGGAAGGAGCAGGTGTTGAAGAACTACAGTTATTTCAACGATATCTGAAGGAATACAAGATTGTCGTGTATTCTTACGGAACAAAAGGAAGAGATGTGTTATTCGAAGGACCTGAAAACCCACTCAGAATCAATCTTATTCATCATAACAACCACTATAACGTTATAACAAGTCTGACTTCCGCGTTCTGTTGTGGTTATTATTGTCAAGACTGCAATGTTCCTTATGACCACAAGGAAAAACATAGATGCAGAGCTCAATGCCCCTGCTGTACTCGCCAGCCTCCGTGCCCAAAGATAGGTAATGAGATAAGCTGTGAACACTGTAGTCGGCGATTCAGAGGGCAACAATGCTACGATAATCACAAAGTATCTGGAAAGAACGGTAAATCACTATGCGACAATGTAAAAAGATGTGAAGAATGCCTAAAATCGATCAAAGCAGGGCGCCAACATTATTGTGGGGAGTTTTTCTGTAAAGTTTGTAAAAAACACATGCCCTCAAACCATCTGTGCTACATACAAAAAGACACAGGGAAGCCCAAGCTTGATGATACGTTATTCGTATTCTATGATCTGGAAACCAGACAAGATCAAGTCAACGCCCTAGGAGAGAACGTTCATGCACCCGTGCTATGTGTATTCCAGCAGCGATGCAGCGAATGTTTTAGCTCCTACGGAGATAACGAGTGCGAGAAATGCGGTATTCGGCAACATATCCTGCAAGGCGAGAATGCTGTTGAGCTCTTTTTCAACTACCTATGGAGTCTGAAAATTTTTAAAAGTATCGTTGTTGTGGCTCACAATGGAGGCTCGTTCGATCATCACTTTATATTTAGACACGTGCTGGAGAAAACAGATCTGAAGCCTGAAATAATTAAACGTGGAAGCAAATTACTTATGCTGACGGCAGGGAAGCTCAAATTTATCGATTCGATCAATTATTTCCCTATGAAACTATCAGCCCTACCGAAGGCATTCGATTTGAAAGAGTTGAAGAAAGGTTACTTCCCGCACCTGTTTAATACCAAGGCTAACGAAGACTACGCCGGTGCAATACCCGACGCCAAATATTACTCTCCAGACACCATGAAGCCGGCCGATCGCAGCGAGTTCATGGAGTGGTACGAACAGCAGAAAGGTAAATACTTCGACATGTCACGGGAAATAGTCAACTATTGCGTGTCGGATGTCGATATTCTCACGAACGCGTGCATCAAGTTCCACAAGATGATGATGGAGCAGGGAAACGTCTCGCCATTCACCGAGGCAATTACTATACCAGGAGCCTGCAACAAGCTATTCAGACGTGGTTTTCTGAAACCGAACACAATCGGCGTTTTACCTAAGAACGGGTTCAGGAATGCAGACACACAATCTAAGATCGCTCTACAGTGGTTAATTTACGAAGAGGAGCAGAGGGGCCTTGTAATACGACACGCCGGACGCCAGAGAGAGGTCAATATATACGGTGTAAAAGTGGATGGCTTCTGTGATGGGCAGGTGTTTGAATTTCACGGTTGCTATTTCCATGGGTGCCCCACGTGCTTCCCTGTTAATCGAGAGAAACCTAGTCACGAAGACCCCACAGATACTATGGAAGCAAGATATGAAAGGACAACGAAAAAGACAGAGAGACTAAGACAGAAAGGGATAGAAGTTGTGGAGATCTGGGAGCACGAGTTCAGGCAGTTGTTGGACAACGATAAAAATCTCAAAGACAGATTGGATAATCATCCTATGCTTAGGAGTCTACCACTGAACCCTCGTGACGCATTCTACGGTGGAAGGACTGGTTGCACCAAGAGTCACTATTGTGTTAAGGAGGGGGAGAAGATCAAATACGTCGACGTGTGCTCCCTTTATCCGTGGGTGTGCAAGTACGGCAAGTTCCCTGTGGGACACCCAAAAGTTCTCATAGGTGAGGAGCCCAAGGAGGGACTTATTAAATGCAAGATACTGCCGCCTACAGACCTCTATCATCCCGTTCTTCCGATGAAGGCAAACGACAAGTTAATGTTCGCTCTCTGCCATACATGCACAATGGAGCTCAATCAGAGCGACTGCAACCATACAGACGATGAAAGAGCATTGACAGGTACGTGGGTCATAGATGAAGTCCGGAAGGCCGTGGAGTGTGGCTACAAGGTGCTTGAAGTGTATGAGGGATGGGAGTATGACACCACACAGTATGATGGGAATTCAGGAGGCTTGTTTACTGAGTTTATGGACAAATTCATCAGAATAAAGCAACAGGCCTCCGGTTGGCCTGCGGAGTGCATCACCGAAGAGCAGAAAAACGCATACATAGCGGACTTCATGAAGAGTGAAGGTATTCAGATGGAGCAGGGGGAAATTGTAAAGAACGCAGGACTCAGATCGCTGGCTAAATTAATCCTCAACAGCTTCTGGGGAAAACTAGGACAGCGCGAAAATCAACCTAGATGTGTGATCGTACGTCAACCTCATGAGCTGTATGATTTGGTCAGTAATCCAGCTATAGATGTCACCCATATGTCAATTATTAACGAGACAGTGCTTCTGGTTAGCTACACCCTTAAAGACGAAGCGGCAGATATAATTCCAAGCGTTAATGTGGCGATTGCGGCATATGTGACAGCTCAGGCTCGACTCAAGTTGTACTCGTATCTGGAGAGGCTCGGCGAGAGAGTACTATATTACGACACAGGTAATTATCGATTTTTTTTTCAATTCCCCGCTGTATTCTCTAATATGATATATAAATTTAGCATTTGAGTTTAATAGGATATTTCAGAACATGTTTCTTCTTTTTTGTTTCAGACTCCGTTATTTATGTCTCCAGAACAGGTGAATGGGATGTACCTACGGGGTCGTCGCTGGGTGAAATGACAGACGAACTGGAAGAATATGGCCAGGGGGGATATATAGAAGAATTTACCTCTGCTGGCCCAAAGAATTACAGTTTTAGAGTTGTCTGTCCTACCACAGGGTTTCGAAAAGAAATATGCAAGGTTAAGGGTTTTAACCTCAATTACCGCACTTCACAGCTAATCAACCCCCACAGCATGAAGAAAATGGTATGTGGCCCCAGCGAGCCGATCCTGATCGAAAACGATCAGATACGGAGAACAAATACCCATGAAATAGTAACTAAGAATGAAAAGAAACTTTATAGACACTGCTTGGAGAAGCGAAAATTTACTGCTGACCATGACTCAACGCCGTATGGTTATAAAAAACCTCGAAATTAATAATTTTTTTTGTATCCAGCCCCATATCCATACGACCATAATAAATGCAATGAGATTTATTTTAAGACAATTTGTAAAATATTAATGTACATATTACATAATTAGGACAGTTAAGTACTTGTATTATAAAGATAATGAATGGTTGTTTAATATTAATGTAAAATATTCATATTTTAAATGTATGTATTTCTTTTGTTATAATTCTTACGCTTCTACTACTCTGAAAATAAATTTTTTAAACGATTTTTATTTTTTTTATATCAATCCATACTCATTCCTGAAGCAGTCGCCTCCGAAGTAGACAAGTTTCAACTCGTCTGAAATTAAAGAGTTTCAGCACAAGTAGGTATCATCTTTTATTTAATAATAATACAGCTAAGTCTCATATATATCTAAGATAACCGTCTTGTAAGACAGGCAGCTGGGATACCCAGCGAGGCAATTCCAAACATGACAGGTCTATTACACCCACCATAATTAACGACCCCAGACGGTAGTGGCGACCACCCTGTATATCGTTCACTCGGTGCTTTGTATGGAATACAATAGAGCTGCACACCTGCATCCGGTCTTTTTTTGTATGGAATACAATAGGGTTAATTAAGCAGAGGCACGTCGACTTGTCGGCAGCCGCACACCTGCATCCTATTGCATAGCTGCTCAGCTCGGACCAAGTCAAATCTGATTGTTATCAAGTCTCGGATATCGAGGGTCAATGCTTGTTCTTCTCCTATCACATCTGACCATTGCCTCGCAGTTAGGCTCTGACCAAATCTCATCGAGTCTGACTGTAGCGTCGCGCATCGGACTGGTCAACGTCTGATCGTCTCTTATCGGATCTGGCTGACGGTGCGGACCTGATCAGGGTATCCGGGCTTGGTTCTCCCCCATATACTTATCGATTTTGGTTGACTATCACATCTCGGATCTGACAGGGTACCTATGGCTCTATGGCTTGGTCATATCCGTAGGACGAGGGTAGGTAGGTAGCGGAAACCTGGTAGCTGAAACGCGATGTATGGCATGGACTGCTAGCTGAAACATAAGTGTAGATAAAATGACAGTTATAACATTCTGTAAGATAACAATTATTAAGACTGTATGATTAGGTGGCAGTTGGCCAAAAATGACAACAAGGCACTCGATAAGAAGTGTGCAGGCTTATACCCATGTTATCAAGATGCTAACAGGGAAACGTACGATTATTACCCTCAGCAACTTGAACAACGTTGCCACATTGACAAAACCGGTGGGCGATGGCGGATTAACGGCTGGTCATATCTTATCGGATCCGGCTTACGGCGTCGAGTATTGCTATCATGTGGCCGGGTCAGAGCCTGTCGGCTCTGCCTGACCCCCGGTCAGATCGGATAAAATATTACAGAGCCCCCCCCGGTCAGCTAGATTAAATATTACAGACCCCCGGTCAGCTCGGATAAAATATTACAGAGCCCCGGTCAGCTAGATTAAATATTACAGACCCCAGGTCAGCTCGGATAAAATACGTGCCGCTAGCGCGGCCCACTAATAGCCGCCGGCGGCCATTGGTGGGGCGCTAACGGCACGTATTTTATCCGAGCTGACCTGGGGTCTGTAATATTTAATCTAGCTGACCGGGGCTCTGTAATATTTTATCCGAGCTGACCGGGGGTCTGTAATATTTAATCTAGCTGACCGGGGGGCTCTGTAATATTTTATCCGATCTGACCGGGGGTCAGGCAGAGCCGACAGGCTCTGACCCGGCCACATGATAGCAATACTCGACGCCGTAAGCCGGATCCGATAAGATATGACCAGCCGTTAATCCGCCATCGCCCACCGGTTTTGTCAATGTGGCAACGTTGTTCAAGTTGCTGAGGGTAATAATCGTACGTTTCCCTGTTAGCATCTTGATAACATGGGTATAAGCCTGCACACTTCTTATCGAGTGCCTTGTTGTCATTTTTGGCCAACTGCCACCTAATCATACAGTCTTAATAATTGTTATCTTACAGAATGTTATAACTGTCATTTTATCTACACTTATGTTTCAGCTAGCAGTCCATGCCATACATCGCGTTTCAGCTACCAGGTTTCCGCTACCTACCTACCCTCGTCCTACGGATATGACCAAGCCATAGAGCCATAGGTACCCTGTCAGATCCGAGATGTGATAGTCAACCAAAATCGATAAGTATATGGGGGAGAACCAAGCCCGGATACCCTGATCAGGTCCGCACCGTCAGCCAGATCCGATAAGAGACGATCAGACGTTGACCAGTCCGATGCGCGACGCTACAGTCAGACTCGATGAGATTTGGTCAGAGCCTAACTGCGAGGCAATGGTCAGATGTGATAGGAGAAGAACAAGCATTGACCCTCGATATCCGAGACTTGATAACAATCAGATTTGACTTGGTCCGAGCTGAGCAGCTATGCAATAGGATGCAGGTGTGCGGCTGCCGACAAGTCGACGTGCCTCTGCTTAATTAACCCTATTGTATTCCATACAAAAAAAGACCGGATGCAGGTGTGCAGCTCTATTGTATTCCATACAAAGCACCGAGTGAACGATATACAGGGTGGTCGCCACTACCGTCTGGGGTCGTTAATTATGGTGGGTGTAATAGACCTGTCATGTTTGGAATTGCCTCGCTGGGTATCCCAGCTGCCTGTCTTACAAGACGGTTATCTTAGATATATATGAGACTTAGCTGTATTATTATTAAATAAAAGATGATACCTACTTGTGCTGAAACTCTTTAATTTCAGACGAGTTGAAACTTGTCTACTTCGGAGGCGACTGCTTCAGGAATGAGTATGGATTGATATAAAAAAAATAAAAATCGTTTAAAAAATTTATTTTCAGAGTAGTAGAAGCGTAAGAATTATAACAAAAGAAATACATACATTTAAAATATGAATATTTTACATTAATATTAAACAACCATTCATTATCTTTATAATACAAGTACTTAACTGTCCTAATTATGTAATATGTACATTAATATTTTACAAATTGTCTTAAAATAAATCTCATTGCATTTATTATGGTCGTATGGATATGGGGCTGGATACAAAAAAAATTATTAATTTCGAGGTTTTTTATAACCATACGGCGTTGAGTCATGGTCAGCAGTAAATTTTCGCTTCTCCAAGCAGTGTCTATAAAGTTTCTTTTCATTCTTAGTTACTATTTCATGGGTATTTGTTCTCCGTATCTGATCGTTTTCGATCAGGATCGGCTCGCTGGGGCCACATACCATTTTCTTCATGCTGTGGGGGTTGATTAGCTGTGAAGTGCGGTAATTGAGGTTAAAACCCTTAACCTTGCATATTTCTTTTCGAAACCCTGTGGTAGGACAGACAACTCTAAAACTGTAATTCTTTGGGCCAGCAGAGGTAAATTCTTCTATATATCCCCCCTGGCCATATTCTTCCAGTTCGTCTGTCATTTCACCCAGCGACGACCCCGTAGGTACATCCCATTCACCTGTTCTGGAGACATAAATAACGGAGTCTGAAACAAAAAAGAAGAAACATGTTCTGAAATATCCTATTAAACTCAAATGCTAAATTTATATATCATATTAGAGAATACAGCGGGGAATTGAAAAAAAAATCGATAATTACCTGTGTCGTAATATAGTACTCTCTCGCCGAGCCTCTCCAGATACGAGTACAACTTGAGTCGAGCCTGAGCTGTCACATATGCCGCAATCGCCACATTAACGCTTGGAATTATATCTGCCGCTTCGTCTTTAAGGGTGTAGCTAACCAGAAGCACTGTCTCGTTAATAATTGACATATGGGTGACATCTATAGCTGGATTACTGACCAAATCATACAGCTCATGAGGTTGACGTACGATCACACATCTAGGTTGATTTTCGCGCTGTCCTAGTTTTCCCCAGAAGCTGTTGAGGATTAATTTAGCCAGCGATCTGAGTCCTGCGTTCTTTACAATTTCCCCCTGCTCCATCTGAATACCTTCACTCTTCATGAAGTCCGCTATGTATGCGTTTTTCTGCTCTTCGGTGATGCACTCCGCAGGCCAACCGGAGGCCTGTTGCTTTATTCTGATGAATTTGTCCATAAACTCAGTAAACAAGCCTCCTGAATTCCCATCATACTGTGTGGTGTCATACTCCCATCCCTCATACACTTCAAGCACCTTGTAGCCACACTCCACGGCCTTCCGGACTTCATCTATGACCCACGTACCTGTCAATGCTCTTTCATCGTCTGTATGGTTGCAGTCGCTCTGATTGAGCTCCATTGTGCATGTATGGCAGAGAGCGAACATTAACTTGTCGTTTGCCTTCATCGGAAGAACGGGGTGATAGAGGTCTGTAGGCGGCAGTATCTTGCATTTAATAAGTCCCTCCTTGGGCTCCTCACCTATGAGAACTTTTGGGTGTCCCACAGGGAACTTGCCGTACTTGCACACCCACGGATAAAGGGAGCACACGTCGACGTATTTGATCTTCTCCCCCTCCTTAACACAATAGTGACTCTTGGTGCAACCAGTCCTTCCACCGTAGAATGCGTCACGAGGGTTCAGTGGTAGACTCCTAAGCATAGGATGATTATCCAATCTGTCTTTGAGATTTTTATCGTTGTCCAACAACTGCCTGAACTCGTGCTCCCAGATCTCCACAACTTCTATCCCTTTCTGTCTTAGTCTCTCTGTCTTTTTCGTTGTCCTTTCATATCTTGCTTCCATAGTATCTGTGGGGTCTTCGTGACTAGGTTTCTCTCGATTAACAGGGAAGCACGTGGGGCACCCATGGAAATAGCAACCGTGAAATTCAAACACCTGCCCATCACAGAAGCCATCCACTTTTACACCGTATATATTGACCT
This sequence comes from Malachius bipustulatus, assembly GCA_910589415.1. NCBI lineage: Eukaryota > Metazoa > Arthropoda > Insecta > Coleoptera > Melyridae > Malachius > Malachius bipustulatus. The sequence continues at coordinate 44,479,856 of OU342632.1, read as the reverse complement.
CTCTCTGGCGTCCGGCGTGTCGTATTACAAGGCCCCTCTGCTCCTCTTCGTAAATTAACCACTGTAGAGCGATCTTAGATTGTGTGTCTGCATTCCTGAACCCGTTCTTAGGTAAAACGCCGATTGTGTTCGGTTTCAGAAAACCACGTCTGAATAGCTTGTTGCAGGCTCCTGGTATAGTAATTGCCTCGGTGAATGGCGAGACGTTTCCCTGCTCCATCATCATCTTGTGGAACTTGATGCACGCGTTCGTGAGAATATCGACATCCGACACGCAATAGTTGACTATTTCCCGTGACATGTCGAAGTATTTACCTTTCTGCTGTTCGTACCACTCCATGAACTCGCTGCGATCGGCCGGCTTCATGGTGTCTGGAGAGTAATATTTGGCGTCGGGTATTGCACCGGCGTAGTCTTCGTTAGCCTTGGTATTAAACAGGTGCGGGAAGTAACCTTTCTTCAACTCTTTCAAATCGAATGCCTTCGGTAGGGCTGATAGTTTCATAGGGAAATAATTGATCGAATCGATAAATTTGAGCTTCCCTGCCGTCAGCATAAGTAATTTGCTTCCACGTTTAATTATTTCAGGCTTCAGATCTGTTTTCTCCAGCACGTGTCTAAATATAAAGTGATGATCGAACGAGCCTCCATTGTGAGCCACAACAACGATACTTTTAAAAATTTTCAGACTCCATAGGTAGTTGAAAAAGAGCTCAACAGCATTCTCGCCTTGCAGGATATGTTGCCGAATACCGCATTTCTCGCACTCGTTATCTCCGTAGGAGCTAAAACATTCGCTGCATCGCTGCTGGAATACACATAGCACGGGTGCATGAACGTTCTCTCCTAGGGCGTTGACTTGATCTTGTCTGGTTTCCAGATCATAGAATACGAATAACGTATCATCAAGCTTGGGCTTCCCTGTGTCTTTTTGTATGTAGCACAGATGGTTTGAGGGCATGTGTTTTTTACAAACTTTACAGAAAAACTCCCCACAATAATGTTGGCGCCCTGCTTTGATCGATTTTAGGCATTCTTCACATCTTTTTACATTGTCGCATAGTGATTTACCGTTCTTTCCAGATACTTTGTGATTATCGTAGCATTGTTGCCCTCTGAATCGCCGACTACAGTGTTCACAGCTTATCTCATTACCTATCTTTGGGCACGGAGGCTGGCGAGTACAGCAGGGGCATTGAGCTCTGCATCTATGTTTTTCCTTGTGGTCATAAGGAACATTGCAGTCTTGACAATAATAACCACAACAGAACGCGGAAGTCAGACTTGTTATAACGTTATAGTGGTTGTTATGATGAATAAGATTGATTCTGAGTGGGTTTTCAGGTCCTTCGAATAACACATCTCTTCCTTTTGTTCCGTAAGAATACACGACAATCTTGTATTCCTTCAGATATCGTTGAAATAACTGTAGTTCTTCAACACCTGCTCCTTCCAGTGGTACGGTAATCCCCGATGCTTGTATTAATTTCTGTACTTCCTCGTCCTGTCTCTTTCCTATATTTTGCCGCAGCTGCTTCAGATATGGCACGTTCTGGAGGTATGCCATAGCGACCACCAGTGCACGCACCAAGCACAAATTATCCTTATTGTTGATGTTAACTATCCCCTTTCTCTTGGCACAATTCTCGGCAAATGTCAACGAAACCTGTGTGTTTCGCCCTGAACCCTTATACGGGGTGAAACTGGTTGTAATAATTTTGAAGGTATCACCCTGTACCCCGGCCTTATTACTCTGATATAATATGTGGAGTCTCTTCCAAAGTTCCTCGAACCGTAAATTCACCACTTGTTTGAACGGTATGTGGAAATCCCCGTTAAACTCATCGGCTGTGAACGTCATTCCTACTTTGTCCTCGGGGTTCACATTTTCCACAATATAATTGAACACACCCCGAAGCCCGTCTTGGAGCCATTTCTCTGGATTGACTACCTCTCGTTTCAGAGGGTTCAGTATAATCTCAACTATGTGCTGTTTCAACTTGTATCGTTGGTTTGTCTTGGTGTATTCGTCGACAATAGAGAAAGCCATCTTTTCACAAATTTCAACCTCTTGAGAAGTATCTTCGCGCACTCAATCAGAAGACTATATGGTAGTAACGCTGCATATCTGGGTACTTATATTCAGTAGTTACCCCCTCCCCTACATCATACACCTGATATTCTACCCCCACCCCTCGATTATCTTTATTCTGATTGGTCCATCAAGTAGTGTAGTTACCCCCTCCCCTTCATCATACACCCGATATTCTACCCCCACCCCTCGATTATCTTTATTCTGATTGGTTCTTCATGTAGTAGACCTCGCTCCCAACTCTTCATATAATTCAATTTCAGACGTGTCGATGGTTGTTGTCTCCGTGGTGAGTCATATAATACCGGTTTTCGGTGCAGGTAGTAGTTGGCTAGGTGTGTGGGTAGGTATGCAGGTAGGTCTTCGTAGTGAATACCGGTTTTCGATGCTGGTGGGTGCGACGGACCTATGTATTAACATAATAACGGTTTTCAATGTTGGTGGTCCCTTTCAGACGCGTCGAAGCTTGTAGAATTGGATGTATTAACTTGACTCCTCTTTTGTGTTCCCATAGCAATGACCGGCAGCTTTATTGTGTTCCAGACATAGGACCGCCGACAAAGGGCCTCCGAACAAAGGAGTGACAGGTGGGCGTGATTAATGACCCCCGATTTCTAAGAACTCATTAGTCTATTGTGTTTCCGAACAAAGGACAGGGTGCAGGTGCGCTGTTTTCTGACGTGTCGAAGCTTGGTTTCCGTTGAACACTCTGAGATCTTATCTGTTTCTGATGCAGGTATGTACATAAATAACAATTAACTTGATAGGTTTATTGCATTCCGGATATGATTAATGGTGCACGTGTGCACCTCATAGGTACCGCCGCTATCTCCGTGGGGTCATAATAGGTATAATAAATAACAATTAAGATGACATTAAGGGATTAGGTTTTTTTAATTATACAATTTATATTCAGTGACACGTGAGGGTTATAAATAACAACATAATTAATTCTATTGTATTTCACACAAAGGAACACCGACAAAGGGCCGCCGAACAAAGGAGTGACAGGTGGGCGTGATTAATGACCCCCGATAACAAAAGAACTCATTAGTATTGCTTTCCGTATATGATTAATGACCCTAATTTACATAAACAAGCTATTAAATTGACAGATTTATTGCTATCGTGAGGCCGGGTCAGACCCCGCCGGCTCTGCATGTGGTCCGGTCAGGTCCCGTCGGCTCTGCATGAGGCCAGGTCAGTTCAGGTAAAATTTCCCTAGACTGCCATTTTTCCCTAGATCTAGGGAAATCCAATCTGCCCAGGTGGCCCCCTATCTACTAATGAACTCAAAAAAATTACTAACTGGTTCTAATGAAGCATCATATTAAAAAAAGTTTTTTGGATATTTTTTATATTTTAATGTAATATGGGTGGTTTTTAGGGGATGAAAACTAATTTTAACACTTCCCATAAGATGTCTCTGATTTAAATATAATAATTTATCTAAACAAGAAATAAAAAAATATATAAAAAAATGGTTTTTTTTCAATTTTATGTCAAAAGGGGTGTTTTAAAAGGATGTAAGGAATAAAATAGGGGTTGAAAAATCACAAAAAAAAAAACTATATAAGTATCAATAATCAAAAGCTTTATACATTTGTTCATTCGTTAAATGCCTAAATTTGTGAATTTACTAATTTTTGTCAATTAGCGGTAGTTTTCACCCCTAAGAGTCAAAAGCACACATCAGCATAAGGTGAATTTTGAAATGGATGGTAGTTAGAACTTAATTCCAAATTTTGAAGAAAATACATCATCTTTCTCAAAAGAATTTCTAGGTTGTACCATCTTTTTACCGTCATTTACTGTCTTGATTGAAGTACCTTTTGACAAGGTGGAAGTATTTGTTTCTGTTGAGGTATCACTTTGTGTAACACATTATTTTTGGGAATTTTTGAGAGGCCGATAACTTGATTGTTTCAAATAGCACTCCTCATACTTTATTATTTTGTTGTATTGAGGGGCACTTTGTACTTTGTCTTACACTTGATGCTCTCATTTGTAAAATCATTAGGTATTTCGATATTATTAACAGCATAGTGGCAATCAAGTTTGTCCATACTAGTAACAGTAACCCACCCTATATACAGTGTGGAAAAGCCAAATGGAATAAATTCGATAATAAATCAATGAAGATGGTTGCGAAAAAACGCTCGGACACGTCGATTAGTATTTTTAGTTGTGCATTTTTTTCAATGAAAACTTTTTATACAGGGTGTGTCGTGTAACAGTGCTCAATACCAACTTTCTTCTTTCAAATCAAACACCCTGTATATTATTACATTTTCAGATTGTCTGAAAAAATGTAATAATAATGCTGTTTATAATTCAAATTTGTAACGAGTGATTTTTGAGTTATAAACAAATGAAAATCGCAATTTTTAATTTTCAAAACAGTGTACACCGATAACGGCTCAAGATGTCGGAAAACGGCTTACATGTCCCTATCCTAATTTTTCATGTAGTATCCTATTGTGTGGATGAAATTTTTATACAGGGTGATTAAAAATCTGGTAATTTTCATGACCCTGTATAAAAATTTAAACTACCTAATAGGGCTCTAAATGAAAAGTTAAGATAGGGACATGTAAGCCGTTTTCCGACATCTTGAGCCGTTATCGGTGTACACACTGTTTTTAAAATTAAAAAATGCGATTTTCATTTGTTTATAACTCAAAAATCACTCGTTACAAATTTGAATTATAAACAGCATTATTATTACATTTTTTCAGGCAATCTGAAAATGTAATAATATACAGGGTGTTTGATTTGAAAGAAGAAAGTTGGTATTGAGCACTGTTACACGACACACCCTGTATAAAAAGTTTTCATTGAAAAAAATGCGCAACCAAAAATACTAATCGATGTGTCCGAGCGTTTTTTGGCACCCATCTCCATTGATTTATTATCGAATTTATTCCATTTGGCTTTTCCACACTGTATAAGGTGACCGTTGACCATACATTTATAAACTCAAACAACTGCTGTAACCGATAAACACCTTGTTTGTTTATTGTTATTATGGCAGTGCCTCTGCCTAATGGAATGTGACTATACTTTCTTATCATAGTTTCTTTAATTACACCACGTCACAAAATAACGGGTATATGTAACAGGTAATAGGTACCTGACTGAAACGAAATGATTTCTTCGTTATTATGACACTTGCTGTGTAATGATGGATATATTGGTGTATAGTGTAAGTCACGGAAAACTAAAATATTCCCCTTTTCATGTGACATTGTAAAATATTATGGAAGGTTTGATACTGAAACTATTTTTCCATTTACGTATCAGTTATTTCCGCTAAGAAATGCAGTGACTAAAGGATGTGGCTTCGACATGATTGCACATAATCAGTTTACGATATCAGGGATGATTAGTGACTATAGTGGTAGTGGCGCTAGAGCAATCGAAGGAGCTACTTCGAGGTAAAAACCTATTGCTTCTTGTAAACAGTAAAATGAAAGATCTCCACTTGAAACCATATTACGTGAAGTTGTTTGAAATACCTAATGCTGCACTGCCTGTATTCAAAGTAAGTTTTTCTGTTTTTATTACATTATTAGGTGATTTCCTTAGTATTTCACTGTTTATTTTTTTTATATAAATTTTAGGAATATTTGTAAATAAATTAAAACCTGACTACTTACTGAGGTGTTATACCGGGTGATTCAAATCTCGATCGAAAAATTCCTGCAAAAGATTCCTCGTGAAAAAAGAAGACGAGAGTTTCTTTGACTTTACAAAACTTTTGACTGTTTTTTTTTTGTGATTTCTTTGATAAGGTCTAGGGCTAATCATTTTTGCCTGAATATTTTTGTGGTTCATAATCATAACCATTTAATTCTCACCAAACCTCCTCTGTCGATTTTTGGTAATTTATTTGGACCAGTTACTGCCTTTATTAAGACTTTCAATGACAACTTTTTTCCTGTTAGCTTTATTTGTCCTTTTATTTTCTAAATATAATCCTTCCATGTTTTTACTGAAAAAAAATTACATATTTTTTAATAGCTGAAAAATGCATGGTTTTGAAAAAAAGTAAAATCAATACAAGCTACTACATTACAAAGTATGTTGTCATGGCACTAACTGGTTCCTGTGGTTGTATATGAATTACTAGAAATTGCAGGGGTAGCTTTGATATAGTTGATCAAAAGATTATAAGCCATACAAAATTTTAGGAAAATTATAATGAGCCCTTACCAAGGAAATCACAAAAAAGGTGGCTTTGAAAGGTATCTTTGTTATAACGATAAATCGGGAAAGGCGTCAAAAGAACTTTCGTCTTATTTTTTCACGAGAAATCCCCTGTTAGAGTTTCACGAGTTTTGAATCACCCTGTATGTTACACCATGCTTTATGTATGTTATGTATTTATGTTATTTATGTATTTATGTATGTTACACCACACAGATCTAGCACTCCACCGTATGAGTTATAAACAAATGAAAAACGCCATTTTCTTTTCTTAAAGCAGCTTACATTGAAAACAGCACAAGATATCGGAAAAAGGCTTACTTACATGTCCCAATCGTAATTTTTTCTAATGGTATCGTATCGTGTGGAAGAATTTTTATACATCAGTATCATGAAAAGTCTGATCATTTTCATCGCCCTGTATAAAAATTTAAACTTATCTGATAAACCACCTGACCTGACTTTTGTCAATACGACTTCATGCTCAAACTATACACGCCTGGAACAACAAGTTGCTTTTCCACGAAAGAATTTCTGTTATGGAGAGCGGTTATCCTTGTGGTCTCCATCCGATTCATGGTGATACCTTAGGCCTTAGTTCTGACATGAATTTTCCATATCCTTCAAATCACCTATCTACTTTATATCAATACGAATCTTACTCGCAGCTGTGCAGCGATGATAATACCCTCCATTCCCATCTCTATTTTGTTAACAAGTTTCAACATGTTACCTGAACAATAACCTCAGTTCTTAGGTATCTTGCAACTCTTGCAAGATCTTTAATTAATTATGGGCTGGGGTGCTAGAGATCTTGCTCAGTTCAACTCCTGCAAAACCCGATCATGCTCATTTACGATAGTATGTTTCACTTCAAATAAAAAATTTCTACATGCGAAGCTTCGAGAAGCTTTCTTAAATTTATAAACTACATTTTAGCCGTTGCAAAGCTTACTGTGACCAAAAATGAACTTTAAAAATTATAGGAAAACATACCAGGCATTCTTTTTTAGAAAAATTTTGCTTAAAAACAGTTGTTTGAAATCACCTCAAATCTCCAAATCTTGCTGATGCTTTAAATCCATTTGAAGTGAAACAACGAAGTTGCTTCAACGCATGCTTCAACTTCTAAGTAGCTTAGATCTTTTTTATCGAACACGGAATAACATTCGTCTCCAGCCTGCATGTGCATTCTCTACGTCTCTCTGTGCATCCGAGCAATCGGACGGTTGGTGGGGCTGTCCACTCGAGAGGAAGTACAAAGGGCCCAATGGAGGCCTAGGTGGCAGTGATAAATCACCCTCTCTGCAACAATCCAGATCGTTCAGAATCCTTATGTGAATTCTGAAGTTTTTCTATCTATAATCTGGGGTATGATTTCTGGGGTATGAATTGCGGAACTTCCTTTGTAGTGACCTTAATATAATGATGTCTTATAATTTTAACACAACTGCTTGTCATTTTAATGTTACTAAAGTCGAACCTTTGTAGTTCTTTGTTGTAGAAAGACGCATTGATGTTGTTCGATAATATAGTGGACTGTATATTTTTTAATAGATTATTTTATTTGCTGATCGTTTTCTCTGCATGTACTAAAATATGTGTGTAATTAATTTTAGTTATTTTTGACTGACTTTTTCTTGACATTTTTCTAATATTCATTGTAGTAGCAAGTGGCTATTATTCCATTTTGCCTACTTGAAATAAAATTGCTTATTAATTCTAAACATTCCGCCCGCCTTGAAAATAGGTAGGCATTAACACTTTAAATTATTCACAACACATATAAAGTGCATTACATAAATAAATATACCTATTTTAAATAAATATGACATTAGAAAACATGAAAAAATTAATCATACATAAATAAATATCCGACAACAATAAACGCTCACTAAACTAAAAAATGAAATTTTAAAATTAAACTTCTGAAATCTAATCCAATGGTAAGACACAGATTCGATTGACTGCACGTCGGATTTCTGTTCCGGTGCGAATCTTGATGCTAACTACTCTGGTGATTCCATCATTACCAGGGTACAGTTTAGTAATTCTACCCAACCGCCAATCTAATACTGGAACGTTCTCCTCTTTTATAAGAACCAAGGAACCAATCTTCAACAATTTTCCGGAATCTTGTTTCCATTTCGTCCTAGTCTGAAGCTCGGATAAAAATTCTTTGTGCCATCGCACCCAAAAATGTTGTGCCATGGCTTGCAACATTTGGAATTTCTTTAGACGATTTTCAGGTACTTCGGTGTAATTTAATTCTGGCAGTGCTACTAATGATCTTCCAATTATGAAGTGGGCTGGAGTTAGTGCAGCTAGGTCGTTTGGGTCAGAGGAAAGAGGACATAGAGGGCGGGAATTTAGGATAGCTTCAATTCTAATCAAAACAGTATTATATTCTTCAAATGTCAATTTGTGATTTCCAACGACCCTTTTTATATGAAATTTTGTAGACTTCACTCCCGCTTCCCAAATACCACCAAACGAAGGTGACCTTGCTGGAGAAAAATGCCACTTTATATTATGCTGACTTGCAACATGACTGGCAATTTGATCAGAGTTTGATAATAAAAATTCTGTAATGTGTAACAATTCATTATTAGCTCCCACGAAATTGAGGCCATTGTCTGAGTATATATTCAAGGGCCTACCTCGTCTACTGATAAATCTGTCTAAAGTTGCAATAAATGCATTTGTAGTCAATTCTGAAACTAATTCAAGATGAACTGCTTTCGTGTTCATACATAATATAAAAATACAAATATAAGTTTTAATCAGCTTGGCTCCCCTAGTGACTCTATCTTTCAATAGGAATGGACCAGCATAATCTACTCCAACGTTATAAAATGGAAAATAATTATTTACACGTACTGCAGGCAAGTTACCCATTAAATAATCAAAGTGAATTGGCTTTGCCTTAAAACATTGAATGCATTTCTTGACGATCTTTTTACATATATTTCGACCAGAAATGGGCCAATATTTTTCACTGACTGCACAGAGTAATGCTTGAACTCCACAGTGTAATAGTTTTCGATGTGTATCTTCGATAATTGGTTCTGTCAATTTATTATTTTTTGGTAACAGAATTGGATGCTTTCTATCAAAAGAAAATTTTGAATTGGCTAACCTTCCTCCAACGCGAATTAAATTATCATTAATAAATGGATTAAGACACAGAAGATTGCTATTTTTATTCAATTCTTTATTATTCATAAGATTATTATATTCTTTAGCGAAATGTTTAATTTGAATATTGCTCATTAATATATTAAGAGAAGATTCTAATTCTCTAGGAGTTAGACTACCAAACTCGCGTTCATGGCATTTTACTTTTGCATTATTAATAAATCTTTTAATATAAGCCATTACTCGTTTTATTTTATTTAGATTAGAGAATTTTTCAAAAAGGTTCAAATCTGTATTTGTTATCATTGAAACATTAACAGCGGATGTTTTTTGCTCTAAAACTTCAGTGTCCAAATTTAAATTTCCTAAATTCCATTTGGCACTGTTTATTTGCAACCACTGTGGTCCGTGCCACCATAAACTACAATTCTCAAAATTTGAAACGTTAATTCTATGAGATACGAGATCTGGATTATCTCGTATGTTTTGAAAATATAATTCACAGTATTTTTCTGAATTTGATATTAAACAATATTTATTATCATTATTAACTTCTTCAGTTTGCCAGAATCTCTGAATCGTCTCGTCAAGTGTCTTTTCTGATTTAATGTTTAAATAATTAATGGAAGTGTTGCAGACTGAAGTTTCTGTCATATTTCCAGCTATAATCCACCCGAAAAGGGTATTTTGTAAAATTGGCAAGTTTTTGCCTAATTGTATTTTACCTGAACACAGAACCGTCCAGAAAACATTAGATCCCAACAAAATGTCAATATCATTTGAGATATTAAACTCGTTATCGCTCAAAGAAATATGTGAGGGAATATGTAAAAATGATTTATTGAAAGTAGCTATTGGTAATTTTTCTGTTATTTTAGGAAGCACCAAACATTCAATATCAATTTTAAAATTATTACACTTTGATGCAATGGTGATCTTTACTTGTTTACTAATATTAACAAGCGACTGTCCAACACCCTTAATAACATGGTTAACCTTATAAAATTTTAAATTCAAATTCTTACATGCCTTTTCTGATATAAAATTACTTTGGGAACCTGCATCCATCAATGCCCGGTAATAAAATACGTCATTATCTTTAACTACTCCCAACTGAACTGTAGCAAGTAATACATGTGAAACATGATTTTCATGCTTTCCCTCATTATTTGAAATTTTATTAATTGTTACTGAACTAGGCTTGGCGGACCATAAGGCTACTTCATTTCTTTCGTCTCTCGTAAAGACATCATTGTCTTCCACTTGCAAATGCTGTTGATTGATCGCTACTTGCGTATTATTATTTGAATTATTACTCTCCTTAAAACTATAAGAATGTAACAATGAATTATGTGGCTTCTTACATACTGAACACCTTCTTAAAGCTTTACATTCCCAAGAATTATGTAAGCCCTTTAAACAATTCAAGCATAATTTTAGTCTTTTTACTGCTGAAATTCTTTCATTTACGCTCAATTTCAAAAACGTTTCACAATAATAAATTGGATGACTTTTGTCACAGTAGTAACATTTTAATTGATTGGAATTTACACTTGAAACTAAAGAGCTACTAAATTTTTTATTCACTGGATATGACTTTGATTTCTCGGTCTTAGCAATCTCTAATTTTTCCAAAATTTCGCAACGATCTTTCAAAAACTGATTTAGATCTGACATGGTGGGCAGTTCACTTTCATATTTATATGATTCCCAGTCTCTTCGGGTAATATTATCAAATTTACTAGATATTATATAAATTATTAACCGATCCCAGGTATCCGTTTCCTCTCCCAAGGTTTTTAAAGATCTTATATGTTTGACTACATTGTCATATAAACTTCTCAGTTCCTTGTGAGATTCATATCTTACATTAGGATGTTCAAAAATTGCTTTAATGTGATTATAAATAATAAGTTTTTTGTTTTCATATCGATTGCATAGAAGTTCCCAGGCGTGTCTATAATTGGCCGATGAAACTTCAATTGACTTTATAACCTGCATAACATCGTTATCTAAAGTCGATCGTAAATAAATGAATTTTTGAACATCAGATAGCGAATCATTGTTATCAACTAATGCCGTAAATGAATCTCTGTATTCAAACCAATTGTCATATTGTCCGTCAAACATTGGTAATTTAATCGTAGGTAATTTTACGGCATTATTGAAATTATTTTTAGATTCACCTCTATGGTGAGACTGATGATGATGAGATTCACTCAATGAATTGGCACTACCAATCTTATTAATATTTAATAAAGACTCACCTCTGTAATTGGACAGATGATGAGAGCCAATTAATGAATTGTCACTAACAATCTTAATATCATTTAAAAACTCTTTGCCTGTCGTTACATTGCCAGAATAATAATTGTCATTAATGGTCTTTATATTACCCAGCAAAGTAAAATATTTATCTTCGAAAATTTGTCTTTCTGCATTTGAATCACTACTATCAATTACATCTATTTTATTTTGAATTTCTTCAAATTCTTCTAATAAAGGCTTAATTTTTTCTACTCTTATTGATAATTGAGAGATAATATTTTGATTTATTATTTTTTCATCTTTTATTGAAGTAAAATGTGTGCATTGACGGGTTAATTTGGATTTAACAACCCCTCGATCTAAAATCAATTGTTCCATGATTTTTGTTTATATAGAATGCAATTACTATTGAATAATAATTCGATACCTACCTCTTTAATCAGGTAATTGGAAACCGATAAATTGAAATTATGAAATAAATATGAATTGATTAAAATTGAAAACTGGTATGGACTCACGTAAGGAATGAGGAATGGAAAAACGACTTGCTCCTGCTGTTGTTGTCTTTACCCAGTTACTGCTCTTCCTTGCCTACTTTGGCTGATAACGCTATCCTTTCTTGATTGATTGAATATGTTGACACTGGACCGCTCAATTCTAATTTTATTAAGGGCCGGTCTTTTATTGCAATTTAATAATTTATTTTAGCACATACGGCGCGACTGGACCAAAATTATGTTCGATAATATAGTGGACTGTATATTTTTTAATAGATTATTTTATTTGCTGATCGTTTTCTCTGCATGTACTAAAATATGTGTGTAATTAATTTTAGTTATTTTTGACTGACTTTTTCTTGACATTTTTCTAATATTCATTGTAGTAGCAAGTGGCTATTATTCCATTTTGCCTACTTGAAATAAAATTGCTTATTAATTCTAAACAGATGTAATCTTTTCAAGAGGTCTCGCATTATACAGGGTGGTCCAACTTAAAACGTCAGGACTTTACCAAACGATAGACAACGTTAAAATAATGTCAGTTTCTCTAATAGACTTATAGCCGGGAAAGCTTCCTTTTCAAGATACAGGGCGTTGAAGTTTTGGGAAAAAAATAATGTTTTGAGAATATTGTCAAAACGGCTGCTTTAAAAAAATTGAAATTTGTCACGCAGCATGAGCTAAGTATTTTTCATGATTTACGGCTTATGGTGATAGATTGTGAAAACCAGCGGCGGAGATATGGGTGTGCCATCGCCCCTTTTCAAAAAAAAAATTGACGCCACTGACTCTATGGCAAATTTAATAACACTATTCAATGCCCCATGCTTTTTAGAACAAAAAAGTACTCTTTAATTTTTTTCACAAGGCGCACCGTTTTCGAGATAATTCAGGTTTTCTTAGGTAATATCCGTAGCCATTTTAAGAATAACAGACAAATTCTAATCAATTAACTTTTACTTAAATAATTAAATAACAGAAATAAACAACACCTAACTAATGTAACAATTGTCAGTAACCATAGAGTCAGTGGCGTCAATTTTTTTTTTTTTAAGGGGCGATGGCACACCCATATCTCCGCCGCTGGTTTTCACAATTTATCACCATGAGCCGTAAATCATGAAAGATACTTAGCTCATGTTGCGTGCCAAATTTCAATTTTTTTAAAGCAGCCGTTTTGACAATATTCACAAAACATTATTTTTTTTCCCAAAACTTCAACGCCCTGTATCTTGAAAAGGAAGCTTTCCCGGCTATAAGTGTATTAGAGAAACTGGCATTATTTTAACGTTATCTATCGTTTGGTAAAGTCCTGACGTTTTAAGTTGGACCACCCTGTATACCCCTATTTGATTCTAGCCAATATAAAAGTTACTCATGGCCTTCCGAAGGGATCCGTTCTTGGTCCAAATCCCTTACAGTCACAGATACTAACATTCCCGTACACGATATAAACGATTTTTCTTGTACTATGAACTATGAGCTTGCTTTGTTTGCTTATGACAGAGGAATATCCTAAGGTTAATGAGTCATTGCGGGATGTTTCACGGTAGTTTCGGGATAATCACTTCGGCCTGAAAAATTGGTTAGTTAGGTATGCAATACTCTTTAGACTCTAGACAGATCAACCTCAGATAAAGAATTGAACTAAAGAGAAATTTCAGAAAGGATCTGGAGATGATTGTGGTGACAGTTTCAAGTGACTGACAGTCGTTGGTATCTTAGTCGGTTTTTTTGAAGTTTGCCCAATCGATGTGGTATGTCAATTCGGAGTCACGCATTCGCAGTTCCGGACGTAGTGACCAGAAGTGTAACTGATTATGATTTCCGCGACATGTAACGATTTACTTTATTGTGGTCAATTATTATTGTAAGCTGTTTGTAACACTGACAGCACATTATTCCATAAAGGAATGGACACTTTGTATAAAATTTATTTAGAAGCCTATCGCCATTAACCAGAAAAAAAAAAGTTTTTCCTTGATCTAATCTCTTGTTTTACTACTGTATCTGATCAGTGGTCGTGGTCCCCAAGTTTGTTGAGCAAAATTGGAGTTCGCAGCGGTTTTACTACAAATATTGCTTGTAAAGTCGTCAAATTTACGTACGGTAGCGAAAAAAAATTACTATCGTTCCTTCAATTTCTTCAAGTTGATGATAAAATTAATAAAAATAAATTTGAGAAAAAATAACTTTAAGATCGGCTATTTTTTCTGTTTTCATATCCTGTCAAAGGCGTTCTCTTCTTATAAGGATAAGGATTGGGAGAGACTTCAATCCTGATATTAACAATTTACACCAGAATTCGTATCTTCTTATAGTACCATCTTATAATGAAGGTCGGCAACAATCTCGGCGAAGTAAAGTCTATCTTGTACAGCTTAGAATAGTGTATGTGATTCCAAACTAGTCCAATCTCTAATGTTTTTCAGCCATTAGTGCTTACGTGTTCCGAGTCCTCTTTTGGCCTCTATTTTCCCCTCGATGATTAATTTCAAAAGCTTTGCTCTACTAGGTACTCCGTATGACGTGGCTCAGGTATACGCAGTTCGTATAGAGCAGAATTCGTATAGAAAACTCAAAATTAGTATAATGTAAATTAATTGTATGGAAACTTTAACAATTATTACGGTTGTTAGCATAATAATTATTACAAGTAAATGACTAACACTAGTTGAATAGGAAGAAAATTATTCTCACGCCATCAGATTGCACTGAGCGTAGTTGTTATTCATCAAACTGCATTTCTATTGTTAGCTATCATTGCTAAATACTTCATCTTGTATAGTAATGAGTCCTCAAAAGGAGGAAACAGCTGCTACGTAATAAACTCTAATAAGTAATTCTATAATTATGCTTTGTTAATATTGCTATTGTTGTAGAAGTTAATAATTAACATTATTATAAGGTGGTTTTGAAAAAAGTTACACAGTTTTCATGTTTTCCTTCAGTATTATTGCTTTTTGTTCTATTTTGTTATAACGGGCTGTTTAATAAAAACATATCAGCGGTATTATGGTTAGATAGTTTATCGGCAAAAAACTAAGTTTTACACTAATAACTAGAAACAATATGTTATTTTGTAAATTTTAAATTAAAAAAGTAGGTACATCTCAAAAGGATTGCTGGATAAGATCTCCAATCTTAACAGCACTTTACCCTGTAGTAACAGCACTTTGCTGCACATGACAGACCATTCTTAGAGGCAGCTTGCACAGCACTTTGCTGATGTGTAACAGCATGATGTATGCACTTTGCAGACCATTGTTATGTCTTATGCACTTTTCACGGCATTTTGCTGAGAAGTTCTCATAACTGTATCTGATTTGTTGGCAGAGTCTGACTTTCAAGCTCGGAATCTACATCGCTAGTTTCTCTTCTTTCTCGAACTTCATTGAGCTTCATTTTATATACGGAACAAACACCCGCTTCTACTTGTGTTGTGTATCAAGAGATTTAAATTTACAGGAATATTAATTATAGTCAGATCAACCTTGTTTAATTAAAACAACTTATGGATCTTAGGGGTATGATACTGAAGGTAGGTTTTTTTGTTCGTGGAATTCAAGGATCTTTGTTTCGCTTTTTTTTGCAAAAGTTCATTTCTAAAAAATTGGAACTTTACTTACAGTTCGCTCTGGTGCTATTGCTTCGGTACCTTACCTAATTAGGATGATGAAATAGGTGAACTTCCAGTTGCATGGTACTTAGTTATTTCTCAATTAAGTACCACAAGGCAGTCAGGCGAAGAGCTTGAAATTTAAACTGCTACAAACGGCGATATTCACAAGATATTAGCATTGGTTTAAAGAATCTATTGAAGATAACAAACAGTGTCTGATGATGTAAAATGAAGAACTACGGAAGTTGATATTAGTCGGGTGATTATTAACGGGAAACACTCTGTTTTGATTTACCGAGTTAGTTAGCTATTTGTTGCACATATTCCAGAGAATTAAGTAATTGCGTCGACAAATAACTATGGCGTCGATCATTTATTCCGAAACGTATAGTTTCAGGCGAATGTGAAGTTTATTACTACGCGAAGAAAAACGCGAAAGTAAATATTACCAGATTTTCAGGTATGAGCGCAAGATATACAGGAAGACTTTGCTACTTTTTTTAGTTCCTCGTTCGTGACGTTTTTCGCCCGCAACCTGCTTCTTTCTCTCCCGGTACTTTTCTGTTTATGACCGTCCACCGGATTGTCCCAATCAGCGAAGAGTTACGTCACTGGCATATCATTTGCGCCCTAAAAGCATCCCTCAGCTATCTAAGGTCTATGGATCTATACACGATTTTTTCGGTAAAAAGATCGTTTAGACTTTCTCTTGCGTTAGAGAAAATCGTTACTTTTCGCCTCTTAATAATATAATAAAATTTTTATAAAGATACTTTACGCAGTAAATGCGTTACAATTATTTCACTTGTAGTAGTAAATGTAAACAAACGCAAAGATTTGACTGTACATTGATTTATAAAGCTTTTGTGAGAAAGCAGCGTTGTCAAATATTTTCTAGTAATGCTTTTCTATATTTAACTTGAAACGAAAAACCAATTTGCTCCCCATTTTGAGATGGAGGGGTGAAAATATGGGACCAAAAGAATTTTACATATCGTATGAATAAATTTTCCAGAATTCATTTTGAATGTAGGTACCGTTACATTTTTCTGACACTTGCATGGATATAGCTGGAGAATAGTTTAAGATGGAGCAAATCTGTTTACATACACCCGGAGTAACTTTTCTAGTTCTGTTTCATGGATATGAACAATTACTAATACAATTCAAAGTTAAAGACTTTCCCTAATAAAATATGCAAATAAAAAGTAAAGGAAGATTGTTACGTTGGTGATACCCGAGAGGAACAATTATTATTGTGACGAGTCTGCATATTAACACTTCCAGTGAATACGCAGACTGCAAGATCATAATAATTATTACAGAAAATAAGTAAGCCTTTGTTAGCCATTTTAAGTTGAAATATAATCAAATGATACAAGATTCAGTAATGGTACGAAGCTCTGTATAGATAGAAGGATAACGTGTTGTTCAAATTAAAGGTAATTTTTTTTTAAAACGGGTTTCTCCCCTTTGGGAATATAAATAGATAACTGAATTTGAACAATCGGTACTTACATGCACCGGGTCGAAAGTAGGTAACTAGGAAGAAATTTATATGTAGAAAAATTTAGTATAGTACAATGGATGGATCTCAAAAAAAAGTATCTTATTATTCTGTATTGCAAATTTTGTAGTTTGTTAGTTTAGGCAAGTGTTGATATGTTTTATAACAATTGAATGGTGTACCACACAACAATGAAACAAAACACTTCAATAAAGGAGTGAGTACCAACTTGTTTAGACCCTTCAGTTACTGCTAATTTCTAACATCCTATTACATCAATTAAGGACCTCTATCAGTAAAGCGGGTCGCTTCAATACGAAAGCATCAGATTTTATACCTACTTGATTTACGAAATGTGATAACGTATCTAAATAGTGGTAGGTAGGATATTAATTTTTAATATATTCTGTGTTTAATTTATTTTGATGTTGTGACTATTGAGTTTCAAGTACCCGCGTAAACTCGTAAACTAACCAATTATACCTACTTAAGAAAATATGGAAAAAACAGAGGTGAGTTTTATTTTCAATAAATTAGCCAATTTTGTTTAACTGATTATTTTTAAGTGCTGATATGTTTTATAAACCACTCATAAATTGAATATGTATGGACCAAGCGGTATTCCCGGTAATTTTTACACAATTTTAATTAGCGATTCTATTGGTATGTTAATTTGACTATACAAAAACGAGCTTTCAATAATCTTTTGATCAAAATTTAACCTAAAAAGCGTTACTACAACAATAATAATTACAATAAATTACCGTTTGTCAAATTTATAACTATACCGTTGCGAATAATAATTAGTTCATCCTCCCAACTCTAAACAAAATGGCGTGGTCCTCACTTTAAGGGCAAAAATATTCTAATTAAGTTTTTGCGATTGTTGCTAGGAGCTCAAGACATCCCAATATCTGAGATTCTCCTTCTTTGTCATTTAATAAGTTTTTTTTTTGACTTTATTGTGCTTAATGTTTATATTTTCAAGCCTTTATTTATCACATTGTTTGTATAACAATGTTTGTAACGGTTTTCATGTCTGTGTTTTCATGTGCCGGATATGGAGTACCTATTTATTATTTATTTATGAATTCCATTAATGGAATTCCTTAAATCCTCTCCCCCTGGTCCACATGTTCCAGGGAGAGAGGTTGATGACACTCCTCAATGGATAGTGGAAGGCTTCAGTGATTTCTTTGGAGGGATTTTTATTGATTCCTCTGCTTATGAGCCAAGCTCGGGAGGCATGTACTTGTACACATTTCAATCTTCGTGCTACCACTATTTGACTCAATTAAACAAGATGAAGTGTTTGACTCCTTGAAGAAATTAGGTAACGGGATGGCACCCTGCGGACCTGATGTTGCTGCTCCATTGACCAAAATTTTCAATTTACCCGTATCGACCTCAAAATTTACCACATGTTGGAAGATTGCAAGGTCTTCTTCTTCTTCTTCTTCTTCTTCAGGTGCATATCCACTAATAGATGTTTGCGATCGCATGTTTCATTGCTTCTCTATGTCGTGCAGTGTGAATCAGAGCCTGTATATCACGTAGTCCTGTCCATTGTCTGACGTTCCGGAGCCAAGACATCTTCTTCCTCCCTATTCCTCTTTTACCCTCAATCTTGCCCTCGATTATCAGCTGTAGCCTATACTTTTCGCTAAGCATGGTATGTCCCAAATAGGTCGTTTTTCTTTTCCCGGCCGCATTGAATAGTTTGCGTTCTTTCTTCACACTGTATCTTGAGAATTCTGCGATACAGTCACCTCTCGAAGGTCTCCAGTTTGCTGATACTGATACTACTCATCTTTAGGGTCCAACCTTCCATAACATAGAAAAGCACCGACCAGACATAGCATTCTATGAATCTTATCCTCGCGTCGATGTCAAAGCCCGAACAGGCAAGCACACTTCTAAGCCTCAGGAATGCTTATGTGCCTGCTTAATACGTCTTTTTATTTCTTTTCCATGCTCCCAGCAGGTATTTAAATTTATCCTCTATTTCAATGGGCATTGCCCCAAATGTTATTCTGGAGTTTGATAATGCATTTAGGTTTCTGGAGAGGATCATTAATTTAGTCTTTTTGGTATTGATGTTTAGATCCATAGATTTGCTGTGGTCCCCCACCATATTCACCATTTGCTGTAGATCGACTATATTATCGGCTATCAAGACCGCATCATCGGCATATCAGATGTTGTTGATCCATACTCCATTAACTTTATCTATAGCTCTTTGAATTTGTATAGTGTTGGACACTGAAAGGTCTTGCCTCGTGATAAACAGTGGATCAGCTTCGGATGTACTGAATTACAAACCGATATCTACTCTGAGCAACTTTGCGAAAGTTTTCGGTATGTTCATATTTTTATTTGTGTTAAAAATTCCATATCACCTGATCAAAATATCTTTTTCAATTACTGTCTACTTACTGTCTACTACTTCAAACTTAGTTCCTTCTATATTTACAGTTCATCTCTTCTACACTTGACAATGATGAGTGGATGCGGTGTATACGGACTTTTCCAAGCCTATTGATCGCTTGGGGTGTTATTGAGTAAATTAACATTTTTTAATTTTTCTATTAGTCTTGTGTCGTTTTTCGCTTCTTACTTGGCGGCCCTTAAATTTTACGTTCATTTTCTCGGCCATTCTTCCACAGGCCACAGGGTTCTAACTTGGGCCCTCGGTTGTTTTTAAGATCTGACGACGATACTTAGATGTAAATTACTCTATGCAGATGGCCTGAAACTGTAGTGGAGTATTACCACGTATAGGTGGGCATTGAGGTAAGGTTCCTCAAGTGGTTATATTTCAAGACACCATGGTGAATATCCGCCGCAAAATGGAAGAATTTGGTTATCTTTCGCTGTAGACCAGAAGGATCACGAGAGGTCTTGTTTTCCTGTATAAATTGGTAAATAATCAGGTGAATTGTATCTCTTTTCTGTCTCTTAAGTCTTTTGAAATGCCATGACTACCTTCCCGAAGCTCAGTGACTTCTTGCCAGCTACCATAGCGAATTAGATGAGAAATTATTATTTCATTCCACATCAGGCTTGCGACATAATGCAACGACAAAATTTGCAAGGGTTTATAAGCTTCACTGCTAAGAGCTTTCCAGCTTTTCGTGGAGAGAATGAATGATCTCTTCACTTTAAGCTGATGATGTTGTTTTTCTTTTTAATTTAGTTTATACAATGTGACTTTGAAATGATTTTATTTTTGTGTTCCTTTTAATATAGTATATGCGATTGTTGAGTGTTATCCGTAATTTGGAGTTGTATCTGTTGGGAAATAAATGAAATGCAAATAAATTAAATAATTTACTACATAGTTTGTGAAATGATCCTTATGGCGATCAAATGAGAATCACATCATGGATCAGGATATGATAAGGCTATAATCTTGATAAAGAGGGCATTGAGTTGGATGCAAAACTTTAGGCGTTTTTTCTTGTTGCAGCAGTTTCAAAACACTTCCATGATTTCTAAACATATCATTTTCGTGTTAAACTAATGACGTCAGAATTGAAACTGGTTCAATGGTTTTAAAACAGTTTCAAACCAGTGGAACCTCTAACAAATGTGATAATGATTCTTACCTAGTGAAAACTTTGTTTAATTTTTGAACATGTTTTGTGTTAGGGAGTTAGACGTAATAAACTAATCCAATAGAAAACTGCAACAAGAAAAAGCGCCTTTTGTTTAAAGTAAAATATAATAAGCCATTTGCTTGTAACTATCGCATGAAACCTGCAAGTAGCCATCACCCCATCGCAGCTTTCAATGATGAGATATAGGTAACTAAAAAGTCACTATATTGAAAAGAGATAGCCTGTTCCTTGTCTAACGGCTAGCGTAAGGTGAGAGAGAAACGATTTGGTCTTATACTTAATACTTTTAGATCGATAAACTCTAAGGTGGGTCCTCATATTCTGTATATTCTATATGAGTACACCGGTGTCCCATTTATGCTTCCAAACAATCCGTGTGCGAATAACCCACTATAATGTAAATAATGTGAGTTTGTTTGAAAAAACGTTTAACATTTTTTTACAAACGAAATATTTGGTTTCATTTACTATGTTGCCACTGGTCAGCTTTTTCTTTTCATGCAGAGAGTAGGCCAGGAAAAATTAAAAATGTTAGATGAAGTTAATGTTTTTTATGAATGTTTTAATGAAAATATTTTTTAATTCTGGGTTAGGTATACAGCGTATAGCGAAATTTTTAACTTTTACAGAACTTCAGCACCCTGTATTTTATCAGTCAACAAGCGTTTAAGAGAAAAATGTTAGGTATACGACAAAGTCACATTATTTAGTGCGAGGTACCCCAAAGGGATTGTTTTAAAGTATAAAATTGAACAGCCTGTATATCGATCCATTAAACTTAATTCCTCCTTCTTAAAAAATTGTTTCACAATAATTTTATATTTAAACAGTTAGGTAATACCATGAATGACGATCGTGTATTAAGAAAAAAGTGCACGTAATTCTAGAAAATGTTATCTAGCATAAAATCAGCACAGTTTCTTGTACTTTTTGTTAATTGACGCACTTGCATTAATGTTACATGTTTTTATCCCCATTAACATAAATAATTATTTTCTACTCCTAACCTTTAATATGCATATTAAATATGAATCACCAGTGCTTTAAAGGGTCTCATTAAGATACAAATTTTCATGAAAGCACTGGTCAAGCTATCCAATGGCAGAGGACCATTTGCAATCGAATCGGTTCCTTTTCGCTCATAATCGGGTCGGTCCAAACCAACCGAAGTCACACAGTTGTCATACTCACGACAAAAATTGCCTTGTGATATAAGTTCTGTATTTCTGAAAACAAATTCTGAACGTTTATTTAATTTAGAACATAAGTAACATTCAAAGAAAATTTATCAAGATTTTATGTTACCTTAATTAATTTGATAGGTAGGTATATCGTGTAAAAGATAGGAAGATAAAGTATTATATTATTCGTAGCGCTCCGTGATAGTATTCAAAGCGGCAACGCTGCGACCGTCGCGTTGCGCAGGTAAACAATATCGTAATTATTGGCTGTGAATGTTATTAATTTTCATTAATCTCAAAATCAAAGCGTAAAATTCGTAATTCGAACTTCGCATAATAAAAATTACGCAGTAGTGAGTAGTGCCCTTTAAACTTGATACTAAAACATGTCTCAGCAAAATAATCTTAGCGACTAAGAGAAAATTTGGTACCTAATATGCGTAAGCAAATAGCAACCTATCTTAACCTCAATGATCCGCAATTGTACACGGGTCATTGTTAAAATATATAATTTTTCAATAATTTCTATGAAATAAAAAAGGGTCGTAGAAAAAATAGTGTATGGAACTCGCAGATAATGGCTATTAATACGCTCTTATGATGGTTAAGACACTCGCCTACGGCTCGTATCTTAACCATCATACTCGCGTATTAATAGCCTTCATTATAAGCTCGTTGCATAATATACTATTAATAAATTACCATAATAATATATAAATCATGAGGTCTATATAAAGGTATAGCATGTTCACGTTCATGTTTTCCCAGTATGTTCACGTGTTTTTATGTTAGATATACCGATTCAAATTTTTTAAATTTTTTTCGACAATAGACTGCATAATTTATGACTAAATAAATTCTTCTGTTCATCAATCTTCCAAAGTCAGTTGTTATCCTAAGTTTACAGTGTAGTGAGTACCTACCTATACCTGTCTATATAAGTTTCCTTTATCACAACAATTTAACTTCCACAAAGAATATTTTCCAAAATTTTAAATCCAAACTATTACTACATTTTTTCAAAGTTTTACAAGAGATTTTTTGATTTATTTAAGGGTATTTATGGGTATATTTAAGGGTACATAATGTTTTCGTTCTGCGGTCCATTCATTAAAGCCAAATCGGTCATAAGTCGGAGATGGCTGTGGAGCAATCTTAAAAATATTTCACCAAAAATTTTGTTAACATTACCATGTCACCTTTTTACGGATGAAATGAGCAAAGATTTCGAAAAAAAAAATAGATTTGGGGGTACGCTCACACTTCAAACTATTCAAAACTGTTACGATAAAAGAGCGTTTTTTTAGGTCTAAAAAATTCTCGATTTTTATTTCTCTTTAACCTCTGAGAAACTCTGGAAAATGTTTCCAATACGCTTATTTCTCCCTTTAAATCATTGAATTTAAAATTTTCAGAAAGAATAATAAGAATTATTATTGGAATAAATTCAGTAAATCAAAAAAGAGTTATTTGTTGGAAAATGGTCAAACCCGTCGATTAGATATTATTTTGAGTCGCCCTCTTTTTTATTAAAAACCAATTAAGAGTATTTTTAAAGCGCACATATCAAGTTAGTATAGGTATGACGTCACTGATAACAAAACTGAAGGGTAGCCAGTTTTCCAGACAGGATGAATTACTCATTTCAAAGCTTAAATCAGGTATTTAATTAATCAAAATAGAACTGATTATTATTAATCTTCCACGAGTAGAAGGTGTGGATGACAGAAACAATCGAATGTCGCTAACCCACCCACATCGAAATATTCCGAATAAGACGAGAAATCTCCCCATGAATGACATTCATAAATTACACCAGAATTTTATGCATTCCTTTTTTTCTATCTCGTATACGACATGGGAGAAAAATTTGAAATTGAGCAGTCGTGTATAACGCTTTGAAAATACCCTTATAAACGTCATATCTCAAATTTGGGACGTAAATTATTTTTTTAATAAAAATTAACGCGTCTGTTTTAATTTTTTTATAGAATTTATCCCTAGTTATCGAGTCGCTCTGTATATCCTGGTAACATGTGAGAACAGTTTCATATGAGAACGCTCCACTTTTCCAGTATTGTTAGCTTTCTTAAAACTCTTGTTTTTTAATCATTGATTTAATAATTAAACCAGTGATCTTAATGCAGGCAATTTGACGGAGTTGTGGTTCCTTAGTAAATTGGTATAGGTACCTAATTATTAATAAAATTTGCTATAAGCATACATATAGTATTGTTAATATAATTAACAATAACGGTTTTATAAATCATCTCGAGCTGAAATTTCAAGGAAGCAATAAATTTTTGGCTAGGAAATAAACTGAAAATAAACATTTTCTAAACGGAAGATTGCATTTCAAAAATATTGAAATCTGAAAACATTATAAAACGTAAACATCAGCTTAATTATTTCAAGTAAATAATAATAAATGTAATGATAATTTGATTAAATATTAGATATAACACAACTGTAAGGGAGTGTCTCAAAAGCAAATATACTTAGGAATGTTTATACCTATACCTATGATGATAATAATAAGTGAAAATTCATTTCATTTAGCTTACTAAAGATTTTGCCAGATGAGCAATGAACTAGTTGCATACCTTTTATACTATTGATTTATTACTTTTTTATTATCTTATGATGTTTGGTAATTACTAGGAGCCCAGTTCGTTAGAAAATCATGTTTAGTTCCGTTCTGCTTACAGTAATAGCTTTGAAATTCACGATTGCTCATTTTTCAGATTGCGTATCTTATCGGTGAATTTCTACAATGTAACACAGAACAATGATTAATACTATTTTTTCATATAATTCTCATAATTTAAAAAGTTATTCTAGTTGAAGTAGTTATTTTCTGTGTCATGTATGTTAAATACGAGTATGAACCATGCCGTACTGAAGAAAAGAGTGAGTTGGACAACAATAATAAAATCACCAGCAGCGATGTAAGTAATTAATGAACCTATATATATATATATATATAGGAACTTTAACTATATATATAAATATATATATATATATATATATATATTTTTTACCAAAGTAAAGAAGAGTAACTTCTTTTACTCCCTATATGAGTCTCCAAAAATAATAAATCAGAGCTAGCGTGTATCAATTTATGTAATTTTTACATTATTTATTTATTTATTATTTAGAGAGTCTGTCTAATAGGTGTGTAAACCTTTAAAAGACAAATTAATTAAACGACATTATGACCACAGATTGCAAAAAATAGCAAAAAGTTACAAAGAAAATATAAATAAAACATTATCGAAACACAATCGAAAATTCCCGAAATACCTACGTCGATTTTTGTTTGAAGGAGGCGTCTTTTGACATACAAACGAGATGTGAATCGCTTTTACCTCCTCGCCGCCATCAACCACCAAATGTATGCACATATGTATATTAACCACCTGTGTCCTGTTTATAACAACAAGCATCTAAAGAGGTTTTTTTTTCGAAAAATCATCGTTCACTTCTAAATTTTGTGGTACCCAGTTAGCAGATCCAAAACGTTGCACTTGCTTTTGTGCAACCTTGCATGAATAAAGACGAATAACGACTCTTGATATTGCCAACTCCTGCAAACATTGACGACTCGTGGTTTTTGAATTTTCAGCAACCTTTTTTATTGACAACTTAAACATTTTATTAATGCAAATTAGTTATCAACCACTTAACCGGAATTTTGATCGCAGATCCTACTTGAAAAAACTATACATATAAGAAAAATAATAATCATATTCTTATAGTCGCGTAGCCCATCCGTTACTTACCTACAGTCAAAATAATTAATTAGTTACTTTGGTCTACTAAATAAATGGGTGCGGGAATTATTTATTAAAATAAAAAATACTGGAAACTCAATACTTTTCCACTAAAGAAATAAAATAAGCGGACTTACGTAAATTATAAAATTGTGATTTTACATACATACATATTTATAAAAATATGTAAATATGTAAAATACCTATGTTAAATATTTATTGGAATAAAAAAACATTAAATAACAAAAAAATAATAATAATAAACAATAAACACAATCATATTTAATTAAATTAACAAATTTTGTTTAAGACAGTGCTCAAAATGGGCACCATTTTCTTGAATACATGCCCTTATTTTATTTCTTTAGTGGAAAGTATTGAGTTTCCGTGAAATTTGTTAGAGACAATTTTTTTCTCAATTGAATTGGCCCTCCAAAGTGTGAATTTAAACATAAACAAAAATTATTAGGAAAAAAGTTGTGGAAAAAAAAGTTTTAGGGGTAGTATGATTCACACTCTTGCAGAGAACAAGGGTGGGTAAAATTATGTAATTATGGAGGCTTCCTGGTAGTAGTATCCGAATACCTAGCCGTCTCTTTTTTATTTCAAGTCATTGCAGAAAAAAATCGATAAATGTGAATTTTTACCCTCTTTTAAGGGGATGTAACAACTTCTTAGGGGAGGATTTAAGAATTTTTTTATGCAAACCCCCCTTAAAATTCAGCAAGGAATCTCCAGTTGAATTTTCTCCACTGATTAATGAAACACCCTGTATAATATAAATTCAACCATATGCATATTATGCAGATTTAATAATTAATAATAATAATAATAATGTGCCTAGATAAATTGCATAATACTTATAGTGGTAAAGTGATTAGGAAAAAACGGAACTTGCACTTGCGCACTAATATTATTACGTAGTAAGTTAAAAAATAATAATAAATTAAGACAAAAAAACACGCAAGTCCCTATCAATTAAGTATCTATTCTATTATTGAATCAATATGTTTTTACTATCCATTTTCTTTTCTATAAATATTCACTCAATGTTTTATAATCTTGACCAAGCACAGCTTGTCATTTTATAAAACAAGAGTCCAATAATTACAACATACGCATTATAAATAGTATGAAAGTCACTCTGTATTAACAAAACGAAGTTATTCTTTGAAGAAGCTGTTTGTCTTTATAGGTTAGACTCGAAAAATTTCTATCCTCCTTTCAATAAGAATAATTGTTACAAAAATTTTTAATACCCCCAGTACTGACACAAGATATCATTTTTTTATATCAATATGGCGCTTATTTTTTATAAAAAATACGCGAAATATCAAGTATGTAGTACTGAAGATGAAAATTCAGCTGATAATCATCTAATTTCTGATCATGTAAGTAAAGTATAATAATATTTGATATGTTTTGTTTCTGTTTTTCTGTTTTTCATAAAATTTATGTTTTCAACCCTAATTTACTTTATTGTTGCCAAATATTTCTTCACTTTATTGACAAAGATTTGGGTGCAATACGTGATGTCAGACACTCAGGATCTATCGACCCGGGTGACTCCAGCAGAAAATTTACTATAATCACAGTCAAAGAAGGTGATTCAGTTACAAAGCGGTCAACAATCCGGAGCGACCGCGATTGCGGCTGCGGCCACGGTGGCGATCGCGATCTAGTGAGCGCAAACCTAAGCTGCTCCGGCCCTCTCGGCAAAGTTACTAAAAATAAAATAAACCCTAAGCACTGCACGCAGTTAACTTTTCCGGTCATTTGTGACTTAAATTTTGACATCAAATTTAGTTTATGACCAAAAATGACAAGCAAGCAACTATAAAGTATTTCTATGTAACTTTTCGCATTTCCTTAAAATGAGACCACAGAAGAAAAACAATTCTTGTGTGTCAAAACCACGTACCGGCAGCTCAGAGAGTCTATTAGGCGCCCAACACTCTCTCCTGCAAGAATACAAACTAGGTGTAGGTGCCTATGTGAATTTAACTGCCCCTGTCAGAATCCTTGCAAGGGTAGGAATGTGTTTTCCTTATACCTTATATTGCCGGAGTGTACTCTGAGAGCATACTGAGAAGCCGAAGAAACAATTCATCCTTATGGATGAGATCTTAGTGTCAAGACAGACTAACTTACATGGCCCTGAGTGCTGGAATGCCACCTAGGTAATATCTCTTACTTCCCAAGTCTTACCGAGCTCTGGCATTGTGTCCTGACAGCGTCCTTCGAAGCCGTCATACTATACTAGACCTGCTAGGTACCTATATCCAAATACATATTATACCTATTCTCGTATAACAGACTTATTAAAAGACAAAATGTATTTTGATATTGCCAAGTTCTATGTCTATAGCCTAAAACAGTGAGTTGATCAATGACTCATAGTCAAATAACTTGCCACAAAACTTAAATCAAAATTTTTGAAGAAACAGAACAGTAAAAGCAAAAAACGCATCCCTCATTTCCTCCAATGGCGCTTCTATTCTCTTTGAACAAAATTTCACAAAAAGTGCCCCGGCACACGAAAGAAGTACCTAGGTATGTGCAAAAATTTAACTGCATGAATATCTATTTAATAAACAACAAAATTGTGAATAGAAAACTTAGTTAAACACCTTAAACACATCTTTAAAGGGGCGCCTAAGTGAAAAACTGAAAGAAGAAAGTCCCGTTATTTTTGACAAATCCCAGATAGCATGCAAGCTTACATCAAGTTTGATATAAGCTTGACTTGCAAGCCTGAATTCTGCAACCCTGATGCAAGCTTGCAGCAAGTCTGCAGTCTAAGAGCGTCTAATTGCAGCGCATAATTCCAACATTGACAAATTTATGTTTTATTAACCCTAACCTTACTCTTTCGACTCTTCCTTTATTCAGATTATGGTAGGATCCTGAGATCCTGTCCCTCCTGTTCGTATATTCTTGTCGTTGCAAAGAAAGCTGAGAAATTGGCTTGGTTTAAATACTTATTGTTTAACGGCGACTGTCTGGCGATGTGTGGAGATCCTGTCTGGAGATGTGTGGAGCTCCAGTTCTCCAAGGAGCAACATCTCTGAATCAACTTTTACTAAACCATAGCAGGCAAAGTTAACTCTTCCTAGGAAATGTTGATCTGATGTTTATTTTCAGTCAACTTCTACTGATATGCCTAACAGTCTATTTTTCCTGTAACATAGGTATACATTGACCAAAATTGATCCTACCGCGTTGAGATCGTTGGCTCCTTTTTGGCTAGGCTCTGAGACAGGGCTCTTATTGGCTCTACTATTTCTCGTCTCACAGGCATCGGGAACAAAAATAAACTAAACCCTAACGAGATGTGCAAAGAACTTCCAGGCAACTTAAAACAGGTGTTATTTGGACTGCGCTGTCTTAATCCTCAAAAAATGGATGTCAAAACTCGTTTTTTCTGTTGTCTCGTAATTGTCAAACTGGGATTTCATATAGGTATAGTAAATATGTCCCTGTCTCTTATTTGTTGTGGAACTTGAAATTTCTAAGTGCGTTGTGGAAAAGTTGGTCAAGGCTCTTCGCCACAGATTGTTTGGTCAAACTTTTGTTGTGCTGTTTTTCACATGGGCGTCCCCCGTTATCAAAATTAAATAAGAAGTTTATTATTCATAACTTCGTGATTGTTTCTTGAGATATTCAGTTGAAATTTTGGGCATACTTCTTTCCCTTGAAATGGTGTTAGTTTTTTCATTTTAAATTTTCCATCATGGCTATTTTTTCTCCCATTCCATTCATCGTATTAAATATTGTCCTGATGGGTCTTTTTGCTTCAATAATACTCTCTTAGCATCACCCAAAGTTACCATTTTGTTTTGGGTGTTATTTTTGCTCCGAAATAAAAGGATATTTTCCTCTATTATTTGTTACAAAATATTATCTATAGGTGTGTAAAGCTAACTAAGTTTGCGAGTGTTGCGATTATGTTCAGATTTTCTGAGCAGGAACCTACCTATTTATTTACTCGTATTTTTATCACTGGAAACAATAATTATACATATTAGGTATATACTTTAATATAAATAAAGCAGTAATCACAGATATGATCAGTAACTTAAATTTTGCAGGATAACAAAATCATGATGAACGCGGCAGCACTAGCGGATCAACAACCGCCATCCCAAACATACGTGAATATTCCAGTAACCGTTACAGACAAGGAGAAGCAAAATCACTCTCGAAATCGATTCCTGAGATGTGGGGCCCGGCTGAGACCTTACGTCTTTGATATAATTATTGCTGTTGTATGTAAGTAAAAATTTACGTTTAACTACTTAGTATTGTTTTTTATTAGTTAGGTACCTACCTATTTACAGTTTATAGTAGCTGTTATTTAGAACCGTTACGTCAGAAATTTCGATTCGTTTATTATTGATCATACCTATTCGCTGTTGCTGGTTTCGGTTCCGTTCTGCTACCTAAATCAAATCAGACGTTCTGCACCGTCATATGAAATCGGTTCTCCGTAATTTGTACCTGTTTCTTGTTAGAAAACATCATTAGAGCAAGTTTAATTGAAAGTGGGTAGAAATTGCAGAACCGTTGTTAGTGTTCATGGTGTTACAATTATTGAAACAGACTGTTGAGTTTAAGTATTATACAAGCTTAATAAAAATCATCATTAAAATAAGTTGAAGGTTACATTTTATAGCAGTTAGTGATCAAACATTATAGTGATCACTTCTACGTATACATCGTTCACTGTTTATGTGTAGGTAGTAGGTGCCTATCAATTGTAAGTATTTGTTTTATGTTTTTATCACGCAGTGTTTACGTTAATAGTAATTATATTTCGTATTTTACAATTCGTTTCTATAAATTACTTTTACTGTCTACTAGTCTACTACCTATTAATAAAAACACTTCAATGCACACATTAGCCCTCAAACTACTCGATGCCACTTGATACAATAATTAAAGTGGTAGGTACACAGCGAAAATGTCAGATTCACAATAATACCTAAGACATCACGATGACCTAAAAACTTGTTAAATTCCTATTTGCATATCTGATTGGTCTAAAAATAAGTTTAGCTCCACCCCTTGGAGCTTTCAGCCAGTCAGATATCCAAATACAAGATTTAACAAGTCAAATGTCATCCATCGTAATTTTTTTATGAATACGACAGTAAGTATAAGTTAGGTATCTGCCGTTCTATCAAGTTTAGATATCCGTCTTGCCTTTCTGGATATACAGTGTCCAAAGATTAGCGAATTTATATAGGTATCTATAAATGACAAAAAATTTTCGAGTTAAAATTTGACCATTGAAATCCAGGCCTGCTTTATTAGATAGGAAATTTTACCATAAGTATTTTTATGTCTAATAAATCAAGCATGCCTTATTTATTACTATTGTTAGTGAGGGTGTCAGATGCGCTGCGACCTATTTATTACCCCCTCTACTCTACTTCTATGGTGGTGTATTCCCTTCATTGCAGCAGCCTCTCCAATTCTGTTTCCCTTAGCGAATTTCAGGATTTGAAGCGGGTTGAGGCTGGATAGAGCCCCACCGTTGAGCTGGTGTTGTCCCAGAACATTTCTTCTCTCGCGTTCTAGTGCTCCGCAGTTCATCAATAGGTGACGAGGTGTCTCGTTCTCTTCCCTGCAGAATCTGCAAAACGCCATCTTTTTATGCAAAGTTTCCCCAGGTGTTCATTGAGCTTGCAATGACCTGTTAGGAATCCCGTTAGCATTCTGAGACTTCCTTTGTTGAGGGTCAAGAGTTTTCTTGACCTTTCTCGGATAAATACCTGAGGAGCTCCTAGCATGAGAGAATAAGACCGATGGACTTCTCTCAGTTTATCTGCTTCCTTTTGGAGTTCTGCTTTGAAGAACGTGTCTTCAAGGCCACTGAATGGCTCTGGTCCTATGAAGGCAGCTGCTGCTCCTTTTCTTGCCAATGAGTGGGCACGTTCGTTTCCCTCAATCCCAGTGTGACCTGGTACCTGGTATCCATTTGAGAAGCATGCCTTAACAGGAGAAATAATTTTCTGCACGAAATATCGAAAAATGTTATTTAAAAAAGTTTCTCAGAATTCAAAATTATGCATTTCACAACAATCGGCCTACTTTTTGTTTTCAATTTTTGTTTCACTGGTAAAGAACTTTTTTGGAAAAAATTTTTTCGCGGAAATACATAACATTTAAAGACCAAATTTGATTTACTATGGGCTATTGATAACCGACATCTAAAAATATGCTCTGTGCTAAACTTAAGCTCGGTCTCAAATCTAAAACACCGCGCACACGCTACACCTGATGCACGGACTGGACCAGCAATATTTAATCGAGTAGCGCACATTTGACCAGCACCAGCATGTAACCTCACCAGAAACGACCGTCAAAGCAGTTTGTATCACTCGACACAACAAAGCTACTTTAAACATTTTTCTTCGTCCGAACTACACACTTCAATGTTGCACACCCAACTACTACCGAAATTTTATTGCTACTCTTTGACTAAAGTCACTGGTTTGTGCGAAGTCGCTCAGGATGCAGGTTCACGCTGGTCTCGGTCCGTGCAGGTATAGTGTGCGTGATAAACTAAAGTTTCCAAGGCATTTTTATACACGGTGTGAATTTTTTGTATTTACCCATCAGTGGGATCTCGTAAACGGTAAGAGATACAGGGTCGGTTAAATTAGAGAAAAGTTGCGCAATTTTATGCTTATTAAGAATCTGAAACAAAATTTATGGGAACTTCAGGCGTTGCTGAAATGTTTCGAAAAAACTGGATAGTCGAAATTACTTTTTTCAATAATAACTTTTTTATTATTGAAAATTAATAAATTATTTTTGTAGGTTTACATAAGTCGTCATTTGACATTTCAAAAATCTTCAAAGCCCCCTACTTCCCATCAGAGTTTTGATAGTCGACTTTGGTTTTTCTTATGGCCGCTATATGATTTTTTGAAACCAAAAATCTATCACATAAAAAAATTCTTCAAAATGTTATTCTTCTTTTTTAGAAAAAAAATTTAGTAATTTATTTCACCGAATGACGTCGATATGACGTCGCGACGTGACATAGGCCTTATGGATATTTATGGCATTCGGTTAAACAAAGTATATTTTTATATGGCAAAAATAAGAAACCTCGATTTTTCAGTTTTTTAGGATATTTCAGAAACAGTCACAGATATCTTGTATGTCATGACGGATTCGAGCTGGCCACAAAATAGCGCATCTTTTCTCTAATTTGACCTTGTATCTCTTACCAAGATCCCAATGATGGGATAGTAAAAAAAATTCCCACCCTGTATTTCGATTAATTATTAATCTAAGAATAATTAACACTCGTTTGGGACACAGATTTTAATGTTACAGACAATACATACACAGACAATGTGTGTTAACGCCAAGATTACTAAAGCATCCGAATCAATTTCCATAGGTACTTTAGAAAAGGAGATCAATAATAATTGCAAAATTTAAAAAATAATTGGAAAATATTGCAAAATATGTAAGAAAAAATAAAGTACTCTCTGTACACTGAGAGTTGTCCGTTGTCATGCCACACTGATTCTGACTAAACAATTTCATTTAATTCGATTTGAATCGTACACTTATTTCTAAGTCGAACCAGATGTGGTATCGCAGTTCGTGTCAGTGGCGTGTGTTGAGGAATAATGAATATCCTATAAAAATATATTATTTCGACAAGTTATTGACGAAGTAGTGCCTTGCAACTTTTTGATAACAAATATTATATAATGCAAGTAAATAAGAATCATAATAATTATTGTTTTCATCGTGATAGAAATATCATGTCACCTACCTGCTGGTTGCCGTTTAAAAGAAAGAATAACACCTCCGTTTTCTTATTTGCAAGTAAAATATTCCAGCAATTTAACCACAAGTCCACGTACTAGGGAGTTCAATCGTTTCCCAGGCAAAACAAGGAAATAGAATTTTAGGCATTCGCGAAATTAAGTTACTCATAGTTTATCACACCGTACAATATAACACAGGAATTCTGCTAATTTCGTATTAAAAACGTTTCAAATAACAAATCTCATCAGTATATTTAGCGCTGTCACTGTCAACTGACAGTAGCCGATGAGCTGGACGACAATCTTATCGTATCAATCTAAGCGTATCAAGACGCGAGTCGATACTTCCGTCTCACTCTCGCTCATCTTTTTAGAATTGCTGACGATTCAAACGTATTTCTGACAATACGTCCCATTTTAACTCGATTGACTATGCAATGCAATAGAAGGAGTAAGAAACATAACGAGATGATGTATTCTTAGTTATCACAACAGACAACTCTCAGTGTACAGACTTTAGGTACGTTGATGATTATGTAATTATTATTTAAATAAAATTTTTCGACATTTCGTATAGAAGAGGTACTTTACCTACACATAAAATAAAAACAATGCTTCTCTGTCAAGGCATCCCTGTCAAAAGTGTCAACGCATGCTTGATTTATTAAACATGAAAATATGGTAAAATGTATTATCTAATCAAGCAGGCTCGTACCCGAAATGGTCAAAGTTCCTCATCATTTTTAGAACAACTTTTTGAAAAGTTCACATCTCACTTGCAGTTGTCCTGAGGATGGACTAGCGCCCGAAACCGGTTGACAAGATATTTTCTAAGTTTTAAACAAAATTATATTCTTTAAACTACCGATGTTCTTTGTTTTATTATACAATGGCCAATTTTATGGATTGTCAAAGTTCGACTCGAATTTTTTTTGTCATACCTATGAATTCGCTTAACCTGGTATAGACAAATGTGTATGTGAAAACTGAATAGGTACTGCAAAGACAATAGGTACTTAATTATGTCATTTTCTAATTTTCTTGAATAGGTATCTAGTAGTAGGTAGGTACCTAACCTACCTAAAATCTAAAATTATTTCATTTCAATTTTTTTATTCAATTTTGGAAAATTTTCAAATCGGTTGATAATATTGTCATATTTCCGATGATAGAATTTGTCGAGGAATTTGTAGTGTCAAATTTTGACAATATAATTAAATAATTAATGTCAGGTAGGGCAGCTTAGTTTTAATTATTGTGCACCTTTGTGAATGCGCTACCTTAAATATTTACAGGTGCTGATGGTCAGTGATGACAACATAATATTAATTAAAGCTTATGCGAAATCGTGAACGAAGTATACGTAGAGATTGCGACTATTTCATTTCAAAATAAACATTATTGAAGTGGTTATTTACGCTATCAAAACACTCCAAGATAAGAAAATCCAAGTCGTTATTTTTGTGAATTTTATAAAATCATTTTATTTTTTTCGCTATTCACGATTCTTTGTTGTCGTAGGAGTAACCTCACAAGCAATCAAAACCACGTAAGTGGGTACGTATACCGGGTGTCTTTTTTAAAACTTCCCATCCTGGTGTTTTGTTTTGGGAAAAGACCTGAGACATGTCAACTTTTGTTTCTCCCTGGGAGCCTTTTGATATTGAAGTGTCAAATTTGATCTTGAGAGTTCCTGTTTGTCTTAGATTCGATTTGCCGGAAGCACAAAAAGTAATTTTTTTGTATTGAATTCCTTCGTACAATTTTATTTATTTCAGTTATTCAGGGTGGGAGGTCTTCCAAAAGACACCAAGTATAACGAAAACATTCCCCAGCTTGGTAGTTTTGTTAGAGGCTCCCATAGATTACGATTTTTGTCAACTATTTTCATCGCTGCGATTAAACATAGGTGTACGCGATTCAGCAGCATTATTTTTGACATTCGTGATCAGAACGATACCCCGAGACTTATCTGTTTGCTTGCAGTGACCTATATTGTCTCATATCATTTTGTTGAAATAGCTAACATTATTGGTTCAACGCGTGTCCAAAATTGTCCCCAAAAGGGTGCCCTGATCACGATACTGAAAAAAAATCGTTCCAGAATAATTCGCACTACGTTGACTTCCACAGACTAAGGTTTGACAACCGACAACACGTATTGTCGAAATTCAAGCTCAACAGAAATTTTAACCGACGATGGAATATGACGATTTGATTCGGTTTTCCACGTTGATTTTCGATTTGGATAATATTTTTTCAACCAGCACAAAGCATGTCTTCTTCGTCAAAATCATCACTCTTTTGACTAGAGTCTGACTACGAGACGAATCAATGTAAAAACCTATCTTTCTTGAAAGTTTTTTTTATTTACTGGACAAACTTTGACTTGTGACATAAATTCATTTTTTTATGAACTCGACGTCAGAACAGTCAATCTTCTTATCTTGCGATTGATCTCTTTAGGAGTGTCCTTTTTGGACTAGAGCAAGTATTTTCGGGCCAAGCTTTAAATTTATAAATCGTAGGTCTACAGGCTAAGTCAGAAGGAGAATACCCCCTTCTTTTAGAGAATTCTTTTTGGAATATTGACACCAGTGCATATTCTTGTTTCGTCGAAATAAAATTCCTGATGGTCGAAACTTGTATTGTGTCCAGCTTTTATTGAAAAGTATATCCTAAACAACTGGTGGTAATGAAAAAACTTCTGAACCGATTTTTTGTTAAACGTGCCATCGCTCGGGCGGCGAATGCTGCTTCTGGAAATCTTAGGGATTATCGAGGGTGATGACGTAATAAGAATTCTCATTCGCATGTTACATTTTCCAGCTGCTGTTATAGCTGAAGTTGTTTGAAATATCATTTCTTTATAGGCAAGCCATTTTTTACCAGTTCTAATATACCTATACAGGGTGTATCTAAATAACACCGAAAAAAATTAAGGGGTGACTCTGTGATGAAAATTAAGGGGGGTATTTGGTATAGAATTTTTCGAAAAAACTCTCCCCGAAAAAGTTACACCCCTCCGAAGAATTAAAAAAAAAATGGTTTTTATTTTTTATTTTCCCTGTATATTAAGCTCTCCCCGAAAAAGTTACACCCCTCGGACGAGTTCCTCTTGTCGCTTCAAAACTGTTAAATCGCCCTGATATTTTCGCACCAGGTGAAGTGGAATTTGGTAAAGTGGATCATGTAATTGTGGCCAGCTCTTTGGTAAATGCAATTACCATTGAGATAGGGTTTTTTATAGAAGGATTAAGAAGAAAGAGATATCTATGCAGAGTCTAGATATGGATGCATGTGGTCGTTCCACTCTTTTGGACTCCGAGAACTATCTTATTTAGCTACGAATTTTTTTTTTTAATATATCTAAATCGTGTAATATGCGCCCACAAATATCAATGAAATAGTGGGATTCGAACCCGCTGCAGTGACACACCACTTCGCGGCATTAGACCGGGATACCGACTGCTTAAGGCCAGCTTGACTCACATTTTTACTGACAGTTCTGATCTTATTCATTGTTTTTCTACCTGCTCACAACCGCTTTTAGCGAAAAAGTCACTTTATTATAAAAATTATTACAATAGTTAAAAGCAAATAGTGACCTAAAAGACTTATTTAGTGGTTGTAAGTTTTTAAAAACTAGCTGAAAAATATTTTGGCAAACGTCTTTACGTTTTACATCTTTATTTTACATGTTTTTATTTATATACACACTGTATAAAGGTATGTATATCACCTGATCCTGACGCTATAATTACGCGCCATTGTTTGTTAAATATAAATCCTCAGTCGTGATTATGAGTAAAAATTTTAATTAAACAAAATCAGTGTACGTAGACTTTAACGAAAATGACGTTGTGAATTAAGAATGTACCTAGTCATAATAATAATAATATGACATTTACTATCTTCCTGTGTCCTTGTACCTATGCTGGAGGAAATTTTCCAATTGGATACAAAACATGAAATTTGACAAGCTTAATTACGATTTTTTTATAATTATAGCGACGATGATTTAAATTATAATATCAAATTTTCACAGTAGGTACAACAGCAGAAACAAAGCTCCAAATCCCAAAAACCTTATGAGTTTGCAATTTTTGATTGCTACTTACCCATTGGAGCAAATAATGAACGAGATCTTTTCCCAGCAAATTATTACAAATAATCAGACACAGAAGGAGGATCTTTTGAAAGCCACGATATTTACCACAATTAAAATTTCAACACCCAAGGATCAACGAACGATCAGTTTAATAATCTTAAAAAAACAGCATAATATGAGTTATTATCGCAGGCGTTTATTAAATATTACCACAGTTGCCTGATGATATGGCGAGAAATTATCATAAAATAAAACTCATTTGTCATTTTTCAAAAATTATAGTATTTTGACTGAGTGAAATCCACGAGGGAAATAGTCTGAGTAATAATTATTTGATTACTAACATAATGCAAATCGTTAATGGCAATTAGTGCAATTGTGCGATATAAAATTCTTTAAATATTAGTCATACGGTTTGAGAAACCACACATTCATGAACCCAAAGGAAATATGAAAATGTATCCGCAGATATTAACCTTAGGCATTATTTTGATTAGCACTGCTACTGGTTTTTTTAAGTTCCTTATGTAATAGCTCTCTGCTATAACTTGCATTGACTAAATTTCAACATTATTTTTTATGAATATTAAACAATGGACGTCATTATAGAGATTATGTGTGTAATTGTATTAAAAGATTTATCAGTAAAATTAACATAAAAAAATCATGAAATTATTACATCCTGGCAAGCAAAACGCACGAGTTTAATTATTATCAAAGAAAATTTTACAAAGGATTTTTTAAGAATTTTTTGATTTTAATTGAAATTTTTGGAAGAATAAAGGATTGTAAAAATTTATACAGGGTGTATCAAAAAAAATTTATATGATATTTATACAGCGGGCTTCCCAAATATTGCGTCTTGAAGTATTATGCACGATATTGTTCTTAACTACCTACCTATGTGAGTGAAGCTGAAGTTAAAAGAATATTTAGACAGTGTTTTAATAATAAGTACCTATGACATAAATGTAATGAAATTCGACATTGTTATTCGGTATTAGGTATGTATTTTCTAATATCTAGCTCCGCCTTCATTCTTTATTAAATGCTGTAAATTTCCTTCGATAATTTAACACATTTAGCCGAGGGGGCGTTCACTCGATGAAAAAGTCCACATAATAAATTATTTCCACTTTATTTCCATTATTTCCCCTATTTCCATTTTATTTCCACTATTTGTACGTTATTTCCACTATTTCGAGACTAGGTATACAGTATACGCATATTTCCCAGGCAACACGTAATAGCAAAACTCTTGGGAACACAA
This sequence comes from Malachius bipustulatus, assembly GCA_910589415.1. Taxonomy (NCBI): domain Eukaryota; kingdom Metazoa; phylum Arthropoda; class Insecta; order Coleoptera; family Melyridae; genus Malachius; species Malachius bipustulatus. The sequence continues at coordinate 44,440,766 of OU342632.1, read as the reverse complement.
ATATTTTGCAATTTTCTTCTATAGCTCATTTGTTTGTGTATTTTTTTATGAAAAGGTAAAAAAAATGTTAATACATATATTAAGGGTTAGAAGGAATTAGGATCAGCCTAAAAAATTAGAAAGTGTATACCTATTGTTATCTTTAACGAGGTTGTCATAGACATAAACGTGTCTCGAGACGAATAATATATTTGAAAACAGGCAGGTAGGTCAATTGGGGTTTCAAATCAAAACAATTATGGGGGTTGTTGAATGATTTTTTTTTCACAAAAAAATGTGTTTCCTCCAATCTTTTAAATGTTGCCTGGATAATTTTATTTTTGGTGGACAATCATAATTATTACGATGGACAAAAGAATGATCGAAAAAGTTTACATTCAAGGGTGCCCCAACTGCACATTTTCCAAAATATTAAATTATTAATAATAAAAAATCTGTGGGTGGGCAACAAACGTACACCACTGATAGAACAACGATAGGTATTATACAGGGTGAGTTTTTTTTCAATGTTTAGTAAAGAGATCTCGTAAAATACTCCAGTTAAACGAACTGTTAAATGGGGAAAGTAGTGCAGTTTTATGAGCTAGTTTGAAGCAACTTTTTTTTTTCAAAATCTTCATAGGTGTCTAGATATTTGACAAAAACAAAATTTCATTATTTTCTTTACACTGAGATAGCGCTCTAATTATTGTTATTGGGATTAGACAACAAAACTAAGGAAAAATGTTTTAAATGATTTTAAAACCAATAAAACGGCGCTATAAGTGTAAAAATCGTCCTAACTTCTTATTTTTAGAGAAAACCCATATCGAGTTTTTTATCGTCGTATTTAGAAAAAAAAGACATATCGAATGATGTCATAGCCAACTGACTTACATTTAACAGGTTGAGCGCCATGGCGGGCATTATGGCCGCCATTTTTACTAGCCTCACGGACAACGGCGGTCATTATGCCCGCCAGCTTGCCTACATTTTCAAGAGGTATCATTCAAAGATGCCCGTTCTTTCAGTAAATATCACATTGAGACGTGCCCGCTATGGTCCCACAGATTGTGTTTTTACCCCTAGGTCATGAAATGTATTTTCAATAAAGTGACTAATTGGTATGGAAAAATGATAGCTCTGTAAATGCTGTAAATGCAGATTGAGCATATCCTGCAAGATGTTCAGGGAACAAGATAAGAAATAAGTACTAAGGGGGCGCCGAGCTGCGCCGCCTGTCTGCATTCAACCGGTGAAATGACCGGAAGATACCTATATGACCACTTTTATAAAAAAAAATAACATGTGAATAATTTCGGGAGATATAATTATTATTGTCAATATTTTTATTAATGATTTTTGCGAGTATAGGGAGGGGTGTAAGGAGAAGAATTCATCTATTGAATGACTTGACAGTTCGGAAAAAGACAGTAGGACTGAAGCAGAAGACAATGTAGAAAACCCAGAAAGTTTGAATTAAAAAGAAATTTGCCAAGATTTTTCAAATTTCTATGTTTTACTAGAATTTTCACGAACAACAATATCAAATTAAATATGGCAATTTACGAAAATATATGTATTTGCTTCAAATAACAAAATATACAAGCTGGACAAAAAAATCTGGACACCTTTTTTACTTTTCGAATTTAAGTCATTCTTTTTTTTTTCTTTTAATTTTTTTAATCAAACTAATCAACTAGTCTACCTACGGGATTTAACAAAAAATCGCAACTGATAATAATTGTAGTACATTTCAAGCTCAAACTCTAATTATTTCTTTATCATGAATTTTTCTTGAAACATCAAAGTCTTTTTTTACTGTCTGGATTTTTTTGTCCAGCAAAAAAATTCACGTTTTTTTTTTTGCTTTATCACTTTTAATTAAGATAGAATCAAATAGGGTTAAATTCACAAAAATATATTGACCTAAAAAACTAATTTTGCCAATTGAATTTGCAGAAAAATTGGATCATTTTTTTTTATCGAAGCTAATATTTTTGTGTTTTTTTGCACTTTTTGAAATTTTTTGCACTCTTCAGTTTTTTGTCTAAATCTCAGAAAGGAAGCGTTTTTTCGACAAGTCTATTCTATACAAAATTAAAAGTAGACAAAATTTCCTACATTTCTAATAAATAACGTTTTTTTTTTTTTGGAGACTCGCGTAGCCTAGCGGTTCAGTCCGCTGCCTACCGAGCCTAAGGTCGCGAGTTCGGAACTCACCGGCTCGTGTTATTTTTCGGATGCATTTTCGAATGTATGTGAAAAATAGAACAAGCGACCGAACGTTTAATTTTAAATGGTATACTTGAGGCTGGGTGAATGAGTAAGATGCTCGAAATCCCGTGTTACCGGAGTGGAGCGACTTTGTCTTACCTACATAGTTAAGACCGATGCTCCCTCCTTTAAAAAAAAAAAAACGTTTTTTTTTAACCAACCGTTCCGCCGGTAGAGCGCGCCAAAAAAAACATATTCCTATATCTAGTTAAATTCACCGATTTCGCGGAAATCGCCCTCTGCTATGATGCATAACAACTACTAACTGTTGTATAAAAACGGCAGCGATATTCATTTTAGTAAATACTGCATTTCATTTGTTTGTCAGTTTGTCTCCATTTTTTCAATCATCTTCCCGATATTCACTATTGATGTAATGTATAACTGGGTCCGGGTCCGGGAATACAAAACTGAAAAAAAAAGTTCCAGAACAAATTTTTGCCAGCAAACTTCAAATTCGTGTTCAGCACCCAAAAAATATAGAGGGGTAAAAAAATCAAAACTATAGCAAAGCTTTCCTCTGAGAATTCTAATATGCCTAAATACAACTACCTCCTTTAGGTACCTATACATACTTAAATATTCAAGTGACAAAAATACCTACTTACCTAATATATCTTTCTAATTATTCACTTAACAATAATTACTTACATACTCACTTCAATATTATTTTCTTCAGTAGGTTACCGTGTAGAAACGACCTAACTAAACCAGTCAGTTTAAATAAACCATGATCTGTCACTACAGGGTTTTGCTATGTAAGTTATCACCCATATCTTAATACCTATATCATGCTCTCAAGTAAAGATCGTACTAAACTGTTTGTAAACCTAATACCGTCATTTTCTTTGCAGCAATTACATTGATCGTGTGCCTAGAACTTGGTGTCATCCCCGAAACCAGAGTTGGATTCTACTGCAAGGACCCTAAGTTCTCCTTCCTGTATCGAGGGGATACAATCTCAGCAACAGTTCTCCTCACCTCCTGCTTTTTAATCCCACTTCTCACCATAATCGGTGTGGAATGGCTTCAAAGGGATTCTTTGAAAAACGTCAAAGGACGAGAAGTGTGGTTCTTTTATAAAGAGTTCCTAGTCGGGGTCAGTCTGGTGTTGCTCCTCACTGAAGTGATCAAGGCAGTGTTGGGTGAACATAGACCACAATTCTTTGACATCTGTGAACCAGACAGTGCGGTTAGTTGCACGGCAGGACAATATGTGGAGAAGTTCAACTGCACCAATAAACGTTTGAGTAACTACCTGATAGCAGATTCTTCGAGGTCGTTCCCATCTGGACACGCGTCTTGTTCATTTTTCGTGGGAGTGTTTAGTTCGGTGAGTTACCTACTGTTGTCAATGTTCAGGAAAATGCTGTCCATAAAATAAGTTTAACTGATTTTGAATTCTATAATTTATTATTTTAAAAGTTGACCTATTAATCGATTTTCTTGCAATAATTATTATAGTTTCTTTAATTCACTGTTACCATTATAATCTAAAGCTAAAGTTATCAACAAAAATCTCAACCATTCACAACACTATGTCGAAAATTTGTTCCATGTAGGTACTTGTACAATGTGTCAGTTTATTGTCAATTATTTCAATTTTATCACAACTCAAACCTTTGTTGTTACCATAAATAAAACTGTTTGTTCCAAAGCCAAAGTTCATCAGTTCTTAATGGGAAAGTTTGTTAAAATGCCATAATATGCACCTTTTGTACTATTATTAACCCATATAATAATATAATATTGTCTTTCTTCCTAAATTGCCTTTTTAGCAATTTGTTGCCACATGGCTTAAAATCATTGAGAAACCAAAATAAATATTAAATCATCAAAATAAAATCACATCCAGTTACTTACTTCTTGATCTTTCTATTTCAGTACATAATCCAAGTGAAGCTTCCAACAGTTCGAACCGGTAGCCTCTTCAAGCCTTTCCTCATAGCTATGCTGCTTTCCTACAGCGGTTCGGTTTCCGTCTCTCGAATCACAGACGGTCGGCATCACTGGTGGGACGTCCTGGCAGGGGGAGTGCTCGGCTGTCTTGGTGCCATCCATTCTATCAGTATACTGAGATACAGGCTCAGAGAGAGGAGACAAATGACAGCCACTTCAACGACCACACTGCTCGATATCAAAGCCAAAGAAGTCACATTGTGAGAGTTAAGAGTGCAGACGGACTGAAAGAACTGAATTGGGGTTGTTACTAGAATTCTCAATTATTGTTTGTAAGATTATTTATTGTATATATTAAAATAATTTTTTATAGTAACTGGTGTTTTTTCTTTGTCTGGGCCTGGGAATACCAAATATGCCACCTCTACTTTTCAAGGGACATTATCTTGATCCAATGTTAAAAAAACTCTCCGCAAGTGTACTGTCAATTATTGTAAAACTGTTTATTAAATTAATCTTTTTGGAAAATGAAAAAATCTTCTAACTCAAGCTATAAAATCAACCAATTAATCTACAAAATTATGTATGTCTTGAGTTGATTCAAAGCAGTAACTAGTTGCCAGTTTGTATACAAGGTTATCAACAGTTTTTAAATTAACAAAAACTAGACAAAAAACATTTTAATGTTATTTTTATTAATTTCAATTTTCTAATTCTCGTGTCCCTTGTTACTCCCCCCCCTCCCAATAAAACATCTCTTAAGAACCTCTTTGATAAATGTCACTTTCACAAACCTTGCTTGGATTTGAATTTGAACCATAAAAATTTTCCAGTTCAGTCTCAAAATAAATGTAGGTTGTATAAATCAATTAATCACCTGATTCTCATAATTTAGGTGTTTTATTTAAAAGTAATAAAACTTAAAAGCAATAACTATAAAAACTTAATATACATTTTAAATTTCAACAGTCAGTTTTCCTAAGCTGGTTTCCACATGAATTTCAGGTAAGGTTTCAATAACAATACCAGTAGCCACTGTTATATTATTTTCTCTAATTGTAAAAGACTGACCGTTTTCCATGACCATTTTTCTTAAAAGAGTCAGATGAACTTTTCCATGTTCACCGGGCATGATCATATTTATATTTTTATCTAAAACAAAAATTAGTGAAGGTAAATTTAATTATCACTACCATAAAGAATACCTAAATCTATCCTGCAAGCAATATTCCAAGTTTTACTAAATAATTGCTGGATGTATTTTCCTAGGATAGGTTTGGAGCGACCTCCTTCAGCTTTTGTTAAAAAATAAGCACTAGCAATAAACCTATTGCTATTCTTTTGACTATTTCTTGCACATAGCAACATCCCTTTCTCTACATCTTTAGCTTTAATACTTCTCAATAAAACGCCTACATTTTCACCAGCTAGAGCCTAGAAAAAAAATTATTTATTTATTTTATCGGTAACAACATAACAAAATATTAATCACACCTTAGGTACACTCTTTTTGAACACCTGTATATCAGATATGACCGTCTTAAATGACTGATCAAACCCCAATAATTCAGCTTCTTCGTTTTTATTAATTGTGCCTCTAGTTATCGTTCCGACCACAACGGTACCTCGTCCAGGTACGGTAAATGCATTGTCGATTGGTACCAGAAACGGGGCTTTTAAGTCTCTCTCGGGCAAGGGAACATATTCATCGATGGTGTCTAATAATTTCCTAATCGATTCTTCGCCAAATTTTGACTGTTTCCCATTTAAAGCATCTAATGCTGATCCAAAAATCACAGGCGAATTTACACCGTCAAAACCAAAATCTTCTAACAGTTCCCGTATTTCCAGTTCAACAAGTTCTAGCACCTGAAAATCTTTTCTGATGTTAACGAAGAGAGAAAGATGATTAATACGTGGCTATTTACCTCTTCATCAACCAAATCAGCTTTATTAATAAACGTAATAATATGCTTAACTCCGACTTGTTTGGCTAATAGCAGATGCTCTCTAGTTTGCGGCATTTGACCATCTGTAGCTGCAACTACTAATATCGCACCATCCATTTGAGATGCACCAGAAATCATGTTCTTGATGAAATCTGCATGACCAGGACAGTCGGTGTGAGCATAGTGTCGTTTCTTCGTACTATACCCTATATGAGCAGCATTTATTGTAATACCTAAAAATGTCCAAATGAAATTTTGGGTCGTAATATTACCTGCCTGATTGCCTGAAATTAAGATTACCTACCTCGCGCTTTTTCTTCTGGGGCTTTATCGATTTGATCATAGGATACAAATTCGGCCAAGCCGTCCCTTTGCAACACTTTGGTAATTGCAGCTGTCAGAGTTGTCTTACCATGATCAACATGACCTATGGTTCCAATATTGATGTGCTTCTTAGATTCGGTAGAGTAATAATTAACTTTGGCCCTTGAAATTTCCAAAGATATAGACTTCCTTTCAAAGGTTATGATTTTAGGAGAGCAAAAAGCTGGACTTGTGGGCAGGTGTCTAAAATGAAGGTAACGCAGTGGTATATAACTTGATTTTAAATTATTAGAAAGCAAAATCTTCAAAAATCTCTGCACTTTCATTTTGGAGGTAATTTGATAATGGTAACTAAATTAAACTCAGCTTTTTAAATTTAAATCTTCTGGTTTGTTTTTCTTCAGTCTTTGCTATGAGTCATATTTTTGTAGTTTCTAATATTTTAACTTTATACTTTCACGATTAAAGTTGAATTAAAAATATTAAAGAATAATACTTTTACTAATATTATTATTTTAGAATTACCGAATCGAAATCAAAAGTAAACATTAATATTTTTATAAAAAAAGTAAATCAAAGATAAACATCATCATAGTGACAACTGACAACTGACTACTGACTGTCTGGCTAACTGTGTGAGTTGAGTTGGGTAGTCCACTGACATGATCTTTGATTAATAAACGTCAGGAAGAGTTTGCCATGCAGTCCAAACATGAACAAAATGATAAAAAATCACTTGTCAGCGAATTGATAAAAAAAATATGAAACAATTAATAACAAAAAAAAAAACGTAAAACAATAAAAACAAACGGCTTGAATAAAATAAGTTTTTTTGCATCCCTATGGTACTTATCTAATATTTGTCATTGAACAATGTTTGCACAGTGTGCTGGGAAAGTTCCACAAACTTGCATAATGCGGCTGTGTTCGTATACCGTGTGTCCCCGGATAGGTGAAACGACTCTTATAAAAGACAAATTTTTTTTGATTTTAATTTTAATTTTTTGGGGTTCAGCCCTGCTTGGCTAAAGAATAATTTCTAACAAAATTTTAGTTTTGAAAAATCAAGCATATGCCTTGGAAATTTCCAAGAAACCGGTTTTTCTGTTGAGTAAAGTGCCTTTTATGTGGCAAAAACGACAAAATGTTATTTGAAAAAGTTGTTCAGAATCAACATTTATGTCCGTATACCAAATTTCAAAATCATAGGCCAACTTTAATTTTTTTAATTTATTTTTATGTTTTATTTCATAAATCAAAGAATTTCATTTTGTAACAATGACTGCCATGGAAAAAATCAAATTGTATCCATAGCAATAGCAATCTGTCAATATCAGTCTTTGTTACAAATGAAATTCTTTGATTTGTGAAACAAACATGAAAGTGAATGTAAAAGATCAAAGTTGGCCTATGATTTTGAAATTTGGTATACAGACCTAAATGTTGATTCTGAACAACTTTTTCAAATAACATTTTGTCGTTTTTGCCACATAAAAGGCACTTTACCCAACAGAAAAACCGGTTTCTTGGAAATTTCCAAGCCATGCTTGATTTTTTAAAACTAAAATTTTGTGAGAAATTATTCTTTAGCCAAGCAGGGCTGAACCCCAAAAAATTAAAATTAAAATCAAAAAATTTTTGTCTTTTATAAGAGTCGTTTCACCTATCCGGGGACACACGGTATGTATATTTTGAGTTTTTTTTGTTTTTTTTTTTTGTAAAAAAATTATTATCCTCTTAAGTACTGTTTTATTATTACTGATTTATAGTAACTCATTTATTAAATATTTTTTTTAAAAAACGTAAAATAAAAAGTATTATATTCTTTAATGATATACATACCTACCAATGTATATTATCTGAAAATGTTTGAGAGCCACTGGTCAGCCTGAACCATGCTATATACAGGGTGTCCCAGCTTATTCGAAGCGGTCTCTGTAGGCCAAACGATGGATTTTTTCAAAAAACTTTTTGCAAATTCAAGTACAGGATCATAATGGCCATAATTTAAAATTATTTTGGAGTATACAGAGTGTCCCATATAACAGTGGCATATCAAAGTTATGTTTTTTTAAATGGAATGCTCCTATGTTATTGCATTTTTAGATTGTCTGAAAAGAGAAATTAAGATTGGCTTTTACAGTTGGTGTTTAAATTCAGAAGTTTTTGAGTTATAAACAAGTGAAAATCGTAATTTTTCAAGTTCAAGGCCCTGTACAACGAAAACGGTTCAAGATAGAGAAAAACGGCTTACGTATCCCTATTTTAACTTTTCATGTACTATCCTATGATGTAGATGAAATGTTTATACAGGGTGATAAAAAATTTTAAAAATTCTGAGATTTCTCCACGCTTCGCCAAATAAAAAAATCAAAAAAAGTACAAATGTTTCTATACCATAGGATAGTACATAAAAAGTTAAAATAGGGACATGTAAGCCGTTTTTCTCTATCTTGAACCGTTTTCGTTGTACAGGGCCTTGAACTTGAAAAATGACGATTTTCACTTGTTTATAACTCAAAAACGTCTGAATTTAAACACCAACTGTAAAAGCCAATCTTATGTCCTCTTCTCAGATAATCTAAAAATGCAAAAACATAGGAGCATTCCATTTAAAAAAACATAACTTTGATATGCCACTGTCATATGGGACACTCTGTGTAATCCACAATAACTTTAAATTATGGCGATTGTGATTCCGTACTTGAATTTTCAAAAAGTTTTTTGAAAAAGTCCATCGTTTGGCCTACAGAGACCGCTTCGAATAAGCTGGGACACCCTGTATATTATGCATTTTTCTGTTTCTTTCTATTTTTATGGCTTTCCGTTTTCTTAAAATGGTTCTACCATAAATTATTTATTTTAGGTTTCCGTCAAGCCGTCTGTCTGAAGTTTATCACTCTAAAAATTCCGCTTTTACTGTAATCAAAAAATTACAGTGAAATTGGCAACCCTGCAATTGTCAAATGCAAATGCTTGTTTATTTTAGCCGTTTTCCCAGCCCACTGCCCACTGGGCACTGACGGCGTCTGTAAATTGTACTGTACAAATTAACATCTAATAAATTGTACTGGGAAACTACGTGATGCTCGCTCCGAAACCTTAAACATGTAAATTACTTGATCAAAAAGGTACTTAATTATTTGAGATAAAAAAAAATGCAATATTACAATCAGTGATGTGCCTTTACGTGGAAAGAATTTATTCTCTACGACGTAAATGATGTAAAAGAGTGTAAACAATACGTAAATAATTTAAAAAAGACTTAAATAATGTAATAGACTATACGAAAATAGAGTTATGTTATTATCTTATTTTGACGTTTCGTTACTTGAATAATAATTGTTCATGTTATTTAATGTTTATGGAAATTGGACCACTCCACAAGTATGGTTGGCAGGGGCAGGAGTCAAAACTTTTCATTGTTTACATTCTTTACAATCTTTACCTGAATATGCCGTGCCGTGACGTATATTTACCTCAATTTTTTATCGGTAGAGTCCATTCTTTACCTGGATCTTATTAAAGTTAATGATTGTATTGTAAGAATGTAAAGAAGTAAATAATGTAAAGTTTTGACTCCTGCCAACCATAATCTAACGTGTGGGATTCCAATTATTTCTGTTACATTAAATAACATGAACAATTATTATTCAAATAACAAAACATCAAATAAATTTGTTACGCACACTTTACATTTTCCAAGTATTATTTACGTCAAATGTAGGAAATGAATTCTTTACACGTAAAGGCGCAACGGCGGCAACGGACATATCATAATCATAATTTCTTATGGCTTATTATAGTCGTCATTTTATTTTTTTATGTTATTCGGTCTAAAAAATAAGATTGAGATGACAAAAAAATTCAAAATTTTTTCCCTTCATAATTTTTTTTTACAATAAGATGATAATTATAAAATCAAATTGTTCATATTACTTACCTTATGAAAAAAATATTTCGATTATTTTTCACGTTTTTTGATAAAATATAGATAAGTAATAAGTACCTAATTGAAGCAAATTTTCCTGGCAATTTTCCTTAGAGAATTTGTGGAAATGTCAAGCCTCGCGACAGAAACAGCCAGTCGAGTTACAGGGGAGGAAAAACAGATTTTCTGTCGTCCTGACAATATTAATATTATCAAAGTCATATTATTTTATTCAAATTATAATTTTGTACCCGTTTAGATGGTCAAATTTTCAAAACAACTTCAGTGATATCTTTTAATAATCTAAAAGCCAAACAGCATACATCGCTATTTAAAATAAATAAAATATTGAAGCAAATACACATTAAGAAACATCCTATAGGAAGGTATACAAGGTGCACCATATATCCTTCTCTATATTGCTAACTCCTCACGCTAACAGATACAGGGTAGGTTAAATTAGAGAAAAGATGCGCAATTTTGTGGCCATCTCTAATCAGTCAAGACATACAAAATATCTGTGACCGTTCCTGAAATATCCTGAAAAAACTGAAAAATCAAGATTTCTTATTTTTGCGATATCTTTCTTATTATGTATCTGTATCTATTAGTGCTTACGAGATAGCAATATAGATAAGCATATATGGCGCACCCTGTATAAGAGCAGCTCTAATTAGTAATTATACAATATAATTCAATCAAAAGAAAATACTTTTTTTCACATGTTTACAGTTTCTCGCGTTTTTGCACTTCACCATGTCATGAGTGTCATTACATAAAATTTAGATTTAATTAAACTACTTAAATAGTAAACTTCATGAATTTCGTAGCATTTGTAAGCAATCGTGTACACAACATGCCCTTATTTTATTAACAAATTAAAGAAATTACCATCAAAATTGTTCAGCTATTTTTTCCATGCGTAAGTTTATAATGTCCAGTCAAATCACTTTTTGTTTTTGTTTGATAAGAACATTCATGACATTTATACACTTCTGCATTCTTTGAATGGTTACGTTTAAAATGTTTAGTCAAATAACGACTTAGTCTTGTTTCAAAAGAGCATTCCTGACATTTGTATACTTCTACTTCTGGAGAATGTTTACGTTTATAATGTTGAGTAAAATTACTTCTATCTTTTGTTTCATATGAACATTTATCACATTTATATTTATACCCTTCAGTTTCTTTTTCGTGTTTACGTTTGTAATGCAGAGTCAAATGACTTTTCTTCTTTGTTTCATACGAACATCCCTGACATTTGTACACGTCTGCATTCGTAGAATGTTTACATTTATAATGTTGGGTGAAATTACTTTTATTTTTTGTTTCATATGAGCATTCCTCACATTTATACACTCTAGCTTCTGCATCATGTTTGTATTTATAATGTTCGGTCAGAGCACTTTTGTACATCGTCTCAAAAGAACATTCATTGCATTTGTGTGATACAGCCTCATTTGTGTGTTTCAATTTATAATGTCTAATCCAATCACTTTTCTTTTTCGTTTCATACAGACATTCCTGGCATTTGTAAGTTTCCGCATCTTTTGAATGTTTATATTTATAATGTCTAATCAGATCCTCTTTAATTCTTGTTTCATAGGAACATTCCGGACATTTACACACTTCAACTTCTTTTGAATGTTTACGAATGTGATGTCTAATCAAATCCTGTTTGTATTTTGTTTCAAAGCAACACTCCTGACATTTGTACACATACACTTCATCGGAATGTTTAAACTTATAATGTTTGCTCACATTTTTTTTCACTCGTGTTTCAAAAGAACATTCCTGACATTTGTACACTTCTTGAGCTCCTCTTAGATGTTTGCGTTTGTAATGTTGAACAAGATCACATTTAACTCCACTTTTATACGGGCATTCATTACATTCATAAATTACAGTAATTTGCCTATGTTTGCGATTATAATGCTTGATGTAAGAAAATCTACTGTTTACTTTATACGGACAATGCGCGCAGTGGTACTTCTTCCATTCGATCATACTTTCAGCAGAAGTTTTCAATTTCAACTCATTTTCTTGAACAGAGTCACACCCATCAGGTCCATCCTTAAATATTCCAGCATAACTAGCACTGCTCCCCAGCTCCCATTCTGCAGCTGGTTCACCCTCTTTAATGTCCATTTCTTCTTTCAAGAAACCATTTTCTGATTTCACTTGATGAACATTATCCTCCAAATCTTCATATTCATTTTTCACTGGGAATAATGGAAAATTATTCTCAAAATTGTTCAATTGAGAAGACTGATCGCAATTTGAGTCATATTGTCCATTTTCACACTTCAACTTTGAGGAGATAAGCAAGGGGTCATCAAACTCACCATCTTCTAATGCTTCAGTTTTGATAAAAGTTTCCTGGTGTTGAACACCACAATTATTATTGGCTTCATCCAAACTCATGATGTTAATTTTTCTTTTAAAGTAGTGTTATTGTTAAATACTCTAACAGTCTGGACTCTGGAGAGTGGAGACAGTAAAAACCATAATCATTAATTATTCATTTTCATTTCAATAATAATTATTCATCTTAATATTCTTAAATCATCAATCATCATCAACCAACAAACAACCAACCCACTCCCACTACCCCACCAGCACCACCCCACCCCACCTCACCTGACATCGAATCATGATCACGTGATCCCACTCACCGTCACCAGTCACCATCACTGTCACCTGTCACTACCAGTCACCCTCACCACTCGACTCAAATTGACTCGACTCCTCGACTCGACTCGACTGGCACTGAAATATTTCACAGTACTTTAGCTGCGTTCGGGTATTAGGTCCGGAGTTAGAACAGAACAGGAGTTAGAACTTTGCGGGTACACCCGCAGTACATGGAACAGTTTTAACTTTTAACCCGAACGCTCGATAGCTGTCAACAGTAGTGTCAACTGTCCAATCGTCTAGTTGCAAGGTTATGACAATTTTTTTTAAATTTAAATTTATACATGCTCATGCTCAGAACAATCGTTTACCCAGTTTATTGTTTATTTTTGTTAAGTAGTATAAATTAATAGCATTCACTTTTCAACTTATAATATTGATTGATAAATAGTATTGATCTTTGTATTCATTAAATTGAAATTTAAAACATCAAGAGAAAAAATACCGAATTATGCGGATACATTATACCACGCATGAGAGATATCACATTTCTGCAACATTTTAGAATGACAAAAACGACGTTTAAAAACTTGATAGAAAAGGCAATAGCTGTTCACTATTCACTTCCATTTTGTTGCCCAATAAATATTTTTAATTTAAACACACACAGTTTTTAGGTTAAGATAAACAAAGTAACTAGAAAAAGAGCAAGTTCTACTTGAGCGAGGTAGGGCTTGTGGAGTTAGCTCTATTCACTCCATTCACCAATAGCCGAACGGTGTTCCGTTCACTCCATTTACTCCATAACGTATACCCGAACTGGTTTGGAGTGAATAGAGCAAATAGAGTCAATAGCAAAACGCACCTTGTCTGTAGTAAAGTTGAAAACAAACGTCACGCGACGGTAGCTTGTTTGAAGCTATTTGAAGCTTATTTTTGAAGCCATGAATTCCATGAATCCATGATACAACAAATTCAGCTCAGCGCGCAGCCTGTGACGTCAGTCAGGTGAATGCTGCTCGGCAGTAATGATAACGTTAAATCGCGATTTAGTAGCTTATTTCGACGTTTGTAGATGTTTCTGCAATTTTAATTAGTTTGACTTAAGTACCTGACTTTCTGACTGCAAAAATGGTTTATGTTGTGCAATAATAAGTCGGTGTGAGAATCACGTAAAAAAAACGAAACTCAAAGAGATATCTTTTTTATGTTTTTGCTAGCATAGGCATGTAGGTATGTATATGATATTTCAAAATATCCTTTGTATTACTAGTCAGCACTTTTCATTTCAACCCAAAAATATTGACTTCCATGCACCTTCAAATATTTTCAATGCTTTTGTTAGCGCTCGGATTACAATCACCATAGTGACGTCACGGGCAGTAAGGACGAGCTTTCAGTCTCAAGCTGACAACCTAGAGTAGTTGATGTCCTGGCCTGACCTGACATGAGATCCTGGCTGGTTACGAGATATTCCTTAAAAAAAACAAAGCAAAATGAAATTTTTGAGCTTTAAATGTCGCGAGTCACTTTCTTAGAACTGGTGACGTCACTAGGCTGGGCTAAGCGTAAACGGTTCCAAATAAACAAACCGCTCACGTGGTCATTGTTGTCAGTTTGTCGTGATTTATCGTGTGAGGAAATGAAAACGTAATTTAGGTAGGCCCTGGAAAAAAATTTCATGTCTTAGATTGAATCCTACGATAGAATCACTGTCATCTACTTTAAATGTCTTCTTTTTCTTATTTTGTGATTTTGAGTGATCCGGGGTGCGTTCATGAATTACACTTTGCATACATGAAAAACTTTGGATGCGTTCATATAAATAACCAGTTCGCTTGATGGATAAAAATTTAGCATCATTCATAAATTGCCGATGACGACGCTTGAAGTGCACTCGGAGTGTTGAAGAAACACATGTGTGAATCAATTCTGTGCATAATATTAGTAAATTACAAAAATTAGTATTAAATAAAAAAAAGTGTGAATCTGACAGTTCTAATACTTTTTATTTATTATTTCCTTTTTTTTTCTCGTAGAATTGCGTTCATTAAATGGAACAATCTGACGATAATCCGGCAAATGTAAGGCATCACTCTGGTTGTTATAAACATAAACGTCAATTTCTGTTTATGAACGCATTCAACCTTCACGGCCATATTTGTTTTTTTGGACCGTGCCACCTATCTGGACTTTTTTATGTAAGGGTGTGACGAGGCAAGATTCCGTTGGCACAGTTATTTAGGAGAAGCACAGACATACCAACTTTATAGGAATAGTTTTTCGAAAAACAAATTGGGCGAGCGACTATCCGCCAAAAATTTATAAACATTATTTCCAGAAGAGTTTGCCCTCTTCAAAAATGGCCACCACTAGAGCCACAGATCACAGACCTCACTTTTATCATAACGCCGTGTCCTAGCTGCATCCGGGTAATGCGTTGCGTGCGATGCGGGGAACGCACGCAACGCAAACTCGCACGAGAAATTTTGAGTGTGTCCTAACTGAATGCGTGCGGTGCGGGCGAGAAAATGGTTTCCAATCCAACTATTTCTGGTGCAGCTTCAGATTAAATACGTTTTAATTTGGAAACCAGTAGGTTGTTGGAGCTTGAAAGACTTGAAAATCACAGAAAGAAACATGTTACTTAAGAGAAAGAAACAAGAAGACGCAAGTAATCTATAGAAATAGGTATAGATTTGATAGATAGATAAATAGCAGGTAGGTTAAATATAAAAAGGTCTACAATAGAAGTTAATAGACCTCATACTTACTTTAAAAACCTAAATTCGAGACATTTTCACATTCCCAGTGTACCTTGACTCTTGTTCTTGTAAAATAGATTTGTCTTATTGCACAAAATGTTTCGCTTTGGCACGAAGGCAATCGAAATTAAAAAAATTTCCTGCCCGCCGCAAAAATCGCAAGATTTTGACAGATGAAAAAACTAAATATTTCAATTCAAAACAATGCGTGCGTTGCGGTGTCGTTTTATCGTACGACTTTGCGGGCAAACGCGTCTACTGAGGACACTCCCATTGCTTTGCATGTGTTTTATTTTAATCGTTCCCCGCAACGCACGCACGCAACGCACGCAACGCAGTCCCCGGATGCAGCTAGGACGCGGCGTAAGCATGAGTGCATGTAGGAATAAAGTTCCTTATGGTGTAAACATCTCTGGATTTATTCCCATTTATGTTATGTTACTTCATTCTTGTTTGATTTAATTTTTATATGTTGTGGTGGATTCTTTCTGGTCTGTGTTTATGTTAAACTAAATGACTTTACTTAATAAGCAGATAGATAATTAGATAAGTAATATAGGGCCTTGAATAAATACCTACCATTTTACAAAGGGCAAACTGCAGACTAATAAAAACTATTATTAGGTATTAAATCCTTATTGCTTTGGCTTAAACATGACATTTTAACGGGTTTCACAGTGTCAGTAATTCAAACAAACTTCACGGTAACTGGAACAATCTCCGCATAATTTATGTCAGCGTTAGTCAAGAAATACAAAACTAATTTTAACAACCTGATGCACCTTATTTTAACAAATCAATGTCAAAATAATTATTATTTGACAATAAATAATTGGAAAACAAGAAGAAAGCAATGTTAGAATGAGTTTACGATTTTACAAACCAAAATTTTAATTTTACAGTTTTACAGATTCAATCTAAGACATGAAATTTTTTTCCAAGGCCTACCTAAATTATGTTTTCATTTGCTCACACGATAGTTGAAGTTTTAAGTTCACGTGGTCCCGAAGTTTGACTTATTGAGGTTATTTTCAGGCATTGGCCTGAGATCGCAATCAATTTGAATTGAACCAATTCATATTTTAGGTTTCCGTAGAGCTCTAATCGTCTGTCGGTAGTTTAATTTTTATCACTAAAAGCTCCGTATTTACTGTAATCAAAAGTTTACAATGAAATTCGCAACTCTGCAACTGTCAAATGCTTGCTTATCTGGAACCGTAACCGGTTACCCCGACGACTGACGGCGTCTATTATAAACATACTCCGTGGCTAGGGTACTCCGTGGCCGTGGCAAGTGCAATGTTGAAAATATCATAGATGTCAAATGTCATTCAAAATGTGTACGACAGATTTGACTTTTAATTAAACGACAGCCAAGAGCCAAAAGGTGTATTCATTTTCATGACATTTTTCTACTTGGGTTTTGGGTTTTGGTTTGGTTTGGTTCGATTACTTCGATTGTGGGTTGCGGGTTACGGTACGGTCACGATCTGCAAGGTTAGTAGTACTTAATTTTTTTTACCATTCTATTTCTCCTTAATTTAGGATTAAAGGATCATAATTAAGTTCACATGGACCTTATATCCCATGGAATTATATAAAATAATTTCCAAAGTATACAAACTATCCAAAATTACTCTTGATTGAACCGTAAAGCTGTCACCCTGGTTCTTACATAATCCCATCCATCCATCTTTTCAAACGCCAAATATCCCGTAACTTTTAGTAAGTTAAATAATTCCTTCTAACGCATGTTACTACCAATTAAATTACCGATATTTTTCACAGCTTAGCAATGTTGGGGCGTTTCGGTCTGTTGGTCCCCTTGTTGGGCCAACAAGGCCAGGTTCAACAACAGCGAGGAATGGCAACCCTCAAGTCCATCTCAATCCGTCTGAAGTCGGTGAAGAACATCCAGAAGATTACGCAGTCCATGAAGATGGTGTCCGCTGCCAAGTTCGCTCGCGCCGAGCGAGATCTCAAAGCTTGCAGACCTATTGGCAGCGGAGCTAAACAATTTTATGAGAAAGCTGAGATCACTGCTCCTGAGGATCAGCCGCAGAGACTTGTCGTTGCATTGACATCTGACAGAGGTCAGTGTAAGAAGTTTTTATCAAAAAATTTACAACTTTAAAGTCTTGATATCTCATAAACACCCATACTTTCATAAAATTGCAGCTCTGTCCAATAGTTTTTGGTAAAGCTATAAAACTGTTTTACCCCTACGCTGGCTCCCCTCCACTTTCTCTGCTTGCTCCGAGCCGACAGGCTCTCAGTGTTGCCACATGAAATCCGTGTCTCCGTTCTCCTACGGCCTTAAAGTGTCATTTTTGGTTACAAATAATATCAAAACACTTATTTGCTGCAGTAAGTCAGGTCTTTGGTCAGGGTAGGTTTTTTTTCCTTCAAATGTTCGTAAATTAAAAAAAAACCTACCCTGACCAAAGACCTGACGGAACCGGTAGCTACTATTACGGTCTCGTGCGGAAGCGAGCAAGATTGTCTGCAGAACGTAGGAGAAGGGCTTGCATATGGCAATGCTGAGAACGTGTCGGAGCGTAGCAAGCAGAGACAGTGGAGAGAGGCCAGCGTAGGGGTAAAACCGTCGCGATACTGCACCTTTACCTAGTTTTTATATAAAATCTGTAGAATTTTTATGGACTGGTCAGTAAGTTTATGACTCGTTTGATTTGACCTAGTTCTGGAATATTTCACGGGAAATTTCGGATTCATCTTCCCATCCCACCCTTCCTTGGATGGAAATGATTCCTTTAAAAGTTGTTTTTGAGAGACTTATTCAAGGTTTCGGTGGTCAACAACAGAAAATTATCATTAAACGATTTTTAAACCGCTTATGTTTTTACAGGATTATGTGGAGCTTGTCACAGCAATGTGGCGAGATATATTCGCACTCAGCTCCAGCAAAATGATCAGAACGTGAAAGTCGTATGCATCGGAGATAAATCACGTGCGATATTGTCTCGTATTTTCGGCAAGAACATCATTTTGGCTGCCAACGAGATCGGTCGTCTACCACCTACTTTCCTCGATGCATCTAAAGTGGCCGATGCGATCTTGAAATCCGACTACACCTTCGGTTCTGGCGAAATTATCTACAATGAATTCAAGTCTGTCGTCTCCTACAATACCAAGACCCTACCGATATTCAGTCTCAAGTCTGTAGAGGTGAGTAATGAACGGTTTTCAAAATCTATTCAAGCTTATAATATTTGTAATTTGTATTTAGGGTGCCCCGAAATTATCCATCTATGACTCATTAGACAGCGAGGTGATCCAGAGTTACCTGGAATTCTCGCTTGCTTCCCTCATCTTCTATGCCATGAAAGAGGGAGCGTGCAGCGAACAGTCCTCTAGGATGACTGCTATGGACAGTGCGAGCAAGAACGCTGGAGAGATGATTGAAAAGCTCACCCTAACATTCAATCGTACCAGACAGGCCGTCATCACTCGTGAGTTGATTGAGATCATCTCCGGTGCTGCGGCATTAAACGAGGCTTCTTAAGCGAGAAATCATTCCAGCTAACAGACGGCAATATAGAATAGAAAGGTCAAATTATTTAGTCTTCATGTTTCTCTACCATCTTTGGTCTTCACTGTTTAGCCAAAGGTTGATAGTTTATAGTCGTGTACGCTCTAGGAAAACCTGATTTCAAATTGATGTATTCGTGCTCTTAAAAATAATAATAGTACAGTGAATAAGAGTTTAGTACAAATTGCTCAAAGTCACCGGATACGCATTTAACATCTTACTTTACATTATTATCTGTACTATTATGTGAATAAATTTCTGTGCAGTTTGTTTAAAATTGGTTTTTTTGAGGTAGGAATAAAAATATCATGAGTCATGTGACTAAAAGTGAACCGATGTTGGCCTATAAATAGGCGAATTGCGATTGATAGTCTATGGTAAATTGTTATAATGGGATAGTTTCTGTGGTAAATTATTTCAATGGGATTGTTTGTAACAATATCAGCTAGGAAGTAGGAGTCTATGGTAAGAATTTCCCTATGGATAAAGTTTCAGTATTCAACATGATCGTACAGGGCAATTTGTCTATAGAGACCCAGTACTCGCATGGTATACAGCCTCACGGCCGATATAATGTTCAGTAACTGACATTACTAAAAAAGCAATTTAGTTCTTCCATTCTCAAAGAGAAATGTTCCTCCAAGTAAGTTTCTGCTTACCATTTCCTCGAAATTGCTTTTTTAGTAATGTCAGTTACTGCAAGTTATTTCGACCGACTGATTGTAACTTTTAGAAAATGAAAATAATGTAACTCCATATTTGATATTTATTAATTATGTATGTGGACAAAAAAGTTGAAGTCTATTAAGTTTAAATTAGTTCATGAAGTCCACTGCAAGAGCAGGACAGTGACATTTTAAAACACTACCTGCAGCCATGGAGATAAACACTTTTCGCACTATAACACTAACACATGGAGTTACACTTATTTCTAATATTTCTAAAACAGGTATTATGAATTAAAGGAATTTTCGAGGAGAAACATCATTTTTGCTTATGGCACCAATAATTCAATTGTGACCAAAAGTGGAGTTACACAATTTTCTGGTTTCAAGGACGAAATTTCACTACAAAAATTCTATTAAAAGAATAAATATAGGTAGATTCTGTTATGGTATTCCTTCCCCCCCCCCCTTATCTTTTTTATTATTATTCTATTTTTTTTTTAATGTAATACCATAAACAAAAAATTTTTAATTATTCTATGAGGGCACTCTCTTTCCCAGGTGAGCTCAGACAGATATTTCAGTATTATTTTCCAAGTTTGAATCAAAATAAAATATAGAACAATTAATTTGAAATATCTGTCTGAACCCACCTGGGAAAGAGAGTGCCCTCATAGAATAATTAAAAATTTTTTGTTTATGGTATTACATTTTTTAAAATAGAATTAATAATAATAAAAAAGATAAGGGGGGAAAGGAATACCATAACAATTGGCGCCCAACGTGGGGCACTTTCTTTTAATTATTCCAACGTTTCAAAATTTAGTTCATTAGATAAATTAATATAAAATCACAGAAACGAAGAATTGAATGGAAAGATAGAAATAGTTAATTTTTTTTTTTTTTATAATAAATCAATTTTTACAAGATTTTCGCATTAAAATTAAATAGAAAATGTCGAACCAAGATGGAATGGTTCTAAGGAAAGATTATAATAAAGAAAATGATGTTGATAGCAACAAAAAATTAATGAGTTAGATGGGGATTGATAAGAAAATTTTGAAGAGTATCTGTCAAGAAAAAAGTAAAAGGACGAAAAGAAATTATTTTGCAAGAACAAAAGGAAGCAGGCAAATAGAGGAGAAATTTTTTGGAGCAGGTGAAAGAATCTTGACGAGTAAAAAATAGAAGAACACGTAAAATCATACAGGGAAAAGGAATTGTTCAGGAAACTAGAAGCGGAAAAGGAGATGGTAGCTGTTGCTGTTATAGAAGAGGAGAAGTAAAGTTTTTGATAAAAATAATAAAGAAGATATACTACGAGTGTTGAAAAGAAGACATAATAAGTAGAAATTATATAGAAAATTAGAAGCTATACAACAAGAGCTGGTGAGAGAATAGAAGGAGAATTGTAGTAAATTTCCTGGAGAAAGGTGCAAGGAAGTTTTGATGGTGGTAGACACAGACAACACAAAAATTGTATGTTATTTAATTCAAATTATTTATAGTTATTGATTTAAATTATTAGGTAGTCAAATTCAGAGCTCTATAGGTAGGTTAGATTTTCCTGTATTTTGAAAAAACAGTTTGTAAGTTACAAGTTATAAAACAAAAAAATAATAATAATTTCAAATTAATTGTTCTATATTTTATTTTGATTCAAACTTGGAAAATAATACTGAAATATCTATCTGAACCCACCTGGGAAAGAGAGTGCCCTCATAGAATAATTGAAATTTTTTTGTTTATGGTATTACATTTTTAAACATAGAATTAATAATAATAAATTAGATAAGGGGGGGAAAGGAATACCATAACAATACTTATGGGAATCGGTGTGTGCCGCTCTTTAAGCCTTTGTGTTGCATTGTCAAGACTAGAAAACTGTGGAGACTCCACACACAGGACAAAGACAGAGTGATCTTAAGGTAATTATTCTATAGGAGCCTTACCGTTCAAGATATAAGAAAAATTGTAGGGTTTGAGGAGATCTATATAAACTAAAATTATTTTC
Organism: Malachius bipustulatus; assembly: GCA_910589415.1. Lineage (NCBI taxonomy): Eukaryota > Metazoa > Arthropoda > Insecta > Coleoptera > Melyridae > Malachius > Malachius bipustulatus. The sequence continues at coordinate 44,418,779 of OU342632.1, read as the reverse complement.
AGGTGTCAGTTTTAATGGGATGAAGGAAAATGGAACACCTATTTCTTTTTACATTTTCTTGTTCAGCTTTTAGGTTGTCTCATACCTGTATTTTTGTTATTTAGTTTTGTGACAGTGCTACCAACTAAAAACTTAAAACTGAAAAAAATCGCATAATCAGAGTTTATTTCAAAAAATCGCAGCAGCTTGGCTTAATTAAGAGATGAAACTTGACACGTGTTATCAGTCGAATCAAACGCCAATATATCAAAAAGTTGTGATTTTATGATTACAAAAAAAAATTGCTAATTTTCAAAATATTATAGCTCAATTTTTCAGATAGCATGCTTACAATTTTATAACGCCATTCAATAGCTTATCTGTTTCTCTTTAGTTTTTATAAGAGGTGCCCTACCTCTAAACTTCATAGTTTTTGAGATAAAAGGAAGTTTTCGCGAAATTTTGCTTTTCATTTGATTTTTTCAACAACTGAAAGAGCTGTGGCTATAAATTTCAATATGATGAATGACGGGACAGCCAAGAAGTACACAGCTGTTAGTCAATCTGAATTTAGAACACAGAAAAATGGCTTTAACGCGAGAGGAAATGACTGATATGATATTCATCCTGGGAGAGTCGAACAGAAATTGTTTTTTGCAACTCGAGTGTATGGAGAACGATATTCAGACAGGGGGAAGTTCAGCGGATCATGTTCAAGTTCACCAAGAACTTTCGAATGAAGACTTTGAGAGAAGACTCTTTTTTTACCATTGGATGAGAAACAAAATGCAAGAAAAGCCAAACTTTTTGAATATTCTCATGTTTTCTGATGAGGCAGCATCTGACTGTCAATATACACAATTTCCATTATTACTCGAATAATAATCCCCATATTTTGAAAGTTTCCAATCATCAGAACAGATGGTCCATTAATATTTGGGCAGGGTTTATTATGGACACCTACTTGATAGGTCGTTTTTTTTTTTTTTTAATGGAATCCTTGCAGGTCAGGTATATTTAGATTTCTTGAGAAATGACTTGCCAAACCTACTTGAAAATATTATCTGGCAAAAATACGTGACAAGTGGATCCAAAAAGATGGAGCACCTCCTCACTATTCTCGTGCAGTAAGAGAATGGCTTATCAATATGAAAACAAATGCATAGGAAAAGAAGAACAAGTGCAGTTGGCCACCATGATCCCCTAATATAATAACTCTGCTCAACTTTTCTTTGTGGGGTCATGTAAAAGAAATAGTTTATCGGACCCACCTACCACCCCGAAAATATGGCAAACATAATTGAAGATGCCTTCAAAGTGATATCACCTCAAGTGTTGCGTAACACTCGACAGAATCACTAGGTGTTTTGATCCGCATGGAAGACACTTCGAACATTTGTTGTAGTTTTCTTTTATTTTGTTTTTACTTAATTTTAGTTTAATTATTATTTTGTACTTTCAATTTTGTTAATTACTTCAGACTATTGCGCTACCTATCTGTAACATTGACATTTTAATTTAATTTCAATCGACATTTAAATTGTACCAAAACAACCCAAATATCGCATTTTTACATTTGCTAGTTATTAACACAGCTCACTCAGTTTTTGAAAAAATCAAGTAGGTAAAAAGCAAGTTTCATAGAAACTTTGCATTATCTCGAAAACTATGAAGTTTAGAGGTAGGGTACCTCTTATATAAAAAGGAAGAGACATAAATAAGTTATTGAAACACATTATAAAATTTGTGCATGCTATTTAAAAAGATTTTTTTTTAAATTATTGAACTGATGTTTTCACAGAACTTTATTAGGAAATTTTCGGGGTAGCGGTAGCTGATTAAGAATCCGATATCTGATTTTAAAAAACAAAATGATGGTTCCAATTGTTTCCTAAACTATTGTAACCATATTATTACTGAAAGTAATGATACAGTGAATGTCAAAATAACACGTTTATTAAATTTCTGAGTAAAAAATTACAGTCTCTCTAATAAAATATGAACGATTTATAAAATCCATGATTCGTAAGTTCCCAGCCAGGCAGTCAAATCCGCCCATTCTGGAAACGAGTCTAAAAACTTCTTATAATGCGGAGTTTTCGCAAATTTATTATAATGCACGTAAATCCCATTCATTGCAATCTCTATGTGAGTATTTTCTTTGGTGTCTGGAACTTCTACATCAAAAGTGAATGTCCTTGGACTTCCTTCTATTCCATAAGTATGCAATATGTAATACATCTCCCTATTTTTATGTTCCATTGCTTTTGGTTTTGATGGTAGAAGGCTTATAGAAACCAGTTTTCGATTATTTTTCGGAGAAAGATAAATGACAGTACGATCGGGCCCTAAAAAATAAAATTGGTTCTTACTCTCATCAAATAGTTACAAAAGTACTAAACTTACCTGACGCTGTGAAATTATACCGAATAACATTGGGAGAAACGTGTTCTTTGGAATTCAATCTTAAAACTGCTGGTTGATTGATTACTGGCTGACCAGCAGGAATCCATGTGCTAAATTGCCTGAAACGATCAAGAAAATGGTTGTTTTAGTTGACAGAATAATAATAAATATAAATAATAAAGAAAAACCTTACATAACAGTCATCATTTTTGAATGTGCTAACGGCAATCCACACATGAAATATTTCTCACAATCCTCGTGAAGCGTTCGAGCTCTTTTCATATCCGGAACATATTTAGAAATGTAACGGGGAGAATTTCTATCCATATTTAAAAGAAAATATCCAGATTCTGTAGTGCTCTCCCCTAGTTCTGAATTGATCTTTCGACTAGTGTGCTAAAAGCGACAAAAATTATTCTACTTTTTTCATGTTTAGCAAAATAAGCGTTTACCAAAATCCAATATCTCTGAGGAGTCGGATTATCTACATCGGCAGTGTAAGGAACTCCCAGAGGTGTAAAAACTATTATAAAACCAGTAATAAATATCATGCCAAATATGGCTAACAGATACTTGGAATTTCTCACTAACGAAATTAAAACTACCTGAAATAACTTGTTTTAGAAGATGTAAAAAAAATAAAATAAATATTCCTACAAAAGAAGATGTAATTAGAATTGTGAAAACTGTAGACATCATGCCGATTATCATATCAGGATTTTTATCAGGACCAAATCTACCCGTAATCGGAACAAATAATGATGAAGTCACTAATGCTTGCTTGATTGACAATAAAGTCGGTATGATTAGAGTCAAAACATATAAAATTTGCCATTTTCTCACTGAAAATAAATTAAAGTTATTAGTTGATTAAAGATCGTTACAAATTCTATAATTTTTACCTGAATGATGCCATTTTAGGAGATGTATAATTCCAAAAGCAGCAGCATTAAATAAGACCGGCAGACAAATAGCATAAGCCGATCTCACGTTGAAAATAACACCCAGAAGCAACAGCATTGTCCAAATTAATCGAACACAGTGCGCTTGAATTTGTGTTTGAACATTAATTGACCAGATCTAAAACACAGGATTCATCATTTAGTTAAGATTGTAGTCAAAATTGGCCATTTTATTTTTAATAATCAGATAGATCAGCTCGTTAAAATTTCAACGAGTCATTTTCAAAATGTCTTTAAATTATTACAGTGGCGACAAATGAGCAAGTACTGTCACTAAAGGCCCTGGAAAGTCTAATATCTCTTATTTGTTACAAAAACATTGATTATTGTTTGTACACGTACATTATCCATCTAAAAAATTCACCAAAACTTCTTTCTAGTAGTTTCTACATGAAATAACAAAACTATGTAGCATCATGAGATAAAACGTGATAAGTACTTGGGGCTATATTTTCAGTTTTTTTTGCTTTTATATGCATTTTTTTCGTCATTTTCACAGACAAGAAAACGAGTTAGTGTTGCATTGTCATCCAGTTCTGAACTATGTTAAAAGGTTCAGGTCTCTAGCTCTTTGGGAAGTTGATTTAAAATCGATTGCGAGATTTGAGAACAGACAGACAGGCCTGAAAGTGAGCTCATAAAAACATGGTGAAAAAATGTCGTTTAATCACAGTTGATTAACGCCCCTGATATTGAGTCTATTCAATATCACCTAAAGGTCACTCTTGATAGAGATGTTTGGTAAAATAAAGTTCCATTCCATACATCTCTAGCTCCAACGGTTTGACAGATATTTAATGAAAACTATAAATTGGGGGCCACTTTCATTCAGATGTGTCCTATCCTAGCTCCCTTAGTCCAATTTTTAGGCCACCGTTCTTTAATTTTCTTTAATTTTGAAGCCTCTCCCTTGAAGAACTCCCTCCCAATAAAACTATTTTGGTTTGTTCCTCAGTAAGTATGTATATTAATAATAGATTTACCTTATGCTTTATAAACAGAAAGTATAAACTTGAAAAAGCCACAGTAGGAGCAACATACAAAAATAATATCATCCAAGTACTCGTGTACCAGCTCATTGTGTAGTTTGTTAAATCCAATATTTTTGCCACAATAAAGGTGAATAATAGCGACGTAATCCAACCAGTTACAACTGCAGCCATAGTAATAAAAATATGTTTCATGGTGTCTCTGGTGAATCCTATAAATAAAATCACTACATTTATGTGCACTTTAATCATTTTACTGCACACTTACCGAAACCAAAATCTTTCATGGCTACCAAGAAAATTATAAAAGAAAAAATCACGGTAACGGAATTTAGAATCGTGCCAATAAAATGTGTATATGAGACGTTGAAAAGTCCGAGATAATCAAAATAAATTACGTTCGCCTCTTCCACTTCGACACCTTCAAATAATTCCTGAGCATCCGACAGTTCAGTCACCAGAGTTAGGACATTGTCACCGATAAATTGAATGGAATTCTTTGGCAGGTGTGAAAATCGATCGTACTTCGTGTGGTACACATAACCGTTTTTATAAAAAGCAAAATCCAGGCCTATAATTATTATTATTAAAAAATTATGCAAAGTCGGTTACTCGAATTCAAATAAAACTCACCAATCAATCCACCAAAATCTCTAAAAATCCTAAAATCAGTATCCGATGGTATAAGGCCACTCTGGAACATCTCTTCACCAGCCACCTGACCATGCGGATGAGGAACTTTATTGTAATATTTCATTATCCACGCTCTTTTCGGACCGGTCTGGAATAAGACAGCTTTTCCTCCGTGACCGGCAGAATCTAAATTAATCACGAGTTTACAGTCCTTGGCCCATTTGTGTTGAGTGATAAAGCCATGGGCTGCCTGAAGAGGAGTCTCTTCCGCTCCGTTGAAGAGGAATATCAAATTGTGAGTCGGTCGTTCTTTTCTGCGAGAAATCTTTCTCAAGACTTCAAGCATCGTCACCACCATAATTCCATCATCACTCGAACCTAAAATACAGTGTGGTTATAATTATCGACCTTAAAGATTTATAAACAGAGTTATAATTATTAACATGGCATATTTAGAAAACTATTTGAGTATTTGAGCTTATTTCCTCTCACTATACAGGGTGTTAACTGTAAGGTTGGCCAAACTTCACAGGCTGATTCTTCAGACAATAAACAAAAAATTTCCCATTAATGTGTGTCCGGAAATGCACCGTTTTTTAGATACAGTAGGGTGTCGAAGAAATATTCTTTTTCCAGTTTTTTGACGATATCTCGGGAACCGTATGAGATGCAATGTACTCTTATACACACTATATGCTCACAGATCCTCTTATTTTCGCCGTAAAATAAAGGTTTTTAAAAAAATCCACTGGCGTAGATTTAGGGTATTTTGACGGTTTCGACCCCCTAATTTCTACGCCACTGGAATAAATGCGATTTTAAGCAGCGCCTTTGAACCGTCCATGTTTTCTACACCAAAAAGGTACTCTTGGTTAAAGGCTCTAAAGTGAACCGTTTCCGAGAAAAATGTCATTTTCTGAGATAAAACATCACTTTTTTAAAGATTTTTCGGCAGCATTTTGGAAAAATAAAAATAAGTGAAAACTTATTCCTAATATTTTCTCTCATAAAATGACATTTTTCTCGAAAACGGTTCACTTAAAGCCGTTAACCAAGAGTACCTTTTTGGTGTAGAAAACATGGACGGATCAAAGGCGCTGCTTAAAATCGCATTTATACCAGTGGCGTAGAAATTAGGGGGTCGAAACCGTCAAAATACCCTAAATCTACGCCAGTGGATTTTTTTAAAAACCTTTATTTTACGGCGAAAATAAGGGGATCAGTGAGCATATAATGTGTATAAGAGCTGAACATTTTACACAATTATTAGACAATATTTACACAATTGCTGTCATAATAAGTAAATAATGGAAATGGAAAGGTAGAGAGCAGATTGGTAGGAGGTCACTTTTATGTTGCCCTATTGTTGAAGTGATAAAGTGCTGTTGCTCGATAAGTATTCCGTTTCGTTATATTTCTGGTTCTACTATACCAATAATAAGTATGAATAATTGATTCTACCATGTAAGTGTTATTGACAATATGTAGAAACTCCCAGAAAATCTTTCTCAATCAAGTAGTGATAAAAAAAACTTAAAATTAAATTTAGTCCGGTCCTTTTATAATATTTTTTATTGCAATATGTATAGTCTATTCCAACTCTTATCAATGGATTTTGTCAGTGGATGTCAGCTAGGTTATCCCTTGTAAACTTGCTTTTTGTCCAGAAAAGCACTCATAACTTAGAACAATCTACTTGTTGCATTCTCATAGTTCATGGTTCGGTTCATGGTCAAACTAAGTCCGAAAAAATTGGAATAGACTATAGATATTGTCTTTTCAGAGTATGCTTACCTGGACTTGTTGGTACAGAATCAAAATGGGAGTTAATCAAGATATTTGACTGTGAAGTTCCTTTCCCATGAACTTTTACAACTACATTTTGAATATTTGCATATGTATTTATTAGAGTTACAGAGATTACGCTTATGTTATAAGCGCCACTAACTATTTGCAAATCTTGTTCTATTTTCTGATTTTTATTTGCTTGTTGTATAATGAAACCGATTTCTCGTATCAAGAAATCAACTGTCAATACTTCATTTTCGTGACTGCCGACTATACGGGGCCCAAAGTCGTTCATCAATTTCAAATCATTGTGGGCCCGTTCGGCAATAAAAGCGTCAGGATTGGTTTCCTATATTATAGAATACATTGTATTAGTTGTTTATTATTGCGATAAAATATAAATAAAAATTACCTCATCTGCAATTTTCAAGGGCGTGGGTAAGATATTTTCTACCAAATGCACCGTCCATAAGAGTCCTCCGAACAATAGAACGAATGCAACTCCATATAGTAAATGCATACTGTAAATACTTTTTCGACTTCTCTCATCACTAAGTCCGAAATCGTCTAAATTGTCTTGAGAATTAATTATATCGAAACGTCGCCTCATCTTGGGGTCAAATGTTAGATGTTATCGTTATTTACAATAATTTTATAACCGACCAAAGAAACCACAGTATTTTTAATTGTTTTTTTTTTGCTAATTTTTGCAAGCAATAATAATTTTTACAGAATGATGGAGGTCCTCAAAAAACATTATTTTTATCTCTTAATCTTTTTTATTATCATTTCAATTATCATGCAAGGTATCAAAGGTTTATCTTTTTACTTGCTTTATTGTTATCTATTAAAAACAAATAATGTCTTTCTTTAAATTAATTTAATGAAATATCAAGTTTGAATGTGATATTTAATCAGTCAATAACACATTTTTTAATTTATTATAGTATAGGGAATCCAAACCTTCACAACACGGACTTCGACTTCAATAACAAACTGCCAGCTGTGCTAATTTCTGGAAAAAAAGGATACAAAATGTGTTTAGAATAAAATTAGCATTATACTATTATAAATAATTTATGGAAGGTAAGGTGCGGGTACTTATTATAAAGCGTTCATTAATTATTATTGTAAATTATTATAATTGTTGTGAATAAAATTTACTTCTGTGTAATAAGCAAAAAAATGAAACTTGCGCAAATTTTGCGCCTAATATCACCCAAACCATGCACATCACAGAAAAAATTGTAGAATAGATTTCAAAGAAAACAAAATTTTCTGTAATTTTATAACTAAATTTATTATTGTATCTAAAGTCGTTTCTGAAATAAAGTTTTTCAAAGATTTTTACTATTTTTAAAATGAAAATCCAATAAGTAAATTTCCTATTAACTTTTTTTATATTTGATGTAAAAAATAATTATTATTATTTGGAAATTTCATGAGTCATTTTGAAAAAAAGAGACATTTTGAAACTCAATTAAAAATTTAGGTTAATACATAGAGTTTTTCCAAAGCACATTTTTCGGAGTGTAAGTTTTATGCCAATTTCAGAAACCAATTAGATCTAATGGTATTTTTGTTTAATTACATGCCAGAAAAATAAATTTGCTTCACAATAAATTCTGGTGTTATTCCTCGTTGAGCGAGTATTTTCTGAAATATTAGGAAACATTTATTTTAAAAATGAATTTCAAAAAATAAAAACAGTAAAAAACATACAGGGTGATTCAAAATTCAGTGCAAATATTTTAAGGGCGTATTTACCAGCCAAAAATAAGAAGTTTTTTCCATATAATCGTATGTCCTAACTTGCTTCGTTTTCTAAATACAGGGTATAAAATTTTGGGAAAAAAATCGATTTTTTATTAATTACTCAAAAACCTTTCAGCCGATTTAAATAAAATTTGGTAGGCTTATTTGTCGTTATAAGGAACTTCCTCTGATGGGAATAACATAAATTTATTAATTCCATGGCGTCTCAGGGGGCTACCTACTTGAAACTTATAGGTAAAATTATGGTACGCCACTGCTCTTTTGACAATTTATATTTTTTTTAGATTAAGCGGTTAATAATGTAACTTTCTTGCCTCCTGAGCTTTACTCGTCTCTAGCTTTGTTTCCAAGAAAAAAATCAAAATCTGTGCCAGGCCCTATTAAAACAAGTAATAAATTCACATCGATTAATTGAGATTCATTTAATTTAATTCAGGTAGCCCCTTGAGACGTCACTGGAATTAATAAATTCATGTTATTCCCATCAAAGGAAGTTCCTTATGACAACAAATAAGCATATAAAATTATATTTAAATCGGCTGAGAGGTTTTTGAGAAATTGATAAAAATCGATTTGTTTTTCAAAATTTTACCCCCTGTATCTAGAAAACGAAGCAAGTTAGGACATACGATTATATGAAAAAAACTTCTTATTTATGCATGCAGAGGTAGGCTGTTCGGATTATAAGGATATTTTTGGACGACTATTCGGACTACGAGGATAAATTAATTTCTTTAGAATTTTGGAGGGCTGTTCGGACTATGAGGATATTCGGATTAGGAAGGGGTCGGATTAGCGGGAGCGGGACTCTACTGTATTTACCTCCATCAGGAGTTTTATAGAATTTTCGCTGGGTAATTTACGACCTACCTATCTAAAAATAATTAAAAATTATTAATTTCTCATTCACTTTTGCTCATTTTGGTATTTTGTGTGAAATTTTGTGTGAAATAGTTTATAAAAGTAAATTTTATTCCTAGGTAAATACCTGAATTTTTTGTAATAATACAATCAATAAATAATAACTGATAATATTTAAAAAATTTAAGCGAGCAAAAATTTGGGCTGCCCGTGGAAAAGAAATCAGTTTATTGTTCACATACTTTTTTTCCAATTTCTCTTCAACTATTCAATCTTTTAGACCTTAGACCATATCTGCCAACTGATTTAGATTACTGCCAAATCAAGAACCTTTACATCAAAAAAACATAAATGACCAGCTAATGAAAAATTATAATGTGAATATTGCTTGCCCAGTCAAATCAGCATCAAATACCTAAAGTATAATACGAGAAACTCTCACTGAAATACATGCATTTGGTCGACATCACCATGACTAGCGATATCTATTCGTTCGGGGTTGGACCTGGACCTAGCACCAAAACTAGTATGTGAATTGGGTCAATTTCTTCTATATCAATCTACACAACCTCCCTGAAATTATTTTGTCAGTAGTTTCATTTTATTATTCAGAGTGAACAGGCTAATCATATTCAGAAAAAAATGGGGGTTCAGAGGAAAGTTTTGTTAATGTTTTGATTTTGTGGCCCTATAATGTTTTTTAGATTACTGAACATGAATTTGAAGTTTGCAGGCGAAATTTTGGCCTGCAACTTTGTTTTTTTGACACTTTTGGCAAAATTTTTACACTTTTTTCAGTTTTCGGCCGATATCTCAAAAAGGAAGTGGTTTTTTAACAAGACCCCTAGATACAAAATTAAAGCAGACAAAATTTCAAAAAAAAAAAAAACAACAAAAGATTGATTTCCATGACAGCCAAGTTACACTCTCAAAGGATGACTTGGAGAAAACCACAGAAGATGTCAACATCTTCATTGTGAAAGAAGCCCTGTCTCTGTCTGATCGTACTGAGAGTGGTTGGAGTGGACATCCACCTGTTGGTCATCCTCACGGGTCTTTTCCAACAAGCAAATATATTCTTCCTGAAACCAGGAAAGGGAAACGTCCTCCAACCACTTATACTCTCCTGTGCACACTTTGCAAAACAAAATCATTAAAGAACACATATCATGTTTCTTCATACAATAATAGTGTGTGATGCAATACTTTACAACCAAGGGAAATTCAAGTAATTGAAAACTCTTACCAAAAACCCCCACCTTGACAATGTTTGTGTGTTCAAAGATCCTGAAGCGACTCCAGAAAGCAGAGAAGGACTGAACAGTCGATGAACGGTTTAGATAGATTTTGCGCCCCATATTTTGCCCAATTTGACTGGACTATTGCACTTTCTAGTAACTGTTAGATCATTTTATGATTGTCTTCTATGAAATTTGAGCATTTATTACTTCATTAGTTTGGGATAAATGTGATAAATAAGAGTGATATTTGGTTTTAAAATGTATAATAATGCCACAGACTGAAAGAGTCGGCATTTTATTGCAGAATGCAGGACATTTTCTGATTAGTCATTTAAGTATTCTACTAAGGTATCATAAAGGTATTAGGGGAGCGAGTCATTTGGGAGAAGAATCAGGATCCGGTTGAAAAAGAGCTGCCTCTGACAGTGATGATCATTTTATTGTTAATTCAGCATTAAGAAACCAGGCATATTACAGCTGTAAAGATGAGAACTTGTCTACATGAAGTATAGTGGGAAATTAATAGAAAACCGAAAGAATTTAACCTGATGAATTATAGACATGCAATAAGGCCGAGACCATTGCCTTCTCATAGAAGTACATAATATTCATTATAATTGACAGTTACAGCAATAGTGTTATTAAGGTTCTGTTTACACAGTGCTAATGGTCGAGATAGGGTGCGGAGAAGACCAGGAGAACGTTAACTTCTCCCATCAAAAGTTTAAAGACATGGGGGTTGGTAGCTGGTAGTTTTTTTGAGCTGAGGCTCTATAACAGCAGAAAGATACGTGGAAGAAATGCTGCAAGAAGATGTGTGATGCCTTATGCCTCTTTTATTGGTTGCTATAGTGCTGTATCAGACTACCTCCAAGAAATAGGAGTCCTAGCTGTTATGAACTGTTGCCCCACACACAAACAGGGGCAACTACTCTTAGAGACCTAATTATTAAAATTATTTATAGCAAAAGCAACTCCAGCTTAGTTTTTTTGCTCGCCGGTATATTTCAAAAGCTTTAGGTTAAAAAAAATGGAATAAAAAGTTTTGTAATCAGCAAACACTCAAACAGTATAAAAATAAAGAAAATTACCAAGGTTTGAGTTAGCCAATCTTCTTCGAATGTATCTAATAATAGTGATTTATCATTTCTATCTATTTGCGGTATCCATTACTTCAAATTTTAATTAATTCATGAGTTGAGTTGATGTTGAAGATTGAAGAAAAATATGAATAAATTATTATTCAAAGTTCAAAAAACTGTTAAAAATCAGCTGGTCAGTGACAATTAATGACACTAATGACAGTACAAGTGACATTGTTGATAAGAATGTTGCCAACGACAAAATGGCCTTTATAAAATTGGGGATTCAGGTAGACCCTTATCCATTGGAGTTCCGAAATTTTCCTGTATGCGCAGTAAAATTCTCATCTCTCCCAAGTCCCAAACAAACTTCATCACAGCAGGATAGGATAGCAGTGATAGCACTAACATTGTCTCTAGTCCCCATTAAAAAATTAACATAAAAATGTTCTTTCACTTTGTAGAATATTTTTTTTAACCATTTTTTAATAATAATTGATGATAAATTAAACCCTAATAATTACCTTTCAAGAATTAACGCTGTTTTTACGTGATAAACGTATAAGGAAAAAAATTAACAGGAATGAACAGCAGTTTATTTTCCGGCCAATTAGTGTACTCTATATATCACATCTACGTTTCGACATCGTATATACATGCCTTCTTCAGGATGCTAAAAACAATATTACAGCTATTATACACTAGATTTTCAACGTATTAGCCAAGTCATTTCTTACCAAACATGTGAGGATCAATTAAAACTAACAAAACTAGTAAAAACATTTGGACATATACATCAAACACAACTTCTTATATATAAGGTAAATATCACATAATTGAACACATTCTATTATTATTAATGGACTAGATTATAGAAACAATTGTTGTAATTCTCTGTACCATGTTACACTATTATTCCTGCTTATTCTACCATCTTGTGGTTCTCTAATCAACAATGATAAGGTATTTTTTCATTTTTGCAATTTTATCTTAATTTTTAAATTGTTCTTATTTTTATTATTGAACGACACATGTCCGTCAACATATGTCATTTTTGAGTTATTTATTTGCTTTCTTTCATTACTGGCATCTTTGACAGCTGAATTGCTTGTATTGTTCTTAGTCAGGTACTATGGCTGTCATTGTCTTACATGTCTTCCCCCCATTATTTAAATTTTTAAATTATTAAATTATATTCTAGTCAGGTGAACCGCATGTTTATAATTTTTACTCTTTCCTGAGATTTATTAAATAAGAGTAGATGTTGCTTATTTTGTCTATATCTGACCTGTGATTCATAGTGTCATTCGTTTTAATTATATAGAACATTTCAAGGAACAGTCTTTTTCGATAATTTGTCTCAAAGTCCAAGATTTTAGCATTTTGGAAATTAGCAACATGAGCTGTTTTTCTGCAATGTTCTGCTAGGGCACAATTTCTGTTAGGGTTTTTTACATCACTTTTGTGTTGTGTGATTCTTTTTTTCAGTTGTTGCGAGGTTTGGCCTATGTATACCTGTTGACAAGCTCCACATGGAATTTGGTAAATTATATCTTTGTGTTTTTTTGTCTCAATTTTATCTTTTAGTCTGCTAAACAATGAATTAATTGTAAATATGTTTTTTTTAGCTATTTTTAAATTATCATTTTTGAATAGATTTATCAGTTTGTTTGTTAAGTCGCTAATTTGAGGGATTGATGCATATTTTACAATTTGATTTTGTGTATTATTATTGTCATTTGGCTCCCTTCTATTTGGGCTGATTGGTACATTATTGAGAATATTGTTAATTAACTTCTTGGGATAGCCATTATTTTCAAAAATATTTATAAGTTTCTTTAAGTTGTTATTTATTAGGGTTGGATGAGAAATGCTAATTACTCTCTTTTTCATATTTCTAATAAGATTAACTTTCTGTTGCATCGGATGATTGGATAAATAATGGATGAACCTGTTTGAGGACATAGGTTTCCTATACCAGTCTAAAATTAATTTATTATTTTGTTCTCTGATTATTCTTGTATCTAAGAACGGTATAGAGTTATTCGTTTCAGTTTCTTTTGTGAATTGTATATGTCTATTGTATTGATTAAAACTGTTTAATGTGAATTCTACTTGGGTTTGTGGAACTGCTGTTATTATGTCATCAACATATTTTTTAATGAATGGGAGATCAAATGGCAACAAGTTACAAATCTCATCCAACACATAATCCATGACTAGTCTGGCTATGACTGGGCTCAAATTTGATCCCATTGGGCAACCGAAAATCTGTTTATATAATTTCCCATCAAATGTGAAATAATTTGACTCGAAAATAAATTTCACAATTTCTAGAAATTCTTTTTTTGGGATGTTCGTATGGGGAGTGATGATTTCCCACTTCTTATCTATGATTTTTATTACTAGATCTATGGGTATGTTACTATACAAGGATACTACATCAAAACTGATAAGAGTGTAATTTGGTGGTAACTGAAAATTGTTGAATTGTTGGGCGAACTGGAAGGAGTCTTTAATATAATATCTATTATCATCGTTTAGTGAGGCTTTTAGAATTTTGGCAATGAATAATGATATTTTTGATGTAGGAGTGTTAATGCATGATACAATCGGCCTTAGAGCTAGTTCTGGTTTATGAACTTTGATAGTGCCATAAAATCTGGCTGGAACAGAGTTATAGTTGTACAAAGATTTAGCTGTTTCGTCACTAATATATTTCTTTTTGTTGAGGTTTTTAATCAATAGGTTGGATTTCCCTTGTATAGTTGTTGTAGGGTCTCTTGTTAGTATTTGGTAATATTGATTGTCATTTAAGATGTTATTCGCAAGTCTTAGGTAATCTTGCTTTGAAACCACTACCGTGACATTCCCCTTGTCTGATTGGGTTATCAGTATGTCTGGATGTTGTCTTAAAAAATTTTTTGTTTCAGTGAATAATTGATAGATAAATTTGTCATGTTTGGATGGTTCAAGGAAATAGTTAGTTATAAAATGAGTTGATTTTGCTCTTAGTAAGTCCTTGTTAGTATCGTCCGGTTGTTTGTTTATGATATAGTCTGTGTCTGCTAATATTTTTTGTATTGGAAGTTTGAATTTTGGAATTTCTAAACTGAATTTTGGGCCCAATGACAGAAATTTTTTGATTTTTGGAGGTAGTAATGTGTCACTAACATTTTTACACCACGAATCACAAGTTTTGATTGAGTTAAATTTTTCATCTAATAGTTTATTAAATTTGTTCAAATTATTTTGTTTTGTAATATTGAAATTTCTATTATAAGCAACATCATTTCTTCTTTTAAATTCATAAAGTATGCGATTTGGTAGTGATCTTTCCATAATTTGCCAATCATCTGTTGACTCTTTTTCTAGTTGTTTTATTTTACTTACGGTGCACCTGATTTCGAACTTAAAAAGACTTTTAATCACTTGTGAATTTTGTCTGATGACCTTTTCAGCTGAAATACCGTCTGAGATGGAGTTGAATAGTCCCTTGATGTTGTTTGTAATGTGTGGTGGTTTTAGTCCATATTTCTTGCATTGATGTAGAAAAATCCTTCTGTTCCTCCAGTTTGCTAATTTGATGTTCGTTCTGGCCCAGTGTCTCATTGTTTGGGAAGTTTCCAAACCATATCTTCTTTGGATGTCCGTATAAAATCCCATACTGTATTTGATATCTTTCAAGAATTAACGCTGTTTTTACGTGATAAACGTATAAGGAAAAAAATTAACAGGAATGAACAGCAGTTTATTTTCCGGCCAATTAGTGTACTCTATATATCACATCTACGTTTCGACATCGTACATGCCTTCTTCAGGATGCTAAAAACAATATTACAGCTATTATACACTAGATTTTCAACGTATTAGCCAAGTCATTTCTTACCAAACATGTGAGGATCAATTAAAACTAACAAAACTAGTAAAAACATTTGGACATATACATCAAACACAACTTCTTATATATAAGGTAAATATCACATAATTGAACACATTCTATTATTATTAATGGACTAGATTATAGAAACAATTGTTGTAATTCTCTGTACCATGTTACACTATTATTCCTGCTTATTCTACCATCTTGTGGTTCTCTAATCAACAATGATAAGGTATTTTTTCATTTTTGCAATTTTATCTTAATTTTTAAATTGTTCTTATTTTTATTATTGAACGACACATGTCCGTCAACATATGTCATTTTTGAGTTATTTATTTGCTTTCTTTCATTACTGGCATCTTTGACAGCTGAATTGCTTGTATTGTTCTTAGTCAGGTACTATGGCTGTCATTGTCTTACATGTCTTCCCCCCATTATTTAAATTTTTAAATTATTAAATTATATTCTAGTCAGGTGAACCGCATGTTTATAATTTTTACTCTTTCCTGAGATTTATTAAATAAGAGTAGATGTTGCTTATTTTGTCTATATCTGACCTGTGATTCATAGTGTCATTCGTTTTAATTATATAGAACATTTCAAGGAACAGTCTTTTTCGATAATTTGTCTCAAAGTCCAAGATTTTAGCATTTTGGAAATTAGCAACATGAGCTGTTTTTCTGCAATGTTCTGCTAGGGCACAATTTCTGTTAGGGTTTTTTACATCACTTTTGTGTTGTGTGATTCTTTTTTTCAGTTGTTGCGAGGTTTGGCCTATGTATACCTGTTGACAAGCTCCACATGGAATTTGGTAAATTATATCTTTGTGTTTTTTTGTCTCAATTTTATCTTTTAGTCTGCTAAACAATGAATTAATTGTAAATATGTTTTTTTTAGCTATTTTTAAATTATCATTTTTGAATAGATTTATCAGTTTGTTTGTTAAGTCGCTAATTTGAGGGATTGATGCATATTTTACAATTTGATTTTGTGTATTATTATTGTCATTTGGCTCCCTTCTATTTGGGCTGATTGGTACATTATTGAGAATATTGTTAATTAACTTCTTGGGATAGCCATTATTTTCAAAAATATTTATAAGTTTCTTTAAGTTGTTATTTATTAGGGTTAACTTGTTGCCATTTGATCTCCCATTCATTAAAAAATATGTTGATGACATAATAACAGCAGTTCCACAAACCCAAGTAGAATTCACATTAAACAGTTTTAATCAATACAATAGACATATAAGTACAATTCACAAAAGAAACTGAAACGAATAACTCTATACCGTTCTTAGATACAAGAATAATCAGAGAACAAAATAATAAATTAATTTTAGACTGGTATAGGAAACCTATGTCCTCAAACAGGTTCATCCATTATTTATCCAATCATCCGATGCAACAGAAAGTTAATCTTATTAGAAATATGAAAAAGAGAGTAATTAGCATTTCTCATCCAACCCTAATAAATAACAACTTAAAGAAACTTATAAATATTTTTGAAAATAATGGCTATCCCAAGAAGTTAATTAACAATATTCTCAATAATGTACCAATCAGCCCAAATAGAAGGGAGCCAAATGACAATAATAATACACAAAATCAAATTGTAAAATATGCATCAATCCCTCAAATTAGCGACTTAACAAACAAACTGATAAATCTATTCAAAAATGATAATTTAAAAATAGCTAAAAAAAACATATTTACAATTAATTCATTGTTTAGCAGACTAAAAGATAAAATTGAGACAAAAAAACACAAAGATATAATTTACCAAATTCCATGTGGAGCTTGTCAACAGGTATACATAGGCCAAACCTCGCAACAACTGAAAAA